>BSBM01000101.1:9265000-10465000 GCA_027924585.1 Larix kaempferi | reverse complement strand
AGGGTTTGAATTGGCGTGTTTTCTAGCACACTAAGGGAAAATGTGGTGGCTTGTGTGTAGTCGAGACAGGGTTGGAGGAAGTCGATGAGTTCTTGGAGCTAGGTTTTAAGGTAGGGTTCTAATGGAAGTGAGGGAAAACTCCAAAATATTATTTATTTGGGAAAAAGAGGCACAAGTTGAACTCTAGGGCATAAGACATTCGATACAAGTTAGGCGGCTTGAAACCCTTGGGCCCAAATAAAAACCAAAGTAACCAATAGAATCATTAAAAAGGAAGAAAAATGAGCAATCATGAAACTAGTGGTACAAGATGAATTATGGGCCATTGCCCTCCAACCACAAGATGCCAAGTGTAGACCAACAAGTTTGAGACCACAAAATCAGAGCAAAAGGGTACTTACCTAGAGAATGGATGAGAAGTGCGCAAGGTTGATTGGTAGTTGATGCCAAGAGTACCAAGTAAAGAATCTATTCCAAGTGGCACAGGATTGAACAGATTCATGTGGCAACAATGATAGGTAAAAACATCATTTTCTCCTATTAAAAAGGTCTTCAAAAACCCTAATTTTTTCAAATGGGGCATAAAAAAGGTTAAATCGATGCTTTTTCAAAAATCATGTCTGTTTGTTTCGGCGAAGAAATGTGAATTACCTCGACATGTTTCAGCATTAAATTTTATTTCTTGTGCGATGCTATGTTTCAGTGATAGGTTCCAAGTTAATGCAACCGTAACGGCAACAAAGTACAACTCTCGTCGATATGCTTTCAGTGTAAAATTTTAATTTTCAGCGTTGTTGAGTTTCGATGGGAAAATCCAAGTCGATGTGACCATATCAATGCAAAAACACAATTCACGTCAATACATTTCGACGTGAAATCAACAAGTTCGTCGAGATTACATCTCGGCACCGAAATTTAAGTTGTATCAACATGAAAATGAAAAGACCCCGATCTGTTTCGATGAACTTTCGGGAGTTTTAGCAACATGTCAACTGAATTTTAAAAAAAATATTTGAAGTTTTCGGGTGACAAAAGTTAAATTATGTCGACGTTTCGATGATATATCTGAAACTTTGTCGAATTTTTGGCGAGAAATCAAAATCTTGGTCGATGTTTCAGTAACTTATTAGAAGTTTCGTCGACACTTCGGCGAACTCAAGAAAACTCATCGAAAGTTAAAACTTAAAGAAAAAAGTCTGACTAAGGAAAACCAAAAATTGGCTAAGTGTTTTCTCTTCTTATGAACTAGCCAACCTTATGTAGTACTTGATTTAACTTAATACGGATCCAAATGTTGTAGACAAGTAAAGGCTAAAATTAAGGAGGGGCCACAGTCTTTTCAAAATAAAATCAAAATCTTGGCCGATGTTTCGGTAACTTATTAGAAGTTTTGTCAACACTTTGACGAACTCAAGAAAACTCGTCGAACGTTAAAACTTAAAGAAAAAAGTCCGACTAAGGAAAACCAAAAATTGGCTAAGTGTTTTCTCTTCTTATGAACTAGCCAACCTTATGTAGTACTTGATTTAACTTAAGAGGGATCCAAATGTTGTAGACAAGTAAAGGCTAAAATTAAGGAGGGGCCATAGTCTTTTAAAAATAAAATACTAGGGAGGGTGGTTGCAGCTACAACACAAGGTCATCTTTCCCCTTAGCCCGCCTAGTACTTCCCCTCTTGTGGAATCATATCCCCCCCATCTCATCTTCACCCCTCTTCCTCTGCAATCGTCAGAGGTTTTATATTAACGTTAAACATGTACATCATTACAATTTTTTGGTCATCCTAACCATTTGTTCTTGGCTTCCATCCTTTACATGAAAATATATACAGTTCACAATTGCAGAGTCAAACTGGGGGTGTTACATTCCCCTCCCCTTTATTTTATTCATCGTCCTTGGTGCCTACCAACACTATATACATTACAAAATATTCAAAAAAACTTAAAAATAACTATGGGTTTTCCTCCTAAATTGCATCCTCTAGTTCCCATGTCCCTTATTCAGGATTGTAGTGGATCCATTAGACCTTTAATTGTACAATGGCCCCACTCCTTAGCAATGTGACTTTTCGATCAAGGACACGCAGTGATTTCACCAAAAACTCTCCTTCTAATTCCACCTGGATCAAATCCCATTCAATTATGTTGTTAGGATCATGCACATATTTATTTAATAAAGACACATGAAATACATTATGCACATGCAGACAAGCAGACAATGCTAATGCATAAGCTAGAAATCCTATCTTATCCAAAATTTAAAATGGCCCATAAAATTAGGCTACAAGTTTTGGATAAATTCCCAATTTCAGGAAACTTTTATTTGGCCTAACTTTCAAATATGCATGATCCTTGACTTTGAATTCTTTTAACATTCTACCTCTACCCGCATAAATCATTTGTCTATCTTGTGCTATTTTCAAATTCTACCTAATTTTCAACATTTACTCTTCCATTTCCCTGAGTAACTGAATTATTACTCTGTCAACTAGATTATCCCATCTATTTGAATTGTTACACTTCTTGCCATACAAGGATTCAAATGGACTCATCTTCAGAGAAGCATGATATCCATGATTATATGCAAACTCTACCAAATACAAGTAGTCTTCCCATTTTGATTGTTGATCCATCACATACATTCGTAGCATATCTTCAATAACTTGATTGACTCTCTCAGTCTTCCCATATGTTTGCGGATGATATGTAGTGCTTATATTCAAATTTGTTCCAGTTCCCTTGAATAGGCCCTTCCAAAAATTGGAGGTGAATTTTTTATCTCTGTCTCAAACTATTGCCTTGGGTATCCCCATGCAACCTATAAATATATGCTATATTAGTTGCTTTATGAGTTGATTTGACTAGTGCAAAGTGAGCAACTTTTGTTAACTTATCCACCACCACCATGATGGAATTATGTTACTTTCTTGTCTTAGGCACCTTAGTGATGAAGTCAATGCTTACCGCATCCCATTTCCACCCAGGCATTGGCAATGGTTGGAGCAATCTTGGTGGATACCTATGCTCAACTTTTACTCTTTGACATACTTTGTTATATATTTGACAATATATTTCTTCATTCCTGACCAAAAGTATTGCATTTTTACTGTTGTAATTGTCTTTTGGTATCCAAGATGTCATGCATATGGAGCGTTATGCATCTCCTTCATTACCAATTTCCTCAATTTCCATGAATTAAGAACATAAACTCCGCTTCCCTGCATAATTATTCTGTCATCTTCCAACATGTAACCTTCATACTTATGGTGTACAACCTCCTATTGCAATTTCTATTTTACCTGAAGGTAATGTTCATCTAAAACGATAGTATATAAAATCCTGGATTTTAAATATGACTTACACATGCTAATGGTTGAAACATGCATGTCATGAAATCTTCTACTTAGTGCATCAACAACCTTGTTCTCCTCGCCCTTAATATGTTTGATATCAAAATCAAACTCGCACAAAAATTCCAACCATCTTATTTGTCTTGTATTCAGATTTTTTTTTAAACAAATACTTCAACCCACTATGATCTATTCTCAACTCAAATTTACTACCCATGAGATAATGCTTTCACATATTTGATGCATGCACAACAGTAGCAAGTTCTAAGTCTTGTGTGACATACTTCTTCTCATGCTCTTTAATATTTATAGATTCATAACAGATCACATGTCCATTCTGCAAGAGGACTCCACCAATTCCTTCTTGACAAGCATTTGTACATACGACAAAATTTTCAATTGAATCAACAATTCGAAGAATTTGTGTACTAGTCAATAACCTCTTAAACTTCTAGAAACTTTCTTCACACTGTGGTGTCCACTAAAACTTAATTCCTTTCTTTTGCAATGACATAATTGGATGTGCTACCTTTGAAAATCCTTCAATGAATGTCTTGTAATACCCAACCAATCCCATAAAGGATCTAATTTATGATGCATTTATGGGTGTATGCCATCCCATGATAGCTTCTATCTTATTTGGATCCATTTTCATTCCTTATTCAGATATTATATGTCCTAAGTAATGAATTTTCCTCAGATAGAAAGATCAATTACTCAACTTACCATAAAGTTGATTTTTTCTTAGCATTTGTAATACCAACCTTAGGTGCTACTAATGCTCTTCTTCTAACTTTGAATAAAAAATTTATCCAAAATACACTGACAAACTTATATAGATACACTTTGAATATACCATTCATCAAGCACATAAATATTGTTGGTGCATTTGTTAACCTATATGGCACCACCACAAACTCATAATGACCATACTTGGTCCTGAATGTTGTTTTGTTAATGCCTTCTTATTTTATCCTCACATGATGGTAACCAAATCTCAAACCTATCTTTGAGAAAATCTTTGTTCCTCTTAGCTGATCAAACAAGTCATCAATTCTAGGAAGAGGGTACTTTTTCCTCACGGTAACATTGTTCAACTACCTGAATTCAATACACAACCTCAGAGTTCCATCCTTTTTCTTTACATACATAATTGGTGCTCCCCAAGGAGACACACTTGGGTGTATATACCCTTTCTTCAACAATTCTTTAAATTGCATCTATATCTCTTTCAACTTAGGTATACTCATTCTATATGGAACTTTAGAAATTGGGCAGCCCTACAATAGAGAAATCAATATCTCTTTTCGATGGTAATCCTGGTACTTCCTCAAATACATCTACAAAATCTTGCAATACTGGAAAGTCATCTAAATTTGGGTTTATACACTTCTATGGTTCATGCACATGAGCTACATACATCTGGCATCCTTTTTTGAAGCATCTCTTCAATTGCAAGGATGGAATTTCTCTTATATAAATAGGCCTTTAAATGCCTTTCACTATATTTTGTTGCCCTTCTTCATCAACACAAGTAAATGTATTGCGATGACAATCTAATACCACATGATTTGCATCCATATAGTCCATCCTGATCAGTACATCATATGAACCAAGTGGTATTATGTTCAAATTTGAAAAAGTGTCCAGCCCATTCATATCCAAGAAACAATCCTTTATCATTTAACTAATATTTATTTTTTCCCAGTAGCCAACTAAACCCTCCATGTCCTATCATGCTTACTTTTCTTTAAATGAAATATTTCAATTAAATTAGGAGCAATATAGTTATTGCTTACTCATGAATCAATGAGAATAGCAATAGATTGATTGACAATTTTACCGTCAACCTCAATCATATTGGACTAATGATTTGCTTATCTATTGTCCAATGTTGCATATATTATGGGAATTTTCCTGGATACCTCCTCCATAGTATTGGCTTCATGTAAATTGTGTATAGTCCTCATCTTGTCTCTCCTATTTGGACAATATTTATACATATGATTTTCTTGACATTCCCAACATTTTAGTTGTTGATTGGTTCTTTTTTCAATAGATTTTGTCATCCTGAGCCCATTTTGGGTTGGATTACTTTATTGATATGAATTTTGTTGGTTCCTGAAGGAAGATGGTTTGGAATCCTTTCTTCCTTTCATCCTACTTATCCTTCCTCTTGTCTCTCCAAGACTTTTGAAAATGTGTCCTTCTTTTGTTTTGATCATACATGTGTTTGGCCTTCCGGATTGTTTCTTCAAGGGTCTTGGGTTGATCATACTGAATTTTATACCTATAAAATGAAGGAAAACCACTTAAAAATATTTGTATCTTTACCTTTTGTTGATTGATAACCCAAACATATTTTAGCAGTTCTAAAAACTTATTTTCATACTCATCTATGCTCATGTTTCCCAACTTGAGTTCAAAGAACTCTTCCATCTTCTTATCGTAATAATGTTCTGATAAGTACTTTTTTTGGAAGTACTTCTTGAATCGCCTCCATGAAATCCTCTTTTCACTGATATGCTTCACTTGAGCCAACTGATCCCACCAAATGGAAGCCTTTCCCTACAAATTGTAAATGGAAATTCTAGCTTCATGTTTAGAGGAGTAATTATATAATTGGAAACATTTTCTCATTCCCAACAACCAAGCTTCAACATCTTCTCCCTTCTTGTTCTCACCATCAAAAGTAGGAGGCTTAATTTTTTTAAGCTCCCCTTGTAACATGTCTTCCACATGCCTTCTTTTATGATGTCTTACTAGAGACATCTTTGAACTACTGCTTGTCCCTTCAGTCATATATGACTTCTTGAATGCACAATGACTTGGTGAGTGGTGTAGCTTAAGTATCCTAGTAAACATTTGGAGTGCTTGGATCTCTCATGTGATCTCTTCCTTGAACCTTATCTTTCTTCTTTTTCTTGAATTGAGGCTGAGCCTACTTTTCTCTGCCTCTGCAACATCTTTAGGGTTTGCATCAATTGGGTGTTTAGTTGATTTTGATGTTCACGGGACCACAACATCCTCCCATTATCTGCTCTACAACTTTGTATATCCATCCCGAGACTTCTTACAGTCTCCACAAATTCTAGTGGATTTACATTTACTTTGTGCCCACTTGATTCAGTTGTTGTATTTCTCATACTGATGTGATGACCTCTAGCACCTTCTTCATGACTGTAGGGAAATTCCCTTTCTTCCATTCTTACTCTTCTATACTTTCTCTATAGCTTGCTCTATAATTTATTATAATACCAACCTGTATATAGACATCTATGTGTGTGTATGTGTGTGTGTGTGTGTGTGTGTTTGGATTCCACTTAATTGACGTTTCTGTCAATAGGATCTGGATGCCCCTCTTTCCTGTTTACTTTTGTTCATCTTCACAGCACCAAATTAGACTTTTATTTTTTGTTGATGTGGCGAAACTATCGATGTGGAATGAAATGAGGCTGCCACTATGGCATAAAGTACCAATGCAATATCATCAAATGAGGCCAAGTCATCTGATGCTTTCGCCTAGTCATCACAACATGTCTAGTATCATTGTCGCCACTCTTCTTTGATCATCAAATTTGGATTGTTGGCAGCCCTATATTGTCATCTTACAACTTCATTTTCTACCCAAACAATTCATATTATTTTTATCGGTGTGAATGATCACGATTGCCCGATCCAATATGTGGGAATGCATCCTAGTCGTTCATGGCATAGAAGCCTCTGATAATTCCCTGATCACTTTTATTGACTCAAATGGTCAGATATTTTTCGGTGGAAACATGACCTCTTAATCAGGGTTGTTTGCGGCATACCCGCTATTATAATGCTCAATCACTTCCAATCGATGCAAATGGTCCTGATCAACTCGATCTAATATATTCATGCGGTTGGTCCACGCCATGTTCATGTGGCTATTCCACACTAGATCCATCTTTATTTGGGTGGAAAAGTGTCAACGGTATTTAATTACCAAAAGCGGTAATGGCTTAATGGAAAACGATTTCTAAAAAGTTCTTGTTGGAACCATTACTGGTTAGAAACTAACATGTACATAGGTGGTTTCCTTACAACGACTTTCCTTCCTGTTGTTAACCCTTGCACAAGTAGTGGATGCATTATGGATCTCCATCATTGATCTTAGCACATCCAACCGCTCACGAACCAATCTCTACTCAACTCTGATTGGCTATCGAACCTCATTTATCACCTCTTCATAAGTGTTACCGTGTTGTGACCCCAATAATCTACTCCAATTCTCTACCACATGCCTGCTCGGGCTCCACTACTCAACACCTGTTAGTTTTTCATCATTTAATTCAATATGATTTAGGATATTAACTGAGAGAACAACATGTACAACGTATCAAACACAAGAGACAAGAGACACAAAGCATTTCACTGGGGAAAACCAAGAAGGTGAAAAACCCCGCAACTTCCTCAGAGATAGAATAAGCACCAATACAAAGATCACAAAGATGAATCCCCAAAACAAGATATAGTCTCCTAGCAGCTGCTCCTCCTCCACTTGTGCGCACTCCTCCTCTCTCTCACTAATGTGAAGTGAGTGAGTGTGTGAATGAAATAAATGAGAGAGTCACGCTCTCTATTTAGACTTTACTTTGACTTGCCTTTTACTCTAACTGGGTCGACCTCCCTTAGGAGAGTCTAATAACCCATTACCACTTGTCACTGGGTCGACCCCACTAGGGTGGTCTAATAACCCTTTAACCCACACTGGGCCGACCCCTCTAAGGTGGTCTAATAACCCATCAAATATAAGTTGCGACACTTACAATAATACTTGCGACACTTCCAAATACAAATGACGACACTTCCAATCGGAGGAATAATACATCTCTGTTGGGGATACAATAAAGTACAAATGTAATACATACAATATACAAGTGAATATCTTCCAAAGTTACAAATACATCAACACTCCCTCTTAACTAGGAAGGTATTCTCTTTACACAAGTCATCAATACATATAGTCACAAGTCTTCAATACTGGAGCTGGATCATCATCACTGGATCACTGGAGCATCATCGTCACTGCTGCTATACTCTTCATATCGATCACTGGTGCTATCTATCAATTCTTCTCGTCATAGGAAGTTCTACATAGAGAGCCCTTTTTCATGCTAGATGTAGGCCTAGCCTCCTGTAGGTCTTCATCATCTCTGTGAGTGGGCCATCCGGTGGAATCTCAGGACTGATCATGTGCGTCAACAAAACCTAACAAGAGAATCCCAGGACTGATTACGAGCTTACTGCTCAACTTATAGGATCTCCTAGGGATATATTACATGTGACCTCGCAAAACCTAGCAATAGCATCCCAGGACTAATTACGTGCCCAACACAACCTGCAAGATCTCCCAGGGAGCTATTATATGTGACCAAGCAAGCAAAAACTAGAAAGAGCATCCCAAGACTGATTACGTTCCCAACACAACCTGCAATATCTCCCACGGAGCTATTATATGTCTCCAAGCAAAACCTAGCAAGAGCATACCGGGACTATTTACGTGCCCAGCACAACCTGCAAGATCTCCCAGGGTGAAATTACATGCCACGGACAAAACCTCGAAAGAGCATTTGCGAGATGTCCTAGGGAGCTATTATATGCCATAGGAAAAACCTGGCAAGAGTATCTGCAAATCTCCCACGGCACTATTATATGTCCCTCTAAGCAAAACCTCGAAAGAGCATTTGCCAGATCTCCCGGGGAGATATTATATGCCTTAGGCAAAACCTAGCAAGAGTATCTGCAAATCTCCCAAGGCGTTATTATATGCTTATTGCACAACCTGTCCACGACCACGGAGTATCATTCTGACACTTATGATCCTCTTGATCATCCTTGCACGGAGCACCATCCTGATGCTCATGATCATACTGATCATCATCATATAGTGCATCATCCTAATGCACATCATCATCACATCATCATCCTGATCATCGTCATCTGGAGCATCATCCTGATGCTCCTCACACATGATCATCCTGATAATCATCATATATAGCATCATCATGATGCATATCATCATCGCATGGTCATACTTATCATCATCATATATAGCATCATCCTAATGCATATAATCATCGCATGATCATCCTGATCATCATCATATATATAGCATCATCCTTATGCATATCATCTGGAGCACTGTCCTTATGCTCAACACACATGATCAATCTGATCATACATACCAACATTCGGAGCATCGTCCTGATGCTCATCACACAACACTTACATCCACAGCCATGGGAAGGATCCTCTTACCACCATGCTTGGAATGGCTCCTGCAAATGTGTCCCATCACTTCCTCCTCGAAGTATCTTCTATCTGAAGAACACCAAGCCTCTCTCTGAAGTACTCGAACTTCACTCTGGCTAGTAGTTTGGTCAACACATCTGCAATCTGCTCATCCGTCGCAACATACAGGAGCTTCACTGCTCCTCTCTACACCATATCCCTAATATAGTGATATTTGATCTCGATGTGCTTCGACCTGTCATGGAACACTAGGTTCTCTGACAACTTCACACAACTCTGGTTGTCACAATAGATACAAGTAGCATCCAACTTGAGATCAAATAAATCAGACAGTAGCTTCCTTAGCCATACTGCCTCACAACTAGCCGAACAAGCTATGACATACTCTGCTTCAGCTATACTCAGTGTTACGCAGGATTGCTTCCTGCTAAACCAAGAGATCACACCTGATCCCATACTGAAGCAGCACCCCGAAGTGCTCTTCCTATCTGCAGCACTTCCTACACAATCTGAATCAACATAACCCTCCAGGTTAAACTTTTGATTTGCATCATACTTGAGCCCATAATCAATCGTACCCTCCAGGTACCTCAGAATATGCTTTATAGAAATCAGGTGAACCTGTCTAGGATCTGTCAGGAACTTGCTCAAAGTGTTCACCGCAAAGCAAATATTTGGTCTCGTGTTCGTCAAGTACATCAAGGACCCAATCATCTGACGATACATCAGGTCATCAACCGACTCTAATGAAGCATCACTCAATAGCTTCAGGTTTGATGCCATGGCCTTGCAGTCCATCATCCCTAACCGCTTCAGGATCTCTACTGCATACTTCCCTTGTCCAAGGAAGATTCCATCTACACTCTGCCACACCTCCATACCTAGAAAGTAATGCATCATACCCAAGTCCTTCATCTTGAACTCAGCAGCAAGATTCCTCTTTGTGTCGGCAATCAACCTATCATCACCTGTCACAAATAGGTCATCCAAATACAATAGAAGTATCACTGGATTGCCTTCCTCAACCTTGTAGTAAAGGTTGGAATCCGCTTTACTCTTGGTAAATCCCAAACTAGACAGGAAGCTGTCTATCCTGTCGTACCATGTCCTAGGTGCTTGCTTCAAGCCATACAAGGGTTTCTTCAATTTGCACACATGTGACTCCCTGTCATGTGTCTCAAAACCGAGTGGCTGCTCCACATACACTTCCTCTTCGACTACACCATTCAAGAAAGTTGTCTTGACATCCATCTAGTGTATCTTCCACATCATTACTACAGCCAGAGCAATTACTGTTCTGATAGAAGTGTATCTGGATACATGTGCAAAAGTCTCTTCATAATATATCCCTTCTTTCTGGGAGAAGCCACGAGCCACAAACCTTGCCTTGTATTTCTCTATGCTACCATCTTTAGCATGCTTGATCTTATAGATCCACTTGGAAGTCACAACAGACTTCCCTTCTCGTCTTGGGACCACATCCCAAATATCATTCTTGATGATCGACTGGTGCTCCTTGATCATGTCATCCTTCCATTACTGCATCCCAGATCTTGGGAACTTCAAATTCAATTTCTTCAATAGGTATTTTCTTGAACTTCGTTGCTTGTTCTTCGGAACAAATGTCATTGTCTTTCTTTTGTAGGTGATTGTATACGATCTTTCCTACAATTAAAATTCAATTGCATGATTAGAAACATCTCATAGTTTTCATAACAAAATCTTACACATAAGGACATATGTCATACAGTCATGCAATTGTCTTAGCCAATGTTTCAATACAACATTTATCCATATCCGTAACTTTCTAGATGCCTTCCATCTCTACCAGAACATTGTGAAGAGTGTGCACAACTCCCAACATGTCAGCAAAGAGGTTTCATTCTAGATAAGTAGCAATGGAATGTTGTACAATACCATAGGACACTTACCCATTACTTGCATATTAGTAGTATCTTGTTCATTAATGCAACTTTTCTAATATGCATAATATACATCCTAAATCTAGGAACATAAGTATGTACATGACCGAGCAACATCATTTAAGTAATCATATATATGAGAAATGACAATTCAAATACTTATCTTTGTTTGGTTGTTGGGTGGACTCCCTCTCAATCTTTGCTTCCTTGCAGGAACTACTAGAGTGTGCTCCCTCTTGATATTTGCTTCCTTGCAGGAACTATTGAAGTGTGCTCCCTCTTGATCTTTGCTTCCTGGATTATCTATCCTTGAACTTATATCCATCTTGGACCACTATGCATGCTTAAGTGTGCACTAGTGTCATCATTGTGTCATCCTCAAGATCTCATACATAATCATACATGCATTAGTATATTCTTAATACTATCAAAACATTATGATTCTAAATATGTATGGTCATTTCATACACATGTAATTTATCACAAGCATTGGTATTTCAAGGTTTCAGGGAGGACTTCTTTTACTCATGCATATTCTTATTTGACCATAGGATTCTTCTGGTTTGTCATATCATCAATCAAAGTAAGAATCATAATATGCATAAACCCATGATTACTCAAACTTATAACTTCATGAATAATCATTATCAATCATACAAAAAATATACTTATATAAGATCCTAACACAAGATAGGATTCTAACTTGATATAGGAAAAACATACCTGGATTATCATGTTGGCTAGTTATGTCTAACATACCCAAGCAATGTCTTCTTTGTTCTCTTCAATGATTTAGAGACCTTGGGCTAGTAACCTGTATATCTCATAAGTTAAGCATTGTAGAACCAAATTATACATACCTCGTAAGTAGAACTTTTATGTGATCAATGGCTATGGATGAGTCTTTGTCTTCATGTCACCATGGTCATATGTTCTTGATCTAGAACTTGATTTTGTCTTTCTTGATGTACCTTTCATGTTAGTGGACAACATCATCCTCATACAACACCACAGTGCATTAGTACAATCATAAGTGTCATAACCCTAATCAATGAATGTCTTCTATCATTCATATTCATTCATACTTTTACTAAGGTGATAAGACAAGTCTAAAATTAATCAAGATTGTACTAACCTTAATAATATGAAGACAAACTTAATCATGAACATATTTCAAAACATACTTGTATCTCCTCAAGTCATACCTGTCGGGATTGCTTGTAGTCTTCTTTTGTAAGGCCTCAGCCTCATCTCCCTCTAGAACTGGAACTTCTGTAGGTGTCCAAATCATTCTCTTCTAGGATTCACCCAACCCACTTGATTTGTTGAATCTGGATCTGGAGCTGGCTAGGGTTTGTCATAGAAACCCTAAAAATCCAAACTTGGAATTTCAAACTTCTGTCTGGACAGGGAGATGCAGATGACTGAGGCGAGCAATCTGTTGTGCTTATATTTTGAAAACTCCAAAAATTGACCCCTCAAAATTGACCTACGAGTTTCAGATCTGCAGCTTCTATCCAATTCTGGTTTTCTGGTTTTATGGTCAAAATCCCGAACTAGGGTTTGATAAAGCCCGGGGTTCTACCCAACCAAAAAATTCGATCTTGGTCTCTAAATTTCGATTTTGATGAGGAGCATCCAGCCATGGTATCAGACTCCAAAAATCCCAACTTTTGCAGAAAGCCTAATTTCCCGCAGCAGTGACAAACCAAAAATGAAAGTGCTCAAAATCCAATTCTGTTTGGATAGAAATATATGCCATATTGTTTCTTATGTATCTCTAAAATTTCAGATCCTCGGGGTCTGAAACTTCGTCCTGTGGTAGAATTACTTGTCATCTTTCCAACCCCACAGATCTGAGCTTTAATGGATTCTCTGAGAGAGAGATATACCAAGTGTCGCAACGTGACCTGTTTATGGGATGATTCAGTATAGCGAACTTGTACGGAGTGCCACATGTCACTGCTTCAACTTCGGCCTCTGAAACTTGTACCTGTGAAACTACAATCTATTCCATAACTGCCACTTTTTACGGAATTCCATTTGGAGCTTCCTAGCTCGAGGCCTAGGTCACTTGTTTATGGCTGCATTCTGGAAGAGGCAAAAACCCTAACTTGTACGAATCATATCTCACAAAGTACAATGAATCTAAGGCTGAGATTCGGACAAAAGGTACATGAACATTTCATCTTCGGCGTGTAAAATTTTCAGGTCCTGAACCTTCACCAAAACTAAGTTATAGTGAAAGTGCACGATGACTTTTTTTGCTATACCAAGCCCTAGCTTCCAATTTGTCGCAAGTGCAACAAGAGTCGTAAATGCCATACAATGCCTTCCTTCAGGCTAGCTTTGATACCATGTTATTTTTTCATCATTTAATTCAATATGATCTAGGATATTAACTGAGAGATAGTCTCCTAGCAGCTGGTCCTCCTCCACTTGTGCGCACTCCTCCTCTCTCTCACTAATGCGAATTGAGTGAGTGTGTGAATGAAATAAATGAGAGAGTCACACTCTCTATTTATACTTTACTTTGACTTGCCTTTTACTCTAACTGGGCCAACCTCCCTTAGGAGATTCTAATAACCCATTACCACTTGTCACTAGGTCGACCCCACTAGGGTGGTCTAATAACCCTTTAACCCACACTAGGCCGACCCCTCTAAGGTGGTCTAATAACCCATCAAATATAAGTTGCGACACTTACAATAATACTTGCGACACTTGCAAATACAAATGACGACACTTCCAATCGGAGGAATAATACATCTCTGTTGGGGATACAATAAAGTACAAATATAATACATACAATATACAAGTGAATATATTATGAAGTTCCAAATACATCAACAACACCAACATGCTGACTCTTGTCTCTTTTGAGGCTTCCCTTCGGACCTTCCCATTGGACCTTATGTTCGTGTCACACAAAATAACTCTGAATGAAAAGCTTGATGTGTTGACACATGTCCTTTTCGGGACTTATCATCAGACCTTCTATTCATGTCACATAAAATAACTATGACTTAAAATTTGTGACGTGCTAACACGTGTCATTTTTGAGACTTCTCATCAGACCTTATGTCCATGTCACATAAAATAACTCCGAATGAAAAGCTCTAACGTGCTGACATGTGGCCTTTTAGGGACTTCTCATCAAACCTTCTATTTGTGTCACATAAAACAACTCTGAATGAAAAGCTTCCAATGTCCTGACATGTGTCCTTTTCAGGACTTCTCATCGAACCATCCCATTGGACCTTCTGTTTGTGTCACATAAACTAACTCTAACTGAAAAGCTCTGATGTTCTGACATGTGTCCTTTGCAGGAATTCTCATTGGACCTTCTTTTCAGGTCACTTAAAAATAACTCTAATTTCAACGCCCGACAACGAATTAGCTTCTGCCACTTGTCACCACGGTAGGGCTCCGCTGTATGGATTCCAATACACCATCAGACCAAGATTTATGGGCCTTCTCTCGTGTGCCACTAGTTTTACCTATGATGCAGAACATTGATTAAGCAATCCGACTCTTCCACTTGGCATCATGGTGGGGCTCTACTATATGGATTCCAATACACCATTGGAAAAAACAATTTGGGGCTTCTCCCATGTGCCACTAGTTTTACGTTTGATGCAAGACTTCGACAAGAAATCGAGCTCCACCACTTGGTACCATGGCAAGGCTCAGTTGAATAGATTCTAATACACCATCAGACCAAAATTTTCGGGTCTTCTCCCATGTGCCACTAGTTTTACCTCTGAAACAGAACTCCGACAACCAATCAGACTCTGCCACTTGACACCATGGTGAGGCTCCATTGTACAGACTTCCATACACCATCGGACCAAAAAATCTTGGGATTTTTCCTTGATATACCACTTGGAATCCTCCCATCAACATATATCTCCCTGCTCTTCACACCTAGCCAATAGGGAGTTACGATGACCCTTCCAATGATTGAAGATTCTCTGCAGGGGAATTATGTCAAACACTTCCTATACAACCCACCAATCTTCCTGTAAAAACCAGTTTCCAACCCAAATGGTCCCAATGTTGAAACTATCGCTTTGATACCACTTTGTCACATACCCAACCGCCTTTGTCATTCATAAAGACCGCAGGGCACTCTGCTCAATCTTGTCTAATACCTCTGATACCTCTCTCCAGTTATATTCCAAATTTTCCATGGAATTAAAAAAAACTTATACAACATAAGTATATAATTATGGTCACCTAAATACACATAATTTCATACAAAATATTATAGGCAATTCATGTAGCAACTACAATCAAACCATGGCAAGCAATTCCATGCAAGCACATTCATTTAACAATAAATTCGAGCAATATACAAAATAGAAGTTAACCATGACATTTCTTTCACAATTAAACACTTCTCTTTAAATAATGCTCCAACTGACTGTAGGTGAAGGACGTTCCTCCCATCTATAGGTTCTGTCAAGCTACATATTTCTTTGATAGAGCCACCCCAAAGATGGGGCTATCAATCCACAAGGGCTAAGTGTTCTTCCCGGCTATACACTGCTTAAACTTCTACACAACTCAACTCTCATGCAACCACATGGTGCAGGAAACCCCCTCCACAGTTGTCCCATTCCTCAATTCTCCTTCCTCATCAACCTGCACAATGTCGAGAACAAGCTCCCTTCTCTGAGCTACCAATTCATCCAGCAACCTCTAGTTCCCTTCTAGCGCTCCAACATAGGTCGGATATGAAGTCTCTGAATTGGGACCCCATGATACATTTTGCATGATAATTTTCTATCCAAGGGTACACTACTTTAGCACTAGTTTCACAGGGTTAAAGCATTGGTAATTTGCATATGGTATCTCTGGTCTTTCAATACCACTCTCAGGTATCAGGCTCAACAATTTATGGTGAGCTATGAACCACCATCAGTGGAAGGCGTGCATTCCTAAATGAAACAAAAGACCCCCCCACCAACTAAGCTCTCACTATTTTATGTGCATGGCTTTTGACTTCCATGTGGCTTGACCAAGACATAACCCGTAATCAAGGTTTATGAATTTGGATTAATGACTAAGTCTAAGGTTAAGGAGTTAAGCCCACCATGGTCTAATTTCCCCTTAGCCTCCTAACACTTCCCCTCTTGTGGAGTCATAGCCCCCCCATCTCATCTCCGTCCCTCTTCCTCTGCAGCTGTTAGAGATTTTATATTATCATTAAACATGTACATAATTTCAGTGTTTTGGTCATCTTGACCATTTGTTCTTGGCTTCCAGCCTTTACATAAAAAATATATATAGTTTACAATTACGAGGTCAAACTTGGGGTAATAAGATAAAAGGTCAAGATAACACTCTTTATGGGTGTATGTGACAACTTCCTTCGAAACTAAGTGAAATTTGTAATGAAAAATGCTATGCACTTAAAAGTAAAGTGTTATTTCTATTTAAGTTCCTTGTTACTAGCTTACATAATGCTAATCACGATGTATTTGAAAAATCTTCATTCTTAATTGCACATAATTTAATCAAAATAAAAATATTTTGACATAAAAATAAAAATAAAAGTAATAATAATAATACAATTTAAAAAATTAACACTTCCAATACATTCAAGTACACCTCAAATATATACCAATATTTATTTAAAATACTTCGGAATTTGATACTAAATATATTTTATGAAAATATGGTAGAAAATCTTCTCCAAATATTGTAAACTCCTTAATTTTGTTTTTAAAGAAATGAACCCAATGACTTCCTCAACTTTGAGATATTTCACATATAACTCACAACTACTTCTATCAAAACTAAAATTAAACTTAACATAACTTAGCGTATTAACGATGGAGAAATGCCACCAAAGATATTTTCACATGGGAAAAAGTGGATAGGGATGCCATAACTACAATTAGGTAAAACCTTCCGTTAATAAAACTTTGGCCAAACTTAGCAACTCTTTGTCTCAAAACGTGTCTAAGACTCAAGGGTCAACCCACGTAGAATTCCTTAACCCGCCCCAACTGGAGTTAAGATCACCATGGTTGAGGCGGAGGGGAAGAACTTCCAGATGGTTTAACTTTATGCCCCGATTTCAGAGAAGATGGATAGGGGCGGTATTATTGCATGCCATATTCGACGTTAAAAGCGGTATTTCGGAAGCTTCTGGAGCGGTTTCATGGTCGCAGAAATTCAGTTCCTGGTTTCTATCTCCCTTAATCTTTGCTGGGGACTAGTTATTATTCTGTTTGCGGGAAGTTCAGAGGTCCAGGGTTCGAATCTCACTTAGCGTTGTTCATCTTAAATCTGACAAAGCGCGTTAGAAGATTGCGGTGATTTATATTATATCTTTTATTTTCCTCGCGGACAGTACGAAACATCGGTCCATCGAAGCGTAGGGCAGTCATGAGAAAGAAGCTCGACACCCGCATTCCTGCGGTAGGGACTGTCTCTGACATCTTCGGCTTTATTGCTTTCGTTTCTATTAATTTTTCTTTTATTTATTTGTAAGATATTTGAATTCGATCTTGGAAAAATTTGAAATACTTCTGATGTTTGGATTTGAGATTGAAGAAATTTGTAATTTCAGTAGTTTTGATTAAAATTGTGAAAACTGCTGCAATGATAACATAGCATGGGGTGTGTATTAAAGTCTTCGAGTATTTGTCTCTGATTGAAGTGCACCAGGGTTTTGTAAGGCTGTTTATTTGTTTATTTAAAATTTTAACTTTGAAAGTTTTATTTTTGTTTTAAATCTAATGCTGGTTTTCCTTGTTGTTGCCCCTTCAATCTGTGGTTTAAAGTCTTCAGAAAATTACAAATATAACCTAAATTTGTGTCTCGAACAAGATCTTAAGGTCGTCAAGTGATATTTTGTTCTTTCTATTTCTTCTTGTTTAGTTCGGTAGGGTTTTGCAGGGTCTGTTTTTATAAATTGTTGTGAATTTAAAATTAAAGTTTTCGAAATCTATTTTCTAATATCGTCTGCTTTCGTTTCTTTTCTTTTCTCTTTTCGTTTGATTTAAGATATTGAATTTGATCTTGAAAATATACAAAGCTCATTGGTTGAAATTGCGAAAATTAGTTCAACGATAGCCTAGATTAGGGTTTGGATTAAGGTCTATAAGGATTTTCCTTTCTGGTTCTAGTGCAGTAGGATTTTGTAGGTTCTCTGTTTATTTTATTTCAATTTTTAACTTTGACGCCTTAATTTCTCTGGTTCAATGTCCTCAGAAGAGCACAAAGAAAACCTAAGCTTTTGTCTGCATCCAGATCTTAGGTCTCGAAGTGATAATTTGTTCTTTATATTTATTCTTTTTGTTTCGTTCGGTAGGTTTTTTAGGGTATGATTTTCTAAATTGTTGAAATTTCTTAAATTGAATTTTCAAATGTTATTTTAATTGGTTCAACTGCCCTCTATCAGACTCTGGATCAAGGTCATCAGATTCTGGATCAAGGTCTGAATGGGCCATGCATCAGGGCTTTGTATAAATTTTACAGTAAATGAAATTGGTTCTAGTATTGGAGAGCTTTAACTTTTAACATGGAGAACGTCCTGTGGAATAGAAAATAAAACTTCAAAGTTCACATGGAAATGAATCATCTGTACATTTGTTGATAGGAGGCTTTTTTTCTTTTGCTTCTTCTTCTTATCATTATGTACGAGTTATTTTGAAATTTGATGAATATATGTTAAAAATTAGCTTCTCAAAAGTGTAGCTTTTACTATTTGAATGTTATATTATGCAAATAATTAGATCTTTGGGTATGGTTATGGAGGTGCCATTTTTTTTCATATCTGTTACAGCAATCTTGTCAATAAAACAACTGGAAACAGGTAAAAATGATTCCTCTGAAAATAATAACAGGGGTTGCGATGAGAAATACCTTGATGAACTCAGTTTTTGTTTGCTATGTACAGTTACAGTCAGTTTCATAAACACCTATTCCTATTCAGCTGTCTGATTTGTGGAGTACACAATGAACACACAGTTGGGAAAAATATCATTTTGGTGCTTGCTGTCAACAGTTCATTGAGGCCCTCCCATCTATCATCCATGTAGTGTGTCTGAGAGACATTCCGGCAGCTTTGTACAGGCTAGCTCTAACCTAGTCCGGTATATGTCTATCACCTTTTATTGAAAACTAAGAATATAAAACATTGTGATTTGCCCCTTTAGTTCTTTGTTATCTCCATTATCTTTCAAGAATGCTGTATGCATGGTAACGTTGGCTTGACCAGCATGGATGATAAAGCAGAACAAAAAAACCTGAACATTATGTCCCTTTAGTTGTGCTTTGTTAGTGCCATTGTCTTTCCAAGAATGCTGTATGTATGGCAATGTTGGCTTGACCAGCACGGATGATGAAGCAGGAGCAGAAAAACCTGAAGCATTTTCCTGATATTCCAGGAATCACATTTTCTATGGTGGGGATCATATTGAGGTCTCAAGAGACTTTAGTGGTGGCCAATAAAACTTGTTCTAGATTCTATAATTTAGCTGTACCTGGGGGACTATCTTCTGTCAACCAGCTTAATAAATGTTGTATTTTCTACACATACCTTCTTTTGTTACCAGTACCACTGAGTTAAATCCATATATATAGTCAGTTCAGAGGCTATTTCCTTCCATTTTGCAGTGCTGTCTGCTTGTCTATGGCTATTGAACAAAACCCTAACTCTAGGCACAGACGGGAGAATTTGAATGGCTGTGCACAGAATAGAGGAGGATGAACCATTCAGTGCACATTGAAGCTGCGGAGGGTATGCATCATGTGACTCTGAATTCTTAGCATTATAATGACCACATCCTTAATTGGTTTAGGACAGCACAAAATGGTAGTTACATATAAGTTATAACACTGCTAAATTTCTCGTGTCAACAATGTATTTCTAGCATTTAGGAATTGCTTGTAATGAATGTCATTTCTAGTTTTGCTGTATTGATTTTCTTATAATGAGAATGTTTCAAAGTGTTCATCTGCCAATGAAGCTAGTCATAGCTGTGAATATTAGCTTTAGTGTTATTATAGCACTTGACAACTCTAGTTTCTGCATGCACACTTTTCTGCAGAGATATTTAATGGGGTTGGTTTTTTAGTTTTCCTAAAGAACTCTCATCTGTATGCAGTCACGGATTAAAAAGATAATGCAAGCTGATGAAGATGTTGGTAAAATTGCATTGCCCGTACCGCTTCTAGTATGTAAGTAACCAATACTCATTTTGTTATAGAAAATATTATCAGCACATTTCCTTCAAAATTATATACCAAGTATGTTTATGTTGAATTTGATTTGCATGCATATAGGAAAGCTCAACTTAGAGCCCCAAGGGTTAGCTCAATCGATTGAACCATCCACCCAAGGCATGTTGCTGATGGGGAGGCCATAGGTTACAGGTTCAATCTGGTCAAGTCCTTGGGGTTACCAGCTGTTATTGTGGCTGGTGGTTGAGCTGCCCTCCATTTGGATTTTCTGGGAAAGAGGAGAGGATCCTGTAATGTTTCACTTGGAAAAAAGGAAAGGTCAACTTATCAATGCTTAATCTTTTTTTGTGTTGACTATTTTTTTTTGCAGCAAAAGCTTTGGAGCTATTTTTACAGACTCTTTGCAAGGAAACATGTAAAATAACCATCGAGAGAGGGGCAAAGACTATAAGTGCTGCTCATCTGTAAGTTTTCATATTTAATATTCTAGTAGATGCTTTAAAACATGTCTTGTGCTAAGGGGCTGGGAGAAATCATTTATTCCTGTTTGAGTGAAAATGCAAGATTAATTAGATGGACATGAACTAAAGCTAATTTATAATGCATGAAGGGCGATCAAGGAATGTGTTCTGCATTTTATCTCACTGATCACTTTGTTGTAATCTTCAATCTAAATTGTGAATATTGTTTCTATTCATGGACATGAACTAAAGCAAATTTATAATGCATGAAGGGTGATCAAGGAATGTGTTCTGCATTTTATCTCACTGATCACTTTGTTGTAATCTTCAATCTAAATTGTGAATATTGTTTCTATTCCCTACAAGGCCACTTGTTAGCAGTAGCATGCATTGGTATTTTGATTTTCATATTTTGGTATGCATTAATAAGTTGGTTATGAAATCCATTCCATGCCTACAATCATCTTAATCTCATCAAATCAGTGTTGTGTAATTGATGCTTTGTGTGGCTTTTACCCTTGCATAATTTTTTAGGAAATAGGCACAAACCACACAACCCATATTTCTTATTGTTCCACCTCATTTTGATGGCCTATGTGATCACAAACCATTTCTGCAGGCTGTTGACTAGAAACTGTGATCACAAGCCATTTCTGCAGGCTGTTGACTAGAAACTGTAACAGTGCTTGTGAGGGAGCTTAGTGTAGCAAGTCTTTGCTTGAAAGCATGTCCACTATTGGAAACATTATTAAGTGACAGCCAAAGGGCAGTCACATTCCTACGATTTATTTTTTACAGTCATCCACATCTCTTACTGTGTACAGTTGTCTTGGATTTTAATCATATCTCCAGATCTTTAGACATTGTCCTTCAAGCAGAGGCCTGCTATCTGGTAGCTACCCACACAAGAGAGTCCTTAATTCTCACTGCATCACTAGCCTCTTTTATGACAGTTTCTCGATTTGAATGATAGGAGAGATGCCTCTCTTTCTCCTTCGTGTGGTGCTTTTAAAACTCTCAGAACTAGAACTAGGATGAAAGGATCCAACTTCTGAAATTTGTAATCTAGATTTCACCCTTAGGCATCCTCATTATTTTATAGTCGTAGATATGGCTGGGCAGGTCCCTTGCCCATTGGCCTGTTCTGTTTTGGCCCATGGTTGTGTCACTCTTTTTACTGTTTCATTGTTATTTAGATTAGAGATTCATAAATTCTCCAACCTAACATTGTACTTTATGTAATTTCAACTATTATTGGCTACAATAAGGCACCTGTAGATTATATAATTCTGTTCTTTATCTACCTTTCCATCTTATGAACTTCATAAAATTGCAAATATAATATTTACTATTTAGAGTTTTCATTCAGCCATAGTTTTTTATGGCAAATAATCACAACAGATGAATCAGTAACCTCAACAATGCCTAAAAAGGTGCACTTCCCTAAAAACAAGGTATGCCTATATTTATTCCTCGCTACCCAAAAAACAAGGTATGCCTAGTTTTATCCCTGGCTTCCTTAAAAACAAGCTAATCGCAAGCTTCTCGTGGATTTAAATTATAGCATAAAACTCTCCAGATTTCTCATGCAAAGAGAGGATTCATCATCAAGGCCATCTAGAATTCAAACTGCCCAGTGGTCATCACTTACTCTTTCGAGTCTTGGACTAAATGGCACCCTTTAAATTAGCTTTCAATCCACATTAAAAGACGATAGTAAACAATGCAAAATTAATTTAGCTTGCATGATTAATTCAGGGACCATTCTAAAGTGATATTTATTTGCAAGTGCGATGACAGACTATTCCACTTTTAATTTCCTGCTTTTTGTACTCATCTATCTACCATTCTTTCGGATTCCAGGAAACAATGTGTGCATAGGTTCGACGATTTTGACTTTCTACGAGAAATAGTAAATAAGGTCCCAGACATGCGCATCTCTGATGCCTCAGGTGAAGGGAGAAATGGGAACAGGAAGAGGTAACTGCAGATCCAACTTTGTTTTATATTTAAAATAAATTTTAAACATTTCTGGCATGATGAAAATTGCACTATTAAATTCCCAGCTATAAAATTATAAATTTACAGATGAAATTCATGTTGATTTTTGTTTGACAAATAATGAAGAAAAAGTTTTCTATTGATGCCTTTTTCAACATCGTACAGCAAAGGGAAGGTATAGGTTAGAATGTATCTTAACACATATTCCCGTATCGTGTTACAGGAAAGCTTTAGAAGAAGATGGAAGTGAAGAGGAATTTAAAAGGGCTAGAACAGTATGAACTGAAATCTATCTTTTATTTCCATGATTCAGGCACCAGTGACATAATTGTTTCTAGGCGTTCATGATGAATTGATTTAATCAATGTTCCCCAGCAATGATATTTAAATTTCTGTCTTTTTCTGATCAGGGTAATGGGAGAGGGCACAGAAGAGGAAGAGGAAGGGGCAGAGGGGCAAGAGGTGGTAAATCAAGTGGAAAAACCAGTGTTGCAGCAGAAAATTTTGAAGATGAAGACCTAGATTTGTCTCCTGAGAGTAGCAGCGATGAACAGGCAGAGACCTTAGAAAGGTGTGCGGATGTGACTGTGGAGGCAAGAGGGCACAGAAGAGGAAGTGGAAGGGGCAGAGGGGCAAGAGGTGGTAAATCAAGTGGAAAAACCAGTGTTGCACCAGAAAATTTTGAAGATGAAGACCTAGATTTGTCTCCTGAGAGTAGCAGCGATGAACAGGCAGAGACCTTAGAAAGGTGTGCGGATGTGACTGTGGAGGCAAGAGGGCACAGAAGAGGAAGAGGGAGAGGAAGGGGCAGAGGGGCAAGAGGTGGTAAATCAAGTGGAAAAACCAGTGTTGCACCAGAAAATTTTGAAGATGAAGACCTAGATTTGTCTCCTGAGAGTAGCAGCGATGAACAGGCAGAGACCTTAGAAAGGTGTGCAGATGTGACTGTGGAGGCAAGAGGGCACAGAAGAGGAAGAGGGAGAGGAAGGGGCAGAGGAGCAAGAAGTGGTAAATCAAGTGGAAAAACCAGTGTTGCACCAGAAAATTTTGAAGATGAAGACCTAGATTTGTCTCCTGAGAGTAGCAGCGATGAACAGGCAGAGACCTTAGAAAGGTGTGCGGATGTGACTGTGGAGGCAAGAGGGCACAGAAGAGGAAGAGGGAGAGGAAGGGGCAGAGGGGCAAGAGGTGGTAAATCAAGTGGAAAAACCAGTGTTGCACCAGAAAATTTTGAAGATGAAGACCTAGATTTGTCTCCTGAGAGTAGCAGCGATGAACAGGCAGAGACCTTAGAAAGGTGTGCGGATGTGACTGTGGAGGCAAGAGAGCCTACAGAAAAAGTGGTTTTAGGTAGCACTGCCCCATTTGTGAGAGATTTTGATCTCAATCTGGACTTAGATGATGATGGGAATGTTGTAAGTTCACAACCTAATGTTAAACATTTGGATGCTGAAGTTTCACAACCTATTGTTATACATTTGAATGCTGAAGTTTCACAATCGGATCTCAAACAGGAAGAGCTTTATCCTAACTGGTCTCATTCAAATGGATATGATCTAAATATAGATCGGTTGCATTTTCAAATGCACTTAGATAGGACTATCGATCAAGATGAAGATGACTATGACAATGATGAGGGATAATGTACTTTGGAAATTCGAAGCCCATTCTTTACAAAAGGTTTTAAATGGTTACTGATTAGAGTTTTCCAGATATGAAACCATAGTTCTAACTTCTGCCCCATTCTCACCTTGTAACATCGAGGGATCATATGACATAGACTATTAAAGAATTTCCACACTAAAATCGGACACTTAACTGCAAGGAAATCTATAATGCAATGCAAAATTACACACATATAACACCAACAGTTTTGCATGTTGACCTGTTTGAATCCTTACTCTTTTGATGTTCAAGAATTTAAAGCCTCACAGCTCCTCTCTCTATCTCTATTTTGTTGGTTAGTTTCATTCATCCATGAGTGAAAATATGTGCAGATTTCAGATAATATTACATTTGTTAAATTCTGGTTTGGGCGAATCATCATTTAATTTTTCATAGTTGTCACCTTATTTGAAGAAGCTATTATGCACTGTGAAATGCATACTGGGAAGGATTCCCTAGTCCTAGTTCTTGGATTGGGTTTTCTTTCACGAGTGATACAGGTTTGATTGTATCTTTTGACCATATAAATCAAGGTGTATATAATCCAATAGTGAATGGATAATGATTATATAATCGACATGGCTGTATGGCTTTATATATTTTGCCCATACATTCTGTGGTGAATGGATATTGCCAATTATGTATTCATATTTCAATAGTTTACATGCCCTGCCCTCTCCTCTTGAGGTGGGTGCCTTGTCCTTTTTATTGCTCTGTTTTGGTGCATGTCTGGTACTTGGGGTTTCTATTCAACTCAAGGGTTAGTTTGGTTACTTGCTACAGTTAGATTTGGTCATATGTTGCGAATTATTAATGTCTACGCATCCAACAATGCACTGGAGAGAGCAACCCTTTGGCATTGTAAGATGAGATTTCTAGGCCAATTCAGTGTTTTGTGGTATTTAGCATCGTCGAGCCCCAAGATAATAGTGCTAAAATGTCTTCTGCCCAAGCGGGAGATTTGGTTTAGTTTGTGATCCAACCTTGGCTCTTATGATCTCGATGTTTACAAATAAGTTGACTCCTCTTAGTTATTCTTTACCTGGTCCGATTTGAGAAAGGGAAGGGATAGGGCCATGAAATGCCTTTACTGAGCCATGCTTTTGGATAAAAACGTCTTCACATTTGATAATTGGCTTCTAGGCTCATTGAGGGAATGACTCGAGACACTTTGTTCGAGGGAGTGGCTCAAGTCTCTCGTGCTCATTGCATGTTATCGAATATGTTCTAAAGTGCGCGAGGTAACTGTTGTACTAATCTGCTGGTTGGCCATTCTCTATGGTTGCTTAACTAAAATAGAAAAGCTTCTACGACCTTTCCTTTGGCTTAAACTAGGAAGGGAGGGGCGATATTTGAAGCATTAGGTATACTCATGTTCAAGTGGCGGCGTAGGGTGTGTGCATAAGTGCATAAGCAAGGATTGGTCCCATATGCCAAATGAATCATTAGATCCTTGGAAGGTTGGATTGGAATCACTAGTGTGCATAAACAAGGATTGGCCTTATATTCCAATGGATCATTAGATCCTTGGAAGTAAGTGGACATGGTAAACTATGCTTGCTCATTGCATGTTATCAAATATGTTCTAAAGTGCACAAGGTCACTGTTGTACTAATATGTTGGTTGGCCATTCTCTATGGTTGCTTAACTAAAATAGAAAAGCTTCTACGACCTTTCCTTTGGCTTAAACTAGGAAGGGAGGGGCGATATTTGAAGCATTTGGTATACTCATGTTCAAGTGGCGGCGTAGGGTGTGTGCATAAGTGCATAAGCAAGGATTGGTCCTATATGCCAAATGAATCATTAGATCCTTGGAAGGTTGGATTGGAATCACTAGTGTGCATAAACAAGGATTGGCCCTATATTCCAATGGACCATTAGATCCTTGGAAGTAAGTGGACATGGTAAACTATGCTTGGTCATTGCATTGCTTTAGGTGGCCATTATGGCAAGTCTAGGAATTTGTTGAATATTTCATGTGGTAGTAAAGGAAGTATTTAAAAAACCAAGATCATTATTAATAGGCATTTCCTATGTTGGCCCCACTCTTGGCCCTATATGTCAATGGATCATTAGATCCTTGGAAGTAAGTGGACATGGTAAAGTATGCTTGGCCATTGCATTGCTTTAGGTGGCCATTATGGCAAGTCTAGGAATTTGTTGAATATTTCATGTGGTAGTAAAGGAAGTATGTAAAAAACCAAGATCATTATTAATAGGCATTTCCTATGTTGGTCCCCACTTATACTTGACATAAACAAACTCTTTCTTGTGAACCCTTAGTTCTAGGCTCTATGCTATGCTTCTTTTACAAAGGAATCACGATCATTCAAGACATTCTTGTCATAAGATGACAAGAATTGGATCCTTTAAACCAAACTCAAGCATATTTTTAGACTTAACAATGTTGATGAATTTGTTTTTGATAAAAATCAAAGATTAGTTCTTGATTGTTTATTTTAAGCCTGGTATTGTTCCCATGAATTGGGGGAAGAATTAGGCTTGATATTGTAGGAAGCCCTATATTAAACATAATTTTTCCAGAGCCTAAATAGGGGAGGTGTGCTTAGTCCCTGGTCCACAACAACCTAGTTGTAAGTTGGCATTTGTCACTTAGTTATGGATCAACCACTTTGTGCCTTGTGTGGCAAGAGTGAATTTATCAAGCATATTGTTTGTAATGCAATAAATCAAGAGAAATATGGGCATGTAATAAGACCTTATGTAGTTGAGTCTTGAAGTATTTGTTTACTTAGAAGGCTGCCATGCTAATGGGACTTTGAGTTGTTTGTTTACTTAGAATGCCACCATCCTAATTGACGAGTATAGATTGCCGACTTTGAGTTGGTGTTGCATGTTTTTAGAGTGGAAATTATCTTCCTTCTTTGGAATACCTATAGCAAAATAAAGTTTGAAGGTGAGGAGAAATAAATAACCTTTTCACAATATGGTAGAATTTTTGTGATGGTGAATTTTGCCCATCCAAGCTCAAATATAGGTCAAAAAGTACTCATTGGATTTTAAGCATCTTAGGAAACTATTAATATTGTATAAGTAGGCTTGATCTAGATCCTCAATGTCATTGCAAGTCTCTCATCAAGTGTTAAGCCACGATTAACTCAAACCTAGGTCAAAAAGTACTCATTGGATTTTATGCATAGTATTGTATAAGTAAGCTTGATCTAAATCCTCAATGTCATCCCAAGTATCTCATGAAGGGTCAATCCAAAATTAGCCTTGATACATTGTCAACAAATAAGTTCCTTAGTGGAGATAGATATAGCCACATGGTTAACATGATGCATCATGATTGCTATTGAATGATAATATTTTGTTTATCCCTTGGGATATTTATGGCATGTCAAAACCATTGAAGGAAGAGAATGATGATTGGGGGCCTTCCAAGGATGGTGACTCCTAGAACCTTACACCTCTTACAACCCACACAAACATATGTTTGGTCTCCTAGAACCTTACACCTCTCACAACCCACACAAATATATGTTTGGTCTCCTAGAACCTTACACCTCTTACAACCCACACAAACATACAAACATATATGACTGCAAACAAATTGAGTTGCATTAGTTTTTTGGCTTATTTTAAAATGGTCTTAAATATGCCTGATGCGTGCAAAGATGTCATAAATGCATCCAAGGTAGACTTAACATCATTTATGATGTTCTTTACAACATGGCTAATGATACTAGTTATGCAAAAAGTGATGTAATAATGTCTTAATAGCCACGTCATTTAGCATGTGCAGAACGATGCATTAGATGACACATACTTTTCCACTCCATTTACTATGGAGTGGAATGACACATAACTATGACAGCAATTACCATTTTGTTTCATTCGTTTTAAACAAGTCATAGCTCAATTTTTATTACAACAATAAACCCCACTTCTTTGATGAACTCTACTACGATGTTTATTTTAACAATGATTACCATGCACCACATATTTTACCACGTTATTTACCATATCCTCAATGATACGTTAGATAACATCTACTATGGCTGATAATTACCACTTTATTTCCACCTATGTCATGAACGATGTGGGCGAAGGCATCTAATATGACAATAATTGCCATGGATTTTATGCCTTTAATTTTGACTTATTTGTAAAGATTAAGATGGAAACACATTTTTGGACTACAAAGCTGAGTCTATCATTAAGAGAGAAGTATCTGGGAATTTGACGGGAAAAATGCTTGTCATGGGTCATTTTTTCATCAAATACGGTTTATATTTGAAGCTGGACATCACACAAAATGAAAAAACCAATGAAAATGTCCTTGTATAGTGTTGAAACCGTAAAAAATGACGAGTGGAAGCTATTCTAAATTCCTACCCTGTCTATGACTATGATGGTTATTTCGATAGTAATTACTGCATAAATTATTAGGTTGTCTATTTCCTTCAACTATTAATAGGATAGAGAAATTCAAGTGCTCTTATGGTTTCTAAATCAATTGTCATGAATAAATAATCTAAAAACCTCCTATCAAGTAGCATACTAATAGTATACTAATAGGATTAAATAAAAGTGTCATTATGTTATATCATAACAAAATAAACAACTAAGAGATAAAAAAGTAACAACTAAGAGGTAAATAGCAATTGTTACAAAGAACATAAATAAAAAATACTAGTTCATCTAGACAATAGAGAATGATGTCATGCTACAAATGGTATCAAGTTTGTACCCTACGATGGGTCATTTACGTCTTTGGGAGTTGGCTATGATTCCTCAAACCGTTTAATAATAATTGGGAACTTGTAATTTTGCAAGTGAGGTGGAGGTGCCTAGTTGTGACACCTATTTCATTGCTTTTAGATAGCTCTTCCCACATGATGTCGTGAGTGATCATACTTGAGATTTGTGCACACTGATAAAAGGTGTTAGCATGGGGCTCCCTAATCATAATTCATGGCACCTTAGCCTAATAGTAAATATTTTTTTGCAAATGTTTCATCACAATTAACACATATTAGTGCTATGTAATATAAGAGGAACATTTTATTATTCTTAATACTTTATAAGAGTCATTCATTCCTCATTTTCAAATGAAGAATAAGACTTTTATTATAACAAGTTGTCATGATGTTCAAAATTCAATGGCCCAAGATTTTCTTGCATAGGAGCAAAACCTTCCAGGTAATATTGGAGGTGATGAAGACCCTAAAAATCATGGAACTAAAAGGCTTGCATTATTGTTTCATTTTGACTATAGATAAAGTACATAGGTTGGGAAATTCCTATATGTATGTGTCCTAAGGACAAGTTGACCATCACTTAAAACCCTGCAAAAAGTGTCTTTTGGGACTTAATGAAGAGTAAATAGCCACATTTGTTGCTTAGATATCAATCTCTATCCAACAATATCCATTATCAATTGTGTACTTATTGAAGGCCTTGTAATGATTCCAACACCAATCTCTCCCCCTAGTAGCTAGGCCATGTAAACTAACTTTTGATTTTTTTAAATTAAAGCTTCCTTTAAATTTTAATATTATTAGTGTATATAGGACCTTAATACAAAAGTGGTTCATGCATGAAACCTCCACAAGCAAAGCTCAAAATTCAAAAAGTTGCATCATGGGATGGCTTATGCCAAAAACATCCATGAACAAGATATTAAGAACTAGAAAAATAAGATGGGTTAAGACAAAACACCCATAGTCATAATGTCAAATTGTTTGGACTGACTAAAAACATATCATAAGAAACATGAGGCATAAGACGAAATATAAATAGAGTAGGCTAAATGCTCTATGTTTTGGAACATCTTTTAGGCGATTTTTCCAATCGAAATCTGAATGAAATTGTTGGATTTCCATAATTCGATTGCCTAGGGGTATTCAAGGGCGTTGACTCCATTTTTGTAATAAAAAATGCAATTTCAACAATGAAAAATCATGATTTCACTAAATATTTCATCACCAGATTCCAACAAAAATGACCAAGAAAGTCCAAAATGTAGAACATTTAGCCAACTTCAATATAAAGCACCAATAATTGACCATGCCTACTAAGCAAGGAGGTTGGCCATGGTCATCTAGGGGTGGGCCCCATCTAATGACTAGAGGATTGACATTGACAAGCCACAAGTCCCATTCATCGCCAACGAGGTCTGGGGGCTTCCTCCTCTCAAAGATGGCCTTGACCAGAGTCGAAAAGTGTTTATCATTGTGTGGTGGTGATGGGGGCCAATTCATCCCATGTTTGCAACAGTCGAACCTATTTTCTAGCTCGATGGGTGGGATCTACTATCTCTTTACTGTGAACCAACATAAACATGCCTATAATATTCAAGTGGTTCTCTTCTCATAGTACAAGGGCCCAACCAATACTCCAAAAGTTGTTGGAGGTGCTCCATATCGACTTGAACCTTCTGAGCATGAACAATGAGTTGTAAGGAAACACTCCCATTATGGTGCCATTTCATCAAGAAAATACTTGCAATGAGACAACAACATTAAAAAAACACCATTGCATCTCTTCCATATATGATACAATAGTTCAACCCTAACAAGCATCCATGTCAAGTGAAACTAAATAGTGCATGGAAGTTACTCGCCTAACAAGGAAACCTTCTATTTGAGGAAGATAGGGAGATATTGCTGACATGGACTTAGCCCACGCTAAGGTGGACTTGGCCAGAAGGAAAAACAAAACAAAACCACTTGAGGGTTTATGCTCACCCACACTATGGATAACATGAGTCATGCACACCCATGTACGAAAGTCTCTTATCCACAGGGAACCCTCCCATAATTAAACATTGTGAAAACACTACTTTCTTGGGTTCTAACACTGGTTTCCAAATGTTGTGAAGAAGGAAATACCAAATTTATCATTGATATTCCATTCACCATAGTTTTTATAGTCGGCCTTCAAGGAAAGGTGTCATGGCCACAACTTGGAGCCCAACTTTTTCGTTTTCCCAGACACCCATGCGGCAATTCCTCGAGCCAAGTCAAGTTGGTCTCACCCTTGACTTGGCCCCAGGAAGTGTTGCACGGGTGTTTGGGACAACGAAAAAAGTTGGGTGACTGGTTGTTCCCGTGAAAAAAGGTTTGAATCAAATCCATTTATGCCCCATAACTGACTTATACCTCACAAATGTTGTGGTTTTACCCCATTGCTAGTCTTACAACAAAGAACAAGCCACCAGGAAGCCAATTTTGAGGATGAGGTCATTAGGGATGAGGCATTGAATTCATTCTAGAATGAAATTATCCATGTTAGTTAATCATAAATATCATCCTCAAGAGAGCCAATCCTTGGAAAAATTATCAGACATATCATTGATCGCATGGATACCCATTCTGAACAACCTTAAGGCCATGAACCATGAAGTTTCATGTAGAGGCTTGCCATCAAATCTAACAAGAGGTGACCACCAAACACACTAGTTGCTGAAACACAAGCTAGTACAAACAGAAAGCTTTTTCTAGGAGAAAAAGGGCTTGATAGCCTCCTAGACCTTCCAACTTTGCAAAACAAAAGTACCAAATTTAACATAAGGAATGAACAAAAAGGGTTCAGAATTAAATTCCCTAGCAAGGATGCCTTCTAAGTGAGAGGCCCTTATTGATCTAATGGAAAAGAAGTACCTTGTTTATATCTTCTGGAAATCCACTGTGTAGCAGTTTAGAAATGATCGACGTACGTTTCGAGATCAATTTAATGCACCTGTTCTTTCCTTTTCACACAAGCTTCAAGATCAAAAGAAGCTTGTGTGAAAAGAAAAAGATAGGTGCATTAAATAGATTGAGAAGAGAGAGTTAGGCATTTGAGTGATTTAATGGAGAATGGTAAAAAATTAGTTGTTAGGGTTCATGAATTAGAAATAAAAGTCTAAGAATAAATTATAAAATAAAATAAAAAAGTTTCATAAATAGAAAGTTAGGTAAAAGATTAATAAATAACTATTAAATAAAAAGAAATAATGATAGGTGAAAGATTAATAAATAATTATTAAATAAAAAGAGATAATGATATTAAAAGAATTAATGGATTAAAATGGTTAAACTAGTTGGAAGATTAACCTATTTATTATTAAATATTTTTTGTAATATTAAGTAGTCAAGGGAAAAAACCATAAATTCAAAAGTTATAATATAATATTTGGAGTTAATAAAATAAAAAAAATTTAGAATTAGGGGTTGAAGTTTGTATAATTAAAATATTTGAAAAAGAATAGAATTAGATAAGATATAATTAATTAATTGATTAATAAATTTAAAGAAAAAATTGTTTGAATTCAAAAATATTAAAATGTGATAAAGTTAAGTAAAGGGGGGAATTAATTATTTATTAAAAGTTTTGAAAATTTTGAAGAAATGATGTGATGGAAAATAGAAAAATAAAGAGAATTTAAAGAATAATAGAATAAGATTATAATAATAAGAATACTAAAATTTAATTAAATATAATAATTTGATTATAATGAATAAAAAGGTTAGAACAAGGAATAAAATATGATTAATAGGTTAAGGATTAATCTAAATGAAATAATAAAATTTCAATTAAGAAATAAGATTATTTTAAGAATTAATAATAAAAAAATTGGGAGAAAAATAGAGTTTATATAAAGATATAAAAAAATCAAAATGAATTCATATAAAAAAGAAAGTCATAAAATTAATAGTGGAAGATTAAATTTAAAATATAAAAGATTTCTATTAAATAGTTTTGAAGTAATAAAAGAAGAAATGCAGTAAATTATAAGAAAGATAAATAAGAAGGAAAGGATTAAGGGGAATGAGAAGGAGGAAAAAGAGGGATAAGATTAACTTTATGAAGGTGCTGAACAAAATAAGGGAGAAAAATGATAAGAGATAATTGAGAGATAGGGAGGGGGGTGGGGTTGGGGAAGATATGAAATCAATGATTAAGGTGATGGATCAAAAGATTCCAAGAGTACCTTAGTTTATAATCGCCTCTTCAATTGAATTTATTAGGATGTTTTTCAATTTCAAGAGCTTCCATGATCAATTGAGAAGAGTAATGGGTGTTAGGGGTGAGAACTTTGGTTTGTCAAAGCAAATTTGGTGTTTGGTGTGGAAGGAATGCTTTGCTATAGAAAATTTGTTAATACGATTATGATTGGTGTCAGCAATGTGTTCTTTGAGGCAGATATGGATGGATTTACCAGTTTGTCCAATGTAGGTTTTTCCACAAGAACAAGGTATTTGGTATACGCCTTGAGATAGAATCAGATTAGACTTATCTTTAACACTTGTAAATAGTTGCTTCAAGGTTTTATGGGGTTTAAATATTATTTTGATGCTCCTCTTATTTAAAAGTTTTGAAATGCGACTAATGATTCCTTAGATGTAAGGGAGAGAGAGGATTGAATGGAAAGCCCCAAGAGGGATTGGGATGTTTTGGCTTTGGATGAAGGACTTGGTGGAAAGATTTGTTGATAAGTTTTCTAGGTTAGCCATTGGCCAAGAGGGATTTGGTGAGGTGAGATCTGTCATGACAAAAACATTGAGGGGCAGAGATACAGACAACTCTTGAAGAGTTTTCAGAACAACAAATTTTTGGAAGGGGTGGTGGTGGGATTGGACATGAAGGTATATGTTAGTGTGAGTCTTTTTCGGTACACCTGATGAGATAAGGAACCATTCTGATGATGAGTAACCAATAATAATTTTGTTGGATTCCCATGGTGAATTGGATGTCAGGAGAGATATTGTTGAGGTGGTTAAGGAAAATATCTAGGGCATCACAACCATGCAGCTAGACGAAAAAGGTGTCCTCCACAAATAAAAACCAACATTTAGGTTTTAAGGCAGAACTATTAAGGGCTATGGTTTCAAAGTGTTCCATGAAAATTTTCGCGACAATGAGGGAAATGAAAGATCCAATGGAAATGCCTTCAATTTATTCATAGAACTTGCCTTTGAAACATAATTTTTTTGAAGAGAGGCATATATTAATTAGATTTAGGGTTTCATCCTCTACCATTTTAGAGATAATAATAATGGATTCATGAATAGGGATTTTGGTAAAGATGGAAACAACATCAAAGCTAACCATAAGGTCTAAATCAATTTTGTTGTTGTCCCCTGTCACCTCCCCATTGAAGACATTATTTGTTCTATCAAATATTCCACCCTCCACCTCCATCAACACGAAACTGAAGAACTTAGGAAAGATTGCTCCAGAATCCTTAAATTGGCTAAGCTTCCCAAACCGAACCTCCCTGAAGATTAATTTTTAGTGCTAAAAAGAGACAATTCCAACAAGGATATCGTTGTCTCAAAGGCATATAAAGGTAACACCACTGTCATTATGAACACTTCCAATTATGAATCCAAGTTACTTGATCTTTTATATTCGTCTTCTTACAAATCCCTCCCCATTAATCCTATCAACAAAATCTCCAATTTGGTCTCTAAATCAATTAAGTCCTCATCTTTGGAGCCATGAATAAAAAAACGGATTCTTCCTCATAATCCCCAACCTCCAAAAATTTATGGTCAACCCAAAGTCCATAAGGACACCCTCTCAAGACCATAGTAAGCACTATTGGGGGCCCCACCCATTCCTTATCTATGTTTCTTATGGAGAAGCTCCAACCCTTCACTAGTCAATCCCCTTCATTCTTCAAACACTCCTATGATTTTATCAATAAAATAAAAAATATCCACCTTGATGATTTAGACCTTATGGTTAGATTTGATGTTGTTTCCCTCTTTACCAAAACCCTATTACTGAAGCCATTAATATTATCTCTAAATTTGTAGAGGACGAAACCCTAATCTAATTAATATCTACCTCTCTTCAACTTTTTTCTATTTCAAAGGCACGTTCTATGAACAAACTGAAGGCACGGCCATGGGATCTTCCTTTCCCCCATTATCGCGAACATTTTCATGGAACACTTCGAAACCCTAGCCCTTAATAGTTCTCCCTTAAAACCTAAATGTTGGTTTAGATTTGTGGATGACACATTTGTCATCTAGATGCATGGTTGTGCTACCCTAGATATTTTCCTCAACCACCTCAACAATATCTCTCCTCACATCCAATGCACCATGAAAATCCAACAAAATGATTCTCTCCCTTTTCGAGATGTCTTGGTTACCCATCATCAGAATGGTTCATTATCTCATCAAGTGTACAAAAAAATACCCACACTAATAGATACCTTCATGCCGAATACAACCACCACCCCTCCAAAAAATATGTTGTTCTAAAAACTCTTATCACAAGAGTTGTTCATATATTTTCCCCCCATCATTTTTTTTCATGAAATATTCCACCTCACCAAAGGCTTCTTGGCCAATGGCTACCCTAGAAAACTTATCAACAAATATTTCTACCAAGTCCTTCAGCCCCATCCAAAACATCCCAATCCCTCTCCCCCTTTCCATTCATTTCTCTCTCTCCCTTACATCCAAGGAATCACTGATCGCATTTTAAAAACTTTTAAATAAAATGTGTTAGAATATTCACCAAGATTGAGAAGAGGGGTGAATCAGTTTACAACACTTTTTACCATTTCAAACTTCAAATAGAACAAGTAAATATTAACCATTAACAATTGTTGAACTTTGGTTGTCATTGATGTCAACTAATGTCAAAGAAGATGTCAACTGATTAAATTCGAGTCATTGATATCAACTGAATTCAAAGTGGATACAATATTCCTGTAGAAGTGTGAAGAAGTATATGGAAGCCACTTTGAAGTAGTATATGCGCAAGATGAATAGGAACATGAATACCAGAAGTATATGTGCAAATGGTGAAGGTGAAAGATATGAATGCAACTTTGAAGTAAACCACATATACTATGAAATGAGAACTCGACACAATTCTCTTTTTTCTCTCTCCTAATTTTAGTAGCTATTTTTACCTCCGTTTAAAAAAGGGTTGATACCAGTATCACACATTTTCATTTTGAGGCATTTTTTCGGCCTTTGAATTATCTTTGTCGTAAAATATTTTTAATTTTTATTTTCAAGTGTGTTTTTAAAAATTTAACAAAATAACATACATTTATAAGCAATTTATAATGAAAAACATATTCATTTTGCAATTTTTTCTATAAAATATGACATTTTTATGGACAAAATAAGACATTTTTATTGACAAAATTGTAAAAAAAAATCCAGAAAATAAAAACATTTAAAATTTCAATGAATTTTCAGATATTTTTTGTATAAAAATGATACTATTTCATATTATTTTCAGAAAAAAGTGACAATTCACATAAATTCAAGAAAAACTATACCATATATTTGTAAAAAAATATTAAAAACATTATATATAGAAATTTTATTTCTAAAATAAAGTCTGAAAGTCAAAACATTACTAATATATCTTATCAAAAAATTGTCAAATTTAACATTTTCTTCAAGACATGAAACTAATCAAGAATATCATGTAGGCCAAATTCTTTATTGAAATTGGAATTTTCTGGAGCTTAGCTTTCCTCAAGGACATCAATGTCCTCTTCCATTGGGTCGTCTATGTCTACAAGATGCCCAAAGTGCTCATTTCCAAACACCCCTCCTAATGGGGCTTGAGGCTCTTTTGACATCTTTGCCACAAGTGTTTCACTAAACTCTCATTTCTTCAAACCAACTTCTTGTAGTTCATCTGGAAGAACTCGAATAGAATTAACTCTTTGCTTGATGTAATTGCATTGCAATGGATCATTATCATTGGATATGCAATTTATTCATTTATGTAAGGAGCATGCTATTGTTGTACCTAATCACCAAAAACAAAAATAAAGTTAACATGCTATTGTTGTACCTAATCACCAAAAACAAAAATAAAGTTAAGTCAAACAGCATAAAGAAGCATACTTTAAAACAATAAAATAATGAAGAATAAAAAAACAATAAAATTTGAAATATGCTTTCATAAGTAATATGAGAAAGTTTGCTTGGAGCCGAGAACAAATCTAAGACCCAATCTCCTTCTCTTTAAAATGTATCTATGAGATAATTAATCAACGCTTGTGGCTTTTGATAGATGTTTACAGTCACTCCTTTCAAATCCCTTTTTTCATATGTTAATTTTTTAACCACGACATTCTAACTCAACAACTGACTATATTTTCCTCCACTCTTTTCATTGATTAAAATAGATTCATAAGTCTCTTCTTTTGTCCAAGTTGCAAGATGTATGCTTTCAATATCACTCAGAAATGGATCACTGCTGGAACTACGAATATTAGGATTTTTCCTGTAACAAAAATATAAAAAAAATTAATTAACTTATCAATAAATATAATTGATTTATAAATTCAAAAACTTGATAATATAGTGCAAATATATTACCAATAAAGTTGCTTCCTTATTTTTCCTTTACCCTTGAAGGATGTCAACAACCCCCCTAATTGTGTGTCTGAATGGAAAACTACAAATCTCCATAGTGGTGATGTTGTGACATCTACAAATCCTGAAACTACTTCATTGAATGATTGGTAAGTATAAGGCTCACAATAATAAGTAGTGTTTCGGATATTGTATCCATGAGGGATATCTGCAATTACTAGTGCATACTCCTTTTTAGGAACAAGATTTGCAATGTCTGCACAATCACCTAAAATGACTTTATATTGCACAGTGTCAAGCCCATTCCAAATATAGTGATTAAGTGTATCATCAAGTTCAAGGTTTGCAAGACGTTGTCTCCTTTGTCGTTCTATTTTGGCTCTTTGGATATGAATTTTGAAGGACTCCGGTACTCCATCTATACCCCTCTTTGGCATCTTCAAATGAAAATTATCTCTATAAATAATAAAATAGAAATGAATTGAATTAGAAAATAAATAAAATAGGATGTATCATAGATCAACATACCTTCTTGAATGCAACAAAAAATTGTTTTCAGGTTTCTATCAAGCTTGAGTATGGATTGTTGCATTTGACACCATCCCAACTCTTCTCATTCAACATTATAACCAACTCCTCTTGTGTTTTCATGTAGACCTTGTGACTACACAATGAAACAATAAATGATGTTTACAATCATATATAATAATATAACAAAATACTTAGAACATAACAAAAATGTTAAACTCAAGAACAAAACATCGTACCATAAATAAAAACATCAACTAACTTGTCAAATTCATTGCACATTTCCTCCAGGGATAATTCACTTGAATTTACTCATGATAGTATTGTAGATATTAATGTTTCATCCTTCACACCTTGTATTGTTCTCCAAGGTGTAATAGTCATGTCTTCTGGCAGATTCTTGACGTCAGGACCTGTCTTACCACCGCTCCATGGAACAAATTTTTTTTTTTTCACTTTCTGATTTTTTATGCCAATATTCTCCCACAAGCTAAATATGTCATCAATCAAATCCCATGTTTTCCCAAATATGAATGCCAACTGGAAATAGGCATCTACAGCTCTGAATGCATCACTTCCTTTAGCATTTTTTTGTTTCACATTATCCTCTTTAATAGGGATACCTATTTCCAGACAACATTGTCTCTAAAAACTCGCATCAACTCTAGATTTTTTCCCACCACATATTTGCACAAATTCACTGTGGATAAATCTCACCCTTTGAATAAATGTCATTGTCAACCTATATTCACTATCTGTGTTATGGTCCCATGCCAACAACTTTGCTTTTACATCTGTTAAACCATCATAAATGATGCATTTAATTGTTTCAAAAATAGGGTTATTGGGATATTCTTGCATCAACTCTCTTCTTGCCTCTGCAAAATGATTCCCCCCAAGAACATAATATTTGTAATGAAAACATCTTGTTCGATCAAATTCATCTCTAGTAGGAACATCTTTTGTGTCAATAAGGACTAGGTAGTCAACCACATGTGCATAGGGATTGTGCATCATCAATGCTTTCAAGTTGTGAATATGCAAGTGATGTGGTTTTCTAATTCTAAATTGATGTTTCCCTTATGTGGGTCTATAAAGTTGATTCACATTCAACTCAAATGTATGTCCATTTTTAACCAATTTATCCTCCGCAATCGATCTCGAATGGCATTTTGTGTTGACTTGAAAATGACATCCTCTAGATCAACACCTGGAGTAATGATTTCCTTACTGCCCCCAGAATTTTCACTCTCAGAAAGAATAACATTGGCTTCAATAACAACAGATCTCCTCTTTTTATGATTTGAAGGTGTTCCTTCTAAATCAACAACGCCTTCAACAGGAATCGAAACACCCTCAACAATATTTATTTTACGAGATTGTTTGTTACTCTTACTAGCAAGAGTAGCAAGCTCATTTGCAACAATTTCAACATGTTCAGTTGGGCGAGATGAAGATTTAAATATAACCCTTCTAGGTACCTGATTTGATTGTCAGATTCATTTTCCTCTTTGTGCTCGTACTTCTTCAGTTTGAACATTTGACACTTGTTTCTTATTCCTTGCTCCTTGTCCCTTTTGAAAAATGGCATTAACAACATCCATAGGATTGTCCTCTGTATAATAAATTCCATTCAATATTTTTGAAATCGACATGGAAAAATCCTGCAAAATAAAAACATTATCGTATTAAATCTATTACGTTGTGGTATCCAAGTTATAACAAAACCAATTTAAGAATAATATCAATATTCAAACTTACTCCCCTGCTGTCAATTTCATGCATGACTCCTTGAAAAAAATCTGTGAAATTTTCTTGAACATTATATTTTGAAATCTTCAAACAATATCAGATTTTGGCAAAGGTCTTGGCTTGTTTCACTTGTGCATAAGCAAATTATGTACATGGCATCACACATATATTTCTCAACAATCCTAATGGATGGTAATCTGTTTGAATATATCGAAATGCAGAAGAATATAAGTGAATACTTTCTGGTTTGCCTTGATATTTTTCCTTCAGATGCCAATAATACTATATTATGTCTTCTTCTGCTGTATATTGCCGTTCTCTAGCATTCTTGATTTTTAAATCCTCAAAGCTCAAAACTTCGTCTTGAGGCTCAACATTCTCCGATGCCTCAATTGTTTTTTTTGATGCAATCATCGCCGCTATTGATCCATAAACGTTTACAAATATATTTCTTGGTGACATTATCTCTATATCCAAAAGGTAGAAATTTAAAATACAATCAACAAACATTCATAATCTAATGAAACTCAACATCAATATTCACTATAAACTATATTTGAAAAACGTTTAAAAAAATTAAAAATATTTTTACCCCTACCCTACCTTGTCCCTCCTCCCCTTCCGTCATAGATAAAACTAAATAGAAAATAATTAAATACCCCCCCTACCCCCTAAACCCCCCTGCACATATTTAATAATTAATTTTTTTTAAATGTAAAATTTCCCTCTACCCCCCCCAAACTATATAATAAAAAAATTTTAAAAAAAATTACAACCTAAATCCCCCCCTAAACTATATAATAAAAAATTAAAAAAAAACTTAAAACCTAATCCCCCCTAAACCATATAATACAAAATTAAAAAATCTAAAACCTCCCCTAAACTATATAATAAACAAATTAAAAAAAAAAATCTAAACCCCCCTTAAACTATATAATAAACAAATTTAAAAAAAAATTAAAAAATATATATTAAAATCTAAACCCCCTCCCTTCCCCCTCCCCGCAGCCCCTCCCTTCCCGCACCATCCTCCTCGCACCCCCTTCCCCCTCCTCTCGCCACCCCCCTTCCCCCTCCTCCCAGTGCCCACACATTTCCCCCTCCTCCTCGCGCCCCCTCCCTTCCCCATCCTCCCTCCTCGCACCCCTCCTCCCGCCACTCCCTTTCCCCTCCTCCCCCTGCCCTCCCTTCCACCTCCTCCCGCAGCCCATTTCCTCCTCCTCCCCCTCCCCCCCTTCCCTTCTCCCTCTATGGCCCTTTGGCCGCTCGCTTGGACGCCACAGGGCCGCGGAGGGAGAAGGAAGGAGGAGGGTGAAGGGGCCGGCGAGAGGAGGTGGAAGGGAGAGCGAGGGGAGGAGGGGGAAGTGCAGGGAGGAGGGATGAGGGGGAATGGGGGTGGCAAGAGGAGGGGCACGGGACAGTGGGGGAAGGGGGCGCAAGGAGGGAGGAGGGGGAAGGGAGGGGGCGCGGGGAGGAGGGAGGAGGGGGAAGGGGGGTGGCGGGAGGAAGGGTAAGGGTGGGGGGGGGGGCATGAGCAGGCCGCTCGCTTGGGCGCCAAAGCTCCGCCCCTCACAAGGCATCGCACCCCCCGTGAGGGGCGGCCCACTCACAAGGGGGCATGAGGAGGGGGGAGGGAGGATGGAGGAGGGGGAGGCGTAGGGGAGGTGGGGGGAGGTGGCGGCGGAGGAGTAAGGGAGGGGGCACGAGGAGGAGGGGGAAAGGGGAGGCATAGTGGAGGAGGGGGAAGAGGGGGAAGGGAGGGGGGCGACAGAGGAGGGGGAAGGGGGAGGCGTAGGGGAAGGGAGGGGGAGACGGAGGAGGGGGAAGGGGGAGGCACAGGGGAGGAAGGGGAAGGGGGAGGCAGAGGAGGAAGGGAGGGGGCGACTGAGGATGGGGAAGGCGGCGCGAGGAGGACAGGGGAGGGAGGGGTGACCGAAGGGCGGGGAGGGAAGGGAGCGGGCGAGAGGAGGGTGAAGGGTTAGGGGGTAAATTTTATTTTTTTTAAACCAAAACTATATATATATATACACACACATATGAATTTAAAAAAATACATTTAAAATATATATATATATATATAACCCGGAAAGTGGTAGAGCCTCCTCTCTTGAAAGTGCTAGAAGCTCCTCTCTGCAATATTCTCGTTCTTCTTGAAATCCTTCGTGAATTGCTCCAAAGTCTAAACAATAGTGTATTAATAAGATATATTAGGTTTAAGTTTACCACTCTTAGGAATGTGAGATAAACAAAATTGTAAAAGAGTAAATCAATAAAGCCATAAAGTAAGCATTGCCAAATTAATAAAACCATAAAATAATCATTGCAAAATTAACAATAAAACTAACTAATTTATTAAAAATGGAAAAAGTAGTAACCTTGGAAGTGTTACTAAATTGCTCCAAATTAAATGATGAATAGTAGGAAATATAAATCGTTTATATAGCCTACATTAGGTTTACGAAATCTAAATGTTTGTTTTACGAATGTGGAATTAAAAAAATGAAATTAGTTAATGCATTATTATTAAATTTACATAAGATGGGTTTAAATGAAATATTACTAATGTTATGAATGTGGGAGTAAAAAAAATGTAAATAGCCATTACTTTATTATAAAGTGTATATAAAAAATGTTACATGAAATTTTACTAGTCTTATATGTCTGGGATAGAAATATGTAATTAGTTAATACATTATTTTAAAAAAAAAATTGGAGGGAAAATTTTGAACGGAAATTTTGGAGTGAATTTTTGGAGGGAAACATTTGGAGGGAATATTTTGGAAGGATATTTTCATTCTCATAGCTATAAGATTGTTGGTGAGAACTATGGTAAAATTTCATTGTCTTATCTATTAATATTTTTCTATAATTCTATCTTTTAGTGAGAATTCATGGACTCATCTGAATTAAATTCCAATGTCAATGAAGAGTTGTATTGTTCATCCAGCCAAGATACTGGAAGTGCAAGCAATGTAATCAAGCATGTTCTTCAAGAAATTCATAATTATCAATATTTTGAAGACACTAGTAATGAAGGACAAGAATGTGATGATGATGAAGAGCTTCCTCCAAGTGGGAATCCTAAAGACAGTAAGCAAGATGATGACAATTTTCCTCCCAGCGAGGATTTTCAAGGAACCAATGATGATTTTCCTGAAAGCGATAATTTTGATGCGACTAATGATGCTTTTTCCGAGCATGCATGTACAAATATTGTTGATGGTTTTCTCCATAGCAATATTTCTAATGGGACGAATGATGATTTTCCTTCAAGCAAGAATTTTAATTGGATCGATGATGATTTTCCTCCTAGCGAGGATTTTTATGGGACTGATGATGATTTTCCTCCAAGTGAGGATTTTAATGGGACAGATGATGATTTTGGTGAGGAAGAAGACATCAATAATGGTGAAGATGATTTTCCTCCAAGCGAATATTTCAATGGAACTGATGATGAGTTTCCTCCAAGTGAGGATTTATATGGCACTGATGATGAGTTACCTCCAAGCGAGGATTTCAATGGCACCGATGGTGACTTTCCTACAAGTGAGGATTTCAATGGCACGGATGATGACTTTCCTCCAAGCCAGGATTTCAATGGCACTGATGATGAATTTCCTCCGAGTGAAGATTTCAATGGCACCAATGATGATTTTCCTCCGCGTGAAGATTTCAATGGCACCGATAATGATTTTACTCCAAGCGAGGATTTCGATGGCACCGATGATGATTATCTTCCGAGCGAGGATTTCAATGGCACCAATTATCATTATGTTGATGATGAAGCCACTAATGATGAAGAAATGATTCTCCTCCAAGTAAGGATGTTACAAGCACCAACGATGAAGACAATGATTTTACAGGCACCAATGATGTCAATGTTGAATCTCAAGAGTTCCCTTTCAATGAAGAATTTAGTGGCACAAATAGTGTTGATGGTCACATTGATCTGTCAACAATTGATCAACTTATTAGTGATCATGACAATCATTTTCATACTAAATTTGGTTATGATATTTTCAATGAGGGGGGTCATATACATCACAATGAAAACATTCATTCTAATGAGGATGTTGTTGCAGACATAATGGTCCAAGAAATGCAGCGACACAATCCAATAATGAGCAGGATTAAGTGTAGGACTAGACCTTTTTATGTCAATCCAAAGTATTCCAGTTATACAAGGTCTAGGAAAGAATTGATCACAAGTCCAAGTTCAGTTACTCATTTGATTTCGAGTGAGTGTTGCCACAAAAGTTGTTTGAAAGGTATACGCTAAAATTATGACTTAGAGAAAAGGAATATGTATTTATCAATGAACAAAAGTATGCAAAATTCATATTTACTAGGGTGCATGATTTCTACAAGGACAGGTTATGATTATCGCGTTGGAAATGTTCTTCTTTGTATAAAGGCATTCAAACAAATTCACTCAATGGGTAATCTTCGATTATCAAGAATCCAAACAAGACTGGAAAATGATCTTACATTTTATTCTGACGATTATCAGGGACGAATCACTGGGCCATCAACACACATTGCAATATCATGGATGCATGATTTATTTTCCAAGCATGGAGAGAGTATTCCAAATAGAGAAACAATATAAATTCTAGATAATTTCACAAGGCAGAGAATCTACAACTTATACAAGGATTATGTTCAAGGTGGTCAAGGAAATGAAAACTTCATCAGATATGCATATTTCACAAGAGTATGGAAAAAGAAGTTCAACAACGTCTACATTGCAAAGAGGTCAAGGATGGGGTTCTGCAGTACATGTGCTTCTCTTAAAGAAAGAAGGGATAGAAAGAAGTATGTTTACAAAAAAAAAATTAAATAAATGTCAATTATTAAAACTAGTTATCAATATTTTTTTTGTTATGTTTGTAGATTCCATAATCAATGCACTGCAAGAACATCGCAATCAACAATCAAATGAATGAAAAAAGTTGTACAAACATCGCAAGAAGTGTTATGATGCTCCACATAAGTATATGGGTTTGATAATTGATGGCATGGATCGGTAAAAAACACTCTTGCCACATTTTTTCCGTGTGCCAAAGAATTTAAAGGAGGAAAATTTCATTCAGTTTCACTTGGTTGGGTGTATGGTTTTTAATGGTGAAATCTTTCCAAGGGTTTACTTTACAGCTCCAAATATTCACAATGATGCAAATTTTTCCATCACCATTATTCACCATGTCCTTACTCATTGGCCTGGTGATATTCCTAAAGTTCTATATCTACAATTGGACAACACAAGCCAAGAAAACAAAAATCAGGTCGTGTTTGGTTATCTAAGCATGCCTATTGAATTGAGAATTTTTAAAAAGGTAAAAGTTGGTTTCCTTCTAGTTGGGCATACACATGATCATATTGATCAAATGTTCATCCATTTTGCAAGAACATTGAGGAGGACGAAATTCAGGAGCCTACCATCATTGATTAAAATTATAAGAAAAGCATACCATCCAGAGCCTATTGCACATAAATTGGAAGAAACTGTTGGCATGCGAAGATTTATGTTTGGATTGCATGGTGAAGAAAGGTGCATTGAAAAACTTAATGACATTAGATTTCATCATCAATTTCGTATAAAAAATATCGATGGAAAAACACTACTGTGGGGAAAGAAGTACTCAACTAGCACAGAATGGGGGCCTTCATCGGGTTTGGCATTTCTGAAATTCGTCCCAGATCGTCAAATGCATGCTTCAAATTTATTGTTATTGCAATTATCTGCAGAGATTCATAATGCAAGGCGACATGGTAGAGATGTTGATTCTTCTCAATGCTTGGAAGAAATAAAAAATTATGTCGAAGATACATATGAGTACTTTGATGTTCCTGGTTCTATTTGGTGGGAGTCTTTTATCATGGAGCAGAGTGACATAATTTCAAACTCTACAAATGGAGATATATATTTGAAGTCTCCATTTGCTTGGCCACAAATTTTATCAAATGAAAATAAGGTAACAAATGTTGAACCTCGAGGTGTTGAGTTTTATTAAGTAGAGGAAAGAGAAATGTATGTTGGCTCTAGAAGATCATCTGCAAAGCGTTGAGAGATGGAAGACCTTTACAGGGGCTCAATACAAGATATCAAGGAGGGTTGCATGATTGCATTTTTGGCTACACATGATGCACGTCATTATCCATTATGGATTGCAAAATTTATGAAGGTCAATAAAGAAAATGAAGAAGTAGTATCAGTAGAAGTACATTGTGCAACAGATACACACCCATTTGATGGCGTGTACAAGGCAGAGACGGTGGTTGAGAAAAAGGTTTGCAGAAAGAGAAAAAGAAAGGGTCAAAAAATAAATCGTCACCGCATTGACATCTTGAAATTAGAGGAAGTTGATATACTTGTTTATGATTTCAAGTTGACAAAGAAAGACACTCTTCACTCCAAGACTATAGAGATTATCAAGAGGTTGCTTCCAAAACAAGAAATTGCAAGATAGGAGTCTGTTAAACCAAGCCGTAGATCCCAAAGGAATATGACATTTGAAATGATGGGCATAGATGTAAACTCAGATGGTTCACCCATTGATAATAGAGAAGAATATGGGTCATCTACATCTTCATCCAGTTCTTCATCTGCAGAAAATGTAGATTCTGATGGGGTGTTAGAATCCATGGATGAATTTGAATAATTTCACATGAAGCATTTTAGATGTTTTTTATTAGTATGATGTTTGTAATTGAAACTTTAAAGGAATTTTTGAATATTTATATGAATCATTTGTTCTTGTATGGTCTAATATATTATTTCATTATGAATCGCCTCATAATTTGTTTGTTTTTATATGGTTAGAGTGGTGAAATTATTTATTTATTTTTGTTTGTTTAATATGCAAGTTTCAAAAGGTTGTAATTTATCTCTTGAAGAAAAAAAACTTTTTCCAATTTAGTGGTTGATTTTACAGTTTTTGTAAACAACAGTATGAGATGTTTAGGCCATGGCTCTATTTTTTACCCTGAAAAAAAAACGTGTATACCAGTATCAACACTTTTCTATTTGGGTGGTGTTTTTCGTTTTTTTTTCGCAAAAATCATCGTTTTTATGGATAGAGTTCTTGTTCATAGTATAAAGTTCTTGTTTCATAGTATAAGTGGTTAGTATATCCATAAGTGCATTCAGTCTAAAGATGTGACTCCAAGGATACATCATGCATGATGAGTTTGAAGAAGTACATAAGGAAGATACATCATGCAGATCCAGTTGAAGAAAGAACAAAGTAATGTATCCTACAACTTGTGGTCATTGCGTAGAAATCAAGTCCACCAAGTCATACTCTTTCATGGTAGTAGTCAAAGGATATCAGTTGAACAAATTGTACATGTGTTCAAGCAGCGAAGGAGATTGGTTGAGCAAATGGTAGAAGTGCGCAATTTTGTTGAAGGAAGTCTTTGGAATGCACAAGCTAGCCCGAGCGTTGCTTGGTTAATGGATGGAAGTGTGCAAGAAGATAATGGTTGGACAATCCTGAAAGTGTGCAAACTTATCCAATCAGAAGATGCTTTTAGTAAGTAGAACATGCACAAGTTCCTAGAAGGGTACAACTATTGAAGACCATTTATGAGCAAATTCCACAGCTGACGATACAACAGGTGTGCAAGTCCCACAAGTGATGAAAATGCATAAGTCAAAGTCCCACCAAGTTTAAGTTGGTGTATGCATAGAATCCACAAAGTATCAATACACCAAGTGTGCATTACCCACAAGTGATGAAGCGAAAAAGGTCATAATTCCACCAAGTAGAAGTTGGAGTATGTGCAAAATCCACAAAGCTTCAATATCTCAAGGGCACATTACCCACAAGGGATGGTACATCACAGGTCATAGACACATCAAGATGTAGTGTAATATTGTGCACATACCTTAAGGCAATGGTACATCAAGAGTGCAAAGGTACACCACCAAGGTGTAAAGTCCCACTAAGTTGTGGACCATGAGGGCGCATGACACACCAAGGATGACACATCAATAGAACAGAAGATGACACGTGCCATATGCATAATCAGTGAAGTATGGAAGAAGGGATGTTGCGACCAACTTGTGGACATACAATACGTACATGACCTGTATAAATAGAGATGCAAGTTGGGGATTTGAAGTAAGCTTGATGGTGAGAACACAAGAGATTTGAGTATAAGTTTCAGTTTGATTTTTGGGGCATCGAGGGGCTCGTGGACATAATAGAATTATTAGAATTTAGATTGCACAACAATCACAACACTAGGTTCCGATACATGTGACAATCCAACCTAGATCTAGATAGCAAAAACAACCTCACTTAGAATTATTTTCACAAAGGGATAACAAGAATAGAGAAGAAATATTGAACAAAACACTAGAGGAAAATCACTCCAGTGGGAAGAATTCCACTCTAATATTGTTCATTAACATGATTAAAATATATAGATGCTCTCAAAAGGCAAAATCGTGGGGCTTAGTGGCAAGTTGAGTAGCTCACAATAATGAGGCTTATATTGGACCAATTCACCCATCAATGACATGAGGCCAAGTGTAACTCATAGGTTGGGCCATAATGAGGTTCAATGAACATAGATGGACCATGGGGAGGTTAGGCTAGTCACAATAGTGTGAAAGGTACCATTATGAGGGTGCATGTGGTAAGTAGTTGGCTAAGTATTGTCCATTAATGCACAAGTTGAGCAAATCCCCAAGAGAGCGCACTCCATCTTCTTAAAACAAGGAAATGCAATAACTCCCACATAAATGCAAGGTAGTGGGGCACATTGACTCCTAAAATGGTGGAAATGAGTGGATAAGTGGACAAACAAGGCTTCATGGATATATCACTAGTCTAAGGTGTTCAAATGTGGACAAAATATGGTCCAAGACACTAGACTAGGCACTAGAAGGCCAAATAACACTAGGTAGAACAACATGAAGGTCCATGGCATGAATATGATGGGATATTGTTCTAACACCCCGCTTAAGCCAAAATGGTAGTGAGCATGAGAAATAGGGCCCAAGCAACAAAGGCTTATGGTCACCCTTTACATTATTAATCCATGTAAGTGAGGAAAGAGGCAAAACCACATGTGGAAAATCCTCCCTAAAAAATGGACATGAAAGAGAAACCAAAAACTGAATACTCTCCAAACTAGATGAATATGTCTGGAGGAATATTCTTCGTAGGAAGAAGTGGAATGTTCTCAACTAGATCAGAATCATGTACAACTACATGATGGAAACAGAAACCATGTAGAACAATTGAAACATATTGATAGTAGAGCGAATGCATGTGATCTTCATACTTGAACTTCGAACCAATGAGGGTACCAAGTCCAAAAGAGACTTGAGATGCTTGAGAATAAGTGACCCCAAGCGAATAATAAAGCTCCTGAAGCATCAACTTCAAATCAAGAGATTTGTAAAAAGCTCCAAGAAGGTGGAACAAGAGTCCCAAGTGTGCCAATGCGATGGATAAGGCTTCTCCATCTTATGTGCAACTCTAAAAATCGGTCCTAGCAATCATATAGGAATACATAAGAAGCATGGATCCAAGGAGGGCCAATGTTACAACTCCAAGCTTTGATCCTTCTCCCATAACATTCAAGGGATCACTCTTTCTCACACTAGCAGAATCAATAGAAGAATTGAAGAACAATGATGAAATATGGAAGGACTTCTCTTCAACAATATTGATGGAAACAACTTGTATATTATCTTCATGAAAAACAACTTCATGGAAAACAGAGGAAGCCACAGAGGAAGAAATTTGAACTGGATCATTTGTTGATTCTTCTAGCATTTCTTCATGTACCTACAAACAACACTCTTTGAAATTATTTACTTCAACAGCATGCCTGAGAAAGGCCAAAAGACGAAACCAAATGACCAAAGGTAATAACTGGAAGAAACTATGGAAATTTTTTTGCATTAAACTAGCTCTGATACCATATTAGAATTTAGATTTCACAACAATCACAACACTAGGTTCTGATACATGTGACAATCCAACCTAGATCTAGAAAGCAAAAACAACCTCACTTAGAATTATTTTCACAAAGAGATAGCAAGAATAGAGCAGGGATGATTTTAGGGGTGAAATTTAGCCCAATGGCGAAATTAAAGGGGTTTTGCCATGTCCCAAATTTGGTATTGGGTCACAATGGCCTAATCACATTGGCCCTATTCATTAGAGTTTTTCAAATTGATGCTAAAGGTCAAATAATTGCCAAGGAGGAAAATTACTAGTTTCCTAGGTTTGGGGTGGAAGCTTTGGGATTTGGAATAATGGGGATAATAAATGATGTTTAGACATTATAAGGGTTCAAGTATTTAATAAATAGATTGAATAAAGAAATTCAAGAGAAATCCTAGGTGACAAATGGTTTTGGAGACATATGGAGGATGTGGGACCCACACTAGCTTGATTTTTCATAATACATGGTATCTCTCTTTTGCAAATTCGAATTAATGGGAATGTGAACACTCTTGGGTGAGTTGGTAAGTCATAACACATGTCATTGAGCATCTTATGTCGAATTGGGAAGGATTGGTAACCTCCATGGAAGATAAAGAGTCAAAGTGGAAGTTTGTGGACACTAGGGCTAGATTCCCTAGCCCCTATGACACCAATGATGGAGCATCTATGACAACTATGATAAATTGCAGACCTGACCTCTGACATCTGACCACTATGACATGTCAGACCCAAAAATAGGCTCAAGGAAGGCGAATTTGGGAGTTGGAGAAGCCAAAGAGACTCAAAATCGAATTTGGGAGAAGATGGAAGGTTGGAACTAGGAGACAAGTGGCAAATGTGGAATATTTCCTAAATGGAAATCTATTGAATCTATTGAGAGGATTTCGACACTTAGAAGGATAATGTTGGTTTTAAAATGTAGAAATGAAGTATGAGAATGGATTTTGATCATTTGTAGAATTTGCAATTGCAATTGGGAAGAGGGAGAGCTAGTGGATGACTGGTTTCTTGCCTTAGCCAATTTCGAGGGTGAAAGATTCCCATCCAAGTTGGTAATTGGAAAGGCCATTCATACCTTTCATTTGGAGCTTTAATGGAGTCTTTATTTTCAGGTGTAAGCTACAGGGAAGCTCATGGTTTCTTCTATTGCAGCTCACTCCTTCAACCATTTCCAGTTTTGATGGCATATTCTTGATCCTTGAGGGAGGGCGTTTTTGGTGAGCTATTGTACTCTTTGGGGGAGCTTTTAATGCCCCATTTCTTTTGTAATATGAAGTAAATACTCTTTTATTCATCTCCAAAAAGTTTCAGGTCTAAATTCCAAGTAGAAATGTATAAATCTCAATTTTAATGGAAGAACAATGCCATTTCCCCACTACCTTGTTGTGAGCCAATGTTTTGATGATGATTTCGAATGAATGGATGATTCTCTGATATATTTTTTATCGATATACTTCAATGGATGTATTCTACAAGTTTTATGTACTGTACTTGAGCATTTGAAGCATTTTTACTCCATTTAGTTGTATTGGGAGGTGAAATAGTGCCATTTCCCCAAGGGTCGAATTGGGGATTTTTGCAGTTGAATGGGAGAGGATGAGAACAGTTGTAATAATCCATTAATGGTGCATATGAGACTTTAATAACATACTTAACACCTTACATACCTCTTTTCATAAATTTGAGTGGGTTTGGAGGCATTTGGGAAGCCATTTTCAGTACTTACCCCATGGGGATTTGAACCCCAAATTACTAGTAAAATTGCATAATTGGTCCAGAATCTTAAGAGAGTTTGCAGAGGTCTTTTGGTGGCCATATGTCATCCATAAACATCATATTAAAGTTCTAATATCATTCATACACCTTCCTTGAATATTTGAAGGCATTTGGAGTCAATTTGAGACCTAGAGACCAATACTAGTCAAAGGGAAATCACTAGTAAAGTTACCTACATTGATCAGAATTGAAAGAGGATTTGCAGAAGTATTGTAAAGGTCCAAAGGAATCCCCGAAACACATATTTAAGTTCTAATATCATTCATATACCTTCTCAGAATATTTGGGATCATTTGGGGCAAATTTGGGACCTAGAGATCAAAACTAGTCAAAGGTCAAACTAGGGGAAAAAGTGAAAATTTGCCATTTTAATAAAATTCCTAACAAGGGACATTACAGGTTTGAATTATTTAATGGGTGAATTTTGTATATTAAACCGATTTTCTATAAAATAAAAAATCCGTCCCCCTTTTATTATTAAAATATTTTCTTAAAACCAAATAGCCCTCTCTTATATTTATGAAAAAAATCGAAAAATACATTTTCGTCCTCTAAAATTCCCCGAGAATGCTCAAATCGCCTTTAATTTCTAACAAACTTTGAGTCGGATCCTTTTCTCGCCCCCAAATTCCAGTAAAATTTCCTTAAATTATGGATATCGTCCTCAATTTCTACCATGTTTTGACTCAAATCCTTGGTTTGCCCCCGATTTCCAACATATTTTGACTCAAATCCCTGGCTGACCCTCGATTTCCAGTAATGTCGAAGTGTAGTGGCTATTTCGCCCTACATCTTTGGTGTAAATCGCCTTTACGGTTAAGTTTATGCCTGAATTCCTTGTTTAAACATTTTTTAATCCTAAATCCGTCCACATTTCATGGAATCCAAATTGAGGGGGACGATTTCATCCCTATAAAATGCATAGGCACTCAATGTATCACCCAGTCACACATATCTCGTAGAGATTCAAGGATTGGGGTTCAAGGTTAATCACTTAATCTTGTTTTCATTTTGTTCACATTTCAAGAATCAACGTTCCTGGGGCCTAGGGCTTCCATTGGACGGACATAGTTAGATATTACACTATACAGGTATTTATTTTGTTTATTTTTTGCAATATGTCGAATGAGTACTAGGAGAATACTGCAAGCACCTTAAATCACCACTGAAGTCTCCATTCGAAGACCTCAATGTCTCTACTTTCCCCTTAATCATTGTCCTAAAATAATTGTTGTTACCTACGTATTTACCTCAAGTTGCAATAATGAGGTTATGGTTGTCTGTGTTTAGTTTATTATATAGAATTCGGAGAACTTGCTTCATTGAAGGCCTTGCTTTACCTTCTTTTTGGGTACACAATTTTACAATGCTAATGAGACACTAAAGCTGTTCAAAGTCGTAATTATCTACCAAATTAGGATCTACAATTTCAGGCAATCTAGGACACGTTGCAATATCTTGTGGGGCCCATTCTACAATATTTTTGGTTTGTGTGCTTCCCGCCTAGATGTGATAAGTTCCAGAAGCAACACCCTATATTTGTATATATCACTCTTTTCTATCAACTCCTGAGTGGTAACATATTCAGGGTCCATATACCCTGCAATGTGGGACAATATTTAAACTAATTATAAGCTCCATTGGATTGACAATTTTTTTGTCCTTGTTAACTTGCTTAAAGAGAAAAATTTATTAGGAGTTCCACAAATATCCGTGTTGACTGGTTCAAATTTAAGTGCTCCAGTCGGTGTAGCATGTGCAAGGCCAAAATATGCTACCTGTAGTAGTTCAATTTTAGTACATAGTAAGCTGAATAATTGTGGTTAGCCCCATGTATTTTGTATAATTTGTACATAAGCAACCTAGAATGTTAGGAACAAAGGATGGAAGATTATCTTGCTTTTATGTTAGATTATCTTGCTTTTATGATGTGAGGGAAGAGGTGAAAAATAGAGCTAGTGTGGCATAAATAGTAGGGAAGGTCCTATACAAGATATCGATTTAGGGACAAAAGTTATTAGGGGTCATGGATTTAGGGACAAAATTTATGGCTTACTTCTTGTTAAATGCCAAATATAACTTGTTTGGAATGTTGATTTGTACAACAGATTGAAGCATGCAACGGTAATAGTTGGTTCCTTTACTAGATGCTCCCTACATGTTTAAAAATAGAGAGTACCCTTTAATTATGCATGCACCTAATTGAATGTTGTTCATAAGCAGAAAGTAACTTCACTTTAATTTAGCTCTACCTCTTTGCAAGAATAATAACTCAAGATAACAACCAAGTGATGCATGCATCCTCAACCTGTGTGATTGTTGTTGGCCTCCTATTTGCATGAGTCTAAAAATAGCACTAAAGTCAATGTTTAGTTATATATATTTTGTTCTAGGCATTGCCTCTACTTCTGCAGTGAACCATAATTTCCATCATTAGTTTGCAACCTCTACATAGTAATCCCATTTTGTATTGACATCCTGTTACCTAACAGCCCCATTAACCTACTTTTGTGGTAATTTGTTGGACATTAATAAAATTATCTTACCTTATCTTATCTACTTACCTTTTTCAAGACACCCTCTTGCACAAACTCACCATAATTTGGATTCCTTTACTGCTAAATTGAGCATTGTCTCTGCCTTGTAAGAAAACACCATTAACACATGTTTCTTTTTCGCTTGCATGGCTGCCAATTATTGAATTCATAGGTTTTTAGACTAAATCACAGGTTTTAGTCTATTTTTTTATTGCATCCTACTCACCCAATTCAAATATGGTCCCCGATATTTACACCTACCATATGTTTTACTTTTCATCTTGGTCCATGAGCCTCCTCATGCCCTAAGGTTTCCTTCATTGGGATGGTCTCTAGTACACCTTCTACACAAGTCATCATTCAAATATTTGCAACTTGGCACATGATTGGGATTGGTTAGTTTTTTTTATGGTCGTTGGCCATGCCAATTATCATTCGTTCTTCATTCAACGGAAGTCTTGAGTCTCCTACTCATTGGCCAACTTATCCACATTTCTCAAAGTGTTGGTTTGTTACATTGTTTACTTGGTGATTCCTTTAGCTTCTGCTAGTTTATAAGAATTCCAGGGATGATTTTAGGGATGAATCCATTGTTGTTGGCCTCCTATTTGCATGAGTCTAAAAATAGCACTGAATTCGATGTTTAGTTAAATATATTTTGTTCCAGGCATCGCCTCTACTTCTGCAGTGAGTTGTAAGTTCCAACATCAGTTTGCAACCTCTACATAGTAATCCCATTTTGTATCGACATCCTCGTACCTAACAGTCCCATTGACCTACTTTTGTGGTCATTTGTTGGATATTAATAAAATTATCTTACCTTATCTTATCTACTTAACTTTTTTCAAGGCACCCTATTGCACAAGCTCACCTATACTTCCATTATCAACCACTAAAATCATGTTGATATCCATAAGACCATCAAGGACTTTAGCCAATTTGAGTGCTCTAAACATCTAGTTGTCTTGTTCTTAAGAATTGGTGAAAGACGAGCCCAAAGACAATCACCCTAGGAGAATAAGCACAATAAAAGAATCACTTTGGCCTTTAGGATTACAGTGAATAACAAAATGCTAGCAACTAACTGATATGATTGCAAGTGTTCAAAGGATCATGGGAAAGGTTGGTCTTATGCACACTTTTGAATTATTTAGAATCTTGCAAATGTGCAAAGTTTCTCATGAGCAACATATAAGTGCTTAAAGCTCAGTGGCTAATGTCAATAAAGTACAAAATTGATGTTTTATTAGTCTAATACTAAATAAAATTATGTATAACATATAGAAGTTATAGGAGGTGATATTTATACCAAGTCAATTTTATTAAAAAATATTATATTAAATATATAGATATTAAGATTATTTTAAAAATATTTGGTTTCATTATTTTGTTTATAATGAGAGATAATTATTATCATTTTTTATTTGATATGGAAAATTATTATTTAAATGTTGATTATTATAATAATTTATAAGATGATTTTATGGTTTAGCAATTAAATAATGACTTAACAATGTTTAGTAAATTTTATATAGATATCAAGGAGTGTATTTTTAAGCAAAGGAAGGGTGGAGCCAAAATAGTGCCAAATATGTGATAGAGTGCGAGAGAAGATGTGAACTAGGTGAGCAAAGCAGAAAACCATGAGGGAAGTTGGGGTTCAATACATTTTCAATGATGTTATTCTGAAGTTTAGGTGGGGATGAATGTGTTGGAGTTCTTCCTGGATGGATGTGTTGGTTGTGCTAAGGGGTTTTTCATGCAAAATATCATGTGTGTTTGGTTGATTGATCTCGGTGCCCTAATTTAGATGAATAAGTGAAATGATATTAGCAAACAAGGTCATGTTGGAGTTAATTGATGCAATAAAGTGTTGGGCCACATGGGGATAAGAAAAGTTTTGTTGTTGTCCTTACCATGCTTTTTGAGGTTATTGCTTTCTTTAAGACTTGAGTTGATGCTGGCCAATGGCATGTCTCTATTTTCCACATGCTTTAGTGGAAGTGTAGTCCCCATGGAGGCCCCATGTGGCTCTCTGTGGTGCTTTCATCTGGGAATGATATTACTTGTGCTGCCTAGTGTTTCACTTAAGCAAGGCTTGGAACTCTAGGCACTTTGATAAAGGGAGGAACCACTCGGGTTGGAATTACTCAAAAGGGGTGATAATGCCAATGGAAAGCCAATGAGCATTGAAATGACCTTTAACTAAAGTGTCATGGTCATAATTTGGGTGCTAAACAATTTTAGCGCCAAACTACAAGCCATCCAAGCATAAGCCATATTGCATGCTTTTGATTGAACATCATATATGGCATTGGAGTGAAGCATCATAAGCCTTGAGGGAGGCGTAATATAACTACTTGATTCTTTGTCCTTTCCTAGTTAGTGGCACAAGTGTTAAAACATAGCCTTGATGACCACGAGAACAAGAATATTGCTCATGAGAGATGGGTGCCTAAGCTAGTTAAAATCATGCACAATATCTAGGCTAGTCGATATAGAGAAAATCTTGCCCAATAGATTGACTTTGTCTTACAAAGGGAATGTGTGATGAACTTAAATGGATAGATAGTGACATAATTAGACATGGTGTAGGCACATAAGTAGTGAATCGCAATGATTGCAGCTCAAGCATGTCTTGCTTGGAATATGAAAAGAGACAAATCTAGCTCATGAACCAAATATTGGCAATCATGTTTCTATGTTTTGAGCCTCTCTATACTGAATAATTCAGCAACTAAGATCCCTTGGTTTTTATGAGTGTTGCAGAAACAAAGAACCTCTATATCTTTCAATCCAACTTTTTCCTGCCAAGAGTAACCATGTTTGTAGGGTTTAGCTGTTGGGAGTCTTTATAACACACAGTCCACAACAACCATCTTCAGCTCTGTTATCACAGTCCATCTATTTCAGTCTGAATTTCAGGCAGGTTTTAGACTACTGGCAGTCTATTTTCATATTTTCATCCACAGCAGAGTGTGCATTTGCATCATCAGGTGTATCCAAAGGACCGGATCTATATATTATGCAAGCATCCCACATATTTCCTTTGAATATTCTCCCTTCTTTGTGATATCGCAGTTGGAATTTGGGCTTGTTAAATCATCCTACAGAAAGTTCTAAACCCAAAAACTACAACTCAATAGCTTTTATCTGCAGTTTTTCACATTGTCGGGTCTACCTAGTGATAGTTCAAGATATCAAAACTAAGAAGATAACATTAATATATAAGTGGAGACGAAGTTGTGTTTGTGAATGCCAAACACAACAGTCAGGTACTCCCTATTTTAAGTTGTTTTCCCAACTGATAGCCAGGTACAATTACCAAGGATAATGTCATACATAATTAGCTTTATGACTTGAAATCTTGTAAGAGTAGCATTAGAAGGCCTAGTCCCTGGGCATGCTACTGATAGATATATTTCCAATTCAAAGGCCAAAACATACTCACCACTAGAGGAGATTGATATCAATGGCTTCAAATCTATATTTATCGATAGTGGGTAGCTAAAGAGATCATGGTTCAACAGAAGTAGACATGGTCTGCTAGTTTGGAGATGGGATATTTACATGTATGTCGCTATAGACATCTCCTCTTATGTTTTTAGAAGATTTTTTTTTAATTAGTCAGTTTTAATTAGGGTTTATATCTCTACAACCCCTAGAGAAAGCTTATAAGAAGTGATCCAAGAAATCTCTAGTTTTGCATTGTAATAAAGATGTCACCAACCAAAAATTTCAGGATCAATGAAAAGAATTGAGATAGTAAGGTTTGCACTAGCTTTACTAGCATGTCAATATTTATAAGGGTCAATCGAGGAATCAATGGAACCAAATTTCACCCAAATTCCATGCCTTGTCACAAGTGTGCTAAAAGAGACATGTCTAGTGTGTTAGAGAGAGATAGGTTTAGTGCACTCAAGCAAATAGTGCAAAAGCTAAGCACAAGTGTTGATCACAGAAATACACAATTGCGTCAAAAAAATAATGCCAATCATGAGAGAAAAATGTCAAAATTAAGTGCTTTACGCTTATAACACTCTATATTTAGATCAAGAAAATCACAAGATGAGGAGATACATATGAGAGCTTAAGTTATGTATTTATACAGAGTTTATGTGAGACATCATTTTTGAAGGTGTGGCTTCAAAGGAGCATTATGTACCCACAAAACAATGACACACATTAGAAGTCTAAAGTCAGTAAACTTATATATCAAGTTTGACTAGATCAGACTTAACCATAAATCTACTATACAGACAAATTTGACTACATATAAAGTCTGAATGGATTTAAGCTGGTGTAATTAATAAATAAGGTGAAAATTTTGATATTATTATTCTCCCATATGGACATTTTGGTTTTTTGAAAGATGCTTCTGCAACAATGGGAGACGTTATTGAGAACTCTTTAGGACGACAGAATGCAAGCAAATATACATAAAGTTTGTCCAGCTTTGGATATTATATTTGGGGTTTATAAGAAAAAATTCAACATAAACAAAGCCATTATGAATTGCTGAGGATCCCTGAGCTTCAGAACTTACCTACGAAAGTTTTTGCTAGTATTGAGTTGTTATAGATTGGTGAGGATCCCCTGAGCTTCAAAATTACTTACAAAAAAATTTGTGATTATTGTTTCGATACAGTTAATCCTTTTCCAACCCTTTAGAGGCCAAGATAAGATGAGATTGGTTGTTATAGATAACTCGGTCCAGAGTATAACCACAAATACATAAAGAAAGGGAAATCTGAACATTGAAATAATATGTAATATACATAGAAAAATTTTAATTGTGCGTGCTCAAAATAAAAATACATTGTAAAGCCAAAATGTACATGCACATTCTCATCAGCACTGTGAATTGTGAAGTTCATTATACATGAGTGCAACACTCTATGATCAATAGAAAATAACCTCTACCAAAAGAGAAAAATAATGCTCATATCTAAAAACTGCAAATATACTTGCAAAGCTAAAGCTCTATCCATAGTATAAAAAATTGCAGTCACCAAACTCATTTGCAGACCATGTTACCGTGTTACATTTGCACTGTACTGGTTTGCAATCACCAAACTCATTTGCAAATTGGTATCATGAAACTGTGTTACATTTTCAATCAGATGTGAGTAGAACAGAGCTGCCTAAAAGCAACACATGGAAGAGATTCCATAAACAACGTTGACATTGAAAAGTTTGCATATGTCTCTTTGGAGATGGGTTCAAGTAACTATAGTAAATTTTCCCCTTCCAATGAAATTATAAATGGGTCTGCAACATATGCCAAGTTTTCCTAGCCCTTCTATAGTTCCAATGGCACTCTTAATTGATTCCATGAATCCACATTGCTATAATTGCCACTGGTTAAATTGTAGGACTGGATGTGGCTGCTAGTTTAACCTCTGTGAATGAGTATTTTTGCATTTCCTCCTATTGTCTCTAGACCCTAAGTTCATACTTGTTTTACAAAAATTAGGCCCACACTTTCCTAGAGATATCATCTACAAATGTTCTGAAATATATTGTATTTCCTAGAGATTGTGTTCATGGGTCGAAAGAGCCAGTGTGCACACGTTCAACTTGCCTTTAGTACTTACATGCAATGTACTTTTCATTTCCCATACCAATTGATCAGTATTCATTTCCCATTTTCCATACTGTTCATTTCCCAGTTGATCGTTGTCTGTACTGAGAGTTGATACAACCCAAGCCATTCTAAGAAGAAAATTTAGTGATTCCCATAAGAAGTCCTTAACAAAAATTAATTGTAAAATGAAATCAAGTAAGCTTGAAAATATAATGCTGGGCATATTTTGAAAGCCTAATGTGTAGTCGTCCGCTATTACTTGTATGTTCCATATTTAAAGTTAGTATTTGATCATGTATGTGACTTATCTAGATGAAAGAGTGCTTACTATTACTAACTTGGGCAGGTAATTTTCACCTCAACAGTTTTTGTCTCCTAGTAAGTTGGGCATTCCATTCCATGTTCTTTTTTCCATTCCCCATACTTGTTTTCACTACAAGTAAACAATGCACTAAACTGTAGTGTTGCACTTAACAGAGTAGGCTTCTATTTCGCAACTCTTGAATGTATGCACCATAAATGTTTGTGGTGGGACTCTTAAGCATATTATTGCTTAGAAGATTTTAAAGTACTCTTTTTCCAGATTGTTACATCACTACATGGCTTTTCGACATTTGGAAGAGTTGGATGATGACGACCTTGTAATCTTCACATTAGTGGATTCCAACCCCCTTTGGAAGGATTTATATTTCCTTTCTATAAGTTTACAATATAACTCAAAATTGATCTTTATGACAAAGTTAGAAATGATCATCTGTCTCATGTACACAACCATCAAAGAAATACATAACCAACTCCATGAAATTTAAGCTCCATGATCCATGCAAGAGTCAAGCCTTGAAAACCAATCGCCAAGATGCCAAGGTTGGCCACTATCTCTGTGGGATTCTGTATTAAATAATAACCTTTTCAATCCCTTGAAACAGTGTTGGATACTCTAGGTCACCATTTATATAGCCTATATTTAATAGCTCACCCATGGGCCATGATTTAACGATTCTCCTAATAATTCATAGAGCGCCAAGTCACCCTCCATAACTAACCCTTTATATGACATGTGTGAGAATGAAACCATTTGTGTAATGAACCTTCAACCACTTCCCTTCTTGATACATGCTCTAGCAAGTCTGTCAATGCCATCAACCTCCAAATCTGCTTAATGCTTGTGAAAAGTCTAAGTGCATAAATGCACCCCATGCATGCAAAAAGGGATGTCATTACCTTTGAATACACACCTGAAGAGGTCTAATGAAATTTTAATTTGAAAATCTCATGAAAATCCATCTCCCATCACTATCATGCAAATTAAGTGCTAAGAATCTCCACTGTTCACTTAAGAAAAATCCAATTATGGGCCCAAAAACAAAGTATTGAACCAACCTGAATTGGCTTTTCAAAATGCTTGCACATACATATTAAAAGCACATGTATTTGAATATGAAGTCACATTCCTGTATAATTTTACATGGTTCACAACCCTATAGCTTCAGAATTCATCAATTATGTTCTCCGATGAGATTTATAGACATGCCAAAATGGCACTTTAGCTATTTCATCATCTTTAGCCTATATGAATTAATCTTGACAAAAAATGATTGCCCAGCTCAAATTATGAACTCAAACGATGAAATTAATCATGGATATGAAATATTCAACCATTCATGATGTTCCAATAAATGACTTATGTTGCAACATGAGGAAAATTGCCTTCAAATCTGGTTTTAGGCTTTTAGCAAATCAACCTGATATGGATTTCAAAATGCATGCAAGGGTCACACAAATGATGAATTGATGGAATATGAACCTTTGGAGATGTGGTGCCTCCTCTGATATGTTAAAATATTCCAATATTGTCCTCATCTGAAAGCTAGAGGTCTTCCAAAATGGAAATTTTATGTATGGACACTTTTTACACCTTGTGAACTAGTTTTTGGACAAATGCATTCAAGAGCCAAACAATCCTCTCAAAGATGATTCTAAGAATTTTCCTTCATGTATTCTAAAATATTTGACCTTATCCTATGCTAACAGTCTTCTTTATCCACCACAGAATGTCCAGTCATTTAAAATCTGAGCATGTGAAACTTCAATGTCAAATCAACCTAAGTTAGGTTTGGAAAATGCACACCATCCTTTGTGTACGATCTTCTGATGAGAACCAATGATGGGAAGTTGTACTATCTTATGCTGTTGAGACTCCTACATGTTCAAATTTTCAAAATTTACTCTTAACTATTCACATGCAAGTTATTGATCTTCCAAAAGGGGTACCTACAAGTTTTTTGACAATTCCAGGAAAGGTGAGCTAGTCTTCAATCAAATGCACATCCTGATCTAATCCTTCACCCACATGCATGCACAAGAGTTTCATGAGTTCACGGGGAAACTACCATAAGGTTCTGAGAAAAAATTAGACAACAAACATAAAAATAAAATTGTAGTTTAGAGCGCTGACGCTATTCCTATTCTATAATGAAATTTTTTCAAGTAGGTAAATATTAATAGCCTAAGAATTTTCCATGAATGGGAAAATACTTTTCCATATCCAAAGTGAACAAGTCATCGAAGTTTGTATAATAAGCTTGAGTTCATGATTATGTTGATTAGTTTTGACAGATATGTGAATTAAAGGTTTTCCTATTTCCTTGCGAATCTCCATTCAATGATTGGATTTTTTTGTGGTCAAGAGTGTTTGTCCCTATGCCCATATTTCGGCTCTGACTTTTCCCCTTTTTATTATGTTTCTACCTTTCTGTTCTCCAATTGCCAATGTATTTGTATTATTTTGTTTCTACAGTTATGTTCACCTATTACAATTATGTTTGTAAATTGCCAATGTATTTTGGGCTGACAGGAACTGTTAGAAAAGACTTGGCATTGCCTATCCATTATTGAGAAATTGCGTTAGGCTTTTTGTTCAGATTGCACATTTATTCTGTCTAATTTTCGGAAGTTCTTCCCTCTTACCATTAAAATACAGTTTCCTTTTTTCTCGATTGTAAAAGACTAGAGTGTGGTTGTTCCTTGATATGTATATGACAATAAATATTATTGCCGAGTAGTGATAAATATTGCTAAATGAAAATATACAAGCAAATTCAAACAACAATACTAAACTTCCATTGCATCGATTTTTTCATGAAGAACTGATAATGACTAACTTTGAAATATTAAGACCACTTCTATGTCTGGTTCCATTGAATCTACCGGGTGCCCTATTTCATTTCATGGTTGATGGTATTTGTTACAATTTGTTGATTACAAATGTTATCTTTTGAAACTTGAAAATTCAATGTCGATGTTATGGTTGATCATTTGATAGTGCATTGATAGTAGTTCTCTGTGGAGCAGTTATTGTTCTTGATTTCCTACTTAATTGTCTTGTCTCATTATATTTTATTGCGATATAATGTGATGTTGTACTAATTTTATATCATTTTTCTCATGCAGGATTCACTTCTGGTTTCTATATCGATTTGGAATTTCAATTGTGGAATATTAAGTAAGATGTCAAACATGGATTGTGGAAAGAAAAATAAAACATTAAAACAAAAGGATGTAATATCATATTTTCAAAAGCCTCAATCCAATAATCCACATCATATTCATGCTTCAAGATCTCTTGAGCAATGTATCGGTAAGAGAGATTTCAACACTTTTGAGTATGCATCTGCAACCCATACAATGGATGGTAGAATAAATTCCTCTAGTGATCAAAGTGAGACAAATGCATTTTCATCAAAAATTGGTAGTTCAAATGTTGAAGATTTTTCCTTGCAAGGTGACACAATCCATTCAAAGAAAAGGCAAAAGGGCCAGTGGGTCATGGGGAGAAAATTCTAACTTGATAGGGTCTCAAGATACCCATTTATTGAACCAATACCTCCAGCAAATGAGAATGAGACCTCACGAGAAGTTAAATGCATTTCATGTAGTTGGAAAGTTGGTAGGGTAGTGAAATTGCAGATGAAGCTAGAAACAATAGAGAAGCATGTTGGAAAGGTGTATGATAAGAAAACTGTAAATGGTGAGAAGGAATCTACTGCTATATGGAAAGATCTTAGCGAATGTCAACATCTTGAATATGAAGAGGAATATAATAAATTATTAATAAATAATAGAAAACTCGAGGAAAGTGGAGGAACCATCACATCTCAATTTGGAAAAATGATGGAAACAAATTTGTTATCAAAGACGATACAATTAAGCAACTCTTAGCTTCACCATATATGCTTAGTATTCATTGTATGGCTCACAGGATGAATCTTGCATTTAAAATAGTGAGCAACTTTGTATTGGTTTCAAAAGTTGAATATCTTGTACGTGAGGTTCATGCATACTTTTGTCGGAGTCCCAAACGATTTTTAAAGTTTAAAAGTTTTGCCGACAGTGTTACAAATGGAAAAAAAACTATTAAAAGATGTTGATACAATATGGATCTCACTGAAGGGACCAGCTGAAAGACTATTCGAGGAATATGCATCCTTGGTAGGGGTAATGTATGAACATCGCTTAAGAGTAGAAAAAGCTCAAACTCTTCTCTTTCTACTAACTGATATAGAGACATTATTAACATTGGCTGGAATTATTCGTATGCTTCATGAAATGAATAACCTCGTGAAGATGTCTCAGAGTCGCACGATGTATATTGTTGAATACACAAATGCAAGAAAATTATCATGCCTTGCATTGGATAATTTGTATATTATGGCAAAGTCTTCTACAGGTCTAGCATTTTCAAATTGGACTAAGATAATCAATATAGAAAATGATGAATTTTTTTTGAAGTTTCATGAAAAAGGGATGTTGTGTATGGCAATGAGTGGGAATATGGTTCCCCTATATTATAACGATAAGATAGGAAGATCCACCAAAGAGTGTCCCATGTCAAGAGAACGATTTGACAATGTTGTGATTGCGGGAGGAATCGGAGAACCCACAGTATCCATATTTAAAAATCGACGTTTCGAATCCAAAACAGGATCCATCATCAGGACAAATTGCCGAGTTTTGAATGAAGAGCTAAAGATCTGATATATAGTGCTAAGAAAATTGGAGACAAGTTCAAGGTCGGCTTACGGAGAATTTTAGGGTTCAAGGTCGGCTTACGGAGAATTTTAGGGTTTAGGTTAAAATATTGAGATTTTTAATTAATGATAAAAACCTTAAATATTAATTTGTTAATTGTTTTTTAGAAGAACCTTATATTTTAAATTGAAAAATTCTTATTCTTAGAGTAATTTTTATTTAGAGTATTATTGGAGTAAATTTTATTAGAGTAAATAAGCACTTAACAAACAATTAGTTATAATACTTTTTAATTATAATTTAAATTTAAATAATTACATTTTAATTTATTTAATTATTAAATTTTTTAATTATTAATTTTAATTATTAAATTTTAATTTTTAATTTTTAATTTTTCAAAAAAGCTCTAGATAAGGCTAGTAGTAGACGCCATAACAAAAATATAACATCAGATAATTTGAACAACACTCTTAGTAACCAAACCTGTAACACAAGAGCCTACTTACCCTACATCCAAGGAGTCACTGATAAGATCTCTAGAATCCTTAAGAAAAAAGATATTACAACCTCATTCAAACCCCTTGAGACAGTTAAACAAAAAATGAGATCTGTAAAAGATCCTATCGACCCAAAACAACATAGGGGTGTCTACAAGGCTGCATGTTCTTGCAAGATGTGCTATATAGGTGAAACTGGGCGTTCCTTCCAAACCAGACTAAAAGAACATGCAGCGGACATAAGGAATGAACGTACCCGTACCTCAGCTCTTGCAGAACATTGTTCCAAAACCAAACATCAAATTTGTCTAGAGGACACTGAAATCATAGGCAAAGAAAACCACTATTTCAAAAGGAAATTTAGAGAAGCACTAGAAATAATCAAACATCCGATCAATTTAAATAGGGATGGAGGCCTTGAGGTTAGCACCAGTTGGCTTGCTTCCATCCTAAACCAGAGATCAAGTAACTAACCTAACAAAACCGATTATATTAAACTCTAAAAGAAGCATTTTGAACCCTAACAGACAACCTCTCTTCATTAACATTAATTTTTAAATTTGATATTTAAAAAATTTTAAAATTTTAAAAAAAAAATTTAAAATTTTTAAAATACTTGAATTAAAATTTTATTAAAGTTAATAATTGTTTATTTTGTTAACAATTTAACTACATGAATAAAAGGATTTATTAAATCCTTTATTTTCTAATTTTATTTCTTAATAAATTATGGTGTAAACTTAAACCATTCCAACTTTATATTTGCTCCCTTGGTTTTTGTTATAATCCATCATTTTATTAAGTATTACTAAAATTGGAAATTAAAAATGGAAAAATAAAATTATAAATTGGATTTTTGAAAAATTAAAAATTAAAAATTAAAATTTAATAATTAAAATTAATAATTAAAAAATTTAATAATTAAATAAATTAAAATGTAATTATTTAAATTTAAATTATAATTAAAAAGTATTATAACTAATTGTTTGTTAAGTGCTTATTTACTCTAATAAAATTTACTCCAATAATACTCTAAATAAAAATTACTCTAAGAATAAGAATTTTTCAATTTAAAATATAAGGTTCTTCTAAAAAACAATTAACAAATTAATATTTAAGGTTTTTATCATTAATTAAAAATCTCAATATTTTAACCTAAACCCTAAAATTCTCCGTAAGCCGACCTTGAACCCTAAAATTCTCCCTAAGCCGACCTTGAACTTGTCTCCAATTTTCTTAGCACTATATATCAGATCTTTAGCTCTTCATTCAAAACTCGGCAATTTGTCCTGATGATGGATCCTGTTTTGGATTCGAAACGTCGATTTTTAAATATGGATACTGTGGGTTCTCCGATTCCTCCCGCAAACAACTACCACAGAAGTCTTGCTACAGAGATTACATCCCTGTACGGAAGGGATATCTGGAATCTAGTCCGGTTACTGGAAAAATTGAGAGTTAAAATCATGAAGAGAGCTGAAGATCTGAATTTTCTGAAAACATGCAGAGACAGAAAACTAATCCCCTCCTTCGCTGTCATCAACCACCGTCTGCACAATAGCTGGAACCATAAATCCTTTGAAAAATTGAGCTTCACGCTGATTAGGGTAGAAATCAAGAAAACACGTGCCAACCTCGACCGTCTGTCCAGAGAAGCATTATCTCTTCACCTCAGACTCGCAGCTATCATAAACGTGGACCTTTGGAGAGCTGCTGATGCAAACACAGCCCTCAAAGTCAGCAACCAAGCACGCATCACACGTAATAGGCAAATGAGGAAGATTACGAGGCTCGAGAGGAAGTACACCAACGCCAACGAAGCCCAGAAACTCGAAGACGCCCACACCAGCGCTGCTCCTATACCTGCACACACAAGCGATCAAATGGAAGCTGTTAATCTCTCAAGCCACGAAGAGAACGCCCACACCAACGAAGCCCAGGAACCCGAGAACGCCCACACCAGCGCTGCTACTATACCTGCACACACAAACGATCATATGGAAGCTGTTAATCTCCCAAGCCACGAAGAAAACGCCCATGCCAACGAAGCCCAGGAACCCGAGAACGCCCACACTAGTGCAGCTCCTATACCTGCACACGCAAGAGATCATAGGAAAGTTGTAAATCTCTCAAGCCACACATTAACTCAATCCGAAACCAACGTTCTCAAGAAGGGTCTTAATTTCGCAATAGCGCCTAAAACCATTCCGGTCGAGACCATCATTTGCAATATAGAAGACAGCATTCAGAATTTAATGATTTAGATAAGGAAACGATCAGACAAGATTGCGCACTCATACTAAGAAAAGCCAAACCTCCCAAAAACAACATCACTAAGGAATAACATTTTGCATTAAAAAACCTAAAATCGAATGATAACATAGCCATACTAAAAGCAAACAAAGGAGGAGCCATAGTAGTCTTAGACAGAACAACTTACAACGCAAAGATGATTGATCACCTTACCACGAGTGGTAGTTATAGAAAACTTAATAAAAACCCTATCTCTAAAATTATTAGAGAAGTAAAAAGAGCCATTAATAACTCCAACCTTGATGATAGAACAAAGAAACGGTTAACTCCTAATCGTGAGATTACACCTAGAATTTATGGCCTCCCAAAAATACACAAAGAAGGAGTCCCTCTTCGTCCTATTGTCAACACTATAGACTCCCCCACCTACGAACTTGCAAAACATGTAGCTAAAATCCTAGGTCCCCTAGTAGGCAACACAGACTCATTCATCAAGGACTCAAGTGAATTTGTGGAGCTGATAAAAAAGGAGAAGTTAGAACCGAATGACATGATCCTAAGCTTTGATGTAGTATCCCTATTCACTAAGATACCATTGGATGAGGCAATCCAAGTCATCAAGGAGGTAACTGATCCAGACACAGCTAGGTTAGCAGAAGTATGTCTCAAATCCACCTTCTTCAGTTTTCAAGGAGAATTCTATGAGCAGACCACTGGTGTAGCCATGGGGTCCCCCCTCTCACCCATAGTGGCAAACCTTTTCATGGAAAAGTTCGAGAAAGAAGCTCTAAACTCCTATCCACTTAAGCCAACACGATGGAAGAGATATGTGGATGACACCAATGTAATTTGGCCGCATGGTGAAATTGAGCTAAAAGAGTTTTTTGAACATCTTAATAATCATTCAGCGGACATCAAGTTCACAATGGAACTTGAGGAGAATGGTAGCATACCCTTTCTTGATGTCTTGATAACTAGAAAAGAAGATGGAACTTTGGGACATAAGGTCTATAGGAAGAAAACACATACAGAAAGCTACCTCCACGCAGATTCCCACCACCACCCCTCACAGAAAATAGGAGTCATTAACACCTTAGCGATTAGGGCTTCTAGGATTTCAGACAGCGATCATCTCCAGGAAGAAAAAGACCACCTCAAAGAAGTCTTCATGAACATAGGTTACGAACCTAGGGTTATCAAAAAAGCTCTAGATAAGGCTAGTAGTAGACGCCATAACAAAAATATAACATCAGATAATTTGAACAACACTCTTAGTAACCAAACCTGTAACACAAGAGCCTACTTACCCTACATCCAAGGAGTCACTGATAAGATCTCTAGAATCCTTAAGAAAAAAGATATTACAACCTCATTCAAACCCCTTGAGACAGTTAAACAAAAAATGAGATCTGTAAAAGATCCTATCGACCCAAAACAACTTAGGGGTGTCTACAAGGCTGCATGTTCTTGCAAGATGTGCTATATAGGTGAAACTGGGCGTTCCTTCCAAACCAGACTAAAAGAACATGCAGTGGACATAAGGAATGAACGTACCCGTACCTCAGCTCTTGCAGAACATTGTTCCAAAACCAAACATCAAATTTGTCTAGAGGACACGGAAATCATAGCCAAAGAAAACCACTATTTCAAAAGGAAATTGAGAGAAGCACTAGAAATAATCAAACATCCGATCAATTTAAATAGGGATGGAGGCCTTGAGGTTAGCACCAGTTGGCTTCCTTCCATCCTAAACCAGAGATCAAGTAACTAACCTAACAAAACCGATTATATTAAACTCTAAAAGAAGCATTTTGAACCCTAACAGACAACCTCTCTTCATTAACATTAATTTTTAAATTTGATATTTAAAAAATTTTAAAATTTTAAAAAAAAATTTAAAAATTTAAAAATACTTGAATTAAAATTTTATTAAAGTTAATAATTGTTTATTTTGTTAACAATTTAACTACATATTTTGCTTTCAATTCAAATGATAGAACGAACACATTAATTGGGAGAAGGAGGAGCTCCAAGAAGTGAGTTCACAGGAGTACGCTAGTCTTTGGCGTTTTTTGCTGCTGGTGCATTACTAGCTGATGATCACAGAGGATCGATTGTCTGTATCGATTCTTCTTGTAGCCATGGGTTTGGCTTTCTGGTGAACAAGCTGTGTAGCATGGGATGGGGATTCTGGAGCTGCTAGCGATATGGACTTGATTCAAGATAATACATCTTCCGTCATGGTCCATCCTGGAGAACTGCTCGAGGGCCGTGAGCAGCTACCCTGTTGATCTGTTAGCGATATGGAAATGATTCAAGATAATACATCTTCCGTCATGGTCCATCCTGGAGAACTGCTCGAGGGCCGTGAGCAGCTACCCTGTTGATCTGTTCTTTACATTTGAGGGAATCGTATTCTCTGGAGAATAACGGATTGGATTGGATTGGTCTTTCTTGGTTGACTGCAGCAGTGGATATCTGGTTGGAACAGGATTTTTAAAAAATTACCTGCTCATTATACCTCCTCTCGGCACTATCTTTTGCGGCCTTCCCTGCCTGGGTTATTGGCATCACCATTTAGGCATCCCTTGCTCCATTTGGTCGGTTCTTTTGGAGCATTTGATGGGGAGCGTCGTGAGTAGGTCCTGCTAATCAACTGGGGACGAAGGTGGTGTTCTTTATTTCATTGGGGGTTGTGTGTTGATAGAAGTAGGCATCGTGGTGCTGTTAGCTTAGCTCAGGGATAGTGGATTGGCGGTCGGCCACTTCTTTATTTTCTTTATTTTATCTTTCTGTGGTTCCAGTCTGGCAGCGGTTCTGTAATCCTGATTGGTGCTAGGGATTGGATTGATGAAAGTTTCGGGACACACCTCGGTTGAAGGAGGAGACCGTCTGACTTCTGCTGATGGTGGTTTCACTGCTGGGATGAAGCGGTCGGGGCTTCTGTCTGGTCCCTCCATGACAGGCGGGGGGACAGGGAAAAATTCTGGGCCCGTTCCCAGGTCTTTATTTTCTAGTGGTCATGTGAAGGAGGCCAAGGGTGGTGGAGAATTTTCACCAATCGTCGATTCTCTACTTGGTCCTCGATCTGGGCCTTCTGCTAAGGCTAACTCACACCATAAATCAGCTCAGACGGTTAAAGAACGGAAGCGGAAGGACCTGTTAGTGCTGGGGGTGGATGTCTCGATGGCAGAGGCGGAGGATTACTCTCTCACGGCTGTGGTTGGGCATGTTAGGGGCAGAAGATTTGGTCGTGGTTTCCTTCAGCGTTGGGCGGCTGAGAAGTGGCAGAATTATGTGACATCAGCCCCTGAAGTCAGAGTATTGACGAAAGGATGGTTCGCCTTCATCTTTTCAAACAAAGGGGAGGTAGACGCTGTTTTACGACGACATTGGTCGATGTCGGGTGTCCCTCTTGTTCTGAAGAGCTGGTCCCCCTTCTTCGATTCAAAATCGGAGAAGATTGATACGGAACCGATGTGGGTGAAGCTTCCTGGGTTTCCCATGCACCTTTGGAATGAAACGAGGTTCGCTGAGATTGGAAATTTCCTTGGTGAATATGTGTGTTCTGATTCCTCCCACCTTGAGACTGGCATTTACACGGTGGCTAAGATTCTGGTCAATATAGATCTTCGGCTGGGACTCTCTACTGAGATTAATGTTAAATCTAAGGAAGGGGACTATGTACAAATTCTGGATTATGTGGGTGTGTCGTTTAGGTGTCACCGCTGCCACGTTCAGGGACACTTGGTAGCCAGCTGCCCTTTACCGTTTCGGACAAGTAAGCCCCTGATCGGAGCTGCTGCTAAAGTTGGTGCAGATCCACTGTCGAAGGGGAGCTCCAAGGTGTTGGTGGATGATGGGAGTGGGTATGCTCATGACAGGGGGGTGATTTTTGATTCTGTGGTTACTTCGGATATTAGTGGGCGTCAGGGCTCAGAGGCATTGTTGTCTCCTTTGGTGAATACTGGGAGTGCTGTTCCTATTCATGAGGGGGTGTTTCCAGCAACCCCTACTACTTGGGTCACTTCCAGCAAGCTATCGGAGCATCCCATTGATCGACGGGGTTCACCCACGCAATCCACAGGTAAGTCTCATTTCTTATCCCCTCCTGTCTCCCTATCTGCTGACACTATTGTTTTGGGGGTGGGTAGGCAAGGGTCTACCCCACTTGCCCATTCGGTTTTACCTTGCCCGGCTGCTACTTGTTGTTTGACTGAGGAGGATGGCGTTTATACGTCCACAAAAAACTCAACCAGCTCTGAGGGTAGCATCATCCGTTATGCTCTTCGCAGTAGGGAGATACCTAACATTGGTTCTGGGGGTAAGGGACTTCCCGATTTGGCATTTAGTGGTGGGGGGAAAGGACGGGGTCGTAGATCTCTTTTGTCTAAAGCTCAAGATCGGGCTAAAGTGGATCTTGAGATGGGTACACAATCATCCATTGAGTGGGCGCTTAGAGCTGTGACAACCCTAGATGGGGGTTCTTTATGAAAATTATGTCTTTCAATTGTCGTGGGTTGGCGAGTCCCATTAAAAAATCGTCGCTTCGGAGGTTGGTTGACTTAAATCAACCGGATGTTTTACTGTTGCAAGAAACTTTGGGAGGCAGTGTTGATGTGGTACAGACTTTAGAATCTTTGCTTCCAGGCTGGAAGTTTGTTGGAGTGGATGCTCGGGGGCGTTCTGGCGGGCTGGAATCGGGATGGAAGGTAAAATGCTGCAGATGTGATAATACTTGGGGAATCCCTTCTGGCATAGGTCTGGAAGTTTGGGATGCAGAGATCGGTAGGAAGATCACTGTTCTCAATATCTATGGGCCCTATTTAAATAGGGTGGGATTCTGGGACTCCTTGTTGGACATGGATCTGTTTGATGGTAAGGATGTGATCTTGGGTGGGGACTTAAATCTTTCTCTGGGGATTTCTGAAGTGTGGGGGCCTAGGGCTGTTCAGGATGCTTTAGCAAATTTTTTCATACAAGCATTTTCCAGGAAGGATCTGCTTGATATCTTACCTCCCAAATTAAATCCAACTTGGAGAAATAAGAGAACTGGGGATCACAGGGTGGCGAAGAGACTGGACAGGTTTCTGGTGGCAGATGTATTGGCACAGGGTGTTGATGTAGTCAGACAGTGGGTAGGATCAGGTGGGATATCTGATCACTGTCCCATCTTTTTGGAGCTACGAGGCAGAAGGAAAAAACCTCCTAGCCCCTTCAAATTTAATCCTAGCTGGTTGAAGGAGGTGGATTTTCTTAAGCTGGTGCAGGATCTGTGGGTACATCGCCCTCATGATTCTCAAATGCATGCGGGGGCACACTTTCAACACAATCTTATGCGAATTAAAGAGGCCACTATTTCCTGGGCTCATGAGAAGAGGGCAATTGATGAGCAGACTCTGCGGGCTGCTGAGATGCATATTGATAGGATTCTTAATGGTCTGGGGATGGGATTTCTGGATGATCAGCAGAAAGGTGAACTGACGGAGTGGGAACGAAGAAGAAATGATATTCTGTGTGAGCGAGAGGAGATGTGGAGAATGAAGAGTAGAGCGATTTGGCTACAGTGTGGTGATGAGAATACAAAAAATTTTCAAAATTATGCTAAAGGGAGAAAATTCTCAAACTCTGTTTGGGAATTAACTACTGCTGAAGGAGAACTGGTCTCCAGTTTTGATGGATTAGCAGAGATGGGTGTCCAACATTTTGGCGATTTATTCACTGCACAACCTGGAGCTTCCATAGCTGAGGTTATTCGGGTGACTCAGATGTTCCCTCGGTTTGTGGGGGAGGCAGATAATAGGATGCTGATGGAGGAGGTGATGCCGGATGAGCTCTCGATGGTTATGCAATCATTTCAAAAAGATAAAAGCCCGGGGCCAGATGGCTGGCCTATTGAATTCTTCTTAGGCTTCTATGAATTCTTCGGGGAGGAGTTATTACATGTGGTGGAAGAATCGCGTAAGGCTGGGTTTGTCCATGGGCCTTTCAACTCCACCTTTATAGCTCTTATTCCGAAGACGGACAAGCCTGTAAGCTTTGATGAATTCAGACCTATCTCTCTTTGCAATTGTATCTATAAGATCATCTCTAAGGTTATGGCGCGAAGACTCCAAAAAATATTGTCTCAGCATATATCTTGTGAGCAATTTGGATTCCTGGAAGGTCGCCAAATACATGAGGCCATTGGAGTGGCCCAGGAAGGATTACACACTCTGAAAGTTCGGAAACAGAAGGGTGCTGTGATTAAGATTGATCTCTCCAAAGCTTTTGACAGGGTTAGCTGGCTGTATATCCGGTTGTTATTAACTCACTTGGGGTTCTGCTACGAATTTATTCGTTGGATTATGGCCTGCATCGCAACGGTGAGCTTCTATGTACTTATCAATGGTTCTGCTAGTCCTTTTTTCCATGCGGGAAGGGGTCTACGACAGGGGTGCCCCCTCTCTCCGCTGTTGTTTCTACTTGTTGCTGAAGGACTCAGCCGTTTTATATTGTCTGCTAAAGCCGATGGCTCCTTTAGGGGCATATCCATATCACAGGTTCTGTTTATTACACATCTCCTTTTTGTTGATGACATCCTGATATTTTGTGATGGCACGCGACAAGATATTGATAAGGTGGTTGAAGGCATCCAATTATTGCAAATTGCAGCGGGTATGTTGGTAAATATTGACAAATCTTCTATCACATGCTCGCAACTAACTGAGTAGGAGATCCATAGATTGGCTAACATACTACCTTATAGGACTATGGATATTGAGGATGGTTTAAAGTACCTTGGCTTCCACCTAAAACCGAATGCTTATCTGAAGTCTGATTGGCACTGGTTAATTGCAAAACTAGAACTGCGCCTTCATGGATGGAGTCACAAATGGCTCTCTCGGGCTGGGAGGCTAGTCTTAGTTAAATCTGTCTTGGAAGCAATTCCGGTGTATTGGATGTCTCTTGCTTGGATCCCCATTGGAGTACTGGAGCGGATTCGGAGGTTGTGTTTTGCCTTTCTTTGGAAGGGGAAGGGTGAGCATCGGGCATTGGTGTGGGTCAGATGGGGAAAAATTGCTACACCTAAAGCACTGGGAGGATGGGGGTTGAAGAATATTTTTCTGTTCGCAAAAGCCTTGGGGGCCAAAGTATCGTGGCGTCTTATCCATACACAGAGTCTCTGGACAAGAGTGGTATATCATAAATATATTGCCCCTCTTACTCTTCTCGAATGGATCAGGCTGGGAAATAAGTCAAGGACAAATTGCTCTGTGGTCTGGAAAGCGGTGGTGAAACATTTCTCTTTGGTCGGGTCTGGATTAGTGTGGAGGATAGGTAATGGGCGTCTCCTACGTATTGGGCTGGACCCTTGGGTTGGTAGCAGGGGAGGTCATGTCTTACCTGTGGAATTGAGGAATTATTTGGCCGCTCGAGGATGTAATTTCCTGGCTGACATTGAGGATCTGGGTACATCAACACATTGGCATCAGGGGTGGATTTCAGCACAGCGACTGGAGATTTCTGCAGAATTGCAGGGGGCTTGGGTGGATTTTCTGCGGATTTTACGTCTTACAAATATTCGCTTGACCAATCGGGTTGATGAACTTATATGGGATCACCATCCCTCGGGCAATTACACACCAAAGAATGGATATATCCAGCTGCAGATGGAAATCCATAACAGGGAATTGGTGTGGTGGTGGAAATATCTGTGGAAGCTTCGGTGTCCAGGTAAAGCGAAATTACTCTTCTGGGCAATACTGGAGAACAAGGCACCTACCTGGGACATTCTACAAAAACGATTTCTCCAGGGTCCGGGAATATGTCCACTTTGTAGGGAGGCGGAAGAGACCATTGCCCATCTATTTGTTCATTGTCGATTCACACAGGCTATTTGGGATTGCAGTAGCAGTTACATGGATATCACGACGAGGTGGAGGGGTGACTGTGTTCTAGAGGCATTCGAAGGCTGGTGGACCATAAATAAGGCAAAACCATATCGGGCCTTCCCGTGTATATTTGCCTGGGGCATCTGGATAACCAGAAATTCGCATATCTTTCAGAACAGAGGGGATCCGCTGGAGTTCGTGGCAGCTCGAGTGGTGGCGGTCTTACATCATTATCTGGTTCCTGTACAGGTGCCTCGAACGCGACCGGTGCGAGAGGAGATGATCGATCACTCCATGCCGTGGGCCTACTTCGACGGAGCAACAACTGAACAGCATTCGGTGTGTGGAGGGGGGGCAGTCCTTCACAAATCTGAAACCCATTTTTTCCATATTGTGGCAGGTTTGGGGAGCGGAACGAATAACTTCGCAGAAATTATGTCACTCAAATTGTTGATGCTTTTTGCTCTTGAACAAGGCTGTCTATCCCTTCAGATTTTTGGGGATTCATTGCTAGTTATCAACTGGGCTAAGGAGAAAAATTCCTGTCATGTTATGGTACTATTACCCATTCTGGAGGAGGTGATCAGGTTAAAGACTTCCTTTAATCACATCACTTTCACACATATATACCGGGAGAGGAATGGGATGGCTGATCAGCTATCTAAGGTCGCGACGCAGCAGGAATTAGCTCATGGCACTTGGAGGATTACAATTCATTCACCTGAGGGCACTTTCAGCTATAATCATAGTCCTTTTCTTTGAAATTGAAGCAAAGATGTGAGAGATATGCAGCATTACATTTATGGTTACGTTTATGTAACAGTATTTTTAGAAACCGGATAATGCGGTTGTTAGGACAGTAGAAATATTGAATAGACAGCAGTAATATGGGATCGATATGACGAATATATGGGATAGAAAATATGTGACAATGTAGGGATCTCAGTGATCCTACTACATGTGCAGAATGTAATTTTGATCATCTATTTGAAATAAAATTACGATTTTTTCCGAGGAAAAAAAAAAAAAAACAATTTAACTACATGAATAAAAGGATTTATTAAATCCTTTATTTTCTAATTTTATTTCTTAATAAATTATGGTGTAAACTTAAACCATTCCAACTTTATATTTGCTCCCTTGGTTTTTGTTATAATCCATCATTTTATTAAGTATTACTAAAATTGGAAATTAAAAATGGAAAAATAAAATTATAAATTGGATTTTTGAAAAATTAAAAATTAAAAATTAAAATTTAATAATTAAAATTAATAATTAAAAAATTTAATAATTAAATAAATTAAAATATAATTATTTAAATTTAAATTATAATTAAAAAGTATTATAACTAATTGTTTGTTCAGTGCTTATTTACTCTAATAAAATTTACTCCAATAATACTCTAAATAAAAATTACTCTAAGAATAAGAATTTTTCAATTTAAAATATAAGGTTCTTCTAAAAAACAATTAACAAATTAATATTTAAGGTTTTTATCATTAATTAAAAATCTCAATATTTTAACCTAAACCCTAAAATTCTCCGTAAGCCGACCTTGAACCCTAAAATTCTCCGTAAGCCGACCTTGAACTTGTCTCCAATTTTCTTAGCACTATATATCAGATCTTTAGCTCTTCATTCAAAACTCGGCAATTTGTCCTGATGATGGATCCTGTTTTGGATTCGAAACGTCGATTTTTAAATATGGATACTGTGGCTTATCCGATTCCTCCCGCAAACAACTACCACAGAAGTCTTGCTACAATGTTGTGATTTCAGTGAGGCGCAACTTGATAGAAATTGCAAAATCACTATCATCAGAGATAAGAGAATGATTCCTCTAGATGATTTGTTGGAGGCCATGTCTGTGGTATACCCTCAATATTGGAACCATCATTAATGTTCAAATACTTTAAAGGTTGACTTTATAGGGAAATGCAAGACTTTGTAGAACCATTTTTGTCGAGAGGTCAAGATACAAGGAGAACATATCCAAGGCATTTTAGATCGAACAAAATTGTCAGAACAAGCTCCATGCTTTGCTACAACAATGTGGGAGCAATTTTTTGAGTTGGATAATCCTCTAGAATATGGTCCAATTACAAGATTATGGACTAAACTTAGTGGTAGAGAAATCCTACGGCAAAGAATCTTAGATTATTTCAAATAGCGGATTTATGTCAAACCATGATTTTGGGATCAGTGGAGGATGAGAGAATGTTTAGTGCACTATCATTCTTGAAGTCAAAAATGAGGAAAAAGCTTGATAAAAATGTGGATACATTCTTAAGAATATATGCAACAAAGTATGAGGTTGACAATTTTCCGTATGAAAGAGCACTAGCTCTTTGGCGATCAGATCGTTAAAGAAGGGGAGAAAACAATATAACAAATTTCTCTAATGAACTTGATATGGAACATAATGTTTTTGAGGATCATAATGATGGTTCATCTGGAGAAGATCATGTTGAGAATGTTGAAAATGAGGAACAAGGCTAGAATGTGAATTGGGAATTTGATTTTTAACTGGCGATTTATGATCCAATATACATGAGGGACTTGAGTATTATTTTGGTCTAGGGTGTTCCATGGACCCTTGCTGGTGATTGCTATATGTGAATTTGAGGATGCGTTTCAGGCAAAAATATATTCTACATTGTACTTTTTTCTTGTAACATTGATTATTTGAGCTACATTTCCTTCATGCAATTTATTTTAAGATCGATGATTTGATGTTTATCTCTTACATTGTCCCTTTCTTATATGTGATAGGAAACGATGTTGGAATTTGACAAAGCTAGGCCTAGGAACTATCACTTCACATAGATAGTGTCCTAGCATTACAAGATAAATAACTAATTTGACAACACTTTCGCTAAGCAAGAATGGGCTCGTTAAAGTACATGAAACCGTGTTGGTGTTTAGCTCTAATATCTTGACAAATTTTTATGGTTTGTTTATTGCTTTTGTTTGAAGCATTTTGTCAATTTTTTAAGTTTGCGTGTGTTTTGGTTAAATATTGTGTTAGTCCCTTGAATGCTTCTAGTTCTCATCTGATTCTTGATTTAACCCTTTGTTGTAGTTTGGTTTGGTTTTAGTTGATTTACATTGATTCAGGGTTTGTGGAAATATGTTTTTATTTCCTTTCAGTTGCATGAATTAATTGTCTTCACTTTTCTGAATCTATTATGTTCATTGTATATTTTCTTTGTAAATACTTATCGTTAGTCAGAAAAATAAATGAACTCTACATAGCTAAGCGAAGAGAAAAATGGTCGATGCACTAGGTTCCTATCCATTGATCATAGGAGATCTATTGGAACGATACCAACATTCCTCTGGCTCTAATGCAATTGGCATAGTTACAATGCATAATTGTCTTAGCCTCCACATGCATAATTGGCTAGTGTAGGACACAATGCTTGATTCTATCAGTTTGTCGATTTGTCAAGATTCAGGTCCCCACATGTCCGTTGGACCATTAAGGGACGAGATAACAAGTGGAGTCCCCACTTTCCCTGAATCTAGTTAGTGCAATTGTGTTTCACTGACACTTTCTGGCTGTGAATCCAGGTGTTCTATTTTTTATGATGTGATTCATGTTATTTGACCAACTTTGTTGTTCCTCTATTTTTGAAGTAGGTTGGAAAGTCTTTATGGTAGCAAGATCACTATATGTCAATTTGAGGTTGCATTTTAGGTAAAAATATATTCTATATTTTATGTTTTTCGTTGTAACATTGATGATTGGGACTACATTTCCTTGATGTAAGTTATTTAAGATGTTTTGATATTTAACTATTACATTCTCTTTCTTGTTTGTGACAGGAAATGAAGCTGGAATGTGACGAAGTTGGGACCTATCTCTTCACATAGATAGTGTCCTAGTATCAAAGGATAAATAAATAATTTAACAAGACTTTCGCTAAGCAAGAATGGGCTCATTCTAGTACATAAAACCGTGTTAATGTCTAGCTTTGATACCTTGGAAAATTTCTATGGATTGTTTACTGCTTATTTTTTTAGTATTATGTCGATTGTGGAAGTTTGGGTTTATTTTGGTTAAAGATCGTGTTAGTCCCTTGAATGCTTCTAGTTCTTATTTGATGCCTGACTTAACCATTTGTTGTAGCTTCATTGGTTTCTTTTGATTTTATTTGATTCAACGGTTTGAAGAAAGATGTTTTTATTTCCTTTCACTTGTATGAATTAAGCATCTTCACTTTTTAGAATGTATTTACTTATTTCATATTTTCTTTGAAAATATCAGTATTCAGAAAGGGAAATGAGCTATGCATAGCTAAGCAAAGAGAAAAATGGTCTATGTATAGGTTCCTATGCATTCATCACAGGATACCTATTGGCACGGGACCGACATTTCTCTAATGTAATTGGCATAATTTTCATATGTCCACAGACTGTCAATACAGTATTCACTTGAATCTCAGCACCTACAAGGAAACATACTGTAAAAGGAGCATTCCAAACCTTGATACTATACAGGTTATCATGTTTCTTGTATTATTTGGTGGTGTGTAGCAGTCATCTTGTTTTTTCCACTAGTAGTTAGATTGTTTTGAGTATATCCGAAATTGAATGAATTTATTACATGTTGCATGTCTTTACATCTTTAGAGTTTTGATTTTGAATATAGTGAATTAATTCCACTACTATTCTTAAGAGATTGGATTACATGTACAATGGTGCTCAGAATTGTTGTTTACATCCATGTAGTTAAATTTTTGAAAAAACCCTAAAACTTCAACAACAGGCACCTTTGACTCATAAATTCATGTAGTCTTGTATTTGTACCTCTTTAGCTTATTAATAGAGCACGAGTGAGAGCAAGAGTTACAATGTAAACTTACTACAATGGTTATGATTGGATGATTACAAGACTTCCAGCCTATGCATATATTGTGTACTTGTCTCTTTTGTTTATATTTGGTTATTATGACATTATGATTTGGTCTATTTTCTATAATAATAATAGTGCATACTACTTCCACGAGTTTTGTTAGATTAGGACATATGCAGATCTCTAATTTTTTGTTGGAAAAATGGTGTCCTTGTATTACTTTCCATCCCCTGATATGTGATCATGACAGAGTGAAATCTAGGAATAACCATAAATCCCTTGATTACATACATTCTCAAAAAAACAACCTGGAGGAAAGGGAGACCCATTTTGATTGTTTTTCCTTTCATCATCAAAATTATTATACCGTTCAAAATTTCAAATTCCACCAAATAACAAATATTCCTTTTTCCTGGTATCTACTACTCCTAGGACCTACTGGACATATTTAAAACTAAAATCCTTAGGCAATTTTCAAAATTCTAGAAAAGTCCATGAAAGACTATCCAATCTTATTTGGATCATGGAGGATGGTTGAGTTGGCAAAGTGGATCCACTAAACACTTCTCTGAGTGAAGGTGCCACAGGTAGTATCTCCAGGGATGACCTCAGATTCATTGGAGACTTGAAAGTTGAGAGTATGGACTTAAGGTTTCCCAATCACCATGAATCTTCCTGAGACACAAACAATGGATTCCTTGATATTCCTTGCAGGATGTTACTAAGGAGAAGGATCTTGTTATTCACATTTTTTTTTGCCTTAGATTTTCTTGTTGAATGCCCCTATAATATTTTCATAAGCTTTCCCAAGAGTTCAACTTTCAGATCCAAGTTTTGAAGAACAAATAGGACCTAGTGTAATTTTTCCATCATAGCTCCCAAGCCATTCTCAATGGCATCTTCATTCTCACCAATCAGGAACTCTACAACTTGTAATTTTTTACCTGTGTTTCCATACACGATCTTGTTTTCTTCTTTTAATTGCCCAAGTCTGATGGCAAGTGAATTCTGCCATGTGCCACTCCTCCTATTTTATGCACAAGACTCTGTTGTCCTTCATATGCTCGGAATCCAAACTGGGATGATTCAGATGAGCCTATATAATGCTTATTGGCATGGATATGTTCTGCACTGCCACCTTGTTTGCAAACATTTAACTCTTCCTTTAACTTGTTCATTTCATTTCTCAATTGTTCCTTCTCCTATTGTACAGTGAGAAGTTCATGGGTTTGTACATGCTCAAAGTCAGCCATATTGAGCTTTATTTTCATGATTTTCATCTCTATATCGTTTTCTTTAGTTATTGATTGGATAGGATTGGGATCATTTGCATTGTCCCTAAATCAATAATATTTTTTTCCAAATCCTTTATCCTCGGCTACTTAGCTTTGCTGGCCACTTTCTCTTGTTTTATTTTATTTTCAACCATCTTGACATAGATTTGTATTCTCCCAGTGCTAGCAGTAGTTTGTAGTAGATATATAAATAAAATCTCCCATGTTTGTCTATTCAAATAAATTTTATCTACTACATTTCTATGATCCAAATTGAACTTTAATTGAGTAACTTTATAATCTTCAGGTGCTTTGGTTTATTGAGGACTAGGTTCTAAAAGACCCAAATTAAAGACCCTTTAAAATCCAATGCTGACAACAATTTAGGTTGTTCGTCTCTTTTACTTCCCTCCTTCCTGAATTAAGGGTATAGTTCATGTCTTAATTTAGCATTTTGATTATTCACTTCTCTAAAACAAGAAATAAAGGTCTTTGGAGATATTTGAGACTCAGCTAGATCATATTTTTCGTCTTTGTTTACTTCCTTCTTATAAAAAAATGATAGAGAAAATTGATCAATGGAAAAAACAGCCTAAATAGATGTTAATACATACTTCTCAACTTTTTCCTTTTTGCTTGTTGACTGCTCCTCCATTAGAGTATCCTCCTCCATTTCAGATTGAACTCCATATGGCTTAGCTTCTTTTCTTTTAGTAGCTTTCTCTTGATTATGAGGAGTCTCAATTGCACTTTGTTGTATAAACTATGTGTTTCTTTGCAATATATTCCTTAATGCTTTTTGTACTTGTTCCCATTTCTTCTTATTAGCTAATTTTTCTTGATATTTATTTCACTGGTGGGCATATGGTGTATCTCCCAGCTGTATTATTTTATTAGAAATGACTCAAAGTGGATCATATTTCCATTCTTCTCGTTGATCAAAATTGAATCATTCAAGCATCTTCTTTACCAAGGCTTGGGTTGGTCTTGTTTTAACCAAGAATGACCCCATTTATTTAGGTAATTTAAAAGTAATATGATATTTTCTTAAAGAAAAATTAATATAATCAGATTCAAGTATATCTCTGATATATTGTAGTGCAAAAATGTTTGGAGTAAGAAAATATTGTCGAGCACCCTATATGTAGATAGATTATTCCAACATACAGAGCAGACGAGATTTATTGTCATCCCGAGAAAGTCTTTTATTTCAAAGGATAGATGCACAGTCTATGCTTAAACACCAAATCACTACAATTGAATACTTTTATCCTCTAACAACTATGTCCATCCCAAAGATCTGTGTAATCCCAGTTGCTTTCTAAATACTATAATTTCAATTCCTTTCTACCATGCATCAACAAGAGATAAAATAAGATTCAAAGACAATTGCAGATTAAAAGAAATCCTATTCACATCCTAGAACAAGTAACTCACTTCTTCAATCTGATCACTCTTGAAAACCATAAGCATAAACTGAATATTAATCTAGAGATTCAATTGCAAAGGATTGAGTTCAGCTGCTCTAAGATATTGAATTACAGAAATGAAAATCAACAATCATAACAGGAAAGATAAATTGCAAAGGCTCATGGGATCACAACTTAACTGCAAGATGAACAAGGCTGTGTACAACTGTCACACGAATTGCATAAAGTTTCTTACTCAGTCAACTGTCACTTTGTACTACTTGCCAATCTCAAAGAAATATAATCTTAATTATACTGGAAATCCACACCACAATTACTACTACTGCGTACAAAGGAGATATCATCAACAAAACATCACACAAAAATAAATCAAAGAGTCCTAATTTAACTCAGCAATCTCTGTGGAAGACGGGCCCAGCCTTCACACAGAGATGTTGGCTGAACAATCGTAAGGTTCCTTTAACTCAGAGGTAACTCCTTATATTAACAGAAGAATGATTACATAAGTTGCTTTTACTACTAATACAATGAATAAATTCTTCGTTGTTCCACCCCTGGGTCGAGGTAGCTCCCCATATTTATACCTACATATCATAACATCCAATCCTAATAACGGGCAGCCATGAAGATCTCTGATCTTCAGGCGCCCTAAATAACACTAGCTGTTACAATACGTGGCAAAGTAGAGACATAAAAGTGCGAGAAAGCTGTTGATTGGCCCAGGAGTGGCGATCTTTCCAAATCACAACTATACTCGAGCAGCGACATACTAAAGATATCCAATTATAGCGCATTCTATTACAGCTGCCCTGTCACAGCTCCACCTAGGATGTTATATTGGAACCATGTGCCTTAATTGATTATCTGAGCCCCAAGTATCCTCTTTAAGCAGCGAACAACCCTCCTTTCAAGACTTGTTCAGCCCCACCTTCCTACAGTCCACTTATCTCAAACTACCTTCATAAATCATAACATGTTAGCACAATTGAGAGATAAACAGCCTTAATTATCACAATCATAAGCATTAATAAGATAGAGCAATGATCAGTCATACCTTAGCAGCTTGGGGGAATAAAGTGAGGACAACAAGTCTGATTAACATGCTAAATGGTGTAGGACAGGGGAAGAAAAGGTAATCGAGGATGATTAAAAGGGGCCAATTCTGGGCTCAACATCTCCCCCCAACTACCCTGTTGCATGTCCTCATGCAACAACCTGCATCATTCGGAATCTGAGTCCTGTACTGAGCTCTATCCATGGAGAGAGGAAAAATTGTAGGGAAACTCAGGCACCTCATCTGTCTTTAAAAAGCCTCTGTGAGTAACCCAATACCTTCCAGCATCACTGTTCCCTTTCCAATGCTACCTGCTGGTGTCTGGAAGTGCAGTTGGTGCAAGTGGAAATCACTTCTTCCTGCAGTCTCATTATATGTTGTGCCTGGGGAGGACTTGAAAGGAAATATTAATCTGAGTCCAAATCAATGACATTTCTAGGAGGTAGAAGCACTGGTTCTTGTGGGGCAATGTCTTCCAGCACATCTAAGTCTAATATGAGAGTTTTTGGTTCTTGTGTAACAACAACATCCTTTAGACTCTCTTCAGCAGCTACCTTCATTGCTTTTAGAGACACTGGTTCTTGTGTAACAGTGTCTTCTTTGTCCTTCTGCTACTGAGATTGGATATCTTCCTCATTGTGCAGCTCCTCCTCCAAGATTTCAGTGTCACCTGTGGATTGTGTCTGTACCTGTTCATCCTCACTCCACTGCATATCGGGAATGATATCCATTCCAGAGTTATATTCTAATTGAAGTTTAGGAGTACCTGCTGCAGCCTCCAAGGATGTTGGTTCTTGTGTAGCAACATCCTGGCTTGCCTATTCATCCTCCTATTGTTGCAATTGTTCTCCTATAAGCTTTGTGTCATGGGAACATTCTGGGGTTACAACCCATAGTTCATCATTAAATTCCAGAGTGTCCTCTATCCGAGGTTCTTCTCCCATTTGTTCGGCCGATTGGACAAGTATACTCAGGTTTGCTAGTTCTTGTGTTACAGCACCCTGTTCAAGTTTATCAATGTCTTGCCTTTGTGGCTCCTCTTCTAAAATTTTTGTGTCATGGGAGCATTCTGGGGTTACAGTATAGAATTCTTCATTAAGCTCCAGAGTGTTCCCCATCCCCGGTTCTTCTCCCATCTGCTCTATAATATCTGTGTCGTGGGAGCATTCTGGGGTTACAGTGTATTCTTTATCCCCATCATCATACATGATTTCATCCCTTAGCTCCTCTGTCACAAGATTGGTGGCAGCTTCAGCAAGGATGTTTAAAGATGTTGGTTCTTGTGTGGCAGCATCTTCTTTTTCTGCAGCTTCCTCTATTGTGGCCGCAGGCTGTTGTGCTGAGCAGGTACGAAGTATAATCTTGTGGCCTGCCTCCTTGAATATTTCTCCACAGGTGGGACAGATTACTCGTTCATCCTCCTTACCAAGCTCAATAGATTTTGACCCCTCCAGTTGGTCTGCAGCCTCTACCAATGTATATAGTTTCCTTTCACCTAGTTTTCTGCAGGTTTCCTTCCAGGTTTCCAATTCCCTACGAAGCACTTGGAGGTCCTCTTTTAACAGTGTGTTCTCAGCCAGAAGTCCTTCAATTCCGGGTTCTTCCTCAACTGGCCTTTGTGGAGCATCCATTAGTCTCGGTACAAGGATCGGGGGTTCAACCTGTGCCTCTAAGGTTGCCCATCTTTTTCTGGCTGCCTCTGCTACTGTAGCTGATCTAGTTCTTTTCTTTCTGATTGGTGAGGTTATGTTAAATTCATTGATTGCTCTCTTTCTTTTTCTTTGTGGTGTTTTCTTTTGTGGAGCTGGTACATAGGGATTCACAGCTGAGGTCGAAGGAATGTTTTCTTGCTCCTCATGCTGTTCTTCTTCAATTAAAGCTCCTCCTACCCACTCAGGTGAGGATTCAATAGTTACCAGCTCAATATTTTCTTCTATTGCCCTGGCTCTGTCACCTTCAGGTTCACTTGTTGCAGCATTTAGTGCTGCTCCAATTTCACCTTCTGGTGTCAGAGCTACCCTATTGTCTGGATTTTCCACAAGGTTTTTATCTACATCTTCCCCCAACGGCTCTGCTTGTGCCCCTAATTGTTCTTCTTCTAATGGAGTTTCATCCCCCCCAAATGGCTCTGCTTGTGCCCCCAATTGCTCTTCTTCTAATATAGTTTCATCCCCCCCAGATGGCTCTGCTTATGCCCCCGGTTGCTGTTCTTCTACTATAGTTTCATCCCCCCCAGATGGCCCTGCTTATGCCCCCGGTTGCTGTTCTTCTTCAATTTCATCCCCCCCCCCAACTTCAGTGGAGGGACTCCGGTCCTCCTGTTGTGGTGGAACTCGTATCTGCTGTAATGGGACAACCCGCAAGGGGGCGGGTTGCTGAGCTCGAGCTGTGAATTGTTCCCAGGTTATATGATGTTGGGCAAGGGTTATTACAATTATTAATTTGATAAGGCCATGGTGGGTGAGGGAGGAAAGTGGGTGCTTAGCATACTGGACAAATACCGCTATATGACGCAAGTCATGCAGTAGATAATATGGAATGTTTAATAAAATGCCATGGCGGAGATGAGAAAGTAAAGGGAGTTCAGAATTATACACAGTTTGATATCTACCTTCACAAGTGATGTACTTCTTGAGAAAGACAGCAGCCTGGTCCCATGGTCGCGGTAATGAGTGCAGTGCGATCCCTCTTCTTGATGATTCTACTTGCTCCCCCTCCAATAAAAATGCTTCCTGTGCAGTCGTTGTGGGGACTCGTTGGTTAAACCATGGCTTTCCCACCAGCGGGATGGCAGTAACCTCGGATATAATGGCCTCGGAGACTTCTATGCGCAGCCCCCACACCATGGAGTGAGTTTTGGTGAGGTTTAAAGCAAACTGCAAGGCTGCTTCCCGATTGAATCCATCTAGTCGCTCAAAAAATTCAAGCCAGCCAGTGGCTTGAAAGATGGCAAGAACTTGAAGATTTTTCCTGAGTTCCTGTGTATTCAAAGGTTCATGACGAACTGGAATCCCCATGGTCCTGGCAGCAAGCTGAAGTTGCTATCCCACAGATGACAGAATCCGAGAATAGAAGTTGCAGCACAGAGGATGCACGAATCGTTGAGCGGAGATGTTGAAGAGATGGACAAATTTGGAAAGTTGAGCACAGAAAAACGTTTGAAATTTCCATTCCGAATTGGGGAAAGTGGCAATTATTAATGTTTACGTCGTACGAGGGAAAGGTCTCATTAGGCATAATGGCGATACGTATAAAGGTATGATTGATATTGTTCAATTATATCAACACTTAATCACGTGATAAATGAAATCCATACCTCATAAGACTGTGCGTCAAATATCCTACGGAGAATGGTGGAGCGTGCAGTTGGTGATTTTGCGGAACCAGACTCGTGCATAGTCATAAATAATGCAATAATTCCTTCCACCAGTGAAACACAAACCATCGCGTCCTCGGGGTCGGAATGATGAGTTCGCCGGCACGAATAGGATGAATCAGAGCCATAGCTTAGCAGGGTTGGAGCAATTCTTCCGTTAACACAAGAGTTACCAATGCAAGTTGCCAGAAATGATATCACAGCCAAAGAAAAAGATGTTGCAACCGCCGGTAAATATGTTGCAGCCACCGAAAAACGGTTCACGGCAGCCGGGAAAAGAATTTACGGGATCGGGAAAAATTACGGTTGTCAGGGAAAAGTTTTTACGACGGCGGGAGATATGTCACAGTCGCCGGGAATTATGTTGCAGCCATCGGAAGATATGTTGCAGCTACCGGAAAAATGGTTCACAGGCAGCCGGGAAAAAGGTTTTACGGCTATCGGAATAAAAAGTCACGGCTGCCAGGGAAAAGTTTTACGGCGCCGGGGAGATATGTCGCAGTCACCGGGAAATAAGTTGCAGCCGTCAGAAGATATGTTGCAGCTACCCGGAAAATGGTTCACGGCAGCCGGGAAAGAGGTTTTACCACCGTCGGAAAAATGATATTGCAGCCGCTGGGAAATGGTTCACGGCTGCCCGGGAAAAGATGTTGCAGCCGCTGAGAAAGTTGTTGCAGCTGCCGGGGAAATGGTTCACAGCTGCCGGGAAAAATATTTTACGGCTGCCGGGAAACGATATTGCAGCCGCTGGGAAATGGTTCCACGGCTGTCGGGAAATGATGTTGCAGCCGCTAGGACATGATGTTGCAGCCGCTAGGAATGGTTCACAGCTGCCGGGAAAAAGGGTTTACGCCCGCCGGGAAAATGATTTTAGGGTTGACGGGAAACGATATTGCAGCCGCTGGGAAATGATGTTGCAGCCGCTGGGACATGATGTTGCAGCCGATGGGAATGGCTCACAGCTGCCGAGAAAGAAGGTTTGCGGGTCGCCAGGAAAATGATTTTAGGGTTGACGGGAAACGATATTGCAGTTGCCGGAAAAGATATTGCAGCTACCGGAAAATATGTCGCAGCTGCCGAAAAAGATGTTGCAGCTGCTGGGATTTTTTTTTTTTTTAAGGAAAAAGGGAAATACAGCACAGGGCGACTCTCGTTTGACAGGCCCAATCTGGTCATTCTCCTGGCGCTTCCCTGGAAATTTTTTTGAAAAACAACAGCAAACGAAAAGATCAAATGCAAAGAGAAGAAAAAAAACAATTATACGCTATAGCAGAAAGTTATTTATGTACAGTAATTTAAAATGCGATTTTCAGTTTAAGGATTGGCAAGGGCAGAGAGAGATTCCTGCTCTGGTGCCAGCTGATAATCTGGATCGGCGGCAATTTGCGAAATGAATGCATCTTTCGAAATAGGCTTACGATACAGTCGCAGTCTGTGGCCATTAGCAAGTAATGGTATACGGTTTTCATCAATGGTCACCAGATGGACAGTGTCGTTGTCAAATACCCTGTCGACCAGATATGGACCCCAGCCATCTTGTACGTAATTTACCTTTAAAATCCCTCTTGAACCTGGAGTCATATAGTAGCACCCAGTCTCCCTCACGGAAGGTTTTCTTTTTAATAAATCGGTCATGCCAGTTGGATCTCTGTTGCTGAAGCAACACAGTCTGGTCTACTGCAGCTAACCGTTTCTCATCCAATTCATTTAGTTGATTCAATCTTCTCTTTTGGGCTTCTGTTACATCCAGATTCATTTCGGTGGCTGTTTTCAGGGTTTTGATCTCAAACTCAATTGGAAAGATGGCACTCTTCCCATACACTAGATCATAGGGAGAGAACCCTGTGGTGTTGCGCCAAGTTGTGTGATATGCCCACAGTGCTTCCGGAAGCCTGTCAGCCCAATCCTTTCGATGGCTTTTAACTGTTTTAGTAAGGATTGCTTCAATAACTTTATTAGTACTTTCCACCTGACCATTGGCCTGGGGGTGGTAAGGTGAAGCCACCCTATGCTGCACATGATACTTCTGGAGCAAGGATTCAAATTGGTGTGAGATGAATTGTGGTCCCCCATCGGTAAATACTTCCTTTGGTACCCCAAAGCGGGTAAAGATTTCACTGTACAAAAAATCAATTACTGCCTGGTCATTAGCCTTAGCCAAAGCTACAGCCTCTACCCACTTGGTCATATAATCAGTACAAACCAAAATGTAAAGTTTCTATCTGGAAGGAGGGCTGATAGGGCCAACAAAATCTAGTGCCCATCTATCAAATGGTTCAACTACTACTTGAGGTTGTAGAGGCATCTGATCTTTTTTATTTGGCTGGCCCATCCTTTGGCAGCTGTCACAGGACTGAACATACCTTTTAGCGTCCCTGAACAGAGTCGGCTAATAGTATCCCATCCACAGCGCTTTATGCCTTGTTCTTTTATCTACAAAGTGTCCCCCACAAGGTCCATCATGACAGGCCTTCAGTATGTGAAAGATCTCATCTTCCCTTACACATCTCCTAATCTCAAGATCGGGTCCTGTGTAGAAGAGATGACCATTGAGCCAACAATACCTAGCACTTTGCTGGATAATTTTTCTCTTTTCTCGTTTAGACATGTGTGGCGGGAGCTTTCCTGCAACCAAATAATTAGCGACGTCTACATACCAGGGGGAATGAGCTGAAAGTGCGAATAGATGTTCATCTGGAAAAGAATCCTCAACAGGCGAACTGTCATCACTGTTAGTAAAACGAGATAAAAAATCAGCAACAACATTTTCTTTTCCAGGTTTATCTATAATGGTAATATCAAATTCCTACAATAATAAGAGCCACCTGGTCACTCTGGCATTGGTAACAGGTTTGTTCATTAAATATTTAATGGCAGAGTGGTCAGTGTGCACAAACGTAGGATACCCAGTAATGTAGTGCCGAAATTTATTAATAGAGTAAACAATAGCGAGGAATTCTTTTTCAGTAACAGTATAATTAAGTTCAGCAAGAGATAAGTTTTTACTAACATAATAGATGGCATAAGGTACTTGACCATCCTACTGTCCTAATACTGCTCCAATGGCGGCATCAGAGGCATCTGAAGAAATGTGGAAGGGTAGGGTCCAATTAGGTCCCCTTAGGATAGGAGATGTGGACAACTTCTCCTTAAGCTTATCAAACGTTGTCTAGCATGCTTCACTCCACACGAACTGTGCATCCTTCATTAACAAAGAAAACAAAGGAGAAGCAAGTTTGGAGAAGTTTTCTATAAACCTACGGTAATACCCAGCATGCCCCAAAAAACTTCGCACCTCTTTCTGAGTTGAAGGAGACAGTATATTTTTTATCACCTTAATTTTTTAAGGATTCACATGAATACCATTGGTAGAGATGAAATGCCCTAATACCACCCCCTCACTCATCATCATATGGCACTGTTCAGTGCTTAATGATAGGCGAGTTTGTTCGTAGCAAATTAAAACCTTCTTTAAATTTTCCAGTGCTTCCTCAAAATCCTTGACATAGGGAGTAAAATCATCCATAAAGACTTCCATACTATCATTAACTAATTTAGAGAATATTCCAATTACAGCTCTTTGGAACGTTGCTGGTGCATTACATAAACCAAAGGGAAGCACCCTATAGGCAAACGTTCCCCAGGGGCAAGTGAAGGTGGTCTTATCCTGGTCCTCAGGAGCAATCTGAATTTGATTGTACCCGCTGAACCCATCTAGGAAGGAGAAGAACTTCTTCCCTGATAGGGTATCAAGTACTTGGTCAATGAAGGGAAAAGGGAAATTATCCTTTTGTGTAGCTTTGTTCAGTTCCCTATAATCAACATAGACTCTCCATTTACCATTTTTCTTGGGCACAATTACGAGTGGGGAAACCCATTCACTATCTGAAATGGGATATATAAATCCTGCTTCCAAAAGTTTTTGGATTTCCTCCTTCACTATATCCCTCAGATTGGGGTTCATGCGTCGTTGGGGTTGACACACAGGCCGGGAGTCATTTTTAATATAAATATGGTGGGTGCAAAGATTAGAGGGAATACCCCTCATGTCTGTATACTCCCAGGCGAATGCCCCCTTATGTTCCTTCAAGAGACTGATTAGGCGCGTCTGTTCCTCTAAGGAGAGACCAAGGTTGATATTCAAAGTCCTTCCAGGCTCTACCTCAATAGGAATACTTTTTGAACTTTTCAAAACTGGGATTATGTTTGTGTCACCAACTAGTGCTTCTTCCGTAAGATTTTCTTGTTCTTCCTTACCAAGGGTAATGTTCAGGATTTGATAGACCTCTTTATCCACTGAAGCAGGTTCACTAATAAAATTACTGATAGCATCGTCTTCTGTTTCGTTTTTAAAAGTTAAGGCCTTCCCTATAGTTAATAGTGGCTGAACATCCTCCTCCTCCTCCTGCTCTATCCAAAGGGAAGTTTCAGCCTCTAAACTTGGCCGAGCTGGAGGATACAAGGTGAGGTTTTTAGTCTCTGTACCATCAGATATAGTCATGGACCCCGATCGACAGCTGATGCAAGCATCAGCTGTGGCCAACCAAGGCCGCCCCAGGATCAATGGATGTCCCCCTAGCTGTGATTTTGGTTGTAATATCAAAAAGTCAGCAGGGTATTCCCATGAATCTACTGAGATGACAAGGTCGTCCAGAATCCCTTTGGGTCTAATGGTGGATCTGTCTTCCAATTCTAAAATGGTAGGGGTCGGTCTAAAATTAGTGAGTCCAAGCTTCTTTATAGTCTCAATTGTTATGACATTGATCGCTACTCCTAAGTCGACTAGCACGTTGGGTATCTGCGTTTTTCCTATATGTACAGTGACAGTAGGATTGCCAGGGTCGTCATACTTGGTCACAGGGGTTTTTCCTGTTATTAAAGCAGATAAATTCCCTATGACGTGAACAGTGGGAGGATCCCTGGGTTTCCTCCTTGGTTTCTTAGTGCACAGGTCCCGAATGGTTCTAGCATAAATAGGCACATCTTGAAGAGCTTGAAGAAGGGGGATTTTAATGTAAAGATTCTTTAACTCTCCTAGGAGGTTAAACTGAGGTTGCCCCCCTATTTTTCGTAGCATTAGTCTCTCGGGGTATGGTGGTTACCTTATCAGCTGGGTAGGCTACGTATTATCTGATTTCTCATTTGATGTTTCAGCCGTCCCATCTAAGGGATGCTCAACACCTTCAGTGATAGGAACTGTATCGGATGGATGCTGTGAACTCTCTCCTTCTTCATGCATAGAAGGTGGAGTATCTTCTATAATTACAGGTTCTATTATCTTCCCAAATCGTAGACAAATATCATTACAAGGTACAGGGGAAAGAGAGTAGGTCGGCATATCGACAGTTTCCAATTGATGGACTGTTTTATTATTCGGGTTAGGATTAGGTTGGGAAGGCAACTGAGGCCGTATTGGTATATTAGGGACATGATGATTCTGCAGCTGCAGCTGCGACTGCTGAGGTGGGTATTGAGGATATTGAGGAAATTAAGGGTATGGAGGAGAATATGGTGACTGTTGAGGTGGAGGTGGTTGAGGAAACTAGTTCCCAAGATGGAAGTTCCTCCATCCAGGAGACCATGACGTAGGTTGATGTGGTGGCTGTGTCCAGGGACTCCATGAGTTATAATTTTGCATTGCAAGTTGGGAAGGATTCCACTGAGCATAATTTGAAGGGAATTGTGTATTCACATTTTGCATGTTATTATTCCAATTGCTCATATTATTCAAAAATGGAAACGATTCCAGAGGCATACCTTGATTTCGAGGCTGCCAAGGTTTCTTATGTGCAATGAAATAGGCTGATTCCACTTCTGGAGTTGATGCCTGCAGAACAGCCTTCACTTGGGGAAGTGTGGGACATTCTTTCATGTCATGGTTCAGTTCACACAGCTGGAATACTTCCACTTTGTCAAGAGGGCATTCTTTCAGATGATGATTCTTTCTACATCGGGGACAGAACACACCTAGTGTGAGATCCTCCACTGCCTGTTTTTGTTTTGCCTTCAGGACATCAATCTCCGAAGAGATGGAGCTCATCATTTCTGTTTTAAAATTTTCAAGGAGATTTCCTATCTCTGCACGGGTAGCTCCTCCATTGGACGACTTCTGAGTTCTATCGAAGACATCACGTTCCAGCTTATCCCGTTTATCCCGCTTATTGTTCCTGGAAGACCCCCTGGATTATCTCTTACATAGTTCCACAATCTTCCCAAAATGTTCTTTGGAGATATCTCCCTTTCCTAGCAGGTTTAACATGTCTAAACAATCATCCCTGATCCAACGAAGCAAGATTATCTTGAGCACGTCCAGCCCTATGTTCGTCTACCCAGCTCTTTGCACATTGTACAGTAGCCTTTCTACAAAATCCTCCAGACTTTCATCCTCCTTCTGCACCATTTTGAATAATTCCTCTCTTTTGTCCTTGGTGTTGCAATATTCCTGATATTTCTCCAGGAACACTTGTTTCATCCTATCCCAATTAGCAACGGTTCCTCCCCCGAGGCTCATGAACCAGCGTAATGCGTTGTCCTTCAGGGTGGCGGGAAAAATTTTTAGCTTTTGGGCATCGGTGACATAATCGTAGCTGCGACAGAGGATATCGAATTCAAAAAGGAATTCGTCTGGATCTTCTGCCGCCCTTCCATGGAAGCGAGGCAACACTGATGGTGAGATGTTTTTCATAGGGGTTGTCCCTTCTGGCTGCCGAATTGGAAATTGCAGTGTAGCCGTGGTTCCCTCAGGAAGGGAGTGATTTTCATGATGATATTTTTCCATCATCACCTCTTCCTCGTCAGACTCGTGTCTGTTACTCATCTCCTCTTCTATTTTCTGCTCTTCATTCGTTCCTGCGTTCTTTTCCTCATTTTTTTCTTCGTCCTTGTTTTGTTCTCGATCAACAGACTTCTGGTGGAACTGCGTCCACTCTTCTTCAGTCATAGCCTTCCCGTAAATGTGGCAGATCGGACCTCTACCAGCAGATCCAGTTGTAACAGCTGTGTCTTCCTCAGTCGTAACAGCAGGTTCAGTTGTAACAGCTGTGTATTCCTCAGTTGTAACAGCAGGTTCAATTGTAACAGCTGCGTCAGCTGTGCCTTCCTCAGCAGGGATATATGAGGGAGTCATGGCTGCTCGTGTATTCTCCACCGTGGATCCTGATGCTGGCGCCCCAAGATCAACAAGGCTTCTTCTGATAGGAGTTTCTTGATGCTGAGCCCTGGTGGATGAATCAATTCTGTCAACAAGATCGTCAATGAATGTTCTTCTGCCCAATGGTGGTCCTCGACCGCGGCCCAAGCCACCTGCATTGTTAGTATTTTGTGGGGTTTTGGGAGTTGGGAGGTGATCGCGTTTTACCCTCCTCGTATTCATGCGAACCGAATCATTTCAGCAAAGAAAAGACTGACTAGAAACAATTACCAGATGCAACTAATGATTAGTGTTTAATTTTTATCCTTCCCCGGCAATGGCGCCAAAATGTCGAGAACCCTATATGCAAATAGATTATTCCAATATACAGAGCAGACGAGATTTATTGTCAACCCGAGAAATTCTTTTATTTCAAAGGATAGATGCACAGTCTATGCTTAAACACCAAATCACTACAATTGAATACTTTTATCCTCTAACAACTATGTCCATCCCAAAGATCTGTGTAATCCCAGTTGCTTTCTAAATACTATAATTTCAATTCCTTTCTACCATGCATCAACAAGAGATAAAATAAGATTCAAAGACAATTGCAGATTAAAAGAAATCCTATTCACATCCTAGAACAAGTAACTCACTTCTTCAATCTGATCACTCTTGAAAACCACAAGCATAAACTGAATATTAATCTAGAGATTCAATTGCAAAGGATTGAGTTCAGCTGCTCTATGATATTGAATTACAGAAATGAAAATCAGCAATCATAACAGGAAAGATAAATTGCAAAGGCTCATGGGATCACAACTTAACTGCAAGATGAACAAGGTTGTGTACAACTGTCACACGAATTGCATAAAGTTTCTTACTCAGTCGACTGTCACTCTGTATTACTTGACAATCTCAAAGAAATATAATCTTAATTATACTGGAAATCCACACCACAATTACTACTACTGCGTACAAAGGAGATATCATCAACAAAACATCACACAACAATAAATCAAAGAGTCCTAATTTAACTCAGCAATCTCTGTGGAAGACGGGCCCAGCCTTCACACAGAGATGTTGGTTGAACAATCGTAAGGTTCCTTTAACTCAGAGGTAACTCCTTATATTAACAGAAGAATGATTACATAAGTTGCTTTTACTGCTAATATAATGAATAAATTCTTCGTTGTTCCACCCCTGGGTCGAGCCAGCTCCCCATATTTATACCTACAGATCATAACATCCAATCCTAATAACGGGAAGCCATGAAGATCTCTGATCTTCAGGCGCCCTAAATAACATTAGCTGTTACAATACGTGGCAAAGTAGAGACATAAAAGTGCGAGAAAGTTGTTGATTGGCCCAGGACTGGCGATCTTTCCAAATCACAACTATACTCAAGCAGCGACATACTAAAGATATCCAATTATAGCGCATTATGTTACAGCTGCCCTGTCACAGCTCCACCTAGGATGTTATATTGGAACCATGTGCCTTAATTGATGATCCGAGCCCCGAGGATCCTTTTTAAGCAGGGAACAACCCTCCTTTCAAGACTTGTTCAGCCCCAACTCCCTGCAATCCACTTATGTCAAACTACCTTCATAAATCATAACATGTTAGCACAATTGAGAGATAAACAACCTTAATTATCACAATCATAAGCATTAATAAGATAGAGCAATGATCAGTCATACCTTAGCAGCTTGGGGGAATAAAGTGAGGACAACAGGTCTGATTAACATGCTAAATGGTGTAGGACAGGGGAAGAAAAGGTAATCGAGGATGATTAAAAGGGGCCAATTCTGGGCTCAACAAATATTACAATAATGGGGTTTTGATTCAACACCATAAATCCTCAAAATTGTATGATATGAAAATAAGAACTAGTCTGCAACCCTAGTATCTATACTTAGTTGGAGAAAATCCTTTAGTTCTGGAAATATTATGGGAGGTGGAGTTCCCTAAAAGATTCATATATTATTCATTTATAGATTCTAGTTTCTGAGTTGCACCGTATATATAAGAATTGGTCCTGGTGATACCCCCTGAGTCTGTAAAAGTACCAAGAACGAAGTGAGAGGAAAACCAACCAAGGTAATAGTCTGAGTAATCTTCCTTGTGTTACAACCAAAGTTTCCTTGATGAATTTGTGGCAAATCACAAGGATAGTTTCAAGTGCTAATAGGGGTATATCTCATATCATCAATAAAATGTTGACTTGGGGTGTTTTCAGTCAACATTGTTAATTCTTCTACAACTTTTATCATAGAAACAAGGGGATGTTATCACAAATTTGTGAACTTTCTGCATTGTTTTGACATATATTCTCATAGCTCTGAAGTTCATCATCTCTGATTTGAAGAGAAAAAGGTGCATATTTTGAGTATTTTATTGCAGATTAGCAAGTTATATTGCAGATTTGAGATGCTAATTTCCCCAGGAATTCAAGGTTGAAGCCTTAAATCATATAGGGAGACTTCCCTCAAATTGGCATGTACCAATTCTGGTGAGAGGAAGCTTGATAGGAATTACTTCTTGATAGTTATCCAAACAACTTTGAGTTCTTTGGTTGGAGCTTAAAAGCTATTTCCAAGTGACAATAGGTAAAAGGAATGAAATCATGGAAAATGCAATGTCTTAACATGTGTGCCAGATTTAGGGTTTCCAAATCAAGTTTTCATTATTTTCTTAGTTTTTGGTTGGGATGTGCCTCACAATTTTTTCTTTTATCGGACTATAGTCTCAGTTGACACATTCCCCATTTTTTGTCCACCTTTTCTATTTTTGTTGTGTGTTGTATTGCAATTGGGTATTTTAATATGTTGTTTTTGTGTTATTATGTAAACAAACAAACTTGGATTTTATTCTCCTTTACATACATTCGTGTTCTATCATACAATACTTATTTAATCCTTGGTTGGGGGTTATGGAGTGCTCTTGGTATTATTGGTATCTGGGAAACTATTTTTCTCTTCTCCTTCTCATGCAGTGGGGGCTTGTATTGGGTGGTGACAACATTTTTATCTTTTCTTCTATTATGTTGCTATGGTTTGGTCTATTAAATGTTTTGATCCTCCCATATTTTTTAGAAGATGGTTGGTGTTATATAAGCCATGAATTTCCTTATTGTTGGGATATTGTTTCACTGTTTCTATACCTTTTATCTCTCCCAGGAAGTTCTATCCCAAGTTACATGTTAACTTGAATGATGTTGTTGAAGGTTAGTCAGCTCCTACCCAGCTTGGATTTCAATGGGGAGAGTGTGAACTTGGTGGGATTGCTGGCTATTCTTGCAAGGGTTAATAGGAGACTTCAGTGCATCTCTATGTGCATGTTTCTGTAATTTTCTTACGCATGTTTATGGAATGGAAAGGGTACAAAATGGTGTTTGATTCTTATGAGAGGAAAACTATCATTCCATTTGATATCTTGATGAATTGCTCATTATTTTTGGCAAACGTTTCTATAGAGTTCGTGATTTGTATTTGAAGTATGACTTCACCTTAATTGTAAGTGTTCAAAACCATATCTAATGTCTTTGGATTTTCTTATATATACTGCATAAATATGTTTTGTGGATGTTGCTTTATGATATGCATGTTAGCTTTTAAAAAACCAATTTAACATGGTCATGTCCACCAATATTTTGAAGTATATATTTCAATAATTGAGAAATGAATTGATTTATATCTACACATTGATCGGACTGCAATAGAACGAGATTTTTTTTCACTCTGTTCAGTTTATTTGAATAACATCTCTTATTCTGGTCATCCAATTATCAATAGTTCTTCCATATTTTACCCTTTGTTTCTCTGTAGGAGCCCAGTTATTCATGTCATGCAGATGAAGCAAGATACTATCTTAATGGAAGAGATCTGGATGGGAGATTCATTCTTGTGGAGTTTACAAGATGGGTAATGTTGTTAAATTTTGTTTGATGTGTTTACTTCTTTTCTATGTGACTTTTGGGCAAGAGAATTTTTGTATGTTTAATTTTTAGCCATGAAATAAAGCGTAGCAAGATATTTGTGGTTGTTTATGCCTAATTTTGATCATTGTTGGACTTCTTCAACTGATTTATATACCATTTTTATTGCTTTCTTGTATAGAGACCACATGGAGTTGGTTGAACTTGAGAATATCTAGGAAGGGGCCCTCCACTTGGGTCTCGAAAGTGCTTCAAATGTGGGAACGATGGCCATTGGGATTAAGAGGGTAAAGAGGGAGATTGGAAAATCCAAAATCAACCAGCAAGTATATTTTAGTACTTGTTTTTGGGCCACGTCTGTGAGCTCCATCTTCTGGGCCATAGAGTTTGCATTTTTGCAAGTTTAATTTTTATCCATGAAAAATTACCTTAGGAAGATATTTGTGGTTGTTTATACCTAATTTTGATCATTGTTGGATTCCTTCAACTGATTTATATATCATTTTTTATTGCTCACCTGTATAGGGACCACGTGGAGTTGGTCGAACTTGAGAATATATAGGAATGGGCCTTCCACTTGGCTCTGAGAGGTACTTCAATTGTGGGAAAGATGGCCATTGGGCTCAAGACTGTAAATCCGGGGATTGGAAAAATAAATGTTATCATTGTGGTAAGTGGGTTCGTATGGAAATAAATTTTCAAAATAATCCAAAATCAACTAGCAGGTATGTCTTAGTACTTGTGTTTGGGTCGTGTATGTGATCTCCATCTTCCTGTGAACAAACAAAATTGTTTTTATTTTATTTAAATCCACAGGTTAAGCTTGATTCATAATGCACTGATGATTCATTTGGAAAACACTATTGTAATAAAGGTTGATAATATGTATTGGTGTATTAATGTGCATGACTTGAAAATAAAACACAACAAATGAAGTCAGGTTTTGTAAAGAATCCTTCACAAACTGTACCTCTTCAAGGATCATAGAAATGATGGCAATCCTGGTTGATTTTATGTAATGTTGATTTTGATTGGTTTATCAAATCATGTACTCTAAATATCTCTATCATATCTCGAAACTGGTATGAATAATGGAAATGTCTCCTGAATTGTTTTTTTTGGAAAGTTCACAAGTCTGATCTTGGATGTTTATCCAATTGAATATCCACCAATGGAGCAGTTGGTTAAGCAGTGTGGTAAATGAATATCCATCTGGACCAGGATGCCAAAGTTGCAACAAAGAGTTGAGCACACTAGTATCTAGCTCCAAGGACGTCCACTTCCCTGCCAAATGCTCTTAGAGCTTCCATCTTCAATGCATAGACTCTTACTAGAGGAATCCAACATTCAATGTTATCCATTTTCACCACTTTGACAACCCTTTTTGTTTAGAAGTATATTCTAGGGACTAGGAAGCAAAATTTGCTACCATCTTTTTACTCCTGATAAGATTACATCACCTACTTATTCTTCTTTAGGCTAGACTTCATTTACCAACATTTTGAGTCACCTATATTTTTCTTGTTAACTCCAAAGTCTTGTTACCTTTACCCTCTTTTTGAGCTTCATTTGTTGTTGTCGTTGGGTTTGAATGTTGTAGAGTCCTCTAACTACAAGAGATTTTTGGATTAAGTGATTGGGCAATAAACTTGCAAACAATAGTTGGGGAGAGGTTTATATTTTGAACATGAAATGAACCTCCATAGAAGAGATGGATTTATGAGGGAAGTTTTATTCAAATGTTCAAATCTATGCACATACGATTGTTGGATTGCTTTGGTGTGAACCTCTCGTTTTTCCTACAAGAAGCCAATTGAAAGGATGAAAAGAATCTCAATACATGCATGAGAATGTTTTGGTAGCCTGGGAAATTCCATCCAAAGAGGGTTTATCTATTAAAGCTTGAATTTAGAAAACACCTTGGATTGCGAGTCTTCTTTGTCAGGAACTGCACAAATGTATCCATTTCCCATCCCCCATAACAACTCCACTTTCCAGCCTTTGGTTTCCTAGTTTTCAGCATACCACTTGTAAATTTCCTTCTCCATTGGAATCCTTCTAAGGATGTTCAAAATTATTAATCCTGTCTTAAGCTTCTCTACAGTTAGCTTTATAATGTCATCATCAGATAAATTTCTCTCAAACTCCCTTAATTGTGACCGAGGTTCATTGTCTAGAAGTGAAGGGTGTCCTTGCTAATCAACTACAAAATTCATATATTGTGTGCATTCTATTTGACAAGGATTTCACTGGACATATCTCATTCATTTGTGACTGTAGGTAATATTTTTCTTCATAACACCTCCACTGCAATCACTACATGGTTGTCCATTCAACCTTCTCCTTGTGCTTCATAGCGATCTATTTGAGGCAATTTTTCTTTTTCTACATGGTTATTTCTTGTTTCTTTTTCCATTTCAAGGCCATGCTTTTCACTTCTTCCTTTGAGAGGATTTGAATGCATGTTGCATGGAATTAGAAGACCTTGACCATGGAATTGTTTACGGTTGAACCATAAATAGGGTTTTGAGCAATAAAGGTGAGGTCTCCTATTGAGAAATCATTAATTCCCTTTCTTTTGTGTTCATCTTCTGCTATCAAGTTTTTTTCTTCTACACTCTCATTCTCTGCACTGAGTGCCTCCTTGACAAGATTTTTCTAGTTATCAAGTCATTGAAATTAAGAGGGGGAGTTCATGCACCCCCCAAATGATTCTTCCATTATTTTATAGAATTCTTAAAGGAAAGTTACACCTTATGACCAACAAATTTTGTTTGTGCACATTTGGGTATGTTACCCTCGTCATTGCATGAATGTTACCTATACGTTCTTGATGCTACAATTTTGATTTTTTGGGCATGAAATGTCTATGGATATGAGCTACCTATACAAGCAATAACCAACCTTGAACCTAAATTCAAATCACTCCTGAGCTTTCTCCAGCCTCGTGGCAACAATTATCTCCTATTTGATGCCAGTTCTAGGACTAAGACAAGATGTGAAAATATTTCAGAATAGGACTTTTATTGAAAACTCTGAATGTTTTCAGATAATATGTAAGGTTGCATTATGGACTGGAATGTTTAAACAATTACTAACAGAGAAAATTAACATTAATAAGAAAACATTGACATTGACAATGATCGCATTTAATACATCTAACATTTATTAATGCTATCCTACTACTGGCATAAAGTACAATTGCACACAACATTACATAGATATGATTCAAGCAAGGACAGATTGGAATTAATGTTGAGTGGTGCTAAGTACCATGAACAAATTTTTATTTTTTCACAAATCCCATATTACATTACTTGATCCTTGGGAGGGAAAGACAGATGGGCAAGCCAATTTCACATCTATATCTTCTTTATGACCCAGATTTATTATACATTATTATTTATTATGAAATCCAGATCTGGGTCGTATGATGGAATACAATTTGATTTGCATTGTCAATGTTTTTTCGGAGTTTGCATGTGCATTGGATGGATGTTGAATCTCTTTGTTTCAAGCGATGAGATATTGTGGTGCAATTTAAAGTATTTACTTTGGAAAGTGTCATTGCCCAAAGTTGCACTTAAGTGAGAAAGCCTTGAAACACGAGTGCAATTCAAGGGGAACTAAGGAAGATTTCCCATTGTCATCCCAACAGTGCGTGCTTTCTCTTTGTGTTGGTTATCCTATAGCACAAGGGGGTTATACCTAATTAAGATGTAAGATGGAACTCTTAAAGATATATGATGATGGACCAAGGTCGATTTCAATCTAACCTGTAATGGAGTCATGAATCTATGGACAAAGGATGGTTTGAAATGATATGGATAATACATTGATGTGCCATGACTACTCTAAGTGGATTTTGAGGTTATATGAGAGTAGTGAGAGCCTTTATACAAGATGCAATATCAACACCATGAATTTGCAGCCAAGAATGATGATAAAATAAACTTATTTGCACAACTTTCAACTCATATTTCTATCCACAAGAGAGAGTTAAAATAATGTCAATTCCTTGCAGCACAGTAAAGGCTAAATTTGTGCCTTTGTGAAATTGAAGGAGAGAATAACATAAAGGATCACAATAACTTTCATAAATAAAACCCTCAAATAGAGTATTATTCCATCAAAAAAATCTAGGAGACCGATTTAGGAGGTTGTTTATGGTTATTATGGAAGCCACAAGATTGAACAAGAGCTTGATGGGTTTACAAACCCTCAATAGCACAATTCATAAATTTTGGTATATCCGTGAAGAGGGTCGAATGAATTGTTTGACAGGTTTGTTAATTCAATGACTTCTTGTGTTTGCTTACAAAATAGGTAGATCTAGGAGGCTGTTAGGATTAGAATGATATCCACAGACATTTGATCTCTTAAATGACACTAATCTATTCAAATGTAAACCCATGTTTTAAGAATGCACTTCATCATTGGAGTTGATCCCACCCTCTGATCAACACTAAAACAATTGTTTATGGCCAAAGAGCCTTGGGGATCATGATTGTTTATAGCTTAGATTCTTTTCATCTTCACTTTATTAGAGAAAAAAGGAACCACCCATCACATGAGAAGAGATTTTATCATGAGCAAGGTTTGTGGCTCTTCTTGCAGTAGGTCTTTGAAGCTTAGGTGAACTTTGAATCTCTCTCTGCTTAGTGCTGGGTTGAAAATACCATCTTTTTCTTTTTTTCATTATTGCATCAAATTCATCCTTCATAGAATTCATTTCAGAGTGGCTCTCAATAGAAGAAATAGATTGCATCTTCTCTTCTTCGTTGATGTTTCCCACTTGTTATAATCAAGCAACATTGAGTTCCTGCAATCTTAAATCATTACAGACATCATTGAACCAAACTAAGGCATCATTGTCATATTATAATGGCCTTGATCTTTTGTCTTATGGGATATTCAGAGTACTTTCATTGGATGTCAAGCAACTATCTACATAACAGTCTGCTAACTGAGTTTGTTGGTGTAAAGTACTTTTATCAACATAAATTTGCAGGATTTCTGGTAAAGAGGGAAAATTCATAGCTTCAAAAGGAGAAAATTCCTACCCTAATTTCATTGCCAATTCAGAGAGTTCTTGTGCCCTTGCAACTTCTAAACCTTCAGAGGCTATAATTTGGTTTGAAAGAGCCTCGCATTCCTTCTCTAAAATAGATTGCAGGTACATTCCTTGTTCTTCTATTCTAAGTTCCAGGTGTCTTTGAACCTGGTTGATCAATAGAATAAAAGATTTATCATAAAACACTACAAGTGTTTAAACAAATTTCATAACAAAGATGCACTAACCAACTACTTTCTTTCCTTCAAATATGAAAATGGCATACCTCTAGTTGCTCATGGAGTCTCCTCTGTACTTACATCTATACTTACAGTTTTGTTATCTGAAAGCTTCTACCAAAGAATTAAACATGTCACTACATATTTATTTTGCATCCTTAATGCAATGCAAGGCAAGTATGAAGTGCCTGGGGGGGGGGGGGGATTTTGAAGTGCTTGGGGAAAATATTGAAGTGCATGGGGAGTTTTTATCATCCTTGGTAGAATTTAGAAGTGCCTGGTAAAATATTAAAGTGCTTAGGGCATTTTTATCATCTTCGGAGAATTTTGAAGTGCTCGGGGCAAGTATTGAAGTGCATGGGACATTTTTCTCGTCACTTGGTGAATTTAGAAGTGCATGGGGCATTTTTCTAATCACTAGGTGAATTTAGAAGTGCTTGGGGTTGTTGTTTACCAATGTATGGATGATTTTATAGTGTGAGACATTTTAAAACAGTGATGGCCAAAGCTATTACATGCCGAGGAAAATTTCTGTGGATTGGGGCATTTTTGTGATTGACTGGGTGATTATATCATTGTCGGGTGTTTTTCTCCCTTTCCTAGGGCAAGTATTGAAGTGCTAGGAATATTTATCATCATTGGATGAATTTTGAAGTGGCCAGGGAAAGTAATGAATTGCCTAGGAAAATATGGAAGTGGATGGGGCATTTTTATCTTCGTTGCGAGAATTTTGAAGTGCCTGGAGAAAATATTGAGTGTCTGGGCATTTTTATCATCGTTGGGAGAATTTTGAAGTGGTTGAGGCAAGTATTGAAGTGCATGGATCATTTATATCATCATTGGGTCAATTTAGAAGTGTATGGGGCAAGTATTGAAGTGCATGGGTGCAATTTTGAAGAGCGTTGGGAAAATATTGAAGTGTATGGGCGTTTTTATCATCGTTGGGAGAATTTTGAAGTGACCGAGGCAAGTATTGAAGTGCATGGGGCGTTTTTCTCATCACTGGGTGAATTTAGAAGTGCATGGGGCATGTATTGAAGTTCCTGGGGGGGATTTTGAAGTGCATGGGGAAACTATTGAAGTGCATGGGGAGTTTTTATCATCCTTGGGAGAATTTAAAAGTGCCTGGGAAAATATTGAAGTGCTTAGGGAATTTGTATCATCTTTCGGAGAATTTTGAAGTGCTCAGGGCAAGTATTGAAGTGCATGGGGTGTTTTTCTCATCACTTGGTGAATTTCGAAGTGCATGGGGATTTTTCTTATCACTAGGTGAATTTAGAAGTGCCTGGGGTTGTTTTTTATCAATGTATGAATGCTTTTATAGTGTTGGGATGTTTTAAAACAGTAATGGGCAAAGTTATCACTTGCCAAGATAAATTTGTGTGGATTCGAGCATTTTTGTGATTTCCTAGGTGATTATATCATTGTCGGGTGTTTTTCTCCCTTGCCTAGGGAAAGTATTGAAGTGTCTAGGGCATATTTATCATCATTGGGTGAATTTTGAAGTGTCTAGGGCAAGTAATGAAGTGCCTGGGAAAAAATGGAAGTGGATGGGGGCGTTTTTATCTTCGCCGTGAGAATTTTGAAGTGCTTGGGGAAAATATTGAAGTGTATGGGTGTTTGTAACATACCCTTTTTGCTGGAAAACATTTTGTGTTAGAAAACATTATGATAACTTTTATTGTAAAGTTTTATGTTGGACAGGTGTCCAAGGATGACTGTAATTTGCACAATATATTATTATTAAATAAATAAAATAGGAGGCAAACACCTAAGAGGACTGTTGAAAGAGTGGTTAATGATCCACTAGGTGGAATGCAATCTGGGGTAGAAGGAAATGGACAAGTGGCAGCATCATGATGCAACTAACTAGTTGTTGGTATGGGACAACTCCCTTGAAATGTGGTCATAGTGCCCTGAAAGATGGGACTGGAGCTTGAGGCTCATTTATTCCAAACTGGCCACTAAAAGACCTAAGCAATCTATATAATAGCCATCAAATTATGAACTGAGGTTCATCACTTTTCCTGACGAGGAAATTTACCTTGGGGTTTTGCTATGTTTGCACCCAAGATATTTGATGAGGGGATATGTTATGTTGTTGATCATGTTGTGAGTCTGCCAAACTCTTATTGAGTTCAGGAGGTTGATGTTGAGTGCTGAAGGCATTTTATTTCAGGAGGTTGATGCTGAGTGCTGAAGGCATTTTATTTCAGGAGGTTGATGCTGAGTGCTGAAGGCATTTTATTTCAGGAGGTTGATGCTGAGTGCTGAAGGCATTTTTGAGTGCCTTGCTTCTACACAGATTCCATCTACTTAGTGGTTCACTAATCAGGCTAGGGGTTCACAAGAAGCCAGCAGTTGAGCTGCTTCTTCTGGAATAGGTTGGGAGGAACATGCCTCCTTGGGTGTTTGTCGGCCCTATCTTCATCTACAGGTTCTATTTGTTTATCCATTATTAAAGTAGTTAAATCTGTTTATTTGCAAGTATTTATATTTTTTATGTACAGAATGTGTTCTAGTTTAGATACCCCTACTTTTAGTTTTTTGAACCAAGTTAAAATTATGAATAGAAATGATGAATGAAATAAATATTCTCTGCATTTTTCCCCATGCTATAGGAACTGCATTGTACTCTAGTACAAAGACAAATTAAGGTAGATAGATATGATAGGCAATTTGCCAAGATGATGGAAGTACCATTCTGTATATTCTGTTAATTTTTCCTACTGTTAGTAATTAGTATTATTTACTGTATTTTCCTTACAGTACTGTTCTTTATTTAGTTTTTATCAAATAATAAGTTTACTGTCTTAAGATTATTATTTTGATTTGTATCCATTATTGAAATCAGTATGATACATAAATTAAAGAAAAATGCATAACCTCATTGTACAGAACTAATCTGTCATTTTCAAGCTTTAAGACAGGGTTTATAATTCCATAATTTTCTTCTCAGAATTTTACTATAGTCTACTGTTATTTTCAGTACTGAATATACAAGATAGACAAGTAAACGAAGTCTATTTTAAGTTCTGTAATTTTTCCATACATACAGTAGAAAAACCCTAAACCCTAACAGTCCATTTACAACCCTCATAACACAAAACTAGCATATCATGTCTTATTCTATTAACAAAATCAAATTACAATCATCATTATGGTCATTGATCAAGGGTAATACCCTTCCAAACAAACATTCTACAACATTCTAAAATTGTTCCAAATTTGCCAACTGTTGCACGTTTCATCAAACATTTATAAATTCATTTTTATAACCATAAACAGTGTTACCAACTCTCGGCAACAGTCATTATTCTTCAACCATTCCAACTCATGACAAACCATGTGACAATTGCCATAAAACTAAACATAGAATACAACTTTATTCATTTCCATAAGTCGACATAGTCGAAGTCTCGGTATCATATCGATGACCAAAATCAAGCCATACATTTCATTACAAATCAAACCCTAACCCTCGAACTTTTAGAAAGAAAAACGCAGCATGATGTTTATAAAACAGACGAACTACACACAGGCTGAGACCTTCCCATTTATTTCAAACATCTACCATCGTTCTTTGAAACACATAGGATTTACGATATCCAAGTCTGGAGAAACCCTCACTACAACTATTACATTTTTATAGTTATTATCTGCAGAAGAAACGATATCAAGAAATTCCCATTTCATTTTCATAACTATAACTTTTATTTCATCAAGCATAAACGCAGGACCATATTGAGAACAAGTTGCATCTCTACATTAAGTCTGAGAATAAGAACTCTTCTCCACGACAGTTGCATTTCACAATCAACATGGATTTTGCTCTATGGTTCGAGGTATTATCCTCCCCATTTCTTTTACAGTTTACAAACCCTATCTCGATGAATTACAAACTCTCTGAGCTAAACATGAATACACAGAACAACACACATGTCGTCCATCATCCCCATCTAACCAGAGTTACAAGGCAACCTCCGAGACTTACCGGTTAGTGCAGCCATAGCCAACTTTCAACACCAGACTGGAGAAGCCATCGAATATCTGCACCTGCAACAACAACAACGACATGGTGGTCAAAGAATAGTTATCTTTTCAAGGAACGAGTTCAGTATTAAACAAATAACTACTGCGGTGTTAACATTCAAATATGGAAGCTACAGGAAAGGAATTCACAGTACATTACCTTGAAATGTTGGTACAGATCCTAAAACGCCTGACAGGTGCAACTACAACTGTAAAACCCTTACACAGTCAAATGCTGAGAAAGAAGGAATCCACACCGAGCTATTAACCTTTACACAGTTAAAAATAATGCCGAGACCTGTATCAACCATGACGAGGACCTGGCCTCTCACATTGAACCCAGTTTTGAAAGAAAAACCCTCAACTGTTCTGAGTATCGAACCACATCAAGAACATACTTTAAACTAACAACCATGACAAATACCACTGTAAAAACCTGGAGAGTTCGGCTCTTAAACCTTCCATAGGTCATGGGTTCAAAACGCAAGCATAATGCCTCTAGAATGCAAAACAAAAACCCTACAAACTCTCAGCCTGTAGGCCAGACGTAGAGCCACTACTACCAAATGCTAAAATTACAATAAACACATTGATTGTAACAGAGGTAGGGTTTAACCCTCATCCTTTGAAATCCTGCCAGATCAACGGTGGAGATCACCAAGTTGGATTCACGAAACCAAGCAAATCTACCTCATTAATTATGCCATCATTTCTATTGCCACGAAGGAGCCAGCTCGTTAACTATCGAGCCAGTATGTCTACAACTCACCACAAGAATGGTTATCACCACGATATTGGCACGTGATCGAGCTCTCTACACCATCCACGGTGGAACTCCACTATCTCGATAGTTGCATACATTCAATGCATAGGCTGCATTGATATCTGCCAACCTATGGCATATTAACGTTCACTTCATAATATTAAATACAGTGGGTATTGCATATAGTAAAGCCGTGATGCACCACCCTGCCACAACATGTTAAGGGTTGGATCAATTTCGCTAGGGTTTGCATAGTATCATATAGGGTCACACTAATGCACACAATACATATCTCATAAAGTTATATATTATAAGAGTTTGATAATGTTTCAATACATCTTGCAAATAGATTAGAGAAATAATCTAAGAAAATGCACACACATACACTCTATCGTATAGTGAAATGAAAGACATGTCAATAAATCAATTTATCACCATCATCGTAGGGTATAGTCCCTAGGCAAAATATCAAATCACTTATACATAGAAATTCTACGAATTGCTATGGAGGGAAAAGATAGACATTTATGTACGACTCAACATGAAACTTAAATGAAAACCATATATAATTATGAGTATAAAACTGAGACACGATCGATACAGACCTTCTCTTGAGTCAAATACAAGCTTATAATTTACAAAATTTAAGATGCACTGTTTGCATCAGCAATCATATTCAGATATCTTTATCTTAAATGATTTTAGTCTCGAACCAAGTTTCTCACCCGGTAGAATGTCCAAAGTTTTATCTCTTCAAATATTTACAAAGGAGACTACTGAAAAACTGTTTGGTCACTTGTCGCAACTTTAAATCCTTACCTGTAAACTGCCACAAGTACGAATTCACAAGCTTTAGCACGAATGCTAAGTAAGCCTCGGGGCGTCCATAGGACCCCTTCATCAATCAACAAAAGCACACTAGTCACAAATAGCTGATTCATCAATCATTAACAATAACAATAGAAGTTTGCAATAGCGTAGTTGGGTATGAATAACATCGAGACATAGACGTGAATCATCTAGTCGCAAATCTTATACTATAAACCAACATGGTACTTAGTATAGTAAGATAATCTTTTATGCATTGTTCTATTCCGCACACTTTAAATAGGCATTAACTGTCACGTCGAAAAATTTTAAATTTTTGTGATTTTTTGGGGATGTTACAGTTTTTTTGTCATCATTGGGAGAATTTTGAAGTGGTCGAGGAAAGTATTGAAGTGCGCAGGGAGTTTTTATCATCACTGGGTGAATTTAGAAGTGCATGGGGCAAGTATTGAAGTGCCTTGGGTTGAAGTGCTTGGGGAAAATATTGAAGTGCATGGGGATTTTTTATCATCCTTTGGAGAATTTTGAAGTTCCTGGGAAAATATTGAAGTGATTAGGGCATTTTTATCATCTTTGGGAGAATTTTGAAGTGATCGGGTCAAGTATTGAAGTTCCTGGGGAGTTTTTCTCATCACTGGGTGAATTTAGAAGTGCATGGGGCGTTATTCTCATCACTGGGTGAATTTAGAAGTGCATGGGATTGTTATTTATCAATTTATGGATGTTTTTATAGTGTTGGGACGTTTTAAAACAATGATGGGCAAATTTATTGCTTGCCGAGGAAAATTTGTGTGGATTGAGCCATTTTAAGTATTCACTGACAAATATGTAACTCTCCTACCATTCGACACCAAAGAGAAGAAAAATTGGTGAGAATATTGGTTGGAAGCTTGGATTCTGGTCCAAGAACTATCTCTCTATATAAAGGAAGTGACCCGCTACTAGGATATTCACTTAATTCTATCAGTTTGTTGGCCTGTCAAGATTCATGACCCCACATGTTCATTGGACCATTAAGGGATGAGATAACAAGTAGAGTCCCTACTTGACCTGAATCTAGTTAGTGCAGTCGTGTTTCGTTGACACCTTCTCGTTGTGAGTGATCAAATGCTGCTTGTGAAATGTAGAAATAAATCCATCCTCTCCTCATTCATACACTTGTTCATTCAAGAGGCTATGAGTCGAGAGAGTCCAGAGTTGAGCTCTGGTGTATGTCCTTTTGTTGCACTACCTGAGTAATCTACATAATCAAAAGCTTGAGTCTTATTGGCAAAATATTCTCCAAATTTTTTCTATATTTTATAAATCAGTGAAAGATTCACCAAGTTTTTACAATTTTTTATAATTAAGTGAAATATTCTCCAAGATTTTACAATATCTTATAATTTAGTGAAAGATTCGCCAATATTTTACAACATTATATAATGAAATGAAAGATTCGCCAAAAAAATTATATATACATATTATATTATTGATAAAATCGCCTTTAAGTTTTCCTATATATCGAGGAGATTCACCCATTTTTTATACATGTAAATTTTGGGGGGGTTCTTAAAATCATCCCTGCAATTTATGCATCATCGACGTTGAGGACAATGCTACTTTTTAAGGGGAAAGCATATTAGGGTCCTACCTTAACCCCCTTAAAAAGATAGATAGGTTCCTATGTATTGAGGCCATCTATACCAAATAAGGCCCGTGAAGTAAATATAGTGTCAAAGTAATATTTGTAAGAAGACTTACTTAAAGGTTCACCTTCTAGAAAGTTCCTTTACTAACAAGGCTTACTAGAAGGTTTTTCATATTAGAAAGTTACTTCACTATAAAGTATATAAGGGACTAGAAGCAATGTAACAAGATGTCTTGTGAAGTATATTGTAACTAGATCTCTACTCATTTGGAGGTTTCCCCCTTGAAGAAGGACGTGAACATTGATTTCGACAATAAAGAAATTACTATTGTGATATTTGGTTATCTACAATTGTTTATTATTGTGGTAATTTTGTCCTTTTTCATTCTAAAAGCTTTCTTTATTCAGTTATTTATGTTATGAGTTTCTTGTTATGCTATTAAGGTACATAACAAGACTTGTGTTTTGAGGTTGGTTTTATACCCTTTGCAGTCAATAGTTATGATACCATTAATGTGAGTGTGGATAATCTTTCCTCTAACCAATCCAACCTAGCCCTAGGATCTTCTTCTTGATGACCCCCTATCCTTGTTGGTCCTCTGCTCCTCTGAAATCTTGGCAGCAGTTCTTGTCCACTTCCCTTGTAGTCATTACGGGTGTTTCCTATACAAGTCTCACCAATTCTACTTGAACTACTACCTTGATACCATATGATCCATAAATGGTAGGCTCATAGCCTATCTGTTTCACCAACACAGATCCTCTAATATTTACAACAATGTTAGCTAATGAAAGATAAGCATAATAGTTATTCAAGAGTCTACTCATGCAGTGACTTCTCCTATGAGTGCAATTCTTTCTCTCTTTATTAGGATCATAGTAGGTTGTTTCTCTCATTTAGCTAATATTAAACATAGACATACAATACTCTCTCAAGACACAAAACAACATAGCCATATCATTTGTATTCATATGTAGGTATATAAGAGAATGATTCTCATATAATCTTAATGCTTCCATTCCTTGTGCAAATGGAATCATACCTTATACAGGCTCTATGTTCCTCAATGTCCACTTGTATTTATAATCCAATGCAACCATGCACTAAAGAAAAAAACAATACATCCATCCATTATTTAATCAGGAGTCCAACTTCAATACATAGCCAACAATTAACAAAGTCACTATGTAAGATGTCAATACATAGTCAACAATTAACAGCCAAAAAGTGCTCACTACCTCATCTCCCTCATTACATGACTCATTCGTCCATATTTGCCTCCAAAACCTTAAAAAACCATTAAAAAGCCTCCAAAAGGCCAAAAAACCCCCTTTTTCCCCAAAATAATTTAAATTCCTCCAAAAATAGCTAAAACCCTCTAAAAGGGCCCTAAATTCCCAAAAATCAAATAAAATGGAATAAAAAATACAAAAAAGAGGAAAAAGAGGGAAAAAAGGAAGCAAAAACCCTATACAGTTGACCTAAGCCATATGGTGCCAAAAACCATGGGTCAACATTCCACCACTAAAAACCTATAAATAGGTGATGGAGGCTCCCCATTTCACATCCACAATCTTCCCTATCCTCACTCTGCCAAAATCACTCCTGAAACTCTAGCTCACCACTTTGAGCTAATTTCACATTTGAGTGCCCCTTTGGCCCATATCCAAAACACTTTGGAGAAGGAGAAGGAACCCATTGGAGCTTGGAAGCAGCCCTCCTGGACTACTGCAAGAGCTTCACCAACCTCAACACTTGAGGTAAAGTTAATACAAAATAAAATTCTTATCATATTACTGTCTTTTTATTTCTTGTTGATGCACATGCTAGTTTAAGTTTACTTTGCTTTACTGTCATATTTTACTGTTTTATTGAACTGCTACTAAGGAGTCCCTTCTCCTTAGTAGGTGCTCATTTGCACAAGCTAGGGTGAAAACCCTAGCTACAGTTTTGGCGACTCCCCTAGTGTTCCTTTGAGTTTCTGGTTATAATTTTAGAAGTTTTTAGTTTTCTGCAATATTTTTCTATTTTCCCCTTTCGGCTGTCCCTTTCGGCAGTTGGGTTTGCTGCCGGAAATCGCATATTTTCTCCCCACAACTGCGATCCGATCGCGGCTTTCAGTCTGCTTCCTGTGATCCGACCGCGGGTTTCAGTCTATTTCCCACGATCTCCCTGCGGCTTTCAGTCTGTCTCCTGCGATCCGACCGCGGATTTCAGCCTGTTTCCTGCGATCCGACCATGGCTTTCAGCCTGTTTCCTGCGATCTCCCCACGGCTTTCAGCCTGTTTCCTGCGATCTCCTCGTGGTTTTCAGTCTGTTTCCTGCAATCTCCCCACGACTTTCAACCTATTTTCTGCGATCTCCCCGTGGCTTTCAGCCTGTTTCCTGCGATCTCCCCGCGGCTTTCAGCCTGTTTCCTTCGATCTCCCCGCGGCTTTCAGCCTGTTTTCTGCGATCTCCCCGTGGCTTTCAACCTATTTTCTACGATCTCCCCGCGGCTTTCAGCCTGTTTCCTGCGATCCCCCCGCGGATTTCAGCCTGTTTCCTGCGATCTCGAAAGCCTGTTTCCTACGATCTCCCCGTGGCTTTCAGCCTATTTCCTGCGATCGTCGCGTGGCTTTCAGCCTGTTTCCGACGATCCGCCCGCGCAGTTTCGCCACAGATCCACGATCTGTTTTCTGCACTTTTTTACCCTGTTTTGAACCCAACACTTTGCTGCAATATTTTATGCACCTGCACAGCCACCTGTTCTATCTGCAGACATACTTACCTACAGCCTTCTTCTGCAGTTTGCTTTCTGTTCCATTTACAGAATTTTTTAAAGTTTAAGCATTTCAATTGAAAAAAGAAAATGTTGCATTACAAGTTTAATTTCTGCATTGTTATTATTAGTTAGAAAGTTTCCCACCCTGTGGCACTTTTGATTGGGTTCATTACCTCACACGCACACACTTTGTCACCTAATTCAAGTGAGCCCTAAAACACTACTTAACACAACCAACATTCTAACCCCACTTAGGGAACACATAAGAATATTGTAGTTAGGTAGGACAGGGGGGATAGGCATCCAAATAACACCCCTCGGTCGCTTACACTTGAGACATAGTTGTTGTCCATTAGGGAACCAAAATCCTCTAGTATTTTTTGGCACGGTCACAACCAATTTATCAGAGGACCTCTCCCTTATGAGGGTTGAAGTAGCCAGACTGGTTCCGGAGGCCTGAGTGGAAAACCGCAATCCATTCAGTAACTGAAGGCTACCTACTTGTTGGTCTGCGTGTGGTGTTCTCTTTAGGCCCACACGGTGATAGGACCGCGGCTGCAGATTCACCTTTCTAGACGTGTCATGAACGGGGTATCTTAGTTACCTTTCTTCTAGGATTGTCTTACCCGGTGTCCCTCCCGGTAGGGGGATATCTTTAGCCACTTGGCTCTACTATCCATATTGTCTTACTTGGATTTCATCACCTTGCAGAGGATATGTCTGGTTGAGTCATAATACTATTTAGCCAGGTGTTTGCATGTTCCCTTACCTCCCTTTGGTCTAGTGAGTCCACTATTTTTATTTTTTAGGAAACCTACTGCTTGTTGGTATTTTGACCATTGTTGTTGACACTCCGCTTATTGTAGCACAGCTGTTACAGTGAGTGTTTTGAGCTGGTTGTTGGCCTAAGTGCCATATTTTTTGCGCTCTCCTTTTGCACACTCGGTTGCATTAGGGTTTTTGAGTTGTTTTTCACTCGACATAACCCCTAGATACTTGACACCATCTGTCACCATTGAGTCCCTGAGACATTCTCGGTGCCTCCGGGGAGAGCCCCCGCAGCACAGTTCACTTGACATCACCCGTCATAGATGTAGAGCATCATCACTCGAATCCACTCGTCGACGACATAGAGCTCCGTCCCCCTGCCCTAACGCCCCTTATTTTACATCTGATTCTAAGGCAGAGTCCGAGAACCCCACTTATACTGCACCAACCAGCCCCATGGCTGGCATGACATCCAACCCTTTCTTTGTAGGGACCATTGGTGGAGCATCCACCACTACCCCAGCTACCACACCCGCTTTAGGTATGCCCTCAATGGAGCCCACACCCACCATTCTAGTCACTGTGCCAATTCCAGTGACTACCATACCCAACCCAGCCCCCCTAGTGACTCACACTACACTTAGTAGCGCAGGACCTTCACATACCACCTTCGTTCCTCCGCCTGGGGGAAACATCCCCAACTTGAATCCATCCCTCACACTTGGGGACAGCGGTCCCACCATAACCGCCCCCACCAACATGTCACATCCTTCTACTAGTTTGCCATTCATGGCTAGTCTCAACCTTCCTTCCCTGGCCAGACTGACTAACGATCCCATCAGACACAACCCTGCGTGGCCTCACATGCCAACCAAGATCCCCTCAGACATCCCTAAGTTTGAGGGCAAGGCAGGTGAAGACCCCCAGAACCATATTATGTCCTTCCATCTATGGTGTTCCTCCAACTCCATAGTGGACGACTCTGTCCACCTCCAGCTGTTACAACGCACCCTCACTGGCTCTGCAGCCAAATGGTACATCGAGCAGCCCCATGGGACCCATGCCACCTTTACTTCCCTCGCCTCAACCTTCCTGCAATTCTTTCAGTTACCTGTCCACTATGATGCGGGAGTTGAGATCCTACTGTCTTGCAGACAGAATACGGACACCCACATCACTGACCACATTCATGAGTGGCGGCGACGTCGAAGCCTGTGCAAAATCAAGTTAGATGACCGTATCTTCTTAGATTGGTTTCTAAAATCTCTCATTCTTGTCATTGCCAAGGATGTGGCATCCGAACGACCCCAGTCCAAGGAAGAGGCCATCCTCAAAGCCCAGCAATTTGACATTATTTACGCCCAGTCTGGTTATCTATATACCATTATACCCGACGCCCCCCGCGGTGATTCCTCCCACAACGACGCGCCGGGGGCATCCCATGCCGCCGATGGCATCATTGGTCGTATTAGCTCACATAACCAGCCCTTTTCCATAGCACGCCCTAGCACTGGCCCCGACCTTTTGTGGGCTACATCCCACTCTGGAGCAACCAACTCATATGCTCCCATGGCCCATCACCACCATTCCCACGGACCCTCATGTCCACCTCAGTGCTTTGGCCATGCATCCCCTGTTTACACCCCCCGATCGCACCTCAGCCATATTACCACCTGCAAGCCGCGCAAGCTCCTGTATCCTCTCAAGCCCCCGCTGCTTATTATCCACCACAAGCAGCACCTGCGAAAAACCCACAACCCATCACACAGACGTATCAGCAACCCCCACAAGGTTCAGCAGCTACACCGCCTCCACCCACTTATTATCCACCGCATCTTGCTCCCGCACTTGCAAAACCCCAGAACCCACCTGCCACCCAAGGGCAAGTGTATGCGCAACAAAATCCGCAGCCCAACCAAAATAACCAACGCCAGCAAGGCGAGCAAAACCGCGATAAAGGATGTAACCGCGGGAACAACCCCCCTCCAAACCAAGGAGGCCAACCTCCTAATCCCTCGAACAATAATAACGTGGCACTTGCCAACCAAAACCCCGATAGGCCACCCAAGCAAGCCAAAAATCCTAATTTGCGAATGAACCAACCTTGTTCTATTTGCAGGGTCTATGGCCATTACATACACGCTTGCCCACATTTGGATTAGGCTCGCCAACTTTGGACTAATGATGCCAATCGCCAAGGGCACGCGGCTCCTCAGGCGCCACCTAACCCCCCACCACCTCAGACTCAACCCTTGGTGTTACAGAACCCTTTACCAACCCAAGGTGTGGTGAACACTCAACCATTGGCTCCCCCTCAAGGAAACGCGCCACCACAACAGCAAATCACTTATGTCGCTCCTGATCAACCCATGATAGACTCAGGTACGCATCACTTGTTAATGATGTCATCCGTCGACGTCAACCTTCAAACCCGTCGAAACCAATATGGCTCCACCCCTAAAGCCCCTCCCGTCGATAAAAATACCAACGCTCTTCCCACCGATCAGTCGCTACGCATACCTCTAGCTCCACTAGATGGTGCCTCCAAAGCACCTCGCTTCCCACTTCGTCACATCAACAATAACCCCAATGCTCGCGTTGCATCTAATTACAACATTGTGGACGACTTAGCTCAATCCCCCGCAGCCATGTCTACGTCAGAGGTCTTAAAAAAATGTCCTACACAACGCAAGACTTTGCTCTCATCCATTGGTGCTATTGACCCAACTGATTCACGAATGATGGCTTTCGATTTGGACCAATCCGAACCACGCCTGCCTTCCACATTAGCGTTCCAAGTTTCTGTATCCGTTAGGAATCTTGTCATCCATCGGTGCATCATCGATGAAGGCGCCTCTACATGCGTTATGTCCACATTCGTTTGGCAGAAGTTGGGAAGCCCTACTCTCCAACAGTCCACCACTGCGTTGCGAGCCTACGACGGCCGTTCGGCTCAACCCCAAGATCTCTTAGCTAATGTCCCCGTCCAATTGGCTGGTAAAATAGTGCTTATTGACATAGAGGTCATCAACGCCCAACTTGATTATAACCTCTTACTTGGCCACAGTTACATGTACGCCATGCGGGTGGTTGCCTCATCCATTTTTCGTACCATGATGTCCCCCCACGACGGACGCATGGTCAAGGTTGATCAACTCACCTATTACGATCCCAATGCCCCCGCTGCACCCGAAAACGTTCTCCCCATGGTTGAACAACCCGTTTGTGGTGCATCTACCTCGTTGGTTTCCGCAGTGGGACCCAGAGTTTACTCAGATACGTCGATGACCTCAACATTCCAATCCATTCCTCCCCCGTCACCAGCGAACGAAATATCTGACTTATGTACCCTTTCCCACAATACACCAACACCCAACCATCAACCGCCCTTGCTACCCCAACCACCATTGGTACCTAGTCATGTTGGTGTTACACCCATCCATATGATCCCCTTCCTATTCCCCCCTTCGAGAGTAGTAAGTGCCCCGGTTATGGCTACTCTCAGCCTCCCCGGTTTAACTTTAGGATTACCTGTATGGTACATCACGCCTCCCATTTCCCCTCTAACACCAAATGTCATCCTACAACCAGTGCAACCCATCACCACTACTAGTCAACCACCTCCCGGTGTCACTACTCCTTCCTCATCCACCAATCCATCCCCTCTTATCAAGCACACTGGGGGCAGAGGCCCGCAACCATACACTGCTTTACCCCCACCCAAAATGGTTAAAAACCCCCCTGTGTTTCGTGCTCCTCCCAAATGCTCGTTGTGTGATGAATTGGGCCATCCTACCCATCAATGTCCACAATTACCCGCATTACAAGAGCACATGCAAATGCTTGACGACGAACCCAACATCTCGGTTGTCCAACTCGACCCTACCCCTAAGCCTTATGATAAATCACTGCGTACCAACCACCCTTGTGCAATATGCGGTATTTACGGCCATTACTCACATCCCTGTCTAGATCTCCCCAATTACAGAGCAGTTATCTACGAGATGAATAACTTGGAACTCGAGACGGCTCCCCCCACCATTGAAGAGATCCACCCCCCAGCATCCCCGCCAACCAGAGAGATTAATACCATTTATATGATCTCTTCTACTATCACTCCCTCGTCAACTGATTTGACAACCCAAATTTTCCACAATGATGAGGAGATTCTCGAGGCTCTTACTGCACCTAATTACCCCTGGGAAGATATGCACCATCGTTCTTATTTCCTCCCGGAAGAGTCCTCCCCCACCACCGCCACCCAATTTTCGGTTGAGTCCAAAGATTTCCTCCCCACCAAAGTTGACTGGTTTAAAGATCCCATTCCCGCTCCAGATGCCTTCGAGGAAGGTAACATGGCCAATATCTCACCCATAATCCACATTGATATCTCTACCCCAGCTGGTGCTCCTAAACTCATTACGTTAGGAGCCTCCTGCACTGAGTACGAGATCGGAGAGTACAAAAAAAATTTCCAAGAGTTCTGCGATGTCTTTGCCTGGTCCTATACCGAAATGCCTGGTCTTGACCCCGCTATCATAGAGCACCACATTGACACATGGCCAGATGTACCCCCCGTTCGCCAGAAACAGCGCCCCATTCATCCATCAAAGCTCCCCGCCGTTAAAGCAGAGATTGAGAAACTTCGCACAGCAAGATTCATTTATCCTATTGCATACACCACTTGGGTTTCTAACCCCATCCCTGTTAACAAGAAACAAGGCACCATCCGAGTATGTACTGACTTCTGCGATTTAAACCGAGCATGTCCTAAAGACAACTTCCCCACGCCATTTATTGACCAACTCATCGATGCATGTGCGGGGCATGAAGTCCTCTCCTTTATGGACGGTTTCTCTGGATACAACCAGATTCAGATTCGCAAAGAAGATCAATACAAGACTGCCTTTACCACTCCATGGGGCACCTTTGCCTATCGTGTCATGCCTTTCTGCCTTGAAAATGCCGGTGCCACCTTCCAACGGGCCATGACCTATTGTTTTCATGACTTGGTCCATATCCTGTTAGTCTATCTTGACAATCTTATAGGTCGTTCCAAGAAACGAACCGACCACCTCAATGACCTCCGGCAACGCTTGAACCCACTCAAGTGCGTCTTTTGCGTTCCGGCAGGCCGGTTGTTAGGTTTCATTGTTTCCCACAAAAGAATCGCTGTAGACCCCCTCAAATTTCAAGCCATATTAGACCTTCCCGCACCACGCACGCTCCGGCAACTACAGAGTTTTCAGGGGAAATCTAATTTCCTCCACCGCTTTGTTCCTGATTATGCCACCACAGTTCATGGTTTCTTACGTCTACTTCGTACTCACATACACAGTGCATCCTGCCTTGGACATGGGGCATGTATTCTAACTGACTTAGAAGGCCACCCTTTGTGCAACCACCGTAATGGGTTGTATCTTAAACTCTTTTATCCTTAACAATCCAGCAGACCTGCTGGTCCGTATTGTACAGTTTGATTTCTTTTTGTTTTCCAATTTTTTCCATGCACCTCGCCATCTCGATTTGCATGCACATCGACCGTTATCAGTTTTTAGCATTCCTTATACCATCGGATTCCATTTTTCGAGCCCATGATGATGCTTGAGATCATTTCTCGCTCTCACCCCCAGATTTTTTGGGCATTTTTCACCAGCCCCTAGTCGTCTCGGTTCGCATGCCACCTCGGTCGTTATCCGTTCCTGACATCTTTTATATCGCCGGATTCAATTTTTTGAGCCCATGATGATGCTTGAGATCATTTCTCGCTCTCACCAGGAACAATTTCAACATTGTGTCCCGACACCTTGCTGCCTCGGTTTGCGTACCACATCGACCACCATCAAATTGCTACACATTTTTACATGAGCCATTCACTCCATTCATACTGCAATTATTTCGTTATTTTGCCACCATTCATCATCCCGCAAGGAGGCCCACCAGTGTTCCCCCCCACCCTCGTTCTTGGTTCTCATCAATGTCCCTTGATTGAACACTCTCTCCTTGCTTGGCCATTCCTTTTGTTCGGTATAATTTTATCCCTTTTTCGGGCCGGACAAGTCCTTTACGAAAAAGGCACTTAGGGAGTTTTTGTTAAGCTCTTTTCTGACTCCTAAAATAATGAAAAGATCGTCGAGCAATCTTGCTTCCTTTCATGCTCATTAAAGTACCTAAAAGGACGTCTATCTGGTATAAGTTTAACCATTTTCCGGACCTGGTAGACTAATTACGAAAAAGGAATACTCTAGGCACACCAGCTAGAAGAGTTCTTCATTGCATCATTTTATGCTTTTTCGGGCCTTGGAGACTAACACACGAAAAAGAACCCCCCTGGAGTCTTCTTATTGCTTTCAGACTCTCTAAAATTGAAAGCAACCACGAGCATGCACCGTCCTAGGCTCGTACAAATCCACACGACAGTACCATTCCATTATTTCAGAGTCTTCTTATCGCTTTCAGACTCCTTCAAATTGAAAGCAATCACGAGCACGAACTGTCCTGGGATCGTATAAATCCACACGACAGTACCATTTTGAGCACACTTCTTCCAGCTCCTTACACCATAAAGAAGTTACCCCCCAGTGCCTCTCGGCACTATGGTCGATCATCTCGGCAGCACCCCCAATAAGGTCGCCTTTGTTCAGAGTATTCTGCAGTCTCCTGCCATCTTACACCAACTTGAATATCACTCATCCCAGTGACCCCCCCTGATCCATTAAAAGCTATGATCCCATTCCCACCAGTCAGTTTTATATGTTGCCCGATCACCCCCGCCATCATACTCTAAACAAAGGAAGTTTGAGTCCACCCACTCTATTTGCCCAGTTATTCCCCACCCCCACAGTATGTTCGTCCTACCATCAGTACTCTCACACTTCGATTCTCCACCTCGTGCTCCTATCAAGGAAACATCATTGCCTTGGTAGTTGCAGGTCTCCCTCTATGGACGCCAGCCCATCTATTCCAGAGGATAGACCCAGAGGTCCCTGCGCCTTGGACTCATCACCATCTGTGGTGAGTTCCTACGGACCATTTTGAGAGGAGTCACCAGTGCCTCTCCGAGTGGTTGTTTCTCACATGCTCGACTTCAACACCTTGATCGCATCGTTGAGAATCGCGCAAGGTATATATCCCTTCAGTTATTGGTCAAAGACCCCGGATTTCCCCCAACTCTAGCACATTGGTGAGTCACTTTGAAACACCCGGTTATATGTTCCCATGGATGTCCGGGTTGCGTTGGCGATTGTATTCGGAAGCCATCCACTTATATGCTTCCTTGAGTACCCAGTTCAGCTCCAGTCCAGTGTACCATTGAGGGTATGACTCCCCGCTATTATGATCCAGCAGCTCATCAGTTCCTCTGGTACCACACTCAGCACCACTATTGATATTCCAGTGTATCAGTTCTTCAGCTCAGACATGATCAGCCCAGTCGTATATCCTAGATCTGTGTCCCCTCTGGACCCTTATGACGTACACAGTGGTTCTCCATGTATCTTTTAGGTCCCCATTTTTTGGACCTCATTATTTTTATATATATCTTGATACGAGCGTGGGTATGCCCGCCTCGTCCATATATTGAGATTCTTCCTCATTCATTATTTGAGGCCATGTATCTTTCAGGTCCCCATTTTTTGGACCTCATTGTTATTATTATAGATCTTGATACGAGCATGGGAATGCCCGCCTCGTCCATATATTGAGATTATCCCTCATTCATTATTGAGGTCATGTATTTTCAGTTTTTGCAGTTTGTTTGAGACCTTTGTTCCGGGATCTAGTTCGTTTCTTCTCCTCTCCACATCCCAGGAAAACCATAAAAGACCTATGATGTCTATCGGCCATACAATGAGCTCCTGCCCTCACACATCAGGGGGCAATCTGTTAACACCCAAAAAGTGCTCACTACCTCATCTCCCTCATTACATGACTCATTCGTCCATATTTCCTACCATATTTGCCTCCAAAACCTTAAAAAACCATTAAAAAGCCTCCAAAAGGCCAAAAAAACCCCCTTTTTCCCCAAAATAATTTAAATTCCTCCAAAAATAGCAAAAACCCTATATAGTTGACCTAAACCATATGGTGCCAAAAACCATGGGTCAACACTCCACCACTAAAAACCTATAAATAGTTGATGGAGGCTCCCCATTTCACATCCACAATCTTCCCTATTTTCACTCTGCCAAAATCACTCCTGAAACTCTAGCTCACCACTTTGAGCTAATTTCACATTTGAGTGCCCCTTTGGCCCATATCCAAAACACTTTGGAGAAGGAGAAGGAACCCATTGGAGCTTGGAAGCAGGCCTCCTGGACTACTGCAAGAGCTTCACCAACCTCAACACTTGAGGTAAAGTTAATACAAAAGAAAATTCTTATCATATTATTGTCTTTTTATTTCTTGTTGATGCACATGCTAGTTTAAGTTTACTTTGCTTTACTGTTTTATTGAACTGCTACTAAGGAGTCCCTTCTCCTTAGTAGGTGCTCATTTGCACAAGCTAGGGTGAAAACCCTAGCTACACCAATACATGTAATGAATACATATGACTGCATGAAGGGATGTTATGTCCAACAAGGAGAGGAGTCAATCCACAGATAAGAGAAAAATTCCCAACAATGAGTAAAAAACTCCTAGCACTCGGTAAAATGCCCAATAAGAAACAAATCAATACATAAGTCAGTAAAAAAATGCCTAGCAATTGGTACAAACACTAAACAAAATCTTAATTCACTAAGCAAGCTACCCATTACTCAACAAAGAGAGGGTGTACAACCTTGAGTGAGGGATAAAAAACACTTAGAAAGTGGTTATAATGTCCAATAGTTCATTAAACCCACGAAACCAATTTAGCAACTTCCTACATTGATGTAACAACTCAATAATAGATGCCATCAACCTCTGAGATTGAATGGACATTCAACAATGGGGGTTAACTAGCTATTGGAGCTCCCATTGACAAATAAAACTAAAATCTACAACCTACAAAAATACTACCATTCGAGATACAAATTCCTCTCACATTCATTCTCATTGTTCATTGGTATCCATTAATGATACTAGGATCTCTTAAACCACATAGTAAATAAATTAAGAAGTAAAACAATCACACACATAGTAAGCATTGCTCATGAATACATGATTTACCCTAGAAACCAAAATGGGAAAACCAACATTCAATGGCTTCCACCTAACTCTTTACTTCTTAACAATAGGTAGGCTACAACACCCTTTATATATTTAGTTTAGCTTCTCTTATGTGTGTGGGAATTTGGACAATGTCACCCCCTCTTAGCAAAATAACCCCTCTTTCTTTGTAGGGAAAGAGTAAATAAGAGAATGGAAAAGATGGGGGTAGTTGGAAGGCCAAGTGCCCCCAAATCTCTTGCTTCCCCAAGATCTTGTCCTCTTTTGTATCTTTGTTTCATTACATTTGAGGAAGTGTCTTCTTTTTTATATTTCTCATATTAACTTTGAGTAATATCTTAATGCAAGGGTGGACACCAATCACGATGGAATGGTTCCCTTCACGCCATCAAATTTGTCTCCCCTCATCCATAGCTTCGAACCTTTCCTGTGATGATATTGTTAAGCTTGTGCCTAAATCCATCCTTGTTTCAAATCTAATTTTGGATAAAAAAACTAAAGTTTTCAAAGGAACATAGGGCATTGCAATGGAATAGATTTTTCGTGGTATTGTTTTGAGCTTTTTTATTGTGACCTATGGTTCTCTAACTAGGACTACAAGTAGCTTTGTGTTTTCACTATCTAGCTATGTTGGTTCACATTCATTCTTCTCTCCACCATCAATCAATCATTTAAATCCATTTTAAAGGCCTACTATTTCCTTTCATCCCATTCTGATCCCTCAACTCCAATGCCAAGGCCAAGCTCTTACTTCATTTTCACCCTTCTTCCTCATTTTTATTTATAGTGACCACTGCCACTTACTCCCAACTCTAAAAGAAACTAATTTCCCATTATAAATATCTCAATCCACTAGGAAGTTTTCTCCTTCACCTTATCTTTGTGAATTGTCATTGTTGAAGTTTTCTTATTTGCCTTATATTTGTGAATCATCATTGTTGAAGTTTCAAAATGTTAGCTAGGTGATAAATAATCCATTAATTTGTCTGGGTTGGCAGGTGCGGGGGGGGTCCTATTGGACTTCGACAGAAATAAGGTGAATAATTATGCTTGGGGGATGGGAAGGAAAACCAACAACGAGGCTGAATGGCTTGTTGTTATTAAGGGTATGGAAGTTGCGAGGAAGGATGATGTAAAGAATCTCGTGGTTTACGGCGACTCTATGATAGTGATCAGGGAAGCCAGGGCCCTTATGAAACATCGCCAAAAACCTGTCTCCTCATTGCACCACCACTTCATCCACTCGGCCAAGGATTTTCACTCAATCTCTTTCTTTCACATTCTAAGGCATAATAATCAAATTGTTGAATCCATGGCTAATATTGGTGTAGGCTTGAATTGTGTTCATGCCTTGATAAACAACCTGCTCCTAGTGGATAATTGGGTCCCATATATTTTCTCTTAAGCCTTATGATCTCATCCCCCTCTCGCCATTGTATCCTTAGCCTTACCCCTCCGATGACCCTCCTTAATGGCCATATCTCCTCGGGAGTCTCCTCGTCTGAAATGGCGGCCACCCTTGACAGGCTCCATCTATCTTGCATGCGTGAGTTTAATGCGGACTAGTCCCAAGGTCTCCGGTGGCTATTTCATGCAGGAAGGTGGTGCACCCTGTATCCCGTGTATCTCTCTCTGCGAAGGTTACCCCAGCAATTTTCTCTGAAGCCTGTTATTAGGTCTGAATATGGAGGATAGCAATTTGTGTTTGTCAGCTCTGCAATGTCACAAATGTAGGAAGTCTGCCCAGGGGCATTCCGGGGGAATTGGATCGAAGCGATATCTCTCTGATATCTTCAATGGGCATAGCTCTGGTGGTAATGAACATTCTCGTGGTGGCGCGGCAAATCATGCTTGCCATGGCAATTCCAATGCTGAGGACCCTGGCAGCAGTAAAAGACGGGTCCCTCTCGACTTTGGTCATGGTTAGGGAATCAGAGGCCCTATGCAGCATTCTGGCTGTGGTTTAGATTTTGGAAGCAAGAATTGGAAGGCCCTCTAGGCTCCTGACTCTGGGTTTATTTCGACTCCCACGTAGCAGTTTCGTGGTAGCCCAGGAGAACTGGGAGGAAAAAAATCTTGGCAGCATGCGATGGGCAAAAATGGCGTTCTGGTGCACATTGATTCTCCTCGCGAGCAAGCAAACCCTTCTCCTGAACTTCACTCGCAGGTTCTGGACCTGTAAGCTCAGGTCCACTAGCTCCGGGGTGACTTCTATGACATGAAGAAAGCAATCTCCCACTTAGCCACCTTCGTTCAGATTTCTAACTCGGAAGTCCAAAATAATAATGGCAAAATGAAATACTATTTCGAGAAGCTGGTGGGCAAGATGGACTCGTTCCATAGATGCCTCAAGATCGTGGAGTCTAAGGTTGATTGTATCAGAACCAGTGGCAGAAATAGCCCATCCGTCATTCTGAACATTGACGATGATATTGTAGGTGCAGCAACTGGAAGCAAGGAGAAAAATACTCGTCCCATCATGGCAATTGACTTCTTCATTGTGTTCTCGTCCCAGTGTTATAGCAGCTCTGTTTGGGCTTGAATTTTGTAATCCCCCTCTTATGTATTACTCTTGCAAGTTTCTCTTAGGTCAGTTTGTTAAAATTTTCAGTAATAGCAGGCATAAGGCATTTTTTGAAGATCAGAGACTGAATGCTGAAGAGTCAGTTTCGACAGCTCTTATTTTTTGGGACCAGTCTCCCCTACTATATGTAATATTTTCCATCTTTTTAATATAAATCTCTTCAACCGTTTGTGTAAAAAAAAAAAAAACATTAATTTGTCGCTTAGTATTTTGCCCCTCTTGTACTCTACCATGATGTTAATTTGTGCAACTTTTATTGTGGCTAGCACCCACTAATATTTTTTTCACGACACTTATGTGCAAGTAAATAGTAAAATAAGTACGTGGCTTGTGCACCTTTCACAACACACATGTGAAAGCATAATGGTAAACAAGTATGTGACATTTGTTTGATCCATGTTTCGAACTCCCTAGTCCCTTTAGGTTTATTCAATTGAAATATTTCAAGGAACTTATTCCATCATATGAGTACAAATATTTAGAATGCTACTCCAATAATAGAACATTGGAACCTCCTTTAGTCTAGGACTAATAGATTCTTATTGATCACAAGAAAGAAGCTTTGTCACATGAATCCATCTCTTCATAAGAAACATTATTTTCAACAATCTTAACAAGTACATGCTACACTCATTGAATCTGCCAGTTGCACACAATTTGCTCATTTTAACCACGGAGAAGCACAAGAAGAGGATGACCACCAATTGGAGAACCAAATTTATTAATATGTGTTTGAAGAAGAACTAATGGAGTTTTTAAATATATTTTTTGACTTGGCAACTACAGACAGACAAGAATGAGCTAAGGTCACATGACAAGGAGGGGGTTTTCTTAATATGCAACAACTATTATTCAAGTTCATGATCACATTATTTTGCTTTTTATGGATGGAGAGTTTGAATTTTCGAGTTATACTCATGAGAAATTCGACCTCAAAACTTTAAGGGCATTATTTATAATTGACATAAAAAAAATCACTCAACAACAATATCATCTCCCAACCTGACCTTGTGCGGTGTTGAATATAGAAAAATGTGCTCTCCTCACATTGAGGCTCATTTGCTTTTCTAGGGTTCTTGGTCTCTGTTCAAATTTTTTGGAGTTATCAACTTACAACTTGCAACATATAACTTAAATGCTTCATTGAAGTGCTGTGAACAAATGGGTGGTGTACATATTGATGAAGGTGACTTCAAAACAAAGTACCAGTTCATGGGAAAATTAAACAATAATGTTGATAATATAAATTTTTTTGCTTCTTCATTTGTTAGGAAAATCATAAAATATATTCGTTGTGGCTTAAAAAATATATGGCTTTGAATTTTGCATAGGCTTATGTAGTTTTAGGGAAATAAAATTGATGTTTGGAAGACATGGCCCATATTAATTATATGTGGGGCATTGCTACCAATGTTTTTTTATGATTTGGAAAGCTCTAGTTTCCTACATTTTTTTAATAATGACACAACCAACAATTATGTTTCTTAACATTGTTACTTCTCCTATAATAATATGTTTCTAAACTTGATATCAATGGTCCTTCTAGCCTTATATACTAAAAAAAATGTATATTCATGAAACAATGTGCATATACACAATTGTCATGTACTCAATAGCCTCTTTCAACCGTGGAGACCACAGGGTACTCAAATTTCACTTATAAAACCTATCTTTTGACATCAATTCCAATTTCCATGGATTTTCATTAGAATTCCAAGCAAGCATGTAATTCCTAGATGAATGCATTCACTCAATGCCAATAATTCTATACACATAAACAATCACATAATAGTAAATTAAACAAATGCCATAACTATAATATAACCATGGCATTCATAATACAATTGAGGAACTTAGCTTTTCATGTCCTCCAACTGGTTGCAGATGAGGGATGTTCCTCCCAGCCATAGGCACTCTATCACACCTTTCTTTCTATGACAGAAGCCACCCCCAAGCTAGGGCTATCACCCCACAAGGTAAAATCTTTCCCCAAGGCCTCTACACACTATCCCAAAACACATGCAACCCCCTAGTGAAACAACCCCCTCCATAGTTGTCCCAATTCTCAATTCTCATTCCCCATTAACCTGTACAATGCCAGGAACAAGCTCCCTTCTCTACGTTAATAGTCCCCCAGGCAGCCTCCAGTTCCCTCCAGTGCTCTTGCATTGGTTGGGAAAGAAATATTTGAATTGGGACTCCAGGGAACATAGTTGTAGGCCATGTTCCTATCACAAGGGTACACTCCCTTAACACTAGTTTCCCCGGGGTTAATGGCATGAATAGGTCTCTCCACCTATGGCAACTCTTGTCTTCTCTCTCAAGTACCAGTCTCTGGGCAGTCCAAGGTGATGCCAAGAAAATGAAGAGGAATGAATGACTCTCAAAATAAATTCTCACTTTTTATATGCATGGATTTATATTGCCATGTGTCTTATCCACATGAGACCACTTTTCCCCTCTTAATTCCCTCTTAAGATAATTAAATAGTGCTTTAATTAAAGCATGACTCTTAGTCATGGTTTAGGAACTTTGGCTTAAATTCCTAAGGCTAAGGAAATAAGCTAAAGCCCACTAGGGTCACTTCCCTTAGTCCACTATCACTTCCCCACTTGTGGAATCATAGCCCCTCATCTCTTCTTTGTACTTCTCCATATGTAGCCATTAGGGGATTTAATATTAATATAAAAATGTACATATTTACGATGTCTTGGTTATCTTGGACCATTTGTTTCTGACTACTAGCATTTTCATCAAAATATACATAATTACACCTTTACGTGTTGGGGTAAAAAATAGGTTGTTGCATTCCCCTCCCCCTTAATTTATGCACCGTCTTTGGTGCATATCAACACTATGTACATTTACAAAAATTTCATCAAAATTTGAAAATAGTTGTGGGTATGCCTCCCACGTTCCATCATATAGCTCCCAAGTCGCTTCTTTAGGGCCGCAATGGGTCCATTGCACCTTTATCTACCCGATGGCCTTGTTCCTCAACAATGTGACTTTCCAGTTGAGGATACGCAACAATTGCACCAAAATATATCCTTCTGATTCCACATGAATCAAGCCCAATCAATAATATGGTTAGGATCGAGTACATACTTTTTCAATAATAACACGTGAAACACATTATGCACTTTTATGCAAGCTCATATGCAACAGGCCTTATCCTAGCTAATATCTCAAACGACCCACGGAATTTGACCACTAGATTAGGACAAATCCCTAGCTTAAGGGAACCTTTATTTGGCATGACTTTCAAATACACATGATCCCCTACTTTAAATTCTTTTGATATTTTGCCTTTGTCTACCTAACTTTTCTGTTTGTCCTGTGTTATTTTCAAATTCTGCATGATCTTATCCATTTGATCTTCCATCTCTTTAAGCAATTATGGCCCAATTCTACATGATCTTATCCATTTACTTTGTCAATTGGATTATCCTGAGTGATTGGAGTATTGCACTTTCTACCATACAAAGCTTCAAATGGACTCATCTTCAGATAAGCGTGATATCCATATTATATGCAAACTCTGCCAAATACAAGTACTCTTCCCATTTTGATGGTTGATCCATCACATACATTCTTAGCATATCTTCAATAACTTGATTGACTCTCTCAGTCTGCCCATTTGTCTATGGATGATATGATGTGCTTAAATTCATATTTGTTCCAAATCCCTTGAATAGGCCCTTCCAAAAGTTTGAAGTAAACTTTGGATCTCTGTATGATACTATTTCCTTGGGTATCCCATGTAACCTAGCAATATCTTTCATATAAATATATATTATATTAGTTGCCTTATGAGTTGACTTGACTGGTATAGAGTGAGCAGCTTTTGTTAACTTATCCACCACCACCACAATGGAATCATGTTTCTTTCCTGTCTTGGGAAACTTAGTTATGAATTTTGTGGTCACCACATCCTATTTCCACTTGGGTATTGGCAATGGTTGAAGCAATCATGTTGGATTTCTATGCTCAACCTTTACTCTTTGACATTCCATGCACCTTTCTATATATTCGGTAATATCTTTCTTCATTCCTGGCCAAAAGTATTGACTTCTTACTATTCCAATTGTCTTTTGGTATCTAGGATGCCTTGCATATGGAACATTATGCATCTCATTCGTTTCCATCTTCCTTAATTCCCCTGAATTAGGAACATAAACTCTACTTTTGTATATAAGAATTCCATCATCTTCCAACCTGTAACCTCTGTATTTTTGTTGTACATTTTCCTGTTGTGATTCTTGTTTTACATGAATATAATGTTCATTTGAGATGACAACCTCAATAATAAGGGTTTTTAAATATGAATTACGCACACTAATGGTCGAAGCATGCATGACGTGATCTCTTCTGCTGAACGCATCAACAACCATGTTCTCCTTGCCTTAAATATGTTTGATATTAAAATCAAACTCACACATAAATTCTAGCCATCGTGTTTGTCTTGCATTCAAATTTTATTTTTTAAACAAATACTTCAACCCACCACATGATTTTTTTCTCGACTCAAATTTTATTCACATGAGATAATGCCTCCACATTTTTAATGCATGCACAATAGCAACAAGTTCCAATTCATGTGTGACATACTTTTTCTCATGCTCTTTAAGCTTTCTAGATTCATAACAAATCGCATGTCCATTTTGCATAAGGACTCCACCAATTCCTTCTTTCCAAGCATTTGTACATACCACAAAATCTTCATTTCGATCAACAATCTTGAGAATCAGTGTACTCATGAGCAATCTCTTTAACTGCTGGAAACTTTATTCACTTTGTTTTTCCATTGGAACTTAACTCCTTTATTCTACAATGATGTAATTGGATGTGCCACTTTGGAGAAGCACTATATAAATCTTTTGTAGTATCCAGTTAATCTGATGAATGACCTTACTTATAATACATTATTGGATGTAGGCCATCCCTTAATAGCTTCTATTTTCTTTGGATCCACTACTATTCCTTCTTCAGAGATGATATGTCCCAAATAATGAATTTTCCTATGATAGAAATAACATTTACTCAACTTAGCATAAAGTTGATTGTCTCTTAACACATGCAGTACCAATTTCATGTGTTCCTCATGCTCCTCTTTTGACTTTGAATAAATAAAAATGGCATTCAGAAATACAATAGCAAACTTATCTAAATACTTCCTGACTATCCCATTCATCAAGCACATAAATGTAGGTGGTGCATTTGTTAACCCAAATGACACCACCACAAACTCATAATGACCATATATGGTCATGAAGGTTGTCTTGCTAATGTCTTTTTCTTTTATCCTCACATGATGGTAGACAGATCTCAAGTCTATCTTTGAGAAAATATTTGCTCTTGTTAGTTGATCAAACAAGTCATCAATTCTAGGAAGATGAAACTTATTCCTCACAGTAACCTTGTTCAACTACCTGAAGTCAATACACAACCTCAAAGTTCCATCCCTTTTCCTTACAAATAGTACTAGTGCTCCCCAAGGAGACACATTTGGGCATATATACCCTTTCTTCAACAATTCTTCTAGCTGCAACTATAACCCTTTTAACTCAGGTGTACTCATTATGTATGGAATTTGGAAACTAGGGAAGCTCTAGGCATCAAATCAATAGAGAAATCAATATATATTTTCAGTGGCAATCTTGGTATTTCTTCAAACACATATGCAAAAGCTTGAAATACTAGAAAGTCTTCCCATCTTGGGATTTTAGACTTCTCTGGTTCTTCCACTTGAGTTGCATACAAATCACATCCTTTTATGAAGCATCTCTTCAATTGCAAGGATGAAATTTCTCTTATGGAAATAGTCCTTGGAATGCCTTTCATTATATTTTGTTATCCTTCTTCATCATGACAAGTAAATGACTTGTTAAGACAATGTAATACCACATGGTATGCATCTAACCAGTCCATCTCAATAAGTACATCATATGAACCAACTAGTATTATGTTCAAATCTACAGAAGTGTTCAGTCCATTAATATCCAACATACAACCTTTTCTATTTCATTAATCTTCATTTTTGTACCAGTAGCCAACTTAACCATCCATGACCTATCATGCTTACTTTTCTTTAGCTGAAATATTTCAACTAAATTAGGAGCAATATAAATATGACTTGATCTTGAATTAATGAGAATAGAAATAGGATGATTAGCAATATTACCTTCAACCTCAATCATGTTGGATTGATGATATGCTTATCTGTTGTCCAAGGTTGCATTCTAAGAATGTTCCTAGATACATCATCCATAGTACCTACTTCCTATAAATTGTGTACAGTCTTTATACAAATGGTTTCCTTCACATCCCCAACATTTTCGTTGTTGCATGCAAGTTCCTTTTCCAAGAGATTCTATCATCCTAGACCCATTTTGAGTTGGATTACTTTGTTGATATGAATTTTGTTGGTTCCTGAAGAAAGATGTTTTGAATCCTTTCTTCCTTTTATCCTACTTATCCTTCCTCTTATCTCTCCTAGACTTATAAAGAATTTCCCTTCATTTGTTCTGATCATACATGTGCTTGGCCTTCTGAATTGTTTCTTCAAGGGTCTTGGGTTCATCATACTAAATTTTATCCATGTAAAATGAAGGAAAACCACTTAAAAATCTTTGTATCTTTACCTTCTCCTCCTTGATAAACCCAACATATCTTAGCAATTCTAAAAACTTATTTTCATACGCATCCATGCTCATGTTTCCCAACTTGAGTTCAAAGAACTCTTCCATCTTCTTATCATAATAATGTTCGGATAAGTAATTTTTATGGAAGTACTTCTTGAATGGCCTCCATGAAATCATCTTTTCACTAATATGCTTCACTTGAACCAACTAGTCCCAGCAAATGGAAGCCTTGCTCTGTAAGTTGTAAATCGCAATCCTAGCTTCCATATTAGAGGAGTAATTATGCAGTTGAAGATATTTTTTCATCCCCGGTAACCAAGCTTCAATGTGTTCTCCCTTCTTGTGTTCACCATCAAATGTGGGTGGCTTAATCTTTCTAAGCTCCCCTTGTAGCTCTTTCTCCACGTGTCTTCTTTTATGATGCCTAACTAGAGACATGTCTGTCGGAGCTATTGTTGGAATCCTTAGTCATATATGATCTCCTGGATGCTCGAGGTGGTGAATACTGATTCCATTGACCCTTGGTATCACTCTAAGAGTGCCTATATTTCTCATGGGATCTATTCTTTGAATTTTCCTTGCCTTCTTTATCATGGCATGAAATTTACCCAACCTACAATTGTTTCTGTAACATGTTTAAACTTTGCATGAGTTGAGTGTCCAGCTGATTTTTCTACTCCTGAGCCCTCAACATTCCTTCATTATCTGCTCTACAACTCTATACCTCCATCCCCACACTTCTCATGGTCTCCAAAAATTCCACTGGGTTTACGTTTTTTCTATGCCCATTTGTTTCTATTTCTGCATTTCCCACACTAATATATTGACCTCTGACATCTTCTTCATGGCTATTTGAAAGCTCCCCTTCTTCAATTTTACTCTTCTATACTTCTATGGAAACATGACCTATGACTGTGTCTAATGCCAAACTGTATCTACTATGTGTTCATATCATTACATTTGCTAGATAAACTTTAATTCCAAAATTCAATAAATTTTTTCCATATATATATATATATATATATATATATATATATGGAAAACATCCATTTGACAGTTTTGTCAAATAAGACCTAGATGCCCCTTTTATGTTTAATTCCTGGAAGGACCTGTAATACCCTCTTATGATAAACATGTTCATGTTTATTCTCCTTTTAATAAGCTTTCCAATGACTATACCCATGTTCATTTCTAATTTCATAACTGAAAATTACATCTCTCAGAAATCATAGAATTTGCCCAATTTTACCATGTTACTGTAACTGCATTTATTCTAAATAACCAACTTTTGAAACTTGTAGAAGAAAATATGTAAGGAACTAGAAAATTTTTTATATTGGGAGTTGATAACCCATATGATTGTGAGTACCCAAACACTTTCAACATTCAAATCTGATGCTCCCATTAAATTGTATAAAATTTTGAAATCACCAACTTTTAATTTATGTAATTCTTCCATACTTGGAATTTTCATTGAAATTTGTTATCTCATAAACTAAGCATTTATGGAAAAATCGTCTCTAAGCAAAGTTGTTTGGCTCGATGAGTAGGCAAAATGTCGAAATCATAAAAAAATTTGGTTATGAGTTCTTGGGTCTTTTTTGTCTCCAAGTTTTTGAAAATCAACCTTTCACGCACCCAAATAGTGGATTTCAGCCTTCTTTTGCATCCCATCTCCACATGTTTTTTATTTTGGCCTCAAGGATCCAGAGTTATTTGTGTGCCTAGATCACAACTGCACCATAATAATTTGGGCCTCAACTGGGCCCCCGTTCATCCCCCGGCTACATGCCTTCAAAACCTATTAAATCAAAATCTCTATAAAAATGGAGCAGAATGGGTCCATGCCCCTCACTGGAAATCCTATAACCTCCATAAATGGCGTTGAAATGGCGCAGGTCTCGTCAATTTTGAGTTAAACTGATACTTTTATGGCTAAAACAATTTTTTGGCTCCATACTTTTTTTTTTTTACTTTTCTAATTTTGTGTTGATATGGCATGATGCTGACGTGGTAGGACGTTAATGTGTCATGACACATATATGATGATGTGTCAAATGGGTCATATGTGTCCCTCATGATGTGGCTATATAACCCTCCACTAGTCGCTTGGTCACTATACCACCTTCCCTTGGGTGGAAATGCTTCGGCAATATTCCATTATCAGAAATGGTAACAACTCGCTAACGAAGTGGTTTTGGGGAGGCTACTATTGGAGTCATTATCAATTAAAATTAGACACATGGATAGGAGGTATCCTCCCAACGAATTGCCTACCTACCATTATCTAGTGTGCAAGTATTGGGTATGTTGTGAACCATTACCATCGATCATGTTAGCCAATGAGGTTTAGCCCCTTTTGTGACACTTTTCCTTTACCATATTAAACGGTTTCCAGTCAATGGATTCTTCCTTTTCCAGGGCCTTCACATGCATGAAAAAATACTCTACGTGATTGGCCTTGACCTGCTTCCCCCATGGGCCTATATTAAATCTCAATCGTTTTCGCTCAAGTACGCCAAGATAATGTACATTCACCTTTCACATCATGAACGAACAGGATTAAAATCCATAACATGCATGATGCACTCCGATCCATTCGCACAACCACCCTCTTCGATAAAGTGCAATTAAATCCTTTAGCGTGAACAATCACGATGCAAATCTTCCAGATACGATAGAATCTGAGCCATTCGTGTGACCACCACCTCGGATAAGGTGCGATCAACTCTTTTAGCGCGAACAGTCGGGATAGTGCGATGGAACTTGCACAAAGAAATCTCAGCCATTCGTGTTGGGGTTCTTTCTCCACTTCCAAATTGTATTATTTGAGATTTGTCGAAGTATCCAAGATTCACCGGGGAGCCAAATATCCCATCGCAGATATCGCTAGAATCGACATATTTCTCACACTTTTCCGATTGAAACCGAATCCTTGTCCATCCTACTTGGTTGCCACACATGCAATTGTCTCCTCCTAGTTTTTCCATCTATACACGGATTCCACATGGCTGGTCCACATCAAACCCCCTTTTCCACGTGGCTGGTCCACATAAAACCCCCTTGTCCACGTGGCGCATCCACATCATCCCTCTGTCCACATGACATTAGTGGGGCCCACATCCAAATTTCCTACAATTTTCATTTTTTTCCTAAATGCTTAAATTTCAGAATTTTATTAACATGTGGCTAAAATAATGTTACATTTGGCATATTTTTTACAATAAGTGTCTACCCAAATCTACACTTAGCCAATAGGAAATTACACCTGGCCTTAATTCCTTTGACTGGAATTTTTCCGTCAAGTAACATAGTTGTCAATTAACAAAAACTCTAGTTCCATGGAACTGGTTCGAATTTGCTCGATTTTTCTCATACCCAATTGTTCCATTATAGATTTTTACACCACCATCTCTCGTGTTGGCTCTGATAACAACATTAGGGCATTTAAAACCATGAATTCCAGAGGCGCATTTCATCAAATACTTAACATGCAAACTGTAATTTTCATCTCAATTACACAAACCAACTATGAAACTCTGAAACTTTCGTTCAACTAAGAACCATATCCATCCCAATCAACTCCACTACAGTTCCTCTTGATATCTTGACAATCAATTTAAACATTACAGGCTTTCCAAACAAATTTTCCTCACACACATTTCTTCAAACACTTTGTGTGGGACCTCTAATTATGCCTATAAAATTCAAATACAGGCCATGTAGTCCCAGTGCTGCAACCTTCGGCTTTGATACCAATCTGTCACATACCTAATAGCCTCTTTCAACCATGGAGACCATGAGGTACTCAAATTTCACTTATAAAACTCAACTTTTGATGTCAATTTTGATTTCCATGGATTTTCATACAATTTAATAACGAAACTTTTAAATGTGGTGGCCCAATTTAAGTTAATTAGCATTCTAAGGAAGCATGTAATTCCTACATGAATGCTTTCACATAATGCTAATAATTCCATGCACATAAACAATCACATAAATAGTAAATTAAACAAATACCATACTAAAAATATAATCATGGCATTCACAATACAATTGAGGAACTTATCTTTTAATGTCCTCCAATTGGTTGTAGACGAGGGATGTTCCTCCGAGCCGTAGGCACTCTGTCACGACTTTATTTCTATGATAGAATCCACCCCCGAGTTGGGGCTATCATTCCATAATAGAAAAGCTTTCCCCAAGGCATCTACACATCCCAACACACATGCAACCCCCAGTGCCTAAACCCCCTCCACAGTTGTCCCAATCCTTAATTATCACTCCCCATCAACCTATACAACACCAGAAACAAGCCCCTTTCTTTGAGTTAACAGTCCCTTTGGCAGCCCCAAGTTCCCTTCCAGTGCTCTAGCACAGGTTAGGTAGGGAGTCTTTGTTAGAATATGAGAATGTGTGAATAACATATAACAATTCATAACATGACAAGCATAACTAGCCTAGCCTCATATCCATACAACAAAAAATAATCAAATAACAAGAACAATGAGAAAAGAGAAAAAGAGAACACCATATATATGTGGTAAAACCCCAAATGGGGAAACATCCTCAGGAAGGTTGTCTTCTTATTATTCGTCAATAATCTCCAATCTTACAATAAAGAGCTCCTACACATCACACTCCATCTTCACAACAACACGCAAAGTGTGTCTACAAGATGATCATTAGATGTCTCTCATTGTTTCCAATATTACATGTGGGATAAATGTAATTTCACCTCTTTATATAATAAATGGTAACAAGAGTAAATTATTACATAATACATGTGGGATAACTCTTTTACATAAGAGTGGACATTATTACCTTCCAAATTAATACAATCAGTCATCATTACATATTCCAACACTCCTCCTTAATGATGACTGGGAGATAGAATAAAAAAGGAGGAAGATGACATTACATAACCTCCCCCTTGATGACAACTTCCAGAATGTTCATAAGTTGTGAATAAAAACACACTTCGCCTCATGGAGTAGATGAAGATAACAATTGCTTCTCATTGAACCATGAAATTGCACCTGAACCAAGTTGTATGATGAACACTTGCAAAATACCACAACAATGTATGGCCAATACAACAAAACATGTGGTGGAAAGCTCCGACTATAGAATGCCTAGATCTAAAGAGAAGCCTAGTGGAAACTAGATCCAACAAAAAAATTCCTAGAACATATGGCAAGATATCCAACAATAAAGTGGATAGATCTAAAAGAGAAGCCATAGTGGCTACTAGATCCAACAACAAAATGCCTAGAACACCACAATAGTCATCACAACCGAAAATCAACTAATAGTTGAAAGAGCTTTGCAAAAGGCCTCATCATGAGTACAAGACCCGAATTGCCTATACATCATAAATGATATCTTGCAGACAGTCTTCACAACCAAGCTAAAAGATGCAATGAAACTCTACAATATAACTCATCAGAAATACAAGATCCCAATGGTCTACCATCGAAAATGATATCGTGCATATAATCATCATGACGTTAATAGTAGAAGATTGTGCTTCATTATATTATACTTGGAATATGGTGATTGATATTACATTACATTCCCCCTTGAATGACAACTTCAAGCATCTGAGATAAAGAGACAAATATGATCACACTTTGTTGTCAAGGATAAGTTGATCAACAAGAAACAATGTTGAAATAACAGAGATAATCACAACATATGCTTAAGATAGAAATGAATGTCAAAACCAAGCTACCCCACAACTCTTCACAAATGCACGGGAAGTGAAGTAAACAAAGAACTTCCAAGAGTAAAGCATATAATAAACATGATAAGCCCATGGAACGATAATATGAGATTGCTCAAGACCATATAAATATTGAGTAAAAGATGATTGAAATAAGCATGACATGATATATATGAAAATAGATCAAAACGTTTAACAGGATCAACATATAGCAAATTATGATCAAATCATGATATCATTTATAAAAATATGAAATGACTTGTCATTAAGAAACCAGGTCATAAACATTGGTTAATTTATTGTTGTCGTCATGTTAATATGCTAGAGATGAATGCCCTGAAATGTCAATGCTTCCAAATAGGAATGCTATAGACAAGCAACATAGAACTAGATACGATCTCTGGAATACATGATAAAGAAACTAAACCTTATCAAGAAGGACGAGAATCTTATGACAAGCCATTACAATATAAAACATGATATCACATAGACTCAAAGATTGATTTTACTCAAGAAATTAATAAGAGAAAATATGATCACATATCATAAGATATCACATAGATGGAAAAATATAACCATTAAGCACTTGTTAAATTAGTGCGCATTAGTACAGCGACGAAAGCCTAGCTCTGCTAGGGTTCGGGGTTTGACGCATCTCTGCGAGGGCGATTGCTTGAATGGATCCGAATCCGAAGGAACGAAGGCGTTTGCTAGATGAGTCCTTCTGGGATTTGGTGGCCTCCATGCCTCCCCTCCCACCTCAGGTTTCATATTCCAACGATGTGAGCTTTGTTAAGCAAGTTGAATCTCCTCGCATCCAAATCATGTTCGCAGCTTCACGGTTGAAAGCTATTTCTTTGAGCGAGAAGGGTTTGATTGGCCAGTTCACTGGATTTGGCCCTCACCAAATCTATGGACTCTTGGATTAACAAGAATTGCATGCCTCTGATCTCTAGTCGACTACAACACTGCTTATGTGGAAAGGGAGTTTTCGCATTCTTGTTCGAAAACAAAGAAGACAGAGATCTCATCTTCAGAAGTGGACCTTATTTTATGGGTCCTCGTGGTTTATATCTCAACCATTGGAGCTTATCTTTTTATCCAGAAAAGGATGTGCCATCAGCGGTTCCAGTATGGGTTCGTCTCTCTCATCTCCCACTGCATTACTGGAATGATGAAACCTTACAATCAATAGGAAACTCTCTCCGCAAATACATCGACAAAGCAGAGCCAAAGGGACCTTTGTTTTCCTGTGCAAGGATTTGTGTGGAGGTTGACCTGGAAAAAGCGCTTCCAGAAGCAGTTAAATTTTTTATGGATGGATGGGAGCATATGCAAAAGGTAGACTATGAACAGCTCCCCTTGAAGTGCAAGAAGTGCCATGAATATGGACACTTTGTAAAAAATTGTCCAAAAGCAGCTCAAGAAATCCCCGAAAAAAAATCAAGAGGAAGGATGGAAACAAGTAAAAAGGGGAAGAAAAACACCCTCGCCAGGTCCTAATACTTCGATTGTGACTCAATCAGAGAAAAGTAAGGAGCAAACTCAAGAAGGAAAAGGAGCCTCAACCAACAACTAGTTTTAGGCACTACATACAGAAGAAGAAGAAATCCCAAGGGCAGAAACCCTCACTACATAAACAGATTTAGAAATTCGAGAGGCTCCTACAACCACAAACACTACTACCCCTACCCCCAGAGAGAAAAGTATCGAGCAAGCACCCGATGACTCTTCAACCCCAGGGGGATCGTGGGATATGATGTTAAAACAAAGTAAAGTCACACTACAGGCTATCTCTCCAGATCTTTCTTCCTCACGCGGAACCTAGGATACGCATGATTTAGGTCCTCCCCCATCCACCAGAGGAAGAAATCACAAATATATCATAAAGAACATGAAGCATACAGGGAGATAGAACTAGGATGGCATCGAAGTCTTGAAGAAACAAAGCCCCTTCAAAATCCCAAAAGCGTAGGAGGAAAAAAAACGGATGGAAGATCCCGAGCAGGATCTCAATCGCTCAAAAAATAATGAAAGTCGTCTCTTGGAACTGCAGGGGTTTGGGAGGCTCGATTAAAGTGGAATCTATAAACGAAATTGTAAAATCTGAGAGACCAAACATGTTGCTAATCCAAGAGACGAAAATGACGGACATGGAGGTAATGGCACTCTCACGTCTCTTTTGGAAAAATATCCATGGAAGAGCCATAAGCTCCAGAGGAGCATTAGGGGGAATAACAACTTTTTTTTCAAATAAATTTTCAATCAAATCGGTAAGGGAAAGTTATCATTGGATTCGTACAGAAATCCAAGCAAAGGAAGACTTAAACTCTCTCTCTATATCTGTAATTTTTACGGTTCAATGCATTACAGGGACAAGTCAAACTTTTGGGAATGTCTCTTAAAGTTAAAAGAGGATCTGTGGGGAAAATATTTTATTATAGTTGGGGACTTCAATACCACTAAATCGTAGATGGAGAAGCGAGGAGGCTTGATATTCAGCGATACTTTTGGTGAGAAGATGGAGGACTTGATCTCAGATATGGATATGTTGGATCCCCCTATGAAGAATGTGAAATACACCTGGATTAATAGAAAGATAAGCACCGGTCAAACTGCGGCTAAACTGACAGGTTTCTGGTAAGTTCTGCATTCCTTCAAAAAACTGTTTTTCCAGGTTCCTTTGCTTTGCCTTCAGTTGTCTCTAATCACAAGCCTATCTCTCTGGCTTTGACATCACCAGTCAATCTGGGTCACATTCCCTTTCGATTCAACCCTATCTGGATGCAAGACGCAAAACTGATAGAAATCATTAAAAATGCGTGGAACCAAAACTACATCAGGTCTTCTAGTTACATCTGGGAACCAAAATTAAGAGATGTTCAGTATTCTCTTAAGAGCTGGGAGAAAGACGTATTCAGGAGTCCAAGCTTCCTCAAAAAAAATATTCAAAACGACCTAGCCGCTCTTCAATCCAACATGGAGCAAGAAGAAGTGACTACTTCATGTCTGAGCCAGGAAATGGAGTTGAATAAGAAGATAATAATCGCAGCTATATAGGAGGAAGAAGAATGGCGACAGAAATCCAAATAGTTGTGGCTGAAAGGAGGAGATAGAAATATGAAGTACTTCCATAAACAAACCACGATAAGGTTAAGCTTCAATGCGATTAAGGAATTGAAAGATAAGGACGGGACCAAGATTACCGGACAGGAAGATCTCAAGAACCACATCTTCCACCATTTCCGTGAGCTATACTCAGAAAATGATGAGGCTGATCCAGAAGCTCAAGCCAACCTCATCTCCGGAACCCCCCCTCTAATCTCAGATCTAGAAAATAGGGAGTTATCAAAGCCTATTCTGGAATTTGAGATAAAAGAAGCAATATGGTCCCTGCACATGGATAAGGCACTCGGGCCAGACGGGTTCACTATAAATTTCTACAGATCAACATGGGATATCATAAAAGAATATCTGAAAAGAATGTTGAACTGGACAAGCAAAAAAGACAATATTGGCAGGGCCACCAACTCCTCCTTTCTGGCCTTGATCCCGAAAGAAAGAAGCCCCATATCGATCGATCACTTCAGGCCAATCTCTTTATGTAATACTTCTTATAAAATTCTCTCAAAATTCTGGCCACTAGAATGAAAAACATCATGGACCATCTCATCTCGGACTCACAAGGTGGTTTTATAGTCGGGCGTCAAATTCTCGACAACATCATCATTGTTCAGGAAGCCATTCATTCCAACATGGAAATAAAAAAACAAGGTATGGCTATAAAACTGGACATGGCTAACGCTTTTGATAAGGTAAATCATTTTTTTCTTTTTGAAATTATGTCCAAATTTGGTTTTTCCAAGAGATTTGTCAGATGGGTCAAAGCTTGCATCAGTAGTCCCTGGATTGCCCCTCTAGTGAATGGAAGGCCAAATAAGTTCTTCCAAGCCACCAGGGAGCTTCATTGAGGCTTCCCTTTATCTCCCTTCCTTTACCTTCTAGTGGCATAATCTTTGAGCAGAAAATTACACTATCTTCAAGGTTCCAGCGAGCTAAAGGGCTTAAAGATAGCTAGAGGAGTTAAAGCCTTTAATCATGCACAGTTTATTGATGATACCATTTTTCTCGGGGGTGCGTCTACAGTCATTGCTGAGAGATTCAAAGGTGCCTTATCCACCTTCTTAAAACCGGCTGATGGAAAAGTAAATTCTGCTAAATCTAAGGTTTACGGTTGGAACTTCCCCCCAGGACATTAGCAAGGAAATCAAGGATCCTTGGCTTCGAAGGGATTGCAACCTGGAATTCACCTAACTACCTCTGCATCCCAATTTTCAAAGGGGAAAAAAGGGCAGCGGATTGGTAAAGTTTGGTAGAAAAGATTAAAAACAAAATCAACTCATGGGGAACAAGGTGGCTCAATCCAACTGGTAAGCTAGTTCTCATTAACTCCATCCTATATGCTTACCCCATTTATGCGTGCTCGATCTCTCTAGCTACAAAAAAAGTTATGCAAGAGGTCACAAGGGAAATTAGAAAATTCCTTTGGCAAGGAGGCAAATCCAACAATTAAAAAAGAATTCATTTGGTTAATTGGGAAACGGTTTGCAGCATGAAAGCCTGTGGAGGTGTTGGTGTTCGAAATCCAAACCTAATGAATCTTTCTCTTGGAGCAAAGATCCTCTGGAGAATAGTCTCTGGAAATAAATCCTGGTGGAAGGAGATACTTCGGAGAAAATATCTAGAAGGCACACGAAAAAGAAGCATGGATGAAATTGATATGAATAGAAATGGAACTCCTATTTGGGATTTATGCAAGAGGGCATCATTTATCATTCAGGACAATCTTTACTGGATTCCGGGATGTGGAAATCAGATAAAAAATTGGAAAGAAAAAATTGGGACCCTCTCTCTTGCGAACTTCTTGTCAACATTCCCTTATCTTAAGCTTTGGCTTGACAATGAAGTGTCACCACTCTATATGACATCTCTTCCTGGACCAACAGTGGAAGATCGGCAGGCTGGAAAGAAATGGAGATTATGGAATGCATCAAATCTGAATACAATGCTTTCCTCTCTTTACTCCAAGGGACAGCCCTAGTTCATAGTCGCCTAATGGATCGAAGAGGATGGGGAAAATCAGGCAATTATTTAGTTAAGGATGGTTAGCGTTTAGCCTATGAGATGAAGAATAGAAACAACAAGGACCCAAAATGGAACAAAATATGGTGCAAGGACGGCCTACCAAAAATCAACGTTTTCTTCTAGATATTGGTGCATCGCAAAACCTTAACGGTGGAGAATCTGAGGAAAAGAAGAGTGGAAGGACCCCTGCGCTGCATTCTTTGCAAAGAAGAGGAAGAATCACTCGAGCATCTTTTCCTAGACTGTAAGTTTTCTCAAGAGGTATGGTCTCATGCTTTTCAAGAATTACATTTTAATATAACCCTTCCAACAAATTGGAATGACCTATTCGCATGCTGGAAAGATTACTATCAAGGTTCCCTCTACAAGAAACCATATTTTACTAGAGCCTAGGAGGCTCTCCCGAAATACATTTGCTGGAAGATATGGACAACGAGAAACAAAGAGATACTTGAAGACAAAAATATGAGCCCAGGCAAATTTCTCGCTTCCGCAAAGGCCCTCTGGGTTGAGGCACTATCCACAAAAGGAATGTTCAACATAAATAAGGAGGCTCTGTCGGCAAAGGAAAAATCTTGGGCATCTAATCTTCTTGTACCCCCCTCCTCTCTCATTTGGATCAAACCTCCTAAGAGACCTAAATCTCTAAATTGGAAAATAAGAATGGGCACAGCAGATTTTCAAAATTGGTGGCAGAAACTCGGTTGCAATACTTTTTTTTTTATGGAGCCTCGAAAGGCAACCCTGGGATGGCAAGAGCGGGTGGAGTTATCTTCGACTCTGAGGGGAACAAGCAGAAGGAGTATGCCTAGGGAATAGGAAGAAAGACTAATAATGGGGCGGAGTGGCTAACCTTAATTAAAGGACTAGAGTTAGCAAGAAATATTGGTATTAAGGAACTGGTTGTCTTTGGTGACTCGTTATTGGTCACAAGAGAAGAAAGGAACTTGACGAAGAGTTGCAAGAACCCAACCTCTAAAATGCATTACCTTCTCAAGTGCATTGTTAATGAATTCAAAGCAATCAATTTCCTACATGTGCTAAAAGTAAATAACCAGCAGGCGGATATTATGGCAAACAAAGGAGCTGGATTAAATTGCGGTGTATTAGTTAATGAGCAAAATGTGTATGAAAGAAGCTGGATACCCTAAATCAGAGTCCCTATATGAAAGACTTGTTGGTTTTCGAAATCCTAGGATCAATAAGGATGGCCTCTCTCACATTGGAGTTTGCATACAAATTTCCTTTTTCATGGTTTCCACTCTGATTTTTTCTCTTGATTGGGGTGATTTAAAGATCAATAATAAGCATCAATCTTGGACTCCCCCCCACGCAGTATTAAATGAAAGGGGGTGGGATTCACGCATGAGACAGTTGGTCTCCATGCACAGAATCAATTCGACGGGCATCAGGGCCTGTGATGGTATTAATCCCCAGGTTTGGAGGGGTAAATTCAGTCTTGTTGCCCGACATCTGGAGAGAAAGAATATGTGTTGGATTGACATAGCTATGGAAGACTACATCTCCACCTCCGCACCCCTGGATGGTGTCTCGACTCAAACCTGGCTGCATTGTTCATGGTGCAGGAATCCTTTACCAAATCAAAGTTGGGATTCGTTGAGGATCAATCCTGCGAAAAAGGGCAATCTGGAGCATGCACAGGAAGACACCCTCTATGACCCTTGTCATTTTGACCTTTTGGGAGCAGGCAAGAATTTGTTTACTTCACCGGTGAAAGAAGAATGTGGAAGACAAGGTCTACATCAGATTTTGGACAGACACTGCTTAGGTGAGGAGGCCAAGAAGTATATCAAAGACATGGAAGATCATGTTCGTCTTCTTTGCAATGAGAACCTGGAAATAAAGAGGTCTATCACCCATCTCTTTTCATTAGCACAAGCCACGCTCTCAGAGGTTAGACTCAGTAGTAATCAGATGAACGGGACGGTTGGCAATCTGGCAGACAATGTTGATAATGTTACTTCCTATATTGGCAATATGGACGCTAAATTAGAAAATGTCAACAGAAAGGCCTTCGAGATAGATGGGAAACTGGATGCCCTAAGAGCAGAACTTGGGAAAAACTTCTTGGAGCTGAAATCAAGTTGTGGTATGGCGTCTAAAGGAAAGAAGGACACTTCGGCTGGAAATTTCACCAAGCAAATGGAGCTTAGTCGTCAACCATAGTTTTTATGCACCCTGGTATTTTTGAACTCTGGTTTTGTGATATGGTTCTTCATAGTATAAGTCTTATAGCACCACCCAGTCTTGGTAATAGGGTAGTGTTGTATAATTAGGAGCAATTTTGTGGCAGTTTGTTGTTAAAGGTTGTAAACCAACAATACTTTTGGGCACTAGGGTCAATCATCTTTTGCAAAAATGTTTTGTTTCTGTCTCTTCCTACTCGGACAATTTGTAAGGAGATATAGTTTAAATAGAATAGGAAATTTTCATGACAGTTTCATAATTGTAAAGGACGAACAAGGAGTCACGGATGCAGTCCTTTTATGGGAACAGTCCTTCCCCATATCTATCTAATTTTGCTTCTTTTTATAATCAAAAGCTCCTAAACTGTTTTTGTTATAAAAAATAGTGCGCATTAGATATTTTCTTGCTGTCATCATGAAAAAGCTAGAGATTCATGCTCTTAAAATGTCAAAAAAACATCTACCACAAAGATAGGTTAGTGACAAATAATTAGGAACAAGTGAAAACCTTTGCAACATTAAGAAAATACAAAGAATATAATCTCTAATACAACCAAAGACCAAAAAGCTAATGACCAAAAGATCAATGCATAAGAGCATAAAATTTTCCAAAATATGCATATCAAGAAATTTATATTAACACCTTATTGCACCAAGAGGATCTAGGTGCTCTACAACCTAGTATGGGGGAGATGTTGTCAAGTTATGTCAAAAGTAAAAAGTAATTAAAAGTAAAATCATGTTGGCTCATAAAATTTAAAAAAAAATAAAACCAAATGAAAAGTAATTAAAAAAATTCATGTTGGATCCTAAAACAAAAAAATTAAAACCAACATAGATCAATGTGAAATCTAGATCTATCAAGCACCAAGAAAGAATTTTTGTGGATGTGTTAAAAAATCAAGGTTATATATATATATATAATCTTGATTTTTTAACACATCCTCTGTATATATATATATATATTACATCACAAAAAATTGAATCTCTCTTGGTGCTTGATAGATCCATATTTAAGATGGATCTATCATGATTTAATAAACCAATATTTATCAGACTTTAGAAAAAAAAATTGAAAGAAATATCAATTATTAAAGGGTGAAAATATTTATTTAAAACATTAAATAAAAAAAAACTTTTTAAAATAAAAAGTTTAAATCAATATTAAAATTAAACTTTATATTTAAAAAAATTTAATTACAAAACAAAATATTAAAAAGTTTAATATTTAAAATTAAAATGAAATATTAAACGTTTTCAATATATGAAATGTGGATCTATCATGGTTTAATAAACCAATATTTATCAGACTTTATGAAAAAAAATTGAAAGAAATATCAATTATTAAAGGGTGAAAATATTTATTTAAAACATTAAATAAAAAAGTTAAAAAAAAAACTTTTTAAAATAAAAGGTTTAAATTAATATTAAAATATTAAATTAAACTTTATATTTAAAAAAATTTAATTACAAAACAAAATATTAAAAAGTTTAATATTTAAAATTAAAATGAAATATTAAACGTTTTCAATATATGAAATGTTTTAAATATAAAAAAGATTATTTAGGTGTTAAATGAAAACACAACATAAATAACCCACGCCGATGGAGAAAAAAAAACCACGGCAAATGCAGGAAAGTGGCAACAAAGGGTTAACTACAAAGAGCAGGGATTTTCACTCACGGTTGGCACATTAAACCCACGACCAGCCCAACACGCATAGGGGAAACAACCAATGCCATCTGTACGGTCCGACCGAACAAAATGACCTCTCAAACAACAAAATAAACCCTCAACCAGACATATACGCTACTCAAACACACAATTTCGACCTCCAAAGAGACCTTAAAGTGCATAAGAACATTAGAATTTAGAAAAATTAAAAGCCCTAAACTAGGTTTAGACATTTAAAAAAAAAAACAAATATTTATTTAAATTTGATATGCATATTTTGGAAATCTTGCACATTTAGATGTACTTTTTTAAAATTCAAAATTTTCCTAAATATTTAGTGTCTAAGTTTAATTAATTTGGATCAAAAGACCTCATCACAAATACAAGACCTCAATGGTTTATACATTAGAAATGATATCGTATAGACAGTCTTCACAACCAAGCTAAAAGATGCAATAAAACTCTGCAATAGATCTCATCACAAATACAAGACCCCAATGGTCTACCATCGAAAATGATATCATGCAAATAATCATTATGTTGTTAACAATAGAAGATGGTGCTTCGTTACATTATATCTGTAATATAGTGACTGATATTACATTACATTCCTCCTTGATTGACAACTTCAACTATCCGAGTAAAAGAGGCAAATAGGATCACACTTTGCTGCCAAAGATAAGCAAATCAATGAGGAACAATGCTGAAAGAACATAAATAATCATAACATATGCTTAAGATAAGTAGGAATGTCAGAACCAAGTTGCCTGACAACTATTCAAAAATACACAGTAAGTGAAGTAAACATAAGCTAATCTACACAAAGAACTTCAAAGAGTAAAGCATATAAACAACATGATAAGCCCATGACATGATATATGAAATTATAATATGAGATTGCTCGAGACCATATAAATATTAAGTAAAAGATTATCAAAATAAACATGACATGATATATATATGAATATAGATCAAAATGTTTAACATGATTAACATATAGCAAATTATGATCAAATCATGATATTACTTACAAAACTATGAAATGGCTAGTCATTAAGCATCATGGTCGTAAATCATACAACAATACAAAAGATGCACATGATGAGCTATTCTAGTCTTCTATCTAACCAAGCAACAAAGAACATGAATAAAAATGGAGATAAGAGAATAGACAAGAGAACACCAGATATACGTGGTAAAACCCCAAATGGGGAAACAATGGGGAAACATCCACAGGAAGGGAATTTTTTTCTTATTCATCAATAATCTCCAATCTTATTGTAGAGAGCTCCCACACATCACACTCCATCTTCAGAACAACACACAAAGTGTGTCTCCAAAATGATCATTAGATGTCTTTCATTATGTCTCATCATTATTTCATGTGTCTTGATAATACTCTCTTGACTCTATTATATACCAAGAGGTAAGGAGGAATTACATCCGAATATTACATGTGGGATAAATGTAATTTCAACTCTTTATTTAATAAAAGGTAACAAGAGTAAATTATTACACAATACATGTGGGATAACTCTTTTACATAAGAGTGGACATTATTACCTTCCAAATTAATACAATCAGCCATCAGTACATATTCCAACACTCCCCCTTAATGATGACTGGGAGAAAAAATAAAAATGGAGGAATATGGCGTTACACAACATCCCCTTTGATGACAACTTTCAGAATGTCCATAAGTTGCGAATAAAAACACACCTCACCTCATGGAGTAGATGAAGATAACAATTGATTCTCACTGAACCAAGTTGTATGACGAACTCTTGCAGAACACCACAATAGTGTATAGAAACCTATGATGGCCAATAAAGAAACTGTGGCGAGCAGACAATCATCACAACCTGTAACCCAACTGATAGCTAAAAAAACTCTATAAAAAGACCTCATCACGAATACAAGAACCCAATGGTCTATACATCGGAAATGATATCGCACTGACAGTTTTCACAACCAAGCTGAAAGATGCAATAAAACTCTAAATATACCTCATCACAAATACAAGACCCCAATGGTCTACTGTCAAAAATGATATTGTGCATATAATCATCACGATGTTAATAGTAGAAGATAATGCTTCATTACATTATATATGAAATATGGTGATTGATATTACATTACATTACATTCCCCCTTGAATGACAACTTCAAACATATGAGATAAAGAAGCAAATAGGATCACACTTTGTTGTCAAGGATAAGTTGATCAACGAGGAACAATGTTGAAAGAACATAGATAATCACAACATATGCTTAAGGTAGGAAGGAATTCCATAACCAAGTTGCTCCACAACTCTTCAAATACATTGGAAGTGAAGTAAACAGAGAGCTAATTTGTACAAAGAACTTCCAAGAGTAAAGCATATAAACATGATAGGCCCCTAGAATCAATACATGACATGATAGATGAAATGATAAGATGAGATTACTCAAGACCATATAAATAATGAATAAAATATTATCGAAATAAACATGACATGATATATATGAAAATAGATCAAAATGTTTAACATGATCAACATATGGCAAATTAAGATCAAATAATGATATCACTTATAAAAATATGAAATGACTAGGCATTAAGCATGGGTTACTTTATTGTTGTTGTCATGTTAACATGCTAGAGATGAATGCTCTGAAAATGTCAATGCTTCCATATAAGAATGTTAGAGACAAGTAACATAGAACTAGATACAATCTCTACAATGCATCGTAATGAAATTAAACCTTGATAAAAAAGACAATAATCTTAAGACAAGCCATTACAATATAAAACATGATATCACATAGATTCAAAGATTGATTTTACTCAAGAAATGAAAACATTGCAACAAAGCAACTAAGTCTTTGGAATTGGCTAGTTTCTTTGTTGTCGCCATGCTAGATATCTATGTCCTGAAAATGTCAATGCTTCCATGTAGGAATGTTAGAGACAAGCAACATAGGAACATAAACAACATTTAGAAGCATTAAGAAACTAAAAAAAATATGCAACAAAAACAAAGGTTTTTTATGTTCTTGTGTTGCTTGTCTTTAACATTCCTATATAGAACAAACTTGGCTTTATTACTGCTAAAACTTGAAGTTTGGTATGCAAATTGAACAAGTCTTTATATGATCTTAAGCAAGCACCTATATGGTCTTAAGCAAGCACCTAGAGCTTGGTATCAAAATATTGATGCTTATTTCTTGAATAATGGTTTTAAGCGGTGTATATCTTATCCAAATCTGTATGTGAAGCACTTTGATGATGATGTTCTCATAATTGTACTTTATGTGGATGATCTTAGTATTACTAGCATCCAACTTACTTTGATACAAGAAATGAAGGATAATCTTAAATGTGAATTTGAAATGACCGAATTAGGCCTATTACATTGTTTTTGGGTCTACAGATTTGGCATATGGCAGATGGTATTTTACTCTCTCAACCTAGGTATGTGACAAATTTGCTTGCTCAGTTTAGTATGACTAAGTATAAGCCATCACCTACACCATTTCAATCCAATGTAAAGTAAATTGTTGATTGTGATACTCCTCTTGTTGATGCGACATTGTATCGTTAGCTTGTGGGAAGTTTGATATATTTAACACATACCAAACCAAATATCTCTTTTGTAGTCGGCATTGTTTTGATGTTTTATGCAAAAGTCTCATGAAATTCATTTGACAATAGTAAAGAAGATTCTCATATATTTACAGGGGACATTGCATTATGGTGTGTTCTATTCTAACAGGGCTACATTCTCACCCCTTGGTTATACAGATTATGATTGGGCAGGGGATACTTCAGATAGAAGATCTACTGCCAGCTTGGTTTAAGTTTGATTTCATGGTATAGTAAGAATTTGAGAACTCTCTCTCTCTTTCTTCTTGTGAAGTAGAGTATAGAGAAACAAAGGAAGCAACTAAAGAAGGAGTGTGGATCCTACATGTTTCTAACAAAGCTTTGTCTAGTACAGAAGTCTCCTACTGAGTTGAGATGTGACAATCAAAGTACAATTCAACTTGTGTACAATTGAGTGTATCACTCCAAAACTAAACACAATGACTTGGATACTCATTATATCATAAACTTGTTGCAGATGGCGTTATTTGTTTGGAGTATCGTCCCACACAAAAGCAAGCAAATGATATATTCACCAATCCATGACATAAGCAAAATTCATGTATCTTCACAATCTGTTGGGAATGTGGGAAGTTGTCATCAAGGGGGATAGTTGATGTAATGACATCTTCTTCCTTTTATGTGTTGTTCTCCCAGCCATCACTGAGGGGGAGTGTTGGAATGCGTAACTTTAATAATTACATGTGTAATGAAGTATATTTGATGTCGTAAAATGTCATAACTAGCATTGGAAGGAAAAATCAAACAAAATAACTCTAATTGTTATAACATGGAGTTATCCCACATTTACAATGGAGAAAAATACTCATTTTACCATTCATTATATAAAGAGGTGGAAAATTATTTATCCCACTTGTATTTTGGGATGTTATTTATCCCACATGTATTTTGGGATGTTATTCTTCCATACCTCTTGGTATATAATAGAGGTGAGGGGGAGGGATCCTTTGGAGGTATCTTGTAAATGATTATGATGTCTTTGCAATACTCTAGGAGCTCAAGTTGTAATGTTAGAGATATTTTGAGGAATAAGAAGATTTCGCCCTTCTCGTGGATGTTTCCCCATTTTGGGTTTTACCACGTATATCTGGTGTTCTCTTGTCTATTCTCTTATATATTTGTTGTTTGGTTAGATAGAAGGCTAGAATAGCTCATGTTGTGCATGTTTTGTATTGTTGTATGATTTTCTCATATCTCAATATTCTAAAAGAATTTGTATTGGGACTCAAGGGAACACAATTGCATGTCAGGTTCCTCTTGCAAGGGTACACTCCCTTAGCACCAATTTTCCCAGGATCAATGGCATGAATAGGTCTCTCCACCTATGGCAGCTTTGGTCCTCTCTCTCAGGTACTAGTCTCTAGGAAGTCCAAGGTGATGGCAAGAAAATGTAGAGGAATGAACAACTCTCAAACTGATACAAGAGGATCTCCTGAATGACCAAAATTCAAATTATTCAAATGTTGAATATAAGCACACCATCACGTAGGGCTCGTTGAGAGCTTTCTAATGACACTCGTTTCATGCAAAATGGACTCCAGATGAAGACGATATTGTGTTCTGAAATTTCAGCAAGATAGCAATTGGCAAAAAAGGGGTGCCATGTGGCACCACTGAAAGGGTGACACGTGGCCTGTATGGCACTGACGTCGCATCCTCTCAGTTCACCACGTGGTAGGTGATGTGGCAATCCAGTTAGGAGTGTTGAGTTGGAAGTTGATGTAGCAGTGACGTGGTCCAATACTCATCTGACACGTGGCAAGGTCAATGTACAGGTGGCATCCAAGTGGACCAACCAGAGACTGCCATGTGGTAGTCTCAGCTGGCCCTTCGACAATTCAATCTACCAAAAAAATTGGAGGCAGGGAGGGTCGAACCCCTGACCTCCCACCTAGCCCAATGCTTTACATTCCATCTCCTTGCCATTATTCTTGCTAATGGTTCTTAACCATAACTAGTGTCGGTACTATTTAAAGTTAACGGGACGAGTGTTTTGAAAAGGGGACAGGCCGAGGGCATAGGCCCCATGGTACATATGGGACCTGAAACCAGACCCCGACGGAGGAGCCAACCCCTACCGCCTATTGTTATCACATACGCCACATAAAACGGAGGCCCATGGGACCTTCGATCCACCTGAGCAACGTGTTACCATTGCACCAAAGCTTTCAGGCTTGGCGTAGATCCTAACATATCTATTTTGAGGTCGAGGCAGGATCCAGTGCCCAAATGGGCGTGCCACCCACGGAGATCAAAACCAACCACGCGCCCATTTAAACCATGGTTTGGAGTAGGGCTAGGGTACACAATTGTAGGCACATAAACGGAGGCAGGTCTTACATGGTTCTCGAGGCAAGTCATACTGTCCATACATGCACAAATTAGCTTTGTCTTGAACTACGTGTCAGGGGAGGTCCCAAGCAAAGTATCGGGTGTTCATACTCATTTTTCATGATTTTTTGAGACAAACACAGTGGCGCAGTCTGTTTTTACAGCAGATAGTCTAATTTCCAGAGTGTCCTCATAACTCATGTAAATGGCAGCATTTGAAGAAAATTAATAAAATTGGTCTCACTAGAAGGGGCCCGGAGACGGAGTCCTTTCTGGATGAACTCCGTTATCAGTTGTTGTCTCATATTATGGTTTGCATCTCTTTTATTTTGCAGTCTTTTGGCTTATGTGCTCTTTAAAATTGCCATTTTAAAGTCTTCTTTTAAAAATTAACTGTTGAAGTATTCACACATAAATCTTGGTTAATAAAGATCCTACAAATTCAGATCATGTTTGGTATCGGAGCCTGCTTAACCATGGATTTGTGAGTGTGTGAATGATTACTAGAGGCAAGATTAAAGCAAGTGAAGGAGAGCTTGTGCCTTTTGATCCAAATATTGAACGTACAATTCGAAGGAAGAAAATGGCAGAGGATGATGCTCGTTCAGAGCACGATAAGGCTTTCCATAAAGCCTTCTACAAAATGTTAGATATGGTTGAGAAGTTGATTGGAGATTATCAAGGGAGATTGAAGAAGAGGGAAAAGAAGAAGGCAAAATCCTAGGATAATGCTTCAGTGAATCAGGGAAATGGAGGAGACCCTCATGAGCCTCCATTTTCACCTTCTAGTTCATATTCAAGTTCTGGTTTTGCTGCTTCTTCTCATTCCCGTCATTCTAAAGGTCATAAGAAAGATGTTACTAATGTGCCATTGTTAAAGATTGATGTGCAATTTGATTTACCCATATTTAACGGAGAACTCAATGCTGAGAAATTGGATAAATAGATACGACAAATTGAAGTATATTGCAAGAACCAGAAACTTGTAGGTGATGAAGCAAAAATCCAGTTGGCCACACTCCGGCTTGGTGGCACTGTTCTCATTTGGTGGGAGAGAAAAAATTAAGAGGATCTTCTTACATAAGGTAAAATTATTTCCTCATGGTATGAGTTTACTGCAGCATTGAAAAAGTAGTTCTATCTATTGGGTTATATGCAGTAGGCTATGACGGACTGGCGTAATTTCAAACAAGGTCGTTGGCACGGGTCCAAAGCACACAAGTGTGGTACCGCCAGCGACGAAAGGGTCATCGACATAAACAAAGGACCAGTTGCGAAGTGTAAAAGAGTCGACAAATGCGGAATGTTTGGTTAAGTTAGTTAGTTAATGGGTCATTTGGACCAATTTGTAACGACCAAGTGAGCCTATAAATAAGAGTATGATTGTAAGCCTAAGGGCATTCGTTTTGGTACCTTTTGCATGATAGGTATAGCATCGAGATCGTCTTTTTTATTTATCGGATCGCAACTATTGTCTGAGTTTGTATTGGTTATGTGATATGCATTCGAGAGAATTTTACGATGTATGAGACAAGTTAATGAATAATGAGAAGGATTGATTGATCTACGTCTTGGTCTCTTTTTGAGTTATCGCAATGTGCTTGAATATGCGTTGTCGCAATGTTTGATGTTGCTACATGGTTCTATATGTTTTATGAATGAAATTGCAGTTATGTTATGTATATCATATCTGTTAAGTATGTTTCGATAATCTTCTATTGCATAGACCTGATTAGTTTGTCGATTGTGAAATGATAATGTTTTGATGCGAATAATGATTTTGTCGATCTCTGAGCTACTTAGCGATTGATTGTGAATGATGCGTGTCCTCTTTCATCTGCGGAAACGTGGTTCCTGCAGCCCCCTTAGATATCTTGGGTGATACTTCACTCGCTCCGCGGGTGTTGCTGGAAAGGATAAAACCTTTATGGGCCGATGTCTATGGGAGTCTGTGTCAAGGTTTGTTGACGACAGTGCGAAATAGAACCTTGTCGACAAATTTGTGTTAACAAATGGTTTGTTGTCGGGACCATAGTGCGAAAGGAGAGAGGACATGATGTGGCATCCGACAAAGCCGAAGATCACAGAATGGTTCCATAAGAAGATGAGAGAATTTGCTGAGGAAGAAAATCGAAACCTTGGATGGTCGACGACCGAGTGGTTGCAAAAGTACATTTAATCTGATATCCATGAGGTATTCTTCTGCAAGTTTCCTATACTGCAATACGAATGGTTGACGCAACTAACTTTTCAGAAGATCAATAATTTCCAAGGAGGTGGGTCTGAACACTGGACCCTAGAACTAATCCAACGGTTGGGACATGTGAACAACAAAGCTTCGAGGTTTGGGTAGACAACATTTTGGAAGGATACATTACTGAATTTTCTGTCTGCATAGTTAAGTCATACAACAACGAAGAAAAGAAATTTTTCAAGGGACGTAGAGGAAGGTATCTATTGTCGCTAAAATTGTGGATCAAGATGCTCATTTGTGAAAAGGGCATATTAAAGATGAACTCCGACGAGTAAAGCTCGGGTGTGCAGAGCTTGTGGGTACGGCGCAGATTTGGGGCTAGTAGAATGATGCAGGGTAGATGGATATGAGCTACGACGAAATTTTAAGGGAAGCTGTGGAAGATTGTGGTCGCCTGAGAAGTGGGGTGAGGTTCCGACTAGAGAAGAAGAGGAGGACTGAGATAGAGAGAGAGTCTCCTAGCGCGACCGGAATAGAGAACTACGAAACGGGACCACAAGGGACTAAGTGACCCTACTGTGACAAAAAGAATAACCAGGCTACCCCTAAACCTGAGGAAGGACAGACCCAAAGCTACAACGTACCCACAACCCTGTGCACTGCACCAAACATTGAAAGAAGAAATATTAGCTCTTCGTAGGGTTGTCCTGTGTGTTAGAACAATAGTAGGAGTAGCGAATCTACAAACACCAGTAGAAAACCAAGGATGGCAGGCGGCGACGAAAATATGCTTCTTTTTCAAGGTAATGGGACCGAGGATCCCAAACAATACTGGTTTTTATGCGAAGTTGTGTGGATGGTGAAACAAGTCCAGGATGATGATATTAACAAGGGGCAATTGGCGACAACCTTTAGGGGCTGTGCAGTGGATTGGTTTATGAATTTTGTACAAGTACCTACAGGGAGTCCATAGAAAACCTTGGCAAAAATCAGAGCAAGATTGATTGATGAATTTAGGAAACCTAAATCAGAATTGCAATATATCACAGAGTTGAAGGAAATAAAGCAATTTCCTAATGAATCGATATGGGAGTTTGATCAGAGGTACAAAACTCTGATGGCCAAAGTAAGCTTTGGAATGAGCAACATACAACATAAAGAATGGCTTATTACAGGATTGATACCGCACATTCGGATGCCGCTGATGCAGCAGAAGATCATATCCCAGGCGAGGCATTGGAAATTGAGATGAAGCTCGAGGCTTCGTCGATTGGAAAAACAGGGATTGGCATGAACCAGATCCAAGCGCAGCTAGAGAACTTGACTATCCAACTACAGGATTTCAAGAAGGGGAAGGAAGTTCACGAAGAAATATGGTGCAATCGATGCAAGTCTGAGGGACATCATAAGGATCAGTGTCCTGAGTACCACGAATATTTACAATCTGGCGCACCAAATCCACTCAATCAACGAGGAATGTTATGGTGTCGAATTTTTCAAACAAGGGGACATCACTCAGAAGAATGTGTGTACTTACAGAAGGTTGTGTCGAATCCGGCTATTTTTTTTTGTAACTTCTGTTGATCGGTCGGTCATAAGGAGAAGGATTGTAGAGCATATGATTTACTTCAAGAAAGAACCGTGGATACTTATTTCATGAAGGGAGAAGAGAAACCTCCTGTACAACTGCAGAAACAATATAATCAACCGCAGCCGCAGTATGATCAACCACCACCACAGTATAATCAACCGCAGCTACAATATAACTAGCCACAGTATCATCCACCGCAATACAATTAGCAGCAGTACAATCATCCGCGAGGCAGATTGAGAGGAGGATTCCGTGGGGGTCGTGGTGGAGGTTTTGGTCGCGGAGGAACAGTTGGCCGAGGTCGAGGACCGGTTACATGCTATAATGTGGCCATATTGGAAATTATTAGAAAGATTGCCCGAATCCAACCCCGAAGTGTACCTATTGCAGTGCAGCAAACCACAATGTCGAAGATTGTCCTTAGTTGATTGTGAAGTGGCACACTAAGAATGCACCACAACCACAACCAAATCTGAATGTAAATCAGAATCAGAACCCTAATCCAAATGTGCAGAATATCTTAGCAAAGATAAGAAGTCGAATCGTGAATGCCGTAGTGGTAACCAGAGGAGGAGAAGCGACAGGAGAATATAGGCCATTACCAAATGTTCAGCCTACAACCCGGAAGCAGGTTCGATTTGATGCGGAAGTAGAAAAGGAAACCTTTTTGGAAGCAAGAGATGTAATAAGAAAGAATAATACTAAGTTCCCACCTATAGTCCACAAGGAACCTGTCTTTGAGATGCCGCTGATTTTTTATACGACAAATTCGCAGAGGTCACCAGGGAAGGCCAGTACTCTGAGGAATTTCCTGGAAAGTTGTTTGACGTTAGCGAAGGATCAAGATGCACTAACAGAGATAGCTAGTCTCTTGTATCGACAGGAGGAAGGACGACGGGATCAGACAGTGAACCGATTGCATAGGAAGAAGATGGGAAGAGAAATGAGGATGAATGACTAGATTGGTGCATATGATGTAGATTCTATCATTTTGGATAAACGATCGGGCGTAAACATCCTGACTAAGCAAACGTGGGAAGTGATGGGGAAGCTGCAATTGGTATGGTCCCCTGTGCAGCTTCGACTGGAAAATCAAAGCAAGGTCACACCAAATGGTCGATTATCTCATCTACCTGTTGAAGTAGAAGGACTAAAGACTTACTTAGACTTCGACATCATAGAGATACTTAACAACACAAGTCCATATCCGGTGTTGTTGGGAATAGAATGGGCAATGGAGAATCAAGATGTCATCAATTTTAAGAAAAGGACAATGTCTTTTGAAAATCACGATATGAGGGTCATCGCCCCGCTTGATCCACTAGAAGGGCAAAGATATGTCAAACCAATGAGGGATTAATTCACAGAAGGATAGGACAATGTGTACAACGTTTCAGAGGATTACATCAATCCCACCACCGACGAAGAATTGGGGTGGTGAAGTATCAGTTCAGCATCGTCAGAATTCGACGAGACACTATAAAACTGGCAGAATCGATTGCATGAGGTGTCATTCAAAAAGTGCACACGAATCACTTAGTCGTTGAGATGGGTAGCGACAGAGGTATGCGATCTGTCAACATATAAAGGATTACCTAATATGTTTATCTTCATTGCTGAATACGAAGACAAGGTATCAGAACCACATCGACTGTTGGCGTTAGAAGAAGCATTGAAGGCTACTCCAGCAAGGTGGTGGGATGCACACAAGTAATCGATAACAAGCTAGCAACTATGTCGACAATTGATGGAAGTCATATTCGGGGAGAAGGAATGCTACTACGGAAAGAAATACAATGGAAGGGGTGATTCAAAGGATCGTTTGGGAGAGTGTTAAAGAACATAGTGAATGAGACCGAGGCAGGAATAGGTTCATGCGTTCATCCATACGCTAGATGAAGTACCGCGGAGTTGGTACATCGCAACAGAATTGGGATGAGGAAAAACTGCATGGGAAGAATTGACCATTAGTTTCAGTCAGACTTCAGCTTCGCTGATGAGAATCCTTTCATCCACAGTGTATTACAGGAGAACCGCGAAAAGGTACTCGAGACAGTTCCGATAGAAATTCAATTGGGATTATAATGGACTGCGACATCAAAATGATGATGGAATTTTATAATGTGTCGAGAGGACCTGATGACGAGGAAGATCCTAGAGCCATCTATATCCCAGAGTCGGAAGGAAGTCGTGATGTTGAAGCACCAGAGATGCCATTCGACAAATTCCAACAACCGCTGAAAATTAAGAAGGTTAATATTGGGTTGGAGGAAAATCCCAAGTTCACTAGCATTTGATATTATTGGGATGATTCAACAATTGGAAAGGTCACTAATCTACTGCATGAATTTCAAGACTTGTTCCCAACTAAATTTTCTGAAATGAAGGGCATTTTCGGGGACCTGAGCAAGATGAAGATTCCTCTGAAACCTGATGCGAAGCCAGTAAAGCAGCGACCATATACAATGAATCCCAGGTACAAGGAGCGGGTGAAGGATGAGATAGAGCGAATGCTAGATGCAGGAATCATAGAACTTGTCGAAGAGTCGGAATGGATCATCCCAATGGTCGTCCAAGATAAGAAGACCGACGAAATTCGGATTTGTGTCGATCTAAGGAATCTAAACAATGCATGCCTTCACGATATATTCCCTATGCCATTCATTGATGAAGTACTGGAAGGTGTTGGAGGCCAGGAGGTATACTCATTTACAGATGGATTTTTAGGATACCACCAGATTAGGATTGCGAAGGAAGACCGACATAAAACTACCTTCATGACAGAATGGGGTTGCTTTCAATACACAGTGAAGTCGTTTGGTCTCAAGAACGCTCCCACAATATTTTCAAGGCTAGTTGTCGCTGCATTTAAAGACTTCATTCACAAGTTTTTGGCAATGTATATGGATGACTAGACTGTATATGGGCTGATTAAGGACCACGTTGCGAACCTAAGGATGATGCTGGAAAGGTGTCAATAGCATCACATTTCGTTGAATTAAAAGAAGTGTATTTTCTGTGCACCATTTGGGATCCTATTGGGCCATATCATATGCAAGGAAGGCATGCTGGTCGACCTAGCAAAAATAGCGATCATTGTCGACCTACCACCACCAACGACGGTGAAGCAACTGAGGGCGACGTTGGGACATATTGGATATTACAGGAAGCTCATTAGGGGATATGCAGCGATTACTGCACCGATGGAGAAGTTGTTAAAGAAGGATTCAAAGTTCAGTGGAATGACGAGTGTCAGAAGAGCCTCGACATACTAAAGGCGAAGATGGTCGCATAACCGATATTAGTCTTCCCCAACTGGAAGAAAGAATTCCATGTCCATGTGGATGCATCACCAGTAGCGCTGGGAATGATATTGGCCCAGCTAGGAGAAGGGTCGGTTGACCATTCGATTGCATTTGCGAGCAGGAAGTTTTCCACCACGAAGAAGAATTATACGATGACAGAGAGAGAAGGCCTGGCGAAGATCTATGCGCTGCAGAAATTCCAACATTATCTGCTTGGAGGACACTTCAAAATGTTCATTGACCACTCCACATTGAAGTACTTAGTCAATAAGCCTGTGTTGGGGGGGAGATCTGTCGATGGTTGATGCTATATCGGGAGTTTTATTTTGAAATCATTGTGAAACTAGGGCGATTGAATGCAGGACCTGATCACCTGTCAAGGGTTGAATTAGGCAAAGAACCAAGGAGCATTGATGAAGGCATGCCCGATGTGCAACTATTCATGATTGGAATGGTCGATGACCATTATGAACAAATTATTTGGTTCTTAGCTATGGGAAGAGCACCTGAGGAGTTTACTACCAGTCAGAAGAAACAATTAGTCATTAAGGCCGTTGATTTTCAACTAATTGCAGGACAACTCTATAAGATGGAACCACATGAAGTTCTTCATTGATGGGTCCTTCCGCATGAATAAGAAAGAGTATTGGCGGAATCTCGCGATGGGATCGCAGGAGGTCATTATGGAAGGTGCTCAACTGCCAGGAAGATACTTAGGGTTGGACTATGGTGGCCAATGGTGCATGGTGATGTAGAAGACTATGCTAAGAGCTGCGACGTATGTCAAAGGACAGGGAAACCATCGGGAAGGGATGAAATGCCACTATTGCCTCAATTGACGTTACAAGCCTTCGACAAATGGGTAGTAGATTTTGTGGGACCCATTAACCCACCAGGAAGAAGAACATGTGTGAGATGCATTATTACTACGACCGACTACTTGACCAGATGGGCTGAAGCAGCACTAGTAAAGGATTGCACGGCTACGACAACAACGCGGTTTCTCTTCGACACTGTGGTCACCAAATTCAAGTGTCCAAAGATATTGATGAGCGATCAAGCCACACATTTTGTCAATCAAACCATCAGATCCATGACGGAGGAATTTCAAATTCATCATCAAAGAAGTACCCTATATCAACCACAAGCGAATGGTGCAATTGAGGCACTGAACAATATTTTGGTGCATGCCCTCACCAAGGTGTGTAATACAAACCGTGACGAATGGGAATTGAAGATTCCAGCGGTACTATGGGACTACATAACGACATGCAAAAGGTTGACAAGAACAAATTCTTTCAAGTTAGTATACAGACAAGAAGCGATGATGTCAATGGAGTATATTGTCCCTTGTCTGAGCATCGCAACAGCGACAGGAATGAGCGACGACGGAGCCATTGAAGAAATATTGGCACAGTTGCTACAGCTTGAAGAAGATCGCTTTATCGCAAGATTTCATCAACAGGTAGAAAAGGATCGACAGAAGGCATGGCATGATCGCCACGTAAAAGCAAAGCACTTTCAATGCGGAGACATGGTTCTGTTATACGACAGTAAGTTTACGAAGCACCCAGGTAAGCTTCAGATGCATTGGCTTGGTCCATACATAATCATTTTCATTGCTAATGGAGGTGCAGTGTAGCTGCAAAAGTTAGATGGAACACTGTTGACAAATTTATCGAACGGGAGCCAGCTAAAGCCCTATATTTAGTGAACGGGAGCCGGCTAAAGTCCTATATTTAGTGAACGGGAGCCGGCTAAAGCCCTATCGGGATATCCAGGCGCACATCGACTACAAAGCAATCGAGTTGACATGAAAAAAATTAAAAAATGAATTGAATGAAACAGGAACACTGCGGAGATCAAAAGTTTGGAAAGGGCATGTGTCGACAGAACGTTGACAAAGGGTTGTATTTGTGCATCTGTTGAAGTAACTGCGACAAGGTGGCATTCAAGAGTCAGTCGATGGGATAGCGCCAAAGATTAAATAACAACAAAGTTTGAGGCTTGATGATGTCCAACGAAGTGCGAACTGGTCAAATCGGGCAATAAATGCAGCAGTTAAGGTGCGACAGACGACTACGCAACGGGAGGAAGATGCATTTAATGACCAATAAGTGTGGCGGGAGACGACGCAAGTGGATGAAGATGAAATTAATGACCAATGAGTGCGCAGGATTCGGCAAATCGACAGAGGATTCAGTAAATCGATGGAGTATTTGAAAATCATTATTTGAAATCGACTCAATGGACAAGGAGCGGGAAATCGAAGCTATAAATGTAGGAATAGATGGACTGTTCGACTCACTGTGCATTGTGCGATGTAGTGAATAAATTGCAGAACAGATTCGAGCGAAGAGTGAGCTTACAAAGTTACAATGACACATTTCATTTCCAGCACGAGTACACAAGACCGACCCAAGCCGACAACAATTGTTCACGAGCAACCAGAGGTTGCATTGGTGCGGATAATAAAAAAGAAGAGAAGTGTCAGTCGATCGGTGGATACCGACCGAAGGCCGAAGAGGGATACCCGTAGTTCGACACGGGCTGCGACTACAGCAGGAGAAGCGGGCACATCAGGTGCCGCAGAGGAGGAAAGGACACCAAGAGGAGGGCAGTAAGGCCCAACAATAGTGGACATACCAGCGTATGTGTCGTCACAAAAGGAAGGGGCACCAACAATCCGACTGGGGAAGAACGCAAAGTAGATTATCAAAGAGTCGATGATACCAAAGGGTGTCCATACCGTTGAAAACATAGTACAACGACTGCAAAAACTGCAGTATAACAACCATGACATTCTGGCATATCCCGAGTGCATTAAGGCCACACACATTGAGATAACACATGGAGAAGGAGGTCCAATCACAAGAGAACCAACGCAGTGGGCATTGGGGCCGAAGCAACCAGGGCTCTTGTCAATAATCCACATGTCGCATTTCGAGAGATCAGTGGAAGCGAATGCATGCGTAAAGAAGCTACTGGCATGCTTTCATGTCAGATACTTATGGTTGGCTACAAATATTCTAATCATAGTCGATCTTAATTCGCAGATCACTGGATTACCCAAGGTCGGGGTAGATCCTTCGCAATACTTCCAGGGGAAGGATAATGATAAGAGGCTTTCCACGAAGATGAAGGCAAAGTACGGGGTGGAGAAGAACACCCGAGGATACCTAATCGACACGATCAATGATCAGGCGGTTAGGATTACAACAAAATTGTTCGAACTTAAGATTGTGAGAAAGAATCGACCAAATCAATGTACATCAAGGGTGATTGCATCCGTGGAACAGTGTGCCGCAGAGGTTAAAATGAACTGGTCACTATTTTTGTTGAATGAGTTGATGGAGGACACGGTAGCAGCGCAGGAGAAAGGGAATCCATTCACATGCTCATGGTTGTTAATATTAATTGCACTAGTTGGATGGAGGGAACCATTGCAGTATCAAGGGATGGAGACATAGTTAGCAAAAGTGTGCAGAGGGGAACGATACAAGAACCCGTGGGTGTTAAATGACAAAGAAAGACAAACAGGTAATAACATTCAATTCTTTATTTATTTAGAAATGTTGAAAATAGACGCAGAAGAGATTCCATGACTAAAAGAAGAAGCAGTCAAAAAGTATAGAATAATTGCAAGGCTGTCGGTAGAGCCCCAAACGATATTCATTCAGGCGCGCACAAACCCACATAAGCAATGGTTGTCGACGCAATACAAGCTTAGAGACGCAGAACTGGATGCAATAGTAGAGGAATGGCGAGACGAGTGGAAGGTTCCAATAGGGGACGACCAACTGTCGGACCCGGAGGATGGGCAGCCAATGGATGGGCCAAAGGCGCAAGAAGAAACCAAAGACTCATAATATGAAGGTGAAGGTGCGGAAGGACAATCGCACACCGCAAGTCACGATGGTGCATCATCAACCACTCCAACAGATTCAGAGCTCGAAGCTCAGCGAGAGGAAGCAAGGACAAAGCATATGATGGAGAGAGGTGAGGGGAGTACAACTATCGGTCTCCCCAAAGAACAAATGAACAAGCTGCTCGAGAAGATAACAACTGTGGCAGAGGAGAACCGTGTGAAGGTCCACCAACATGTGATAGAATACTTCCACCAAGTATCGCAGTTGTTGCAGACATTGTGCACTGTAATCATGGAGACAAGGATGCTACCAGGAACAGAGCCAAGCACATCAGAAGTGCCCAAGGTCGAGGTAGATATTGGCACCCGATCACGGATCGTCTAAGTGTTACCCACTGCGATCAAAACAACAAATGAGGAATTGGATGCTGTAACACAAGGATTCGACACCACCAGCATCGACTTAAACACGATGCCGATGATTATGCTGCAACACACTCATACTGGGGTGAGTGAAGAAATCAATGACTGCAAGGCATATACGCAAGATCAAATGGTCAATTATAAGCGGCATGTACGACTTATTGAAGAAGAGGTTGAGCGACTCTAGGAATAAAAAGAGGTAGTCAAGAATGAAAGGCTAAAGGCAGTGGAGGATCGAAGAAGATTGGAACATGCCATCTCCATGGCATGCGAAGATGCGCCATACATTAGCAAAGAAATGTTTGTGGAAGCAAAAGCATTGAGGCTGGGCACGACCATCACAGAGCTTCGGAAAGAGAATGACGAATTACAGATAAGGGCGGTGCCGCACACCACCAGAGCAAGTCGAAGGAAGGAGGAGCGCCATCGAAGAAGCTGTGACATAGATCGCCGAACTAGAGAGAGTAGCTCAAAACATCGTGGAAGATATGTTGCAATTTTGGGGAAGCCTAGTATAGGATGAGTAGTTGCACCAGTTGAACGTGCAACTCGGCGAAGCAGAAGCGCAAGTTGAGGTATTGAGGGGATCGCTTAAGGAGATGCCCCTACTAGCGCAAATGACACAGGAAACAGAGCTAAAAAAACTGCAACATCGGGTCAAAAAGGCGCGCACAAGACAACAAAGAAGAACAACACACTTGAACGAGATGCAAACAAAAGCTGAGTAGTTGGCGGTCAAAGCAATGGAAGGAATGATGAAGATCAAGGAAGAGTTGGAGAAAGCGCAACAGATGGGTGGTGAACACCCGACAGAACAAGAAGTGGAAGATTGCGCAGGACTCAACGCGTCGGCCAAAGAAGCTGTTGACCAGGTTACGGCAGCATATGACGACTTCAAGATGCAGGTAAATGCACCCGCAGTATCCAGTTGAGGTGGCTCGAGGGAGAGCCACAAATTTGTGTTGGGGGCCTATTGGCACGGGTCCAAAGCACACAAGTGTGGTGCCGCCAATGACGAAAGGGTCATCAACATAAATAAAGGACCGGTCGCAAAGGTAAAAGAGCCGACAAATGCATAATATTTGGTTAAGTTAGTTAGTTAATGGGTCATTTGGGCCAATTAGTAACGGCCAAGCGAGCCTATAAATAAGAGTATGATTGTAAGCCTAAGGGCATTGATTTTGGTACCATTTGCATGATAGGTCTAGCATCTTTCAGAGATCGTCTTTTTTATTTCTCAGATCGCAACTATTGTTTGAGTTTGTATTGGTTCTGTGATATGCATTCCGGAGAATTCTGCGATGTATGAGACAAGTTGATGAATAATGAGAAGGATTGATTGATTTATGTCTTTGTCTCTTTTTGAGTTATCACAATGTGCTTGAATATGCGTTGTCGCAATGTTTGATGTCACTGTATGGTTCTATATGTTTTATGAATGAAATTGCAGTTATGTTATGTATATTAGATCTGTTAAGTATGTTTCGATAATCTACTATTGCATAGACCTGATTAGTTTGTCAATTGTGAAATGATAATGTTTTGATGTGAATAATGATTCTGTCGATCTCCGAGCTACTTAGCGATTGATTGTGAATGATGCGTGTCGTTTTTCATCTGTAGAAACATGGTTCCTACAGCCCCCTTACATATCTCGGGTGAGACTTCACTCACTCCACGGGTGTTGCTGGAAAGGATAAAACCTTTATGGGTTGATGTCTATGGGAGTCTGTGTCGAGGTTTGTTGATGATAGTGTGAAATAGAACCCTGTCGACAAATCTGCGTCAACAAAGGTAAGGGTTAGAACGTGCAAGAATACACATAAGAGTTTAGAAGAAGGGAAATAGTACTTGGTATACCTATTTATATTCAAGAGGCACTTCTTAAATACATAGGAGGATTGCATAGTTACTCAAGACATACAATTCTTATGTTCAATCCGACTAACTTGGATGAAGTGTGTGTTCAATCCACCCGTATCAAATCTAAGGGGAAGAGTCCTCCTGATAAATTTTCCAAGAATCCTTTCAAACCAAGTGGAAATAAGTTCAAAGGTAAAGGGAAAGGTAAGCACATAGATACCATGAAGAAAGGAGGAGATAAGACCACATGCACACATTGTCAAAAAAGGGGTCATGATGTATCCAAATGTTGGAAGCTTCATCTGGAGCTTAAACCATAAAAGTTTGGAATAAGAAGGAAGATCAAAAGACTACCACCACTCTTCAACATGATTTGGGATCAGAGTCTTGAGACGAGACCAAAATTACAACCATGGGATTACAAGGTAAAAATCCTCCTGTTTCTGTTTCAAAAGTTGAAATTGTTCATGATGAAAAGAAAAGGAGTGAGTTATTTCACATAAGGGTGATTTCTAAGCATACTAAAATAGATACTTTATTTGTTAGCAGATCACAAGATAAATTGATTTCAGAAGAGATAGTTAAAAAGCTTGGTTTAGAAACAAAATCTCACCCCAAACCATATCCACTTGGATGGGTTTGTGAAAATGTACAACTACAAGTTTCTGAGCAGTGCAGACTCAAGTTTGCAATCACTTCTATATTTATGGATGAATTTGATTTGGATGTGGTCCCATTGGATATCTATGGTATTGTGTTAGGTAGCCCTTATCTTTATGATATGAAAGCAATCTTTTACAGAGAAGAGAACAAGTACCAGCTCACCAAGGATGGTGTTTAGTACATTGTTTGAGCTCACCGTTTGAAAACTAATTTATCTTTGGTTTATGTGAGTCAAATGAAGAGATTAGTAAATGCAAGTAAATGTTTTGTTCTCATGATTGCTAAAGCTAAAGATGTTGATAAGAATGATTATTTTAAAGGATGTGATCCTAAACTTAAAGATGAATTGGTTAAGGTTGTTGGTAAGTTTGATGCAGTCTTCCAGGAACCTGCAGGATTCCCTCCTAAAAGAGAAATACAACATGAGATCCATTTGCAGCAAGATGCTCCTCTTCTGAACATTGGTATGTATCGGTCTTCAGTGATTGAGAATGCAGAAATCAAGAAGCAGGTTGAAGAGTTACTCGAGAGAGGGGACACTCGACCAAGTTACTGTTCATGTGGTTCACCGATTGTTTTGGTACCAAAGAAGGATGGTACATGGCGGATGTGTGTGGACTACAGAGCTTTGAACAGAATCATGGTAACAAATCGATATCCTCTTCCTCGTATTGATGATCTTTTGGATCAGTTAAAGAATGCAAAATATTTCACTAAGTTAGACTTAAGAAGCTGTTATCATCATATCAGAATCCATGAAAATGATATTTGGAAAACTGCTTTCAAAACTAAACAGGGTTTGTATGAATGGTTGGTTATGCCCTTTGGGCTTTGTAATGCTCCCACAACTTTCATGCAGGTTATAAATGATGTATTTAGGCCATTCATTAATGACTTTGTAATAGTCTACTTAGATTAAATCCTCATATTCAGTCGAACTTGGGAGGATCACGTCAAGCATGTTAAGCAAGTCCTAGATGTCTTAGAAAATGAGAAATTGCATTTAAAGATGTCCAAATGTGAGTTAGGAAATACATCTTTGGTTTATCTAGGCCACATTGTTGGGGGTGGTGAACTGAGGATTGATCCCTCTAAATTTGAAGTCATTCAAACCTGGCCCAAGCCAACAATAGAAGTTAGAAGCTTCCTGGGGGTAGTCCAATACTGGTGGAAGTTCATTTCTAACTTCTCCTTTAAATGCTTTGACAAATGTGAAACAAGTCTTTCAGTGGGGAGGCAAAGAGTAGAAGGCCTTCGACACTTTGAAAAAAAATATCAGCACAACTCCAGTACTTGCATTGCGATATCTACAACAGCCTTTCGAGATTGAAACAGATGCTAGTGGTTATGCCATGGGGGTAGTCTTAATGCAACATAAGCAACCAATTAGCCATCATTTTGAAATATTCCCTAAAGAAGTAGCTAACTATCCCGCATATGATAAAGAATTGTGCATTAGTACAAAGTGTGAATAAGTGGAAAAGCAGGTCACCACAAAGTTGACTGCTCAGTTCTTCTTCCAGTATGTTTGGGTCCATTTTGGATTACCCACTTCTATTGTATCTCATCGAGACTCCCACTTTCCTGGGAAGCTTTGGTCAACCTCGTGGGAACTTAGGGACACTAAGTTGAAGAAGAGCACTTCCTTCCATCCACAAATCGACGGTTAGACTAAAGTAATCAATCGCATAGTGGTACATCTACTCCAGGGATATTGTTCCAAGCATCCTAAGCTTTGGGATGAACATTTGCATTATGTACATCATGCCTACAACCGAGCCATTCACTCTTCTACAAAAAGGTCTCCATTTGAGACATGTTTTGGATACTTGCCAAAGTCTCCTTTAGAATTTGTTTATGGGAAGGATTCCATGGAAGATGGACAGATTGATGAAGACAAGGCTTTGAAGTTCATCCAGCAGATCCAGTTGGTACACCATGCAGTACATGAACAATTGGAAAAGAGCCAAGCCAAGTACAAGACAAGGCATGACAAGCATCGAGTGGATCATCATTTCCAAGTTGGTGATCAAGTTTGCTTCATATCAACAAAGACCGACTTAAAGGCAAAGGTAAAAAACTTAAACCATTTAGGTATGGACCCTTCACAATTTTGGATAAAGTTGGTAATAATGCTTTACGGTTAGATTTGCCTTCATACATGCAAATGTATTCAGTTGTGAATGTGGAAAACTTGAAATTATATGAGCCTCCAATGATCATGGATCAAGAGGAGATTGTTCATGTTCCTTCTATAGATGAATTTGCACCTGAATATCTTGATGAGTTACAGGAAGACATCATTATGGATGAAAGAGTAAGGACTTCACGAAGAGGAGATGTGGAATATCTTCGTGTGGGTCTGAAAGGAATGCAACCAAGCAAAGCATGATGGATAGAGACCGGAAAGGTGAGGAAGTTGTACCCTCACCTGTTTACTGAATGATTCCAAGATTTTGACAGTCCAAAAACTTCCAATGGGGAGGTTTGATCCAGGAGGATCTTCCGAATGAACAAAATTCAAAGTCTTCAAATGCTGAACAGAAGCATGCCATCATGTAGGGCTCGTTGAGATATTTTAGACGATGCTAATTTCATGCAAATGGACTTCGGATGAAAAATATATTGCGTTTTGAAATTTCGACAAGATCATAATTGGAAAAAAAGGGGTGCCACATGGCACCATTGAAAGGGTGACATGTGGCTTGTAAAAAATTGACTTGGCATCCTCTCAGAGCGCCACGTGGCAGCCCAATTGACATTTAATGTAGTAGTGACGTGGTCCAATACGCATCTGACACATGGCAGGGTCAATGTACAGGTGGAAGCTAAGTGGACCAACAAGAGGCTGCCACGTGGCAGTCTCGGTTGGCCCTTCGATTGTTCAGTCTACCAAATAATTGGAGGCCAAGAGGATCGAACCCCTGACCTCCCGCCTAGCCCAATGCTTTACATTCCATCTCCTTGTCATTATTCCCACTGGTGGTTCTTATCTATAATTGGCGCTGGTACTATTTAAAGTTGACGGGTTAGTGGTTTTAAAAAAGGGGTAGGTTGAGGGACGAGCCGAGGGCTAGGCCCTCGGCCCCGTAGTACACATGGGACCTGTAACTAGAGCCACGACAGAGAGGCCAACCCCTCTCACCTATTGTTATCACATACGCCACATAAAACAAAGGCCTGCGGGCTTGACCCTAGGACCTCCAGTCCGCCTGAGCAATGTGTTACCGTTACGCCAAAGCCTTCGGGCTTGGCGTAGATCCTAACATATCTATTTTGAGGTCGAGGCGGGATTCGGTGCCCAAATGGGCATGCCACCCACGGAGGTTGAAACCAACCATGCACCCATTTAAACCATGGTTCTTAGCAGGGCCGAGGTACACAGTTGTAGGCACAGAAACCGAGGTAACTCTGACATGGTTCCCGAGGCGGGCTGTACAGTCCATACATGCGCAAATTAGCTTTGTCTTGAACTACGTGCTAGGGGAGGTCCCAAGCAAAGTATAATGTGTTTATACTCATTTTTCACGATTTTTCGAGACAAACTTAGTGGTGCAGTTTGTTTTTACAACTGACAGCCCAATTTTCAGAGTGTCCTCATAACTCAGGTAAATGGAAGCATTTGAAGAAAATTAATAAAATCGGTCTCACTAGAAGGGGCTCAAAGACGTAGTCCTTTATGGATGAACTCTATTATCAACTGTTGTCTCATATTATGGTTTGCATCTCTTTTATTTTGTAGTCTTTTGGCTTATGTGATCTTTAAAATTGCCATTTTAAAGTCTTCTTTTAGAAATTAACTATTGAAGTATTCACACGTAAATCTTAGTTAATAAAGATCTCGAAAATTCAGATCACAAACTAAATTCTCACTTTTTATATGCATGGCTTTAGATTGGCATGTGGCTTATCCACGTGAGGCCACTTTTCCCCTTTTAATCCCTTCTCAAGATAATTAAAGAATGCTTTAATTAAAGCATGACTCTTAGTTATGGTTTATGATCTTTGGGTTAAATTGCTAAGGCCAAGGAAATAAGCTAAAGTCCACTCGAGTCATTTCCCTTAGTCACTATGACTTCCCCACTTGTGAATCATAGCCCCCCATCTCTTCTTCGTCCTTCGTCATCTGCAACCGTCAAATATTTTATATTAATATCAAAATGTACGTATATACAATGTCTTGGTCATCCTGGACGATTTGTTTTCGGCTACTAGCCTTTTCATCAAAATATTCATAATTACATCTTTACATATGGGGCAAAAAAACAGGGTGTTACAACAATAATTTGGCATGTTTTTCCTTAATAAAAACATATATTGAAAAAAATATAGAGACCCTAAAAATCACTTATCTAATACTTTGAGTAACATAACCACCTTAACTCCCTTTGGCATCCCTTTTCCCTTACATGAGGGGTATGTTGGTTACTATGTTTCTAAGACAAATCATCTTTTAAGAGGGCAACGATGTAGCAAACATAATAATAATAATAATAATTAGGTTAATGAAATGAGTTACGCACCCCTTCACCTCATGACAAGTCATTGCATATTTATACACCATCATAAGGTTCATTGCAATCGTTAGACACGGTTCAATCTTTTATTAATTATTACAAAAAAAATTATGTCAATTTCATGATAAACAATGATTATTTTTTATTCAATTCTTTCCAAGTAGTTTATCTCTAATATAACATGGTGATGGTGAGTTACCTCCTTTTATATTAAAAAACATAATCACAAGTCAACATTCAAAGCAATGTTATTTTGCCATCATTAAAGTTCAACATTTTAGTGTCATCATTAATGTCCCTTCAAATATCAAATGTAACTCACAAACCCCTTTCTCCTCTCTCTCAAATGCACTCAAACTATATATCCCATGTGTATGTTTACGCTTTTCCACATATATATGAAAATTAGGGAAATGAACTTTCTATTGATACACAACAACCCTTGAAAGTCATCGACCTTGACTCTGGTTGATGATCAATGGCAACATCACAATTGTGTATCATTCTTATATATATATATATATATATGGGAATCGACCTTAACTCTAATCGATGATTAACGACAACATCATAATTGTATAGACGATGATTGCCATTCTTTTATTTTTATTTTTATGTATAAATACACATCCCAAGAAAACCCACAAGGCACTTCCCCTTATTTAATGGTGCCCAGGATAAAACAAATTCTTTAGGGCTTAAGACCTTACAACAATGTACTCAGCAAAAGCTCAACATGTCACTTGCTGGAGTTGATTCTAGGTGGGGAGGATGATACTCATTTCTCTCGACCGCCCCAATTGATAGAGGACCACTAACATACCATACCTATATTTAAAAAATCAACATAAAGTTAATGATGATTGATGCCAATAACACTCAACATATTTTCGATAAAATTCATTATTTATAAAAATATCTTCATTCATAATAATAATAGCAACAATTTAACTACTAAAATTTACGAAGGTGTACATACTCTACCCCTCCAAATTTCAACACAAAAAGATATTTAAATAGACCACGCAAACAAATATTTTTTTCTTCCTGAGTTTTTAAACAGAACTAGGATTAAAAAAAAATGAAGGTGGTTTAAGAGGTTTTCGCCGACTCTGAATCTGATCCACTCCATATAAAATCAAGCATATAAAATCAAGTTTGATATCTCTAACGTTTTTATTTTTTCTAATCAATTGGATGTCGAGGCCTGCACCAATTTTGTGACAGGCAGGCTAAATTTTCGGTTTGAAACATCTTTTACTTCAAGTATTCGAATCACAGCAAACCCTTCTCCGAACTTGGCTGGCCCGCCTGTATTTTCACGCCGAGCAAACTGTCGATGCTGACTAGGGTTTTAATCTCGTAGGGGTTTTTTGTAGCAGCAGAAAATGTGGAACGCAGGGGGAGTGGGGAGCTCTCACATGGCTCCCCCCGGCACAACGCCGTCGGCGCAACCCCCATCGGGAATGCAGCAGCCGCAGCATCCTTCTTACGGCCCTCCTCTAAATTCTGCTGATGCAGAGGCTATCCTGGAAGAGAAGGCCCGCAAATGGATGCAACTCAATGCTAAAAGATACGGCGATAAGCGGAAATTCGGATTCGTCGAGACGCAGAAAGAGGATATGCCGCCAGAGCACGTCAGAAAAATCATCAGGTAAATTTTGTTTTGAGAAATAAGAGTTCTGAAAGTTGCAGGAAGACTTAAAATTCCCGACAACTGTATTTGATGGTGTAGACATTGCAGGCGTCATGTTTGAACGCTTAGTCTCGTTGTTTTTTCTTCTGTTGTTTTTATTTTAGAGCTGTATGAATTATAGTAAGTTCCACGGCAGAAAAATATTTGGATCAAGGGTTTAATTTTTAGAGAAAGTTTTTTCGAATTAATAGTGTCTGCAAACGTTAGTGTGTTTATTTCTTTATTCCTACTCTTCATTCGCAGTGATCTACTTAGAGCGCATTTTATGACACACTAAACATGTTTCAAGGTCTTATGATGTGGATAAAATTCTTTGAATTGAGTATTGGATGTAAATGCTTAGTTTATCTCCGCCTCTTCCCCTTTTTTTATAATTCTTGTAGAGTGATAAAATGATAAGAGTAAATTCCTGTACAGAAAAAAGTATTGGGAGAAATACTTTAGGGTTTCGAGAAGTTTTAATTGAATACTTAATTTCCATGCTCAGTTCTTAGTTTCTTTCTTTTTGTATATTTAATGGCTTAGTTCAGTACAGCCGAAAATACTGGGAGCAAGCTTTTGGGTTTAAGGTTGGTATAGATTTTAGAACTGTCATTCTGGAAACTGGTCAAGGAGGAACTGGTCACAGAGTTTGGTAACCGAGGCCAAGGCTGAATTGGCATGGATACAGCGACATAAAACATGTTTGACTTTCTTTGGCCGACCATACATACGGCATTTATGGCATTTTGGATGAGTGATGCAAAGGTGAACTGACAGATGGCATTTGGGATGAGGGAAGCCAAGGTTAACTGACAGATGGTTGGGAGACAAGCAGCCAAGGATAAGGAACCAATCAAAGAAAGTTTTTCTGACATTATGCAGGCAGATGAGCGAGGTTGCCTGCTTGGATTTGAGCCCCCAAAACTTAGATATTAGAATGTCCAACACAGCTTTATGTAGAGCCACCTGTAACCATCCGCGTGCTTATACAATTTAAAGGCCCCGAGCTTGTTCCATTGCCAGTCTTTACATCAGATTCGAAGGGATTTTAGGCCTAGTTTCATGGAAAGAGATTCAAGAACAATCTCCTTGATTAGTTTAAGCACAAGCTTCTTTGGGTTGCCAACCTATGTCTATCTTTTAGTTCCAATCAAGGAACCTGGTCCTTAATATGGGCATTAAAAAAGGTCCCTGATTGTGTTGATGCCTCTTTTAAGAATTCTCAGGGTTGAGAACCATGCTATATTGGCTAGTTCAAGCCCAAGCCTCTTTGAGTTGCCAACCTATGTCTATCTTTTAGTTTCAATCAAGGAACCTGGTCCTTAATATGGGCATTTAAAGAGGTCCCTGATTGTGTTGATGCCTCTTTTAAGAATTCTCAGGGTTGAGAACCATGCTATATTGGCTAACACTTTTCCTTCATACTACAAATTTGGAGACAACCACAAGGAATAGTTGTTAAAGGCAAATTTGAAGCCTTGGCCTTTCCAATCAAGACAGGATATTGTGACCTCCTAGGCCTTTGTCAACTTACAATAGAGCACTGTGATTAATGGGCACCCTTGTTGGATGGACTCTAAATGCCCCACTTCTTTCACTAAGCATCTTTTGTTTGCCAAGTAAGCTGAAGCCTTTGAGAAGAGGGCCACCATGGCTTTGGAAAAATTGGTCAAAATCCGAGACCTTGTTCTTGGCTAGAATGAAGTGCCACTTAACCTTGTTATTTTCCTTTTCGAAGTCAATATCGATGAACAAGCTGTTAAGGTTGAGGCATTTGGCCTTATTCGTGCCTTCTTAAACCTTGTTGGCATTGTTATATGCCTTTTCACGGTCAATATCTAATTTGCATGATATGGGGAAATAGATATGGGTTTCTGAAATAAGAATGTGTTGGAAACTTGACCCCTCAACATTTGGAAACGTGGAAATGTGGTATATATATATATATATATATATATATATATATATATATATATATATATATAATGTTGTATTCTACAAGTAGCACATTATATTGAAACTTTGAAAGAAAGCTTTGTGAATAAATGAGCAAGAACATTTAAATGGCAAGTAATGTTCCATGTTCCACCTTCACTTTATATTGGGATTCCCATTCATATCACTCACTGCCAGTCTATCCTTTGCCTCTGCCTCGATCCTCTAGGGACATCAATCAACACCATCTAATTTTGATGAAATTGCCTAATCCAAGTTTTAAAATATGGTAGAAAAAGCATTATGAGTATATGAGCAGGAACATTTAAATGACAAACACAAACGCCAAGCAATGTTCCACCTTCACTTTATATTGGGATCCTCATCATTTGTATCTCTTATTGCCTCTTTGTCTAGCCATTCGACACCATCTAATTTTAATGAAACTACCTAGTCGAATTCTTAAGCTTTGCAAACAAAGGTATCGACCACTTGATGTTGTTCTACACTTCAAGATCTTTTTGATTGTGCAAAGATTACCTCAATCAAAGTTCGTAGGAAAAAGTTATGCCTCCTTCGTGTTGATCTATCATGTTGACCACCATGTTGTTAAGGGGATGTCATGTTGCTCCCATTATTTTCACATGCGGAGCTAGTCACATGTGGACTTTCAAGAAGATTCCTAGAGGGTTTAAAATCTTAACACTAATTGGTAGTTGAGGCATGCAAAAACCCTAATTGGTAACCCTATACCACCATCAAACCATGTTAAATATTGACTCGCTAAGAAAGGAAGGGATTCCATTCTTATTGTATTGTTCATTGTTCCATAGTCGATTATAGCATTGAGGAGTGGGATATTGAAGCATATTAAAGGAAGTAGAAGATCCACAACCATTCATGCTGCAATTTCCATGGTAACTCTGTAGTGAGTGCCCCTTTATTTGTATTTGCATTTGATTATCGAGAAAACAAAGAGTAGAGCATAGGCCTCACCTTCCAGCTAGGTTTACCATGAGTTGGGTTTTTAGAGGGTACATCTAGTGTTCATTGTGTGGATGGTTTGTTGTTCGTTATTTGCTTAGCTTCTTTCATTTTGTTTTTACTTTATTTCAGTATTTCATGCATCAAGCTAGTAACAATTAAATATGGAAATCAAAAGAAATACATTGCATAATAAGGATTTTTTCAAAATATTGCAAGATTTGTAATGACGAATTGTTCCATGACAATTTACTGACCATCTAGAATGAATGCCCTCCCAATTTAAGGATTTATTTTTTGGGCATAATATGCTTGATCCACATGGTCAAGGCCTTAGTAAAGATCTTGTAAGAAATGTTCTCAAGGGTGATTGATTTCCAACTTGGCCTTAGTTTAAGGCCCTTGGGATTGGGGATGAATGGAACAATTCCTTCATTTTTGTTGGTTCCCAATTGTTTTTTCTATCAACTTCCTTGTACACTTGTAGTATATTTGGGTTGACAAAGTCTCATGTGGCATTGTAAAATTCAAACAATAAGCTATCCAATCTAGGGGGTTTATCCTCAACCATCTCCATCAAAGCAATTGTTAGCTTGTCCAAGGTTAGTGACTATTCATATTTTTGTTTTTGGGCTTTAGAAAGTCTATGTGGGACAAACCCATGTCTCCATGGTCACACTACATTCCTTAGGTGAGGTCCTAGGATTTAAAAATCAATCTTTTGGTGCTTGAACTCCCTTTCAATGCACTTTTGCTTGTGGAGCCTATCATTGGGTGCTTTCATCATAGAAATTTATTCAGAGGCTTTCTTCATTGCTAAAATCTTAATTTTCTTTTTCCTCCCAAGGGACAACCTCACGGGAAACCCTTCGAGTACTTCCCATGATTCATTGAGGGTAAAGAGGGTAAATTGTTTGCTTTGATTATGGAGCCTAACCTTGAGGGTATCAAGAGAGTTGAATTCGTGACCTACCCAAATTTGGGGGGAGGTCTCACATGCGGCTCATGATCGGTTGAGCTAACCCTTAGGGCTACTTAAAAAATCTTTTGTTTATTAGTAATGGTCTCTTATTTAAAGGTAGTGATGTCTTGCTCTCAATTAAGCACTCTATGCCTAAGTCACCGCATTCGCCGATTTTCACTCTTGAAAATCGAAATTCACCAAATTTAATGGGAGCACGAATTTCAATGGTTAAGTTTGCCGATTTTTATCCTTTACATTTAACACTAGATCGCTAGCCCATGCAAAATTTCATAGCTGCCTCGCAGTTGCACTTGACGTTGCTAATCACGCGAAATTTCATAGCCGCCTCGCAGCTGCACCTGTCGTTTGAGTTTAAGCTTCGCTCGACGCCCTAGACATGAAATGCAGCACAATCGACATCGAACGGTCATGCTCTCTCCATCCAGCACTTGAAAGTCGACTCGAAACCTCCAAACCATTCGAGGGTTTGTGACAAATTGGTTCGTGGCAAACTGGTTTGGGGGCCCGTGGCAAACCGGTGTTTAAAATGGAGGATTTGCGTTTTGTCTCAATTTCTCTTTAGGGCTAGGTCCAGGCAAACCGGTGTTTAAATTGTCTCGATTGTTCTTTAGGTTCGACCGTGAACTAGGTTTGTATTTTATTCAATTATTTTATTATTTTTTGGTTCATTTATTTTATTGTTTCTAGGTTCATTAACGTTCTTGTGTTTTATGTGAATTATAATAATGTTACTCATCTTATTCTTAATGCTGCTGTTATTATTATTATTATTGATATAAAAATACATAATTAATATTTTTATTTATGTTAACTTTATTACTAATATAGTAATATTATATATGTTATTATTAATATTAGGATTATACTAAAGCAAGAACTAATATAAATACTAGGATTTTTAGAACTAATACTAATTTAAGCATAATTAGAACTAATACTAATACTAAAATTACTAGAAAATATTAAATATTAATACTAAAAAATTTCACATATATATATTTTTAATTTTATAGCCTCTCGAATTTAATGCTGAATTTTATCAGCAAAATTTTTATTGCCGAATTTTTGACGAACTTCAAAGTTGTTGAACTCGAACACGAATTCGAACCAGGTGACTTAGCTCTATGCACAGCAAGCTTTGTCAACTTTGAGAAGGTGTTGTCAACTCTGAGAAGGTGTCAACACTTGGAAACCTCAACCTATATTCCTCCACCAAAAGTGTTGTAATGCAGCTATCTATTGACCTACTTGAGGTCGTCTTTTGCTCATGGACTTGCAGAGAAGAGTTCATATGAGCAAATGGCATTTTCCCACTAAACAATCCATACATCTTTGTGAAGAATTAGAAACTCAACAATAATGGAGCAAGACAAAAAATTGGACAATAATGCACACACCAACTCATAAAATTTCATTAACAAGACACATATTTATACATGAATAAAGATCTCTCGTGAAACAATCAACTCGTACAGTCTCTCAATAATCACTCCTCAATTCACTCAACCAAATATTCTCTCAATCTCAAATTATCTCTACAAGATATGATCACATTAACAACATAAACAATAATCCTTAATTAAATTGAGGATAGCACAAATGAATCATTAACCCATAATTTATCCCCCCATAATGATCATTTGGGAAGATTCCAAAATCATATTTGAATTTGTCCTTTGGTAGTGCCTTGGTGAAAATATTTGCAAATTGCTCTTTTTGTTCTACATTACACAATCTCAAGTACATCTTCCTAAACCATATCTCGAACAAAATGATACTGTATATCAATGTGTTCAGTTTTGTTGTGAAACATTGGATTCTTAGCCATCTAAGTAGCACTTTGATTATCACAAATCAACTGTGTTGGTTGTTATTAATGCTCATGTAGATCCCGCAAAATTCTTCTCAGCCAAACTGCTTCACATGCTACTATAGTTGTTGCTATGTACATTGCTTTTGTTGTGGAGAGTGAAACTGTAGGTTGCCTTTTAGTATTCCATGCAACTGTTGTTGAACCCATGTTGAATGCATAACTTGAAGTAGACTTTCTATCGTCCATACATCTTTCCCAATCTGAATCTGTTTAACCAATCAACCTGAAATCCTCTATAGATTTGTATACCAAACCATAACCAATTGTACCATGTAGATACCTGAAAATTCTTTTGGCTACTTTCCAATGTAACTCTTGGGGATCTGACATAAATCTTGAGACCATGCTGATTTGCAAAAGCTATATTTGGTGGAGTTGTAGTTAGGTAGATCAAACTTCCAACCAATTGACGATATAGATTACTATCAACTGGATTCGAGTCATCGTTTTTGTATAACTTCAACTTGATTTCCAAAGGAGTTGTGGTTGGCTTGCAACTTATCATGTTGAACTTCTTCAGAATATTCGAAGTAAAAGGGAGTCTCAGGGAAATCTAGAGGCATGTTACCCCACGCTTGAGTTGGAAGGAGTGCCCCAAAGGTTTTTGATGTAGACTTGGGTTTGGGAGAAGGCATTATGTTGGTAGGTTGAGGGAGAAGATCTTGTAAGAAAGAGAATTGTTCTGTTGAGATGCATCATCTTATTTAGGAGGAAGTGTATTGTTGAGAGAGGTATTAACTTGGATTGGGGGAGATTCTGATCCTTATTGGGAAGAGTAACAATTCTTTTGTTGAAGGACACACAGGATTTTTTTGAGTTGTGTGTTGCACTTATGATATTTGCACCTCTTATCTGTATTAGGGCAAAGTTCAACATCTAAATTTGTGTGATTAGTTGTAGGGGGCGTTGTATGAGGAATAGACTTGGGGCTTCACATGGCTTTGATGGAGGACTTGGAGGTAGGGCTGTAGGTTGGGCTCAGGGAACCTATCAAAGGAGGGGAGGATTGCTAAAGAGTCTCTAAGTTTTGCAAATATTCCAAAGATTATATTTTCAAGTTGTCTCATATAGGGCATGAGTTTCTGACACATCCTACATGAGGTGAAAGATTGCTTGTTGCGTCGAGAGGTGCTTTACAGCCCAATATGAGGGAGATCTTGTAACATGTGTAGAGTTTGTCGAGTAACAAAATAATACAAAATAAACAAAAAAGAATAATACAAAGTAAAAGGTAATAAATATTATGTCGGCCATAAACAAAAAAGAATAATACAAAGTAAAAAGTAAATATGAGACTTAAACTAGAGACTTTAGAGCTTAGGATTAGGTAATAAATATTATGTCGGTCATAAACAAAAAAGAATAATACAAAGTAAAAAGTAAATATGAGACTTAAACTAGAGACTTTACTTTTTACTTTTAATACAAAGTAAAAAGTAAATTTGAGATTTTAGAGTGTTTGTCGAGTAACAAAATAATACAAAGTAAACAAAAAAGAATAATACAAAGTAAAAAGTAATAAATATTATGTCGGCCATCAACAAAAAAGAATAATACAAAGTAAAACGTAAATATGATACTTAAACTAGAGACTTTAGAGCATATGATTAGGTGGCTCAGGTATTGCACTCAAGGAGCTATTCAAGGAGAGGTTTGCACTTGGGGAGATTTGATCCCACTCGACGCTTGATAGAGCCTAGGATTTGGATCTAGGCTGGTTTACTTTATTGTAAGAAGAGAGTTTATTCTTATGATAACCTTGTCTAGGGGCAAAAGGGATAGGTGCCATGGGATGTGATGAATATCGTCCATGGTTAACTTGGTTTATGCAATAATAAGGGAAAATTTCCCTATGTTCTAAGGCTAGGTAGGAATCATTGTATGGGTGCTTGGGTAGCTATTGGGACCTTGTCAAGAACACTCATTTGAATGAGGTGAGAGAGTCTGGACATGTTTCTAGGATAGAGATGGTTGATGCCAAGATGAAAGGAGCTATGACAGATGATGCTAGAGGAAAGACTAGAAGAGGAATCTATTGTCCAATAGACAAGGGAAAAGAAAGAATGACAAAAGGCAGCAGAGAGCCTTCGCTAGGGAGAGGGAAGGGTTGATGGGAATTGCTTAGTAGAGTCAACAAAATGTAGCAAACGGACATGTTTGTGCTACTGTCCATAGTGTAAAGGTAGGGATGGAAGAACACCCTAACACACACACACACTCTACTAATGGGAATTGCTTAGTAGAGTCAACAAAATGTAGCAAAGGGACATGTTTGTGCTACTGTCCATAGTGTAAAGGTAGGGATGGAAGAACACCCTGACACACACACACTCTACTAAGGGAAAAATAAGAGATTGGATTCTCTTCTTGGTTTTAGGGCAAAACCAAGAAACCATAGGGTGAGGGAAGAGAGGATCAAAAAGAGAGGGAGAGCCACTAGGTTAGTTAGGGATTTAGTTCTTGATTATTTTAACACATGGCTGTAGATTATTAGGGTAACTTCACTTAGGTTTTAGATCATGTTTTGCGAACAAATTAATAAAGGTAAGTAAGCTGGCAATCTAGGGTTACTAAAAACCCTAATGGTGAAAAAGACAAAGAGAAGTATAGAAGGAACTCACTTGGAATTTGCTGCTGTAGATGCTGAAGCTGCCTAAAGAAGAGAATTGTGACAGGTCTTCAATTGTGATTCACATCTTGGAGGATCCAGGGCAGTCCAAAGAGATATCGGGGATGCAAGAATGGATATGCTGCATACGATGGTCACATCTTGGCCTCCCTGGTGGTCACATATGAGTCAAAAGTGAAAAATCCATCCGCTCTACTGCAGAGATATTTTGAGGGTTATTAAATATGCACTTGACTTAATGGTTAGAGGCTTATGCCAAAGATTGTCTTACTGATTTGTCTGTAATGAAAAGTGGAACCACATACTATCTCATCTTCATTATCTTTTTACAGCAAAATGATGCTTATTTATCTTATAGCAATAAAATGCAAAGATAAAGTTTCTGCAAACTGCTTTAAGCATTTCCAATTCCTTGTTCAGTCACAGAAATTGTGGCAAAATGTTTTAAACTTTTATATGATTATTTCCAGCTCCATAGTGTCGTACACTTTTGAGTATTAAATCTAATTGAATGTTGAAACTTTGTTTTGTGTTCAGATTCAATGGTTTTATAGACAGATAGTCTACATTTATTTTATTGAAAGGTCATCATGTCAACATAATATGCTTTGTAACTTTAGAGTTATAGAAAAAAGGTTTTTGTCACAGACTTACAATAGCAGGGGTGCCATCTAACACAAATATGACTCCATGAAACAGTTCAATGTGATGCAAAGGTTTCTCAAATTATCTTTTGTTCAGGTTTAGATGGTTCAATAAGTTTGATTTATTGAACCTTAAAGATTCAACATTCCAATGATAGATTTTGAGCAAGTTCTGTTGTATGATATATCTATTTGTGTAAGCCATCCTCTTTATAAAAATATTAGTTCATAAAACTGTAAGCTTTCCAATTTTATGCCATGTTCCAAATTTTGATTGGATGTGCTATATTTTATGCTTCTGGAAGCTCTTAGATTTAAAGTGAGCTCACTTCATCTTCATCTTTGATTTTTACTGAATTTTGATATTGTACTTGCTATGCATGTGATTGTTAAATTCAATAGCATTATACAATCACATTCACTTTTGGCTGTATGCATTTGATGCCATTGCAACAATTGCTGTTTGTGCATAGCCAATCATGCTTTTTATTTTAAGTATGTAGTGATTTATGTTCCTGACTATGAACAGAGATCATGGAGACATGTCTTCAAAAAAATATCGCCATGACAAGCGTGTTTATCTAGGAGCACTTAAATTTGTACCCCATGCAGTGTACAAGCTTCTTGAAAACATGCCCATGCCCTGGGAGCAGGTATCACATTTTTTTAATGCTTTATCATTATATATTTTTGCCAAACCCCAATCCTTGTGCAATGTGTATATTTGTATTATTTTATTTTCTAATCTGGGCATATAGGAGTGCATTTGGTGCATTATGATTTATGCATTGATGGATGTTTCTTGTTCAGGTTCGGGATGTTAAGGTGCTTTATCACATAACTGGGGCTATCACTTTTGTTAATGAAATACCATGGGTTGTTGAGCCCATATTTATGGCACAGGTAGGGTTCCTGTTCTCTTGACATTTGGATTGCGTTCTTGTGCTATTTGTCCTCTTGTGATGAATATTGGGCCTAATTGGAAGCTTGTTTACAGTGGGGTACGATGTGGATCATGATGCGAAGGGAAAAAAGGGATAGGCGCCACTTTAAACGAATGCGCTTTCCACCATTTGATGATGAGGAACCTCCTTTAGATTATGCAGACAATTTGCTAGATGTGGACCCTCTTGAACCTATCCAGTTGGAGCTGGATGAGGAAGAAGATTCTGCTGTATACACATGGTTTTATGACCACAAGCCTCTAGTAAAAACAAAACTTATAAATGGTCCTAGTTACAGAAGGTGGCAATTATCACTTCCCATCATGGCAACTTTGCATCGTCTTGCGGGGCAGCTACTTTCTGACTTGATTGATAAAAACTACTTCTATCTCTTTGATATGGAGTCATTTTTCACAGCAAAAGCATTGAACATGTGCATACCAGGTATTATGAAGCCCATGCCCAGAGAATTGTTGGGTTAATCTTTGGTCATCTACTTATTTTTTTTTCTGTCGTCATGACTATTATTGTTACAATCAATATCTGACTCTTATTGACATATTTTAACAACAGGAGGTCCAAAGTTTGAGCCTTTGTACCGAGATATGGAGAAGGGTGATGAAGACTGGAATGAATTCAATGATATTAATAAGCTTATCATCCGCTCTCCACTTCGCACAGAGTATAGAATTGCATTTCCTCATCTCTATAACAACAGGCCTAGGAAGGTGAAGCTTTGTGTATATCACAGTCCCATGGTGATGTACATAAAAACTGAAGATCCAGATTTACCAGCATTTTATTTTGATCCTCTTATTCATCCTATTTCTTTTCATAAGACTGATCGCCGTGAGAGGAAAACTTACGAGGAAGATGATGATGATGACTTTTATATTCCAGAAGGTGTGGAACCTTTGTTGCAAGATACACCACTTTACACAGATACAACAGCTGCAGGTATTTCATTATTGTTTGCTCCACGACCATTCAATATGCGATCAGGTCGTATGCGACGAGCGGAAGATATTCCTCTTGTTTCTGATTGGTATAAGGAACACTGGTATGTTTTCTTCTGTTGTATGACACATAGGCACTCTATTTTTTCTCTTTAGTGTGTGTTGCATGTACCATATATTTAATTCTTTGAATGTTTCATGTCATGCAGTCCTCCCACATATCCAGTGAAGGTGCGTGTGAGCTATCAGAAGCTCCTGAAATGTTATGTGTTGAATGAACTTCATCACAGGCCTCCAAAGGCTCAAAAGAAGAAATACTTGTTTCGTTCCCTACAAGCCACCAAATTTTTCCAAACAACTGAGCTAGACTGGGCAGAGGCTGGGCTTCAAGTTTGCAGACAGGGTTACAATATGCTGAATCTTCTTATTCACCGAAAGAACTTGAATTATCTTCATCTTGATTATAATTTTAATCTGAAGCCTGTGAAGACACTCACAACCAAGGAGCGTAAAAAATCACGGTTTGGAAATGCTTTCCATTTATGTCGTGAAATTCTGCGATTGACAAAACTAGTTGTGGATGCAAATATACAATTTCGTCTGGGAAATGTAGATGCTTTCCAGTTGGCAGATGGATTACAGTATACATTTTCACATGTAGGACAGTTGACTGGTATGTATCGTTACAAGTATCGGCTTATGCGACAAATAAGAATGTGTAAAGATCTGAAGCACTTGATTTATTATCGCTTTAACACTGGGCCTGTTGGGAAAGGACCTGGATGTGGATTTTGGGCTCCAATGTGGAGAGTATGGTTGTTTTTCCTACGCGGTATAGTACCACTGCTAGAAAGGTGGCTTGGAAACTTGCTTGCACGACAGTTTGAAGGTCGTCATTCAAAGGGAGTGGCAAAAACTGTGACCAAACAAAGGGTTGAAAGTCATTTTGACTTGGAGCTTAGAGCAGCTGTCATGCACGATGTTCTTGATGCAATGCCAGGTGATTTTAATTTTTGCTTTCTTTAATAATTGGCAGGAAAGGGAGGTTTCTGTTGTTTGGAATGCATCAATTAGATTGAAATCATTTAGATGCTTAATAGCAAAGAGGCCTGAGTTAATCTGTTCAGTATGTGTACAGCCCTTGATTGGCACTGCTATTTCTCCTCTCTTCCTTGCTGATTTTGTCATTATTAATTTGCTTGTTGATCACTAATTTGCTTTTGCTTTGAACTTTCTGCATCCCTGTTTCTCTCTCTGTTTTGCCTATGTTATGCAATTTCTATGTTTCTTAGTAATTCCTTTACATGATCGTCTGACATTTTTGGTCATACTGTGACAGAGGGCATCAAGCAAAACAAAGCTCGGACCATTTTGCAGCATTTGAGTGAAGCCTGGCGCTGTTGGAAGGCAAACATCCCCTGGAAGGTATATGTTGTAACATAGCTTTCTATTAAGCATGAAAAATTTGTCCTTTTTATTTCTTTATGTTATCTGTTATATCTCAAGTTTAGATATAAAACAACTTTTTTGGTACTCCAGGTGCCTGGCCTACCAGTGCCAATTGAGAATATGATTCTTCGTTATGTAAAATCAAAAGCAGACTGGTGGACTAATGTTGCTCATTATAATCGTGAACGTATTCGACGTGGTGCAACTGTGGATAAGACAGTCTGTCGGAAAAATCTAGGAAGGCTCACACGTCTCTGGCTTAAAGCAGAGCAGGCATGCTTTCATTAACCCTACACTATATTGAATGGACAGTTTGTAATGTTGGAGATTGAAGAGGTTTATAAATTACTCATCAATTATGCTGATTTATTAACAGGAACGGCAACATAATTACTTGAAAGATGGTCCCTATGTGACACCTGAGGAAGCTGTGGCCATCTATACCACTACAGTGCATTGGCTGGAATCAAGAAAATTTTCTCCCATTCCTTTTCCACCACTGTCATATAAACATGACACCAAGCTACTAATATTAGCACTTGAAAGATTGAAAGAATCCTACAGTGTTGCAGTCCGATTAAATCAACAACAGAGGGAAGAGCTGGGTCTTATCGAACAGGCATATGACAACCCACATGAGGCATTATCGCGTATCAAACGTCATCTGCTTACACAGCGTGCCTTCAAAGAAGTAAGTAAGCTGTATGCTTAATCATTTCTGGATATTAAATCAATGATGTCAAGATGTTGTCTGTCTTGGTTTCTAATGACTTGCTGGGTTTCACATTGCAGGTGGGCATTGAGTTTATGGACTTGTATAGCTATCTGATTCCTGTGTATGAAATTGAACCTCTTGAGAAAATTACAGATGCATATCTTGATCAATATCTTTGGTATGAAGGTGACAAACGCCATCTCTTTCCAAACTGGATTAAACCTGCAGATTCAGAGCCACCTCCACTTTTGGTATATAAATGGTGTCAAGGAATCAATAATTTGCAGGATATATGGGATACCAGTGAAGGTCAATGTGTTGTGATGCTTCAGACTAAATTTGAGAAGTTCTTTGAGAAAATAGATCTGACAATGTTGAACAGGTAATTTTTTTGTTTTATGCTGGTTGTTTGTGAGTACTGTCTTTCTGAGATTCAATTATTTTTCCAGAATCTGAATTAACAATTATTGCAGGCTTCTGCGTTTGGTGCTTGACCACAACATTGCTGATTATGTCACTGCAAAAAATAATATTGTTTTATCATACAAAGATATGAGCCACACCAATTCGTATGGTCTGATTCGAGGTCTTCAGTTTGCCTCCTTTGTTGTGCAATATTATGGTCTGGTTTTGGATCTCTTGGTTCTTGGTTTGACTCGGGCAAGTGAAATAGCTGGTCCTCCACAGATGCCAAATGAATTTATTACCTACTGGGATACAAAAGTGGAGACAAGGCATCCTATAAGATTGTATTCTCGTTATATTGACAAGGTGCACATTCTTTTTAGATTCACTCATGAAGAGGCAAGGGATCTTATCCAGCGCTACCTTACAGAACATCCAGATCCAAACAATGAAAACATGGTTGGTTACAACAACAAAAAGTGCTGGCCTAGAGATGCTCGCATGAGGCTGATGAAACATGATGGTAAATTGCTTTTTTGTCCTTGGTTTGTTGTTGTTATTTGTTTTTCAGTATAATCTCGAGGCACTTGAGATGATTATTCAAATCTAAACTCAGCTATGTCTGGTCTCTTGAATATTGTGCAGTTAATCTTGGGAGGAGTGTTTTCTGGGATATAAAGAACAGACTCCCTCGTAGTATCACAACATTAGAATGGGAGAACAGTTTTGTGTCTGTTTATAGCAAAGACAACCCAAATTTGCTTTTCAGCATGTATGCCCTCCTTACTCAGTTAGCTCATTTCTTTCCATGTACTGATAAGTTGTATGTTTTCTGTGCCAAATCAAAATGTAAACTGTTTTTTTTTTATGTGTAGGTGCGGATTTGAAGTTCGAATATTACCGAAGATAAGAATGTCTCAAGAAGCATTTAGCAATACGAAGGATGGAGTCTGGAATTTGCAAAATGAGCAAACTAAAGAGCGCACTGCTGTTGCTTTCTTGCGTGTTGATGATGAACACATGAAGGTATTTGAGAATCGTGTTAGGCAGATCCTGATGTCATCAGGGTCAACAACGTTCACCAAAATTGTAAACAAGTGGAATACTGCACTAATAGGTAAGTGCTTCTGCTTATTGCAGTCTGAATTGTATTAGTATTTCTTGCCTCTTCTTGCATAATACTCCAAGCTATTTTAGATTGTATAAAGACTGTTTTTAACACTTATTCTTATGTTAGACATTTATTACATGCCAGTCTGTGTTCTTTGATTGGTGCAGGGCTCATGACCTATTTCCGTGAAGCAACAGTGCATACGCAGGAGCTTCTTGATCTCCTTGTCAAATGTGAAAATAAAATTCAAACACGTATCAAGATTGGTTTGAACTCCAAGATGCCTAGCAGGTATTTTGTGTTTCTTCGTAGGAAAAGGACAGCAATATGTATAAAGGAAATACATGTTCAATTTAAATTGCCAGGTTAGATTTGAATATTATTCTGACAATTTATGTTCAGGTTTCCTCCCGTTATCTTCTATACACCTAAGGAAATTGGAGGACTTGGAATGCTATCTATGGGCCATATTTTAATTCCACAAAGTGACCTACGTTATAGTCAACAGACAGATGTTGGAGTTACACACTTCCGTAGTGGTATGAGCCATGAGGAAGATCAACTTATTCCGAATCTGTATCGATACATACAGGTAAGTGTAGGTGATTCATCTCTAGTTGAAGCTATTTAAGTACGCGCTTTCAAAGTCATGTGCTGAGATGACAATATTGTCTTTGGCAGCCCTGGGAGAGTGAATTCATAGACTCTCAACGTGTTTGGGCCGAATATGCTTTAAAGAGGCAGGAAGCACAGGCTCAGAATAGACGTTTAACTCTTGAGGATCTTGAGGTATGCTTTCTATTCGGTTCTCTCTTTGTTTTTCCCAATGGAAAAATTGTAATTTCTATTCAAAACTTAAAAGAAAGAATGGAAATCATGTTCTTTATGTGCTTTGGGTATGAGTGCAAAAGTAGATGAAAGTAATCTACTCAGTTTTCTTTAAAGTAGCATTTTTATTATTGAACCTACTCTGTTTGTGGTGCTTATTTCTTCTGCTTATATATAACAGGATTCATGGGACAGAGGCATTCCTCGCATTAATACTCTCTTTCAAAAAGATAGACACACTCTGGCTTATGACAAAGGTTGGAGGGTACGAACAGATTTCAAACAGTATCAGGTTTTGAAACAAAATCCATTTTGGTGGACTCATCAACGGCATGATGGGAAGCTGTGGAATCTGAATAATTATCGAACAGATGTCATTCAGGCTCTTGGAGGAGTGGAAGGCATTCTGGAGCATACTCTATTTAAAGGAACTTAGTAAGTCTTAACATTGTTTTATATTCCTAATTTCCTAGTATGTTGTGTCTGGTTTTGTAGGTTATTTATGTTCATTGTTTACAGTAATATAATTTCTACATCGGTGAATAATATAATTTATACATTGGTGAATAACTTTTACATCCCCTTTGCTTGTGTAATGAAGCTTCCCAACATGGGAAGGTCTGTTTTGGGAGAAGGCTTCTGGGTTTGAGGAGTCAATGAAGTACAAAAAGCTTACAAACGCCCAGAGATCAGGGCTGAATCAAATTCCCAATCGGCGATTTACACTTTGGTGGTCTCCTACCATCAACCGTGCCAATGTTTATGTGGGTTTTCAAGTGCAGTTGGATTTGACTGGAATTTTCATGCATGGAAAAATTCCAACACTGAAGATATCATTGATACAAATATTTAGGGCTCATCTGTGGCAGAAAGTACACGAAAGTGTTGTGATGGATCTCTGCCAGGTACTTGATCAAGAGTTGGATGCTTTGGAAATTGAGACTGTTCAAAAGGAGACTATACATCCCAGGAAAAGTTACAAGATGAACAGCTCTTGCGCCGATATTCTTCTTTTTGCAGCATACAAATGGCCAATGTGCAAGCCCAGCCTTGTGGCAGAGTCTAAGGATGTGTTTGATCAGAAGGCGAGTAATAAATATTGGGTCGATGTGCAACTTCGGTGGGGAGACTATGATTCTCATGACATTGAACGGTATACGAGAGCCAAATTCTTAGACTATACAACAGATAACATGTCAATTTACCCATCACCCACTGGTATGTACCTCTCTCAATATAAGCTTAAGGGTCATAGAACTGTTAAAATCATTATCTATCTTATTTATTGCCTGGAATTAAAAGGATCATTAGGAACTGCTGAACTAATTTGCTTCTGTTTTTTGTGAAGCTAAGGTTAGATGTTAAAACAAGCATACTTTTTTAACAGATGAGGACATACTAACTAATTTTTTTGATTCAGGTGTTATGATGGCAATTGATCTTGCTTACAATTTACACTCAGCATTTGGTAATTGGTTTCCTGGTTCAAAGCCTCTTCTAGCTCAAGCTATGAATAAAATAATGAAGGTAAAATAATTTACCCTTTTGGGAGTTAAAATTTGTTTATTTATGTTCTCAACTTTCGCTTCTTGAGTATTCATGCATGTGTATATTTCTCTGGAATTCTGCAGTCAAATCCTGCGTTATATGTGTTAAGGGAGCGCATAAGAAAGGGCCTGCAACTTTATTCTTCAGAGCCAACAGAACCGTATTTGTCATCTCAAAATTATGGAGAGATTTTCAGCAATCAAATCATATGGTTTGTGGATGATACAAATGTGTATCGTGTCACAATCCATAAGACTTTTGAAGGAAATCTTACAACAAAGCCTATCAATGGAGCAATTTTCATATTCAACCCAAGGACAGGGCAACTATTTTTGAAGGTTTGTTTCTTGTATGATTTGTTTTTGATATGCTACTATGTACAACTTTGGCAGTTGCTAGAGTCAGTATTATTTATATGGGATTGACTTCTAGTCTAACATAATGCAAATAATTGGACATTCCAGGTTATCCATACTAGTGTGTGGGCAGGACAGAAGCGTCTTGGTCAACTGGCTAAATGGAAGACAGCTGAAGAAGTAGCTGCATTGGTACGTTCATTGCCTGTTGAGGAGCAGCCAAAACAGATAATTGTAACTCGTAAGGGAATGCTTGATCCCCTCGAAGTTCACTTGCTTGACTTTCCTAACATTGTCATTAAAGGCAGTGAGCTTCAGTTACCATTCCAAGCATGCTTAAAAATTGAGAAATTTGGTGACCTGATTCTAAAGGCCACAGAACCACAGATGGTTCTTTTCAACATATATGATGATTGGTTAAAGACTATCTCATCATACACGGCATTTTCTCGTCTTATACTGATCCTTCGTGCCCTTCATGTGAACAATGAGAAAGCAAAAATGTTGTTGAAACCAGACAAGACTATTGTTACTGAGCCTCACCACATTTGGCCGAGCCTTAATGACGATCAATGGATGAAGGTAGATCTCTTTTAAACTTAAGGATAGTTACTACTGATAATCTGCGAGTCTAATTTGCAGGGGTGCTAATATCTATTAATAGGGGTATTCAATTTAGTATATGAATGTGCCTTTCTGTAGTTTAGTACTTTTATGTTGGAGAGACTGTATAATTTTAGAAAGAAAAGGAAAATAATATAGTGAGTGATATGATATTTTGCAGGTGGAAGTTGCTTTGAGAGATCTTATTCTCTCCGACTATGCCAAGAAGAATAATGTCAATACATCAGCATTAACCCAATCAGAAATCCGTGATATTATACTTGGAGCTGAGATAACTCCCCCCTCTCAACAAAGGCAACAGATTGCAGAAATTGAAAAGCAGGTAGGTGATTTTGTTGCAGTTCTGATGTTTAATTTAAGGTAATGTGCTCTCTGGTATTAACGAAACAAATTGTTTGCTTAATATTTAATGACGGAGATTCATAAACATTTTATGCAGGCAAAGGAAGCAAGCCAGCTAACTGCAGTTACCACAAGGACTACAAATGTGCATGGTGATGAGTTGATTGTCACCACAACCAGTCCATATGAGCAGGCCGCTTTTGGTTCTAAAACAGATTGGCGTGTGAGGGCGATATCTGCCACAAATCTGTATCTCCGTGTCAATCATATCTATGTTAACTCTGATGATATCAAGGTACTCTTTGGCCTTTTCCTTTTGTGATGTGTTCATTTCTGGGTTTCTAAGTAGTATCTCTTTGGATTTTACAAGGGCTCATTGCTTCTGATTGTGATTGTTTGAACAGGAGACTGGTTATACATACATTATGCCAAAGAACATATTGAAAAAATTCATTTGCATTGCTGATCTTAGGACTCAGATTTCAGGGTATATTTATGGTATAAGCCCTCCAGACAATCCACAGGTGAAGGAAATTCGCTGTATAGCTATGCCTCCACAATGGGGAACACATCAGCAAGTTCATTTACCTTTGGCTTTGCCGGAGCATGAATTTTTGAATGATTTAGAGCCTTTGGGATGGATGCATACACAACCCAATGAGCTTCCTCAGTTATCACCTCAGGTTTGTTGTTTGCTGTTTATTCATTAGTGTAGAAGGAAGATTGCCTTTATATAGCCACGGAAAGTGTGCTTAATGGCGAGGAATTTCATTAAATATTCATTTTGCTTGTCATGGTTTATCAGGACTTGACATGCCATGCTCGAATCTTGGAGAATAATAAGCAGTGGGACGGAGAGAAGTGTATCATTCTTACATGCAGTTTCACTCCTGGCTCCTGTTCCTTAACTGCATATAAGCTTACTCCAACAGGTTATGATTGGGGACGGCTCAACAAAGACACTGGAAGCAATCCACATGGTTATCTGCCTACTCATTATGAGAAAGTACAAATGCTTCTCAGTGACCGCTTCCTGGGATTTTACATGGTATTTCCTGATCTATTAGCCCGGAAGAATTTTTTTTATTGGTAACTCCTTTTTATATTCCTAGTTATATTTAATCCTGATCAAATCAAAAGCAGACAAATCCATTCAGTGATTGCAGGCTAACTTCATTACTAGATACGCTGCAGTTCTAGGTGTTAAACTAAAATTAAATACATCCAGTTAGGTATACAGAATGTTTAGGGGAAAATTTGACTCTAGCCAAAATTTAAAAAGGTAAAAAACCCCTTAAAGTGTTCCATGCCAATGTCCTCAATTTTGCAACGTGATGGCGAGCCTCTGCTAGTTATCTTCATTTTATTTCCATCCCTAAAAACTCCTGTTCAATAATCTGCAGTACACATGTTTCTCTAAGCATACAATATTGGTTGGCCTAAATCATAAGCTGAATTTTAAATATTTGTTCCAAGTATTCTCTGATTTTCCAACTAGAGTTTAAATGACGAGGTCCAATTCGTAAGCTGTTATATCTTTGTTGAATTATTCCTTATTTGCTCCGTTGTGTTTGTGCAGGTACCAGATAATGGCCCTTGGAATTACAACTTTATGGGTGTCAAGCATACAGTCAGTATGAAGTATGGAATTAAGCTTGGAGCTCCTCGTGACTTTTATCATGAGGATCACCGTCCTACTCACTTTTTGGAGTTCAGCAATCTTGAGGAGGGTGATCATGCAGAGGGAGATGCTGAAGATGTGTTTACTTAGCTTCAGTTCGCTGGCAATTTGAGGATATTTAATTTTTCAATCCACCGAGAAATATGAGATATGCTGGTAAGCTAGCCAGCATGACTTTTGAGCAAATACTTTAGTTTTAGCAACTGTAAAGTAATCTTTCGTCGTTTCTGGAGAACACAAGTCAGAAAAATGAAAAATCCTTACTGGACTGTCCAGCATTTGTATAAATACGAAACTAGTGACGAAAAGCTGCAGTCATGTAATCCTTGGCATTACTTGTTTTTATCTTTCATCAGGGCGGTAAACATCAGGAAAATTTTATGGGCTAAGTTTTACCATTTGGCTTTTTTTTCAACTATTTCAAAATTTACACAGGATAATGTTTTACTTAAAAATCTTAAAAATCATCTAAAAATTACATAAAATTCTGAGAAATTGGAATATTTGTGCCAAATATTTTATAGTTGGCATTTTATTGCACTGAGAGTAGCGTCACATGTCACGTTACATTCTTACGTGGCTCATAATTTATCAAAAAATAATAATTAAAAAAATTCATGGTGATTCATAAAATAAAATAAAAATTAAAACCAGCATGGATCCATTTTAAACTCTGCATCTATTAAGCACCAAGAGGGATCCAATTTCTTGAGCTGTAAACATTTTTTAGGATGTGTTTTTCTTACTGTGTAAAAAATTTAAGATAAAAAAATTACACCTCAAAAATTGGATCACTTTTGGTGGTTGATAGATCTGAGTTTAGGATGGATCTATGCCGATAATTAATAAAAATTGGCAAGATTTAATTTCCCTTATCTTGTAAACCTTGTCACATTGAACAAATGAATAAACATTGTATTGTAATAAACCCTAGTTTGCTTTCCTTTTCTTGTCAATATGTAAATTCATTTATTTCTTGATTTTAAGAGGCAAGACATGACACATGAAGCTATAGTAAAAACCTCGGATAGGATCTATTAAGCATTGAGATTTATAAAAAGACCCAAGTGCCTTCTCACAGCTTAAAAGGCTTAAAAGATTTGGGGTTTAGATGGTTTTATTTATTTAATCATTTTATAAAAAGACCCAAGTGCCTTCTCATCTTGCCAATATGTAAATTCATTTATTTCTTGATTTTAAGAGGCAAGACATGACACATGAAGCTCATCTTGTCAATATGTAAATTCATTTATTTCTTGATTTTAAGAGGCAAGACATGACACATGAAGCTATAGTAAAAACCTCGGATAGGATCTATTAAGCATTGAGATTTATAAAAAGACCCAAGTGCCTTCTCACAGCTTAAAAGGCTTAAAAGATTTGGGGTTTAGATGGTTTTATTTATTTAATCATTTTATAAAAAGACCCAAGTGCCTTCTCACAGCTTAAAAGTGCCTTCTCACAGCTTAAAAGGCTTAAAAGATTTGGGGTTTAGATGGTTTTGTGTTGGTTTTATTTATTTAATTATTTTACATTGGTTATTGGTTTTTTTTTATGATTCTTTTCCTTTTTTGAACATTATATCTTTGGAAGTTTTTTTTAGTTTTTTTTGGTTAACATTGCATACATATGGACAGATCTGTGATAAAACATAAATATAAATATTATAATGATAATAACAATGAGCCCTTATCTTGAAAGATAAGGGCACATGCCATTTCACGTAGTGAATGCATATAAGTATATCCTTACTAGACATTGTAACGTCTTATCAATCATTTATTATGTCCTTGCATTCTGAAATTTTATATTAAACTGAATTAAAAAAGACTTTTTTTCATATTTTATTGGTTTTTAATGTACTGATCCATCCACCCTCGGGCTTTGGGCTTTGAGCTGACGTCAAGAGTTCAGAGTTTTGCATTAACAGCTGATCTCTAGCGTGTACTATCCTAGCGTGTTATATTTTTCCAAAGGGAAAGGCCGCCACCGTAACGTGAAACTGGCTGTACTCTGAGCCCTCTAAAAGATCAGCTAGCGTGTACTATCCTAGCGTGTTATATTTTTCCAAAGGGAAAGGCCACCACCGTAACGTGAAACTGGCTGTACTCTGAGCCCTCTAAAAACCCCATTCTCCTAAACTTCAACGACTGGCACCGAAAATATAGTACACAGTCTACAAATACTCAAAACTCTATCTGTCGCAGGCTCTGGACTCCCGTCACTAAGCTTGCCTGTTGCTCTTCGTGTGTAGTTGATTCATTTTAATAGTATAAATTCTCTATCACAAAACAACTAAACAGAAAACACTGATCTCTCACAAGAAGCGTTGGATTCCTAGGTAGTGAGATGAGACGCATTGGATGCAAGTGTCGAGTGGTTTACTTCGATTTAGAATTATTACGAAACTCTAATGTCTTCCTAACCTTTCTTATTATCTGAAGTGTTTACCATCTGTTCAAAGGCAGTGTCTTCATATCGGTCTTGATGTCTTCCTAACCTTTCTTATTATCTGAAGTCGTTACCATCTGTTCAAAGGCAGTTACACTGAAGGCAAAATCCATTACCATTATCACTGAATAATTTAAATTTCAACCGTGGCATCGAAATTGAAAAAGGCAAAGAAAATTATTTGGACGGGTGAACTAAATCCATTAAAAGCTCATCCATTAACCAAAATCACTTCATTTAAATTTCAAAAATGGCCATCGAAACTGAAAAGTCTTAGATTTCTTTATAACGGAAAGTGGTTCAAATGAATGCAGATGGCAGGTCATGCCATCAACATTGGATAATTGTCTAATTAAATTACGAAATTGATATTATTAACTCATTTTAATCCAAAATATGGTTAGGATTATTGGATGTTTGAAATCAGATATATATTAACTAATTTTAATTTAAAATATTGATAAGACTAATGCTTGAAATTAGATATAGGGATGTGTACTCTTATGTACTTATCTTTGTAATTGCATCTAGAGTAGAGAGGTGCTTTACAGTCCAGTATGGTAGAGATGATGTTACAGCCCAATATAGTAGAGATGATGTCACTTTCCTAATGTTATGCTACCAACAATAAAAAAAACTAATTAAAAAAATCATGTCTACTCGTAAAATAAAATTAAAAAAACCAAATAAATAGTAAGCTTGTTAAAAAAAGAAGCTCCTCAAAATAAAAATATTAAAACCAAATAAAATGTTATTAAGAAAATCCATATTGGCTTATAAAATAAAAAATAAAAAGCATAGGTCAATCTTAAACACATTAAGTTACACCTCAAGAAATTGGATCCCTCTTGATGTTTGATAGATCCAGGTTTGAGATGCATCTATGCTGGTTTTAACAAATTATAATTGGATTTTGAGTAAAAATGACACGAATAATTGTCCCAACCTATTGTTGCTCATCTATTGCAGTTTAAAAAATACACAAGAATGAAGCTATAGACTCATAGCCAAAAATATTATCTCTAACTTATCATTTGGCATAAGCATTTGTCTAAATTGAAAATAATATAACTTTTTTTCTAAGTAATTTTTAATTTTTAATTTTGTATTTTGTAATGTTTATAAGTATTAAATGCAAAAATTTACATTTTAAATTTTTTGTAAAAATGTAAATTATTTTTTTTTTTGGAAAAGTAGGTAATGATTGGGGAAAGCCAAATAGTGTGGATGTAACTTGATGCTTCATTATGTAAGAAGGTGAATGGAATTAATGGAGAAAGATTACGCTGGTGACAATATTTTTCCATTAATATCATTTTTTCAAATTGTTTTATTTTTTTCATTAATGTTATTTTTTCAAAATGTTTATCCAGGAGAGATTAAAATGTTTATTTAGGAGAGATTATATTTGTATTTTTATTTTTTTCAATAACTATAGTATTTTTTGGCTATGTTTCAACATGATTATCAGCAAAGGCAAATTCACTCTTTCTCAATACAAGATCATTGGTTTAATCAAATGACTATGAGGAGTTTACACATTCTAATATTTGGTCATTTTCCTGCTTTTGTGTTATGATAGAAATTAAAATCTCATATGTTGTAGATCCTAAAGTTGACTTATTGACATTATGATATAATGTTTTAAACTATTGAATAAGCACAAAGTAGTCACACAACACTCTCCTTGCTTTCACTAAAAATTGCAATTCTCCAAATAGTTTACACACTTGAAGTTGTTTTAAAATCCTATTTAACAATAGGGCAGAGACATTGCCACCATGTAGCTCTTGCTAGTCGATATATCTTTATATACTTGCACAAATATTCTTACAATCTTGCTATCGCTATACATTGTGGTCATCCATACGACCATATACAACTTACAATTTGCCACTGGTATGATTTTGATTTATATCAATTTGTTGGGAAAATCAATTTGATTAAATCTACTAGTACCGCCACAATTTACATGAAAGGAAATATATTGTTCACCTGAGTGATACAACACCACTCCAATACCGCAAGTGCTTTCTTGTCCCTAGCAAGATCCATAAAGAAAAACCCCTAACTCTTTTGCTTGTCCACTTTTAGTACCCCCACTACTCTCACATTCGGAGGCCTCGCTATCTCCTTGAAGAACTGCAATAATGAAGAGGTCTGCGCAAAACATTTAAAGGTACATACATTCTCAAATAGACTTGTATTTTGAGCTAGCTAGACATACCACAAAGTTATAAAGTGAAGGTTTTTTATCTCTTTTAGCTCCGATATGCCAAACCAAAAATCATATGTTCAAACTTGTGAACATTGTCTATACTTTAAAGTTGAAGTGGGCACGACAAAGAAGCTAATAGTACAATGAAAATTATTGATAGGATTGAAAATTATGAAGTTTACCTAGTGATAACACATGCAATGTGAACATGTCAGAAGGTGGGATTTGAACTTGGGTGGGGAGTGCAACATTTTTTTCTCTAGAACTAACTAAGCTACATCTACTTAACTTTATATTTCACTAGCATTATTATTATTATTATTATAAGTTGACATGATGATGGAAGCTTACCTAGTGATAACGTATTAGTTATAAATCTATTGTTTTTCGATGGAATTGAACTATCAATAAATAAAATGCTATTGATAGGTGTGTGTAAATTTTGATAAAAGGGAGTTGATGGCATTTTTTTACATTAAACTATTAAAAAATATGTTGTTATTAATAGCAATAAAGTTTGATTTGTTGAGGATTTGTGAGTAGTCACGAGTTTTTGTGGGTCATTGCCAGACTTGGTTCAAGCTTGGCTTAGACTTGGCTCAAATGTAGATTACTCAAAATTTACTACATTTTGATTTTTTTTTTTTTTTCCATTTGTAGAGTTTTGTCGAGTTATTGAGAGCATTAGGTGAATTGAGTCTTTGTCAAGTATGTGCCAGAATGACAGATGCTAAGAATAATAAAAGACCTTGAACACGTAATGGATCTTGAAGTACTATCTCTGCATCTCTTTGACCAAATCCACCCACATTAGGGTTATTCGTTAATCGCTGATCGACCTTGATCAATTCGCCTTCTGAAACAAGAAGTTTCAGTCCCAGAGGTACAATGTCAACCACTTGCCCATCGTCTAATGTATTATTGATAGTTATCTCATATCCACCCTTTTCTTTACGTAAAATTTTGTTCACTCTTCCTGTTGCTGAAGCGCTGTAGACCGTATTGTTGCTCTTACTCCCGTCGAATAAAAAGGAGTTGAGGACATCTTTTACATTAAAATTATGAATATATCTATAATGACAATTTTTACATTAAAAACAATTAGTCAAGCTTGAGTTAAGACTTGGCTCATATGTGGATTACACAAAATTTACTATATTTAGATTTTTTGTTTCTATTGTAGAGTTTTGCCCAATTATAGAGAGTTGAATTGAGTCCTTCGGGAGAATTGAGTCTTTGTGAAGTACATGAGTTGACTTTTAATGAAAAGGAGTTGATGACGTTTACATTAAAATGATAAATATCTATAACGACATTTTTTACATTAAAAACCATTACTAACAATTGCCCCAAAGGTGCAGAGCTATGTCAATATATATATATATATATATATATATATAATTTGTTTTCATTGTTTCTATTGACATAGCTCTGCACCTTTGGGGGCAATTGTTAGTAATATATATAATAATAATAATAATTCTTGATCAAGAGTTAACTCACGTACTTCACAAAGACTCAATTTACCTAGAACTATCAAAGGACTCAATTCACTTAGGACTCTTGATAAAAAAGAGTTGACATTGTTTACATTAAAGTCAATAAAAATAATGAAAACAAGTTTAAGGTTGATTACAATATATATATATATATATATATATATATATATATATATATTCAATACTCATACATGTGCACACACACATAGATAAGACAATGAGTATAGAAAAAAAGTCAATGAAATTATTGGAGATTGTATAAAAAAAAATATGAGTTGTACAATTCTCTCTTTTTTGATAAGATGTTGAGTAAGGAAAAAAAAGTGAAATTATTGGATACATGTAAAATTTAGACCAAAAGTATGAATATTTGGTAGGTAAATATTTGTAGAGTTTAGATAAAAATCCATGAATATTTAGTAGGCAACCTTAAGATCAAGTGGAAGAAGATACCATTTGGAAGCTTTTATGATACATTTAAGTTTGAAGCAATCAAGGTTTGTGCACCAAGAAATTATACACATATATACTAATTCTTTACCATTATCTTTACTATGTTGGACAATCAATTGGGTAATTGCTAAGCACATGAAATGAAAAAGTGTAGTGATCTTTAGACATAATAATATTAGAGAACTAATGGTGTCATAAAAAATTATCATGTTATTGAACTTCATTTCACATGAAAAACTTTTAGGTAGCAAGCTTTTATTGAACTTTTATTAAGATTAGTAATTAAGTTTTTTTTGTTAACTTTGAAATACTATACCAAATTCCCATAGTAGTCTTTTCGTCATAGTCTTTTCTTTATGAAATGATATCTTTGATTTTTTATACCAAATTCGCATAGTAGTCTTTTCTTTATGAAATGATATCTTTGATGCCAATGAGATAAGATTGGTAAACAAAGCTTTATCACTTATATGGAACAAAGTACATCAAGGTATAAAAAATAATGATATCTTTGATGCGAATGAAATAAGATTGGTAAACAAGGCTTTATCAATTATATGGAACTAGGTACACTAAAAGTATAAAAAATAATAATAGTGGTTTTAGGAGTTAAAGATGACCAGGGAAGTTTAATAAATGTAAATTCATAAGATTTAAAAGTGACTACACATCCATCAATTAAACCAACAAAGGGATTTTAAAGTTTGATTCCAATTGAGGCAATCTCTAATAGTAGATTGAACCTTTTTATGTGGGGCTTCTTTGTCTTCGTCCTTGTTATCGTAGATTTTTTTTTAATGTGTGTGGCTCTTTTGAGACTATTTTCTTTTGTAATTTTAGATTTGTGATGTGTGTGGTTTTTTGAGATCAAATTTTGTTATAATTTGTAATGTTTTTCAGAGTAGAATTTTGTGTATATTTTGTATTTTTTATTTTATTTTAAGATGTGAAGGAAGGTGTTTTGATCATATTAGTAGTTTATTGAATTAAATAATTTATATTGAAATAAATGTAAAGTAATAATGATCGAAATGGTTTTTTTGTTTAAAAATAACTATTAAAAGAGCGATTGTATGAATGATGATCATGGTAGTAGTTTATTGAATTAAATAGTTTATATTGAAATAAATGTAAAGTAATAATGACTGAAATGGTTTCTTGTTTAAAAATAACCATTAAAAGAGCGATTGTATGAATGATGATTTTGAGGTCAATTTTCGCTAGCTCATTCGGTTAAGGTGTGGATCTCGTCAGCAGGGTGGCTCGGGTTCAATTCCTCTTAGGGGTGAGCTAGTTGGAAGGAAACACCCATAAATCCAACCGGTTGAGGGTTGGTGTGCCCTAGATGTTGAGGGTTGGTGTGGCCTAGGCCGAGTGCCAAGTGCGGTCCTAGGGTGATTTTGATGGCTTAGATGCCCTTAGGTCATGGTTTCTTAAACCAAATGTCACCCCCGCTAGTCACGAAGATTTTAGCAAACAAAAAAAATGATGATTTTGGGTAACTCACTTTTGTGTTTGTGTGTGAAGACACCATTTGCTAATTAAAATAAAATCCATAATATAAATTTCTAGCCATGAAGGCACTTCTATAACTTAAGAAGATTGTAGTTCAAATCAATTTATAAAAATATAATAAATTGTTGTTATAGGAAATTAGTGGGCCTAATGGTTAAGACCACGTGTTTCCTCCTAAGAGGTTATAGGTTCAAATCTAGAGGGGGTAGGTTATGTATACCTTTGTAAACCTACCTTAAAAATGGATTATTATTATTATTATTATAATTTTCACAAAAACTGTCTATTTTTTGTATTATTAAAAAAGGTTGTGGCCAAACCCGACAACATATAGTTACAAATTTGCTCCTTCTAAAATGAGTGATATAGATCTTATAGTTATGGACTATATACAAAATACAAACAACAAAATAGTTACATTCATCTATGATCCATCTATTTCTACAATTTCAATTGGTACAGTTTCAATTAAATTGTCCTAGATACAAAAGACATTTAAACTCGTAGAAAATCAATAAACTGAAAAAGTATCCTTGAGTGCTTGAAGCATCTGGCTTATGTTCTGCTTTGGGGAAAGAATGGGGAGAAGATGTTTCCTGCCCTTCATCTTTACATTCTCATCTAAATCTTCAGAGACAACCAAGTCTGCCAAGTTTTTGTCTATTACAAACTAAAATTATGATCCTTTCTTAAGTATTGAATTGATTCCTACAGCATTATGATTGTTTTCTCCTGATCTTCATACTTCCCTTTCCAAAAATCTATTTCAATTTTAACCATTAGAAGTTTACCCCTCATGTTTAATTTGGGACTCCAGTACATCATGTTTTATATTGGCAATGAATTGATCCCTGGCGTATCTAGCCTCCCAAAATTTCTGTCAATTTGCAAACTTTTGGCTTTCACTGTCCACAATGCCTTTCGGGCCATCCTAAGGAATCCCCTCCCTTCTCTCGATTAGTTCCTTGTTTCCTGAGTCTTGTTCCATTCTGCTTTTGAGAGAATTTGTTGCCTCCTGAATGTAATCGCTCCCCAAGACACAAACCAGAACTAAACTGATTCTAAGAGTGACAAAACTATCATGAAAAAACCTTGAAGTCCTATAATTTAGAGGACCCAGGTCTACTGCTACTAAGACTTGAAACACAAGCTTTAGTTCATATTTATTATTTTTGATATTTACTAGTCCTTTGCAACAATTACCTTGTTTAATCAGTCAAGTTTGATTGCTAAACTCCCAGAAGGGATGAGAAGATGACGTCGAATGAAGATTCAACCACAACCCTTCACCACACTCCCATCGAGCCCAAATCATCGAAAGATTACTATAATTATTTGAAAGCAAACCTTGAGCAAGCTGACAATGTCCACCTTGGCACTAATCATTAATACCATTCAAATTCCCAAAGACCAATTACCAAAATGAAAATTGACGTGGAAGAGATCTTCAAGAATAGGCCTGCTTCAATCCAGATGGTTCAAGCACTCAAGGCTAAGACCATTGAGTCTTTTATCACTCAAGAAAATTGTAGTTTCTCAAGCACTCAAGAAAATTGTAGTTTGACTCTGCTCGATTGAGAAATATGGAGAGTCAACTCTGTTTGATTGAAGGGATCATAAGCGTTTGCATTGATTTGGTTGTGTGTTAGTTTGAGTTTGGATTTTGTTGCTGGCAAACTTTCCCCTCCTTGACTATCGCCATCCCGTAACTGTTCTTCAATCTTTTCTATATTTCACCATAGACCATCACCGCGAAAATTCCAGAAAATGTTGAAAGGAATGAGCCTGCCACCTTCGAAATTCACTAAGGATTGAGTGCCTCTGCTCATAACGAAATTCCATCCCTCAACGATAGACTGATCCAGATGCGTTGTTCGTAAACTCAATGTAACCTCCTAAGGGTCTTAGAAAGACAACTAAAATCCACATTGTCCCAAACACTAAAACAATAACATTCATCTGAAAAAATCACCAATCTTGTCGCCATTATGAGGGAAGATCGAATGTACAGTAGTAATCATCATTAGCATCAAATCCCTGCGAGCGAAAGGGATTGCTTGATGAAGCTTCATTAATTGACCTTTGAGCACATTAAAAACCAGATTAAATGCATATTTTACCAAAGGATTTCCTTGCCACTTGGTGGTTTCTCCACACCAAACTTGGACACGACGTTGTAGGTTAAAACTCCTATATTTTTTTGCCATGAAATCCATAGTTAGGGGATAGATTGAATAGTTATTTCACTATTACTTGTTATAGTTCCTATAGGGAGACTACAAGCAAACTTTGCATGATGGTCAACCTTCTTGTTTGGGATTTGCAAACCTTATCTCCCTTATACCATTAGCCTCACTTTGAATCCTCGTTGGTAAACGAGATAAAATCAAGTCTTTTGGATTTGTGTGGAGCACTAAATGGTGAATTAAGACCATTGAGTCTTTTATCACGTTCAAATGGTGTATTTCCATGCCTTTAACCTGCTTCAAACCTTGCCACATAGCCATTGCTTCTGCTTGATTGTTAGTCATTATTCCCAATCCCTAAGCGTAGGTTTTCTCATGTTTTCCTCCAGGGTCAAAGAGCCCCCCGCACACCTTGTACTGCCAACCCTGGGATAATAATAATAAATTTTATAAATTATGTTTATTTAATCTTATTGGAAGAGATGAGTCAACCACGCCATAATGATAACAATAACATTTGCAAAAAAATCAAATGCACATAGTATTAATTGTACACAAATATCCCAATCCGCATTAGGGATTGGCCTAGGATAGAAAACCCATATTTACATGAATTAACTACTACCCTCCATTTTAATACTTACCACAAAGCCCCAAAAAATACCAAATTCTCACATACACATTTTATTGAAATCCATGCAATATGTAGGGTTAACATGCATAAACCATGGAGAAAGATTTACAAAAAGGGAGACATCCAAGCAATTCAAAGGAATTCATCTATGTATAGTTGGCATTCAAGTTTCAAACAAAACCACTCCAAGATGCAACTTTGATGGAAGAGGTAATTAGAAGGTAATTGTTTTGCATCATCTCCTATTGATAGCATATCATAACAAATGACATATAACAATTCATCTAAAAATAATAATAATGCCAATGACCTTGTCTAGAAAAAATAATATATGTTGGGAAGAGTCAATATATGATATAGTAGTAGGTAGGGGATGGCTCCCATGGTGAGGAGTATATTTTTCCTCTCAAATGAAGATGGGGATCAATTAAATGTTCACCTCTCAATTCTCTAAATTGGGGGTAGTACTATTGTTGTCCAAAAATTGTAGTAACTGATGATATTTTGCAAAACTACCACTTCATATCATTTCCTTGCTCCACTCATTTTTGTCCCCTCTACTCAAATATTTTATAACTACAATATAACAATATTAATGTTTTCAATTGTTGTAGACTAAATATCCTTTGATCATTGTTATTAATAACATCTATGCCATCTAATTAATTTATATAAGCATTATCCCAAACATTCTTCATTTCTTAGTCATCTATGTTTTTGTTTTAATCCATCTAAACACTAGGTTAGAGATCAAATGATGTTAAATGACACTCTCATTTTCCCTACATGTAGCTTGTATTCAAAATCATCGATATGTGAAATTTAAAATGAAAAAGAGCAAATAAAGTCTACAGTTTCTTTTTAAAGCTTTAATCATAGGAGTACTAGTAGTTTTTAAATTATTTTTTAGTTTATATATGCATGCACTTTTTAAAATTTGAAAATAGATTTTATTTGATTAAAAGAGAACAGTTTTCATATTTTCATTTAATGTTCTGTTTATGCTATGATTAGTTGTTTTTAGGGTTAGCATAACATTATTGTAATTTATAATTTCAAGGTTAACGTTATTTTTTAAAAGATTTTCTAGTTTTTATATAACTATTAATATATGTGATCCTTATTAAAATAGTTATAGAATTTTGGAATAAAAATGTTTAGAGCAATATTTTTTTTTTCCACGGAAACATAATTTTATTAATCAAAGAGACAAAATTACTTATTGTCCATATATGCTGCATCATACATTCAGCTGATATATACAAAAAAACATGCATGCCTTTATAAGCTCTGAATCATATTATGAAGCAAATATAACCTCTCTGATCAATAGACAAAAATAACATATTATGAAGCAAATATAACCTCTCTGATCATAACAATATCATCAACTATCAACAAGACCTTACAAAAAACATTTCAGCACTAATCCATAATGATTCATCCATACTCCCAAATAAAAGCCATATGAGAATTAGAGAAAAACCATAGGAATTCAAGCTCTGTGATATGGTAGGAGGCTGAGCCTTTCCCGAAAAAGCCTGTGATAAAACTTGAATGAAGAACCATGCTCATTCGCAACCACTTTTATTTTCCCTGAACCCAACAAGGTCCGCTTTGGAAAGTATATATATGAAAAATATATTCCTAAATCTAAAGTATCTTCAAATCTAAATATACATATCCCCACACAAACACATAATGTATAAGCTTAAATGTGTTGATAGTTTAATGGATACATTCCATTACAGTTTTTTGAATTCCTGACATAATCTTATTAGAAAGACCTTCAATCAACATAATCTAGACGTAAGCAATATGACTAACAAAAAAGCCAAGCCATCTCTTTTACTAGTCTTACCCACTCAGGGCTAACTAGTGGTATCATATTTAAAATAAAATCGTAACAAAAATGAATGTGTTAATAGTTCAATGGATACATTCAATTATGGGTTTTTGTATTCCAACATAATCTCATAATAAAAATTATGTAATATAAAATTTCAATGTTGTAGATATAAAATGAGAAACTTACTTCATCATAAAAATGATGTAATATAAAATTTCAATGTTTTAGATATAAAATGAGAAACTTACTTCATAGAAAAAATTATGTAATATAAAATTTCAATGTTGTAGATATAAAATGAGAAACTTACTTCAAGCATCGTAAATGAATATCATAGTTGTAATATTCATGAACATAGATTCATTTAAATCCATATTTAGCATTCCAAATGATTTGAGGTGTAATGTCATTAATAATTTTCTTCATAGTAAAATAAAAAATTGGTAGTTGGTCATGGTAAAATAACTTTATAAATTTTTATTCATCACATTTTAACAATTAGTTTTTTTTTTTAAGCATGAACTATTTGCAATTTCATATTAAATAAGTTGAACATAACCATTGAGTACAAAAATACAGAGTTTTCAACAAAGCAAAAATTCAAATCATGATCCCAAAAAATTCTAATTTTTGGTTCACAGTCCCATCTTGGTTATCTATAAAACTAGGTATCCCGTGAGTGCTATAAATTCGCACATACTGCTCTAAAATCGAAATACATTTACACTGCATATACTATAGATATATAGGGTAAAAATTATAAAGGCTAACTATTCTTTCCATAATTCTTGGTTGGTTGGTAGATCAAATCCTCCTTCATTCCTCTAATTTCCACAAACTAAGAAAATTGGCAATGGCTACATTTGTTCAAGCTCATTAATTTGTCCAGGTCAATTATGATGGCTTCCATCTGCCTTCCTTGATCTCATGGCCACATCCTCCAAGTGAGAATCCATTGTTGACAGTTGGAGCAAGAAGTGCCTCATGATGTTCAGAAGTCCTTCCATATGCCGTGCATGTTCCTTAACATCTGCTTGAAGTTGAGAAAATCATTCCTTAGGCCAGTGCAAATTTCTCTCCAAGACACCATTTTTTTCTACTTGTTAAATGCCTCACTATTACTTTCCTAGCTGCTACCAAATTTTTGGTTCCTTGATGTCACTTCCAAATTATCGTGTTCTTTAGTCCTAATCTATAGGTGAGCAAGAGACAAAATTTTACCAATTTCTCCAAAATATGGGCTTCCCGGGAGGATGTTAGGGAGTCGGTTGGTTTCCTCTGCTAAATCGTGTGATGAACCTGCAATAATTAATTAATGCAAATACACGAGATATCAGAAATAATAGAACTCAGAATCACTTTTATATTGATCACGGGTCACTTCGAGGGGGCAACCTCCTTTGAGCAAGTTCAATACAATTAACTTCACGGTGCCTTCAATGACCTCAACACACACTTATATACTAAGTCTATGCCCAATACTATGGGTCAAAACCATGGGACATATAATACTACGAGACGACTTACAAAGCATATGCGTCCAATACTATGGGTCAATACTATGGGCTAATATAAACTATGGATCAACAAATACTACGGGATGAATTACAAAGCATATGCGTCCAACAACAATATACTAACATAGTAAAGAGAAGGGTTGACACGGGTTCCTAACATCCCCTCTCCCTTAGAAAAAGCTTTGTCCTCAAAGCTTTGGTTGGAGAAATTGCTGCAGAATCTGAAGGAGTGGTTCCCCGGTAGCATCCTCGGGTTGCATTTCGAGCCACTGACGCCTTTGGAGTGTTAGGGAGGATTGCTTGTAAGGTTGTAGACGAAGAAGAACCCTATCAGCTGCGTGGAAAATGTGCTCAGAACGGTGTTGATCGGCTTGTTGTTTCAGGCGAATTCTGGCCATGTGAAGATTGTCATGCAGAATGAGAAGAATCTGATTGCGGTTGCGAAGAACCGAGTCAATTTCCTGAACCGGGGAGCTGCTAAGGGTGTATGGAAGAAGAACTGGCGGTGTCTGTCCATAACAGTATGGTGTCCTTTGAGATGTGGTATTGTACCACCAGAGCCTTGCTAGAAAATCCATAGAAATAGTTGGCCAAAGTTGTGTAGGGATGGGAAAGGGTTTGAGCAATCCCGAAAGGAGTATCGTTTCACCCTTGTTGACTTGGAAAGTATCACAGTCAGCCACCATCTGTTGAATTGTCATTTTCAGTCCCTGCCAAAAGAAGTTACATTGTTCCCGGTCATACATTTTGAAGAACCTAGAGTGCCCTACTAATGAAGAAGCATGGAGTTTATAGAAGAGATAGCCCTGTTGAACATATTGCAACCAATTTGGAACAAGCAGAGAAAGAGCTGTAAGAGAAACTGGGTCATCAATTGTGCGAGAAGGAGCATCTGCCACCATATTGTCCTTACCCTTCTTGTAAGTGATCGCATAGGGATAACCCATGAGTTGGATAATCCATTTCAGGTGTGTTGGGTAGGAGACCCATTGTTCCAGAAAATTTTCTAGACTCTGGAGATCAGTCTTGATGCATAAATAATTCCCTAATAGGTATGGCTGCCACTTCTGTACTGCATGCAAAATAGCTATCAGTTCCTGCTGAGAGGTAGATGGGACTAAATTCTTACTGGAAAGGTCTCTTAAAGGCGGCAAGCTCATTGGTTCAACAAAGACACCTGCATATCTATCCAAGGAAGTAGTGGAGACCGTTGATGGGTGCATCTGAATGGAATGGAGCTGAGCGATGACACCATGTGAATTCTTCTTAAGGATTTTTTCCAGGCGATGTGAACTGATGATGCAGAGAGACCCTGGTTGTAAGCCCATAAATTTGTGTTGTGCCCCATTGACTGAAAACTGCATCCAAAGTTCAGCAAAATCCCATAAGATGGGGCCAAGTGTGCGTAACCATTGAACGCCCAAAAACACATCACATCCACCTAAGGACAAGGAAAACATGTCAGAGCGCAGGTTATAATATTCCATAGAGATACGCACATTGTGACACTTCCCCTTGCAAGGTAAGGTGCCCCCATTGGCAACCATGACTTCAAAGTTGGAGCAAGGATGGACAAAACAATCAGCCTGTTTGGCAATTCGAGGGTCAATGAAGTTATTAGTGCTACCAGAATCAATGAGTATGGTAAGAGGGAGCTTCTTGAAGTATCCCCTGATTCACATTGTTTGTGGGGTGGTGACGTCGGTTACAACATGGAGAGATATCTCGGGTGGGTCGTCCTGAGATGGGGTGTCAACAGGTGTGTGTTGAATGTCGACCTGATCATCTACTGTATCTGGAGCTTCTTCATCAAGTTCTGAGGAAGGCGTAGAATCCACATCCAAGAGATAGAGCTTTTGTTGAACACATCTATGTCCCCGAGTGAATTTCTCATCACAATTATAACAAAGCCCTTTTTCTCAGCGTGCCTGTATCTCTGTTTCAGACAAATGCTTGATAGGAATTGGTTGAGGAGCAGGCGTGATGGGAGGTCGTTGGGAACCCATATTTCTGAAGGGATAAAGGTGGGTTTAGAGCGTTGTTGAGCTGCGATCTTGTCCTCTGCCAACTTATCCAACCCTAGGACTTCCATCATTGTGTTGGGACAGAACATTTTGACCTCTGAGCGGATTTCATCCTTGAGACCACTGATAAAACAATTCTTGTAGAATTCATTAGACAATCCTTCTGTGTGATTGGCTAATTTCTCAAATTCTGTCTGATACTCTCTCACTGTGCCAGTTTGGTGAAGTTTAGTGAGTGCTCCTGTGAAGTCGTCAAAAGCACTAGGACCAAATCGTGGCAAAAGGAGTTGGCAAAAATCTGTCCAGTTTGGTTCGGGATGAGCTTTGATGTACCAACGGTACCATTGAAGGGCTTCTTGTTCCAAATGAAAGTATGCAAGTGGAACTTTCTGGACATCAAAAGTATTATGCAGACTGAAATATTGTTCTGCTCGGTATATCCATCCAGTCGGATCAGTACCATTGAAGCGAGGAAAATCAAGCTTCGGCCCACAAAAATTGCTGGAAGAAGAGAACCCGGTGGCTGCAAAAGATTCTGGCTGTCGATTATTGTTCATGGCTGAATGCTGAAGATGGAGGCTGAGAAATTTTTCATCCAGATCTTGGAGTTTGGTTTGGATGGTTGCAAGTGCTTCTTCCATGGTTTTTGCTCCTGCGCGGGTGACAACCACAACCAGGAGTATTTTTTTTTTTTTTTGGGGGGGGGGAATGGATAGAAAAACACAAACAAAAGCTTATTTAGTAAAGGAAGATTTGGATTTGGGAAAAACTCGGATGGGTAATTGGGGTATGACTAGGTTTTGGACACTTTCTGATGGACAGGGAAGCAAAAAATGGGGATTTTAGAATGGGGGTGAAAGAATGAGAAAATTTGGTAGAGAGGCACAAAGAAGCAGAATTAGGAAAGGAACACGGTGACAAAATTTGAAGGCGTTTGGGTGAAAATTGAAGGAGTTATGGCAAACCCTAAAAATAGACAAATGTGGAATTTCTGGTCTCGGGAAGTGGAATTTGGGATAGGGTCTTCAGGAATGAAATATGCAAAATGGGATTGCAGGGATGTCAGTGAAGTTTCAGGGAAAACAGAGTTGAAACATAATTTTATAAATGGGGATTTCAGAATGGGGGTGAAAGAATGAGAAAATTTGGTAGAGAGGCCCAAAGAAGCAGAATTAGGAAAGGAACACGGTGGCAAAATTTGAAGGCGTTTGGGTGAAAATTGAAGGAGTTATGGCAAACCCTAAAAATAGACAAATGTGGGATTTCTAGTCTTGGGAAGTGGAATTTGGGATAGGGTCTTCAGGAATGAAATATGCAAAATGGGATTGCAGGGATGTCAGTGAAGTTTCAGGGAAAACAGAGTTGAAAAATAATTTATTTATTATTATTATTATTTTTATTTATTTATATATATATATATTTTGCAGAAATGGATCGACAACAGCGGTGCGGAAGGGATCTGCAACGGTGCGGAAGGGATCGAAAACGGCTGGATCTGAAACGACGACTGGATCTGGAATGACGACTGGATAGATCTAAAACGGCTGGATCTGGAGCGGAAGTGATTGGCAACAGTTCAACTAAAAATAGATATGGACCCCGGGTATGTGCGGCTTCCTATCGGTTCAGGGGATTCACTCAGCCACCAATGCTGTCTGACAGCTTGCGTTTTGGGGCAGTACCCCTCACTCCACGGCTCAGGTAAAACTGATAACCGCTTTGCCACAAATGACAGCTCTTGGTTTACTTCACGGGTGGGAACTAGTCAATCAGGTAGGGGTCGTTGCCCTTTTCGCTGGCAGGTCCTCTCAATGGGCCAGCTACTTTGGGGTTCCTATGGTACGCCTCACAATGAGTTTTAGGGCTTATGCCCAAGTACTTCCCACAGTTAAGCGGATAGGGGTTATCCTCAGATCCGAATTTTCAACAGATGCGAAAATTTTTTTGGCAGAAATTCCACCCAACAAGCCCAAGAAAGTGCTCTGATACCAGATGTGATGAACCTGCAATAATTAATTAATGCAAATACATGAGATATCAGAAATAATAGAACTCAGAATCACTTTTATATTGATCACGGGCCACTTTGAGGGGGCAACCTCCTTTGAGCAAGCTCAATACAATTAACTTCACGGCGCCTTCAATGACCTCAACACACACTTATATACTAAGTCTATGCCCAATACTATGGGTCAAAACCATGGGACATATAATACTACGGGACGACTTACAAAGCATATGCGTCCAATACTATGGGTCAATACTATGGGCTAATATAAACTATGGATCAAAAAATACTACAGGACGACTTACAAAGTATATGCGTCCAACAACAATATACTAACATAGTAAAGAGAAGGGTTGACACGGATTCCTAACAAATCGATCCTTTCAGTTTCCACAATGCTAAATTTATGGTCATCTTCACGATGTTTGTCATCCTTTACCTCCATGTCCATCCACCCGATGCTCCAGATAGTTATGCCGTGTGATCTAGACTGCTCACATGGAAGGCTATTACCTATTGTATTGCCTCCCTCCACGCGTTTAAAACTACTTCCTTCCTTGCCATGATTGATCTAGTTCTTGCACATTTCCTTGGGGTTCGACCTTGGATTCATGACTTTACCTCCTTGGATTCATGACTTTACCCCTAAGTTGATCCTCCATACCTGTTCTCCTATGCCAACCACTTCCTTGTTGGTGCACCCTCATTTCGGGTGATCATACTAGGGTGTAGTTTAACCCCATCATTAGCTAGCTTGTTCGTGATTTCATTGTTGCATATTTTGATGTGGTAGAAGGTGATACTCAAAATATTTTTAACCGAGTTTAAAATTCTCTTTTGCAACCGACCCATATTTAGTTCCTTACTTTTACAACATTTTTGAATCCCGCTAATGATAATATTTGAGTCTCCAAAGATTGTTATATTTGAAAGGTTTAGGGAGGCAATTTGTTCGACTCCTTGCAAAAGAGCTAGGCATTATGCTTCATTATTTTTCTTGGGTCCAAGTCCTCAAGCAAAGGTTTCCATCTGATTTCCTCTTGGGTCTATCAAGAACCCCCATCCCCCGCACCTTCCTCACCAAGGTTTCCTTTCAAGGTTCCGTTGAAATAGAGGTCGTGACATTAAAGTTGCATTTTCCAGTTTTTAAATTCATATGGAATCATATCTAGAGCCCAAGAAGGTGTGATGGCACTATGTGGGGATCCTTTCTTTAGATGATCTTTGATCTAGTTTGATTCTGCAGTTGTTAGGGGTTCAGACTCCAGGAAGGTCATTCCTCTTGCTTTGAAAGAATCGAACATGAGTGCTTTAGTCCTGGTGACAATCGATCCATTGTTGGTGATTTTGTTATATAAAAAATATTTCGGGCTAACTAAATTTTCCAGCAAACGTTCTTTGCGAGAACATTCCATATTTGCATAAAGATATGTTTCCTATTTAGAGAGCCCAAGTAAAACTCCTACCATTTACAAAAGAGATCACTCCAACTTGTTGACATAATTATATTTATGATCAAACTTTGGGTGGTTGAATTCCATACTTCTTGTGTGAAGCTACACTCGAGAAAGATATGTTTGGTCATTTCTCCTAAGCTTTTACATAAAACACACCAGGAGGGTCCTTCAATGCCTCGTCGACTCAAGTTTTTTGAGGCAAGGATGTGGTTCTACACCAAGGTCCAACAAAAGGCATTTATCTTAGGGAGAGCATCATTCTGCCATATTTTTATCCACATGCAAGTGAAAGGATGATTCATAAGCTTGTTGATTAGATTTTTGTATCCTTCTTTTACATTATAGCTTCCTTGCTTTCCCCATCCTCTAGAGTCTTTGTCGTTGATGTGGGAAGGAGCCATTCCCTAGAGTAAGAATAAGAGCATTTCATGCTCGTAGGATATTTTCTCTGGCACTTCTTTTTGCCTCCAACATTGCCATTGACCTGATTTCATCCAAATTGAGAGATCATAAGGAGTTTTGTAACCATTGGAGATGAGCGAATTTTTTATGTCATTTAAACCAAGATCAATGTTTAAAGGTGCTCGCCCATGATTCTGTCCTCCCACATTCATATGCTTTTTCCATCAGTCGGGAACCAATATAAATTTTCCTACAATAAGTTCCATACTGCTTTGCATAGATTCCAAATACGTGATCCTTTACTTTGCAAGGGATCCTTGTCTAAGCATCTCTTCCTTGGATTTTTAATATATTTATTTCATAATATGACTTTCCACCATTTATTATTTCCCGACACCATCCTCCAGAGATTTTTTGCTCCCATTGCTACATTCTTTAGCTTGGGCTCTCTAATTCATGTTCCCCCATTTTTTTGGCCCTCTAACTATTTCCCATTTTACTAGATGGAATTTGCTCTGATTGCTTTTTCGTCCTTGCCATAGGAATATTCTAATCTTCTTTCTTATCTATGAAAGGATTCTTGTAGGGGCTAATAGGGAAGAGCATAAATAAATGGGAAGAGAAGACAAATTTGCCTTAATTGAGTTATTTTTCTTGCTAAGTTGAGCCATTTTACTTTCCATTCCTGATTAGTTTTCTTGATTTGTAGCATAACTCCTTTCCATTCTGCAACTTTGTGATTTCCCAGTGTTATTGGAACTCCTAGATACTTGAAGGAAGTCTAATTGTGTTTACAGTTGAATCCAAGGATTCTAGAGATTTGAAGAGAGAGTTGCAGGGGACTGTTCTAACTGTAGATATTGCTTTTTCCATGATTTACTTCCCCACTAAAGCATCCATGAAATTGTCCAAGACCATTTTGATATATCTAGTGTTAACCATTGAGGAAACGCTCAAGAAAATTGTGTCATCTGCCAATTATGCGTGATTAGCTGGTTTAGCTCCTCTTGTTATCAAAATGCCAGGAAGGTCTCCTTCTTCTCTTTGTTTATTTAGCTTTTTACTCAAAGTTTTTGCTACAAGAAGATATAAAAAGGGAGATAAAGGGAAACCTTGTCTCAAACCCCTAGAGATTTGAAAGAAAGATGCGAGCCTTCCATTCATGAGAGGGGCAAACCAAGGAATTCCAATACAAGCTTTTATCCATTTAACAAAAGAAGCATAAAATCCAAATTTATCAAGAACAAAGTAAAGGAAGTTGTGTCTTACTATGTCAAAGGCGTTTGCTAGATATAGTTTAATTGCCATACCTTGTTCCTTTCTCTTGTTGAGTTGGAAAGGATGGATTCCTAAACACTGATGATGTTGTCTATGATATGTCTCCCTAATATGAATCCTCCTTGGTTATCTGAAATGTTTTTTGAGAGAATCTTCTTTAGTTTGTTGGCCATAATTTTTGTGAGATTCTTGTACAAGGAATTGCACAAAGAAATAGGTCTACATATGTTGATGGAGAGAGGGAGAGATTCCTTAGATATGAGCGCAATGAAGGTGGATTTGGTGGCTCCCCCTGCCGCTATCGTTTCCTCTGGTCCAATTTAGCATTTTGCAGAGATCTCCTTTTATAGTGTCCCAAGTTTCCATGTAGAAACTAATTGAAAACCCGTCCAGTCCTAGTGCTTTATCTGGATGAATACCCCATATAGATTCTTGAATCTCTTCTTCACTGATTGGCTTTATAAGAAAATATAATTTCATTCTTTTGTCATAAATGAAGAGACGTCTTGACACATCTATTCATAGGAATTTGGATTTCTGCATTTATTTTTTGTATATAACTTTTTGTAGAATTTTCGGGCTTCCTTTTTTATTGCTTCCTTACTCCTTATCATTCTTCCATCTGTGTCTCTTAGCTCTTTATATAGTTGCAACATAGTCTACTTTTGAATTGGTTATGAAAGAAGGTTGTATTCCTGTCACTTATATTTAGCCATAAATTTCTTAACTTTATCCTGTGTACTTCATCTTCCCTTCACGTTGTGATTTTAAGTTGTTTTTCCAATTCATTTTCCTTTTGCACGGTCTCCTCTGCGATTATTCATGTCCCCATTTCCTTTTGGAGTGAACCTAAGGATTCTTGGATTGATTTCCTTTCTTGTCTAGGTTCTTTAAAGTTATGTTTATCCCACTCTTTGAGGGATACTTTGACTCTTCTAAGCTTCTCTTCCCATTTATAGCTAGGTGATCCCAATACAATGCTCTCCCATACCTTGTGAATTATTTGCCTAACCTCCTCCTTTTGAAGCCATATTGCATTGAAGCGGAAGGGTATTGGGACTTGAAATTTTGGAGATAGAAAGGTAAGAGATATAGGCTTATGATCCAATGTTGCAGATGGGAATATTTCAACATGAGGCGTGCCTTTTGTAAAAAGGATTTGCTTACCAAGTAGCAGTCTAACCTTGTGGCAATACCTCATGGCCTTATCCTTCTGTTGTTCCATGTGAAGGATCATTTCTTTGGTTCAACATCGAGAAGATATAGATTTGTCGTCAAGTCTTAGAGCATTTCTCCAAAAGGGTTGTGAGAATTATGATCTACAACAAGATATAGGAGCCTTAGATAATCTCACAAATCAAATTACTTGCAAAAACCAGCAAAAAAGCTTGAAAGAAGACAAATTTACACACACAATGTGAACTGAAGCTTGGTATTATCTGACTATCTAACATGTGAATATGTTTAGAACAATTTTATATTACATTTGGAGAAATTTGTGAGGCTTAGGAAGCCCAAAATGAGTGTACATGTCCAATTGGCCAAATTGGCCTCAATCCCCCCTAGGTGGGTCCAACTTGCTCCAACTCAGCCCAAATGGTCACGAATTGTAGTGTGAACGTGGCTGAGGCATGCTGGAACAATAATGGGTCATAGGCATGCATGGGTGAGCAAAATAAGGTGAGTGGGAGGTCCTAGGAGGCATTAAATGCTCCAAATCATGCCAAAATTGGGCCAAATCCACCCAAGCGCTCCTAGTCAACAACAATTCCCCATTTCAAGGAAGGGGAGTGCTCTAGCATTAAATGAGGGCACACTTGTGGACAAATGTGGAGTTTGACTGAGCTGGATTGATCAAATAGGTGTGAACACTTCCAATTAAGTGGATATTTGCCCAATTAAAGCTACCTAAGTCCAAACCATAGTGTAATAATGCATAATAGACAATAAAATTGACTAAGGCTATGAACCAAGGTACTAAGAGGTGGATTACTATTCTAACACCCCCCCTTAACCAGAACTTAGTACGTCTCATGAAATTAAAGTGGGAGGCCTTGGCAACAAAGGCTCAAGTCACCTCATACAAAACATAAATTTTATTTGTCCATGTAAATTGAGGACAAGAAGGAAAACCTCATGGGATAAAACCTTCCCTATAAAATGGACATGTGGCTAAACCTGCAATAAAATTGCAGCAATAACCATCCATCACACACTCCAAGCAAATCTCTCAAGTGAGTGAAGGTCTTCTCAGTGAAACTCTTGGTGAAAATATCAGCAGTTTGCTCAGTGGATGGGCAATACTGCAAGGAAATCACTCTGTCATGCACTAAGCCCCAGATGTAGTGCATATGGATTACAATATGATTTGTTCTCTGCCTCTGAACTAGATCAGTAGATATCTTGATGGCACTTTGATTGTCCACCCAAATGTTGGTTGGAGAATCAACTGCAACACCAAATTCCCGAAGAATTCCTTGCAACCAAACACACTGTGTGGCTTCATTCACTGCTGCCCTGTACTTGGACTCTGCTGATGAAAGTGAAATAGTATGTTGTTTCTTACTTGACCAACAAATAGGACCTTCATGAAACATGAAAAGAAAACCTTAAGTGGACTTTCTATCAATGGGATCTCCAGCCCAATCCGAATCAGAAAATCCAACTAGTTATAGTGAAGAACTAGTTGCATAGTGTACCCCAAAATTCTTTGTTCCTTGGACATACTGGAGGATATTTTTGGTTGCCTTCCAATGGATATCATGTGTCTACTGCATATATCTTGCTACAACACTTACAACATACGACAAATCAAGTCTTGTATGTGTAAGGTACAACAAACTACCAACTAGCTGCTTGTAGAGTGTGCAATCCACCAAAGGAGAATCACCAAATTCACCTAGTTTTATGCTTGAAAGGAATGGGCACTTGGCTGCCTTATAATCAGCCATTTTAAACTTCAATAATAGGTCTAAAGCATACTTTGGTTGACTCAGCATGATGCCTCTTTCAAATTGCTCAATTTCCAAACCCAAAAATTGCCTTAGCAATCCTAGATCGGTCATGGCAAATTCACTGTGTAGAGATGCCTTAATTGAACCAATTTGTTTGTTGTAGCTCCCTGTAATTAAAATATCATCAACATACAGTACAATGACCTGAAAAATATCATCACATTGCTGCAAATACACATTTGGATCAGACTTGCATCGAATGAAACCAATTGAGAGCAAAAAAGCATCCATTTTAGCATACCAAGCCCTGGGGGCTTGCTTGAGTCCATAGAGTGATTTATTCAACCTGCAAACAAGTGAAGGATCCTCTTGGAAACCTTCAGGTTGCTGCATGTATATCCCTTCCTGTAGATCACCATGTAAGAATGCACTTTTAACATCCATATGGTGCACTTGCCAACCCTTACTAGCTGTAATGGCTAGAGCTAGTCTAATTGATTCCATCTTTGCAATCGGTGCAAAAGTATCGGTATAATCCACACCTTGGATTTGAGAGTATCCCTTAGCCACTAATCTGGCCTTATACTTTATATCAGAACCATTAGCAGCAAGTTTGGTTCGAAAAATCCACTTACATTGCACAAGCTTCCTCTTGGGAGGAAGGGGTACCAAATCCCATGTTTCATTCTCTTGAAGAGAATGGAATTTTTCTTCCATTTCTGATATCCACCTTGGATCATGATAAGCTTCCTGATATGATTTTGGATCAGCTCCAATCATCATATGATAGTGATCATCAAGAGCACTTTCAATTGCAAAGGAAGCATTGTTTGTTTGAGATCTAGTCTTCCTAGGCTCTTGGGGATTGCCTGCAATTCACCTGCAACTTGTATGATTTTTTCAGCCCACTTGGGCCTTGATGGTGACTCATCTACAGCAATGTCATCTTCAGTGATGTCATTATCAAAATTATCAGAAAATATAGAGCTTGAATCATTACTTACTTCATCAAGGTGTGGAGGAGAAGAGCATTCCCCTGGTGCAAGCTCAAAATCTGGTATTGGTTCCTCTTCGAATTGCACACTTCTCTCAATGAAAGTTTTGAGTGTGGATGTGTCAAAGAGCTTATAATCCTTTGTACCTTCACCATAGCCAACCATGATACATTCCCTTCTCTGTGGCTGCAAAGCCTTCCTCTTTTCTGATGGAATTTGAGCCCATGCTCTAGATCCAAAAATCCTGAAATTTGAGACATTTGGTTTTTGGCCAAACCATGCCTCGTAGGGGGTTTTTGCTTTGACTAATTTGTGGAATTACCTGTTCTGAATATGTGCAACACAATTGATAGCTTCATCCCATAGCTTGGGGCTTAGATCCCTTGCTTCAATCATGCATGTTGCCATCTCCTTGAGAGATCTATTTTTCCTCTCTGCCACACCATTTTGTTGTGGTGTGTAGGGGATTGAATGTTGCATTTGAATGCCACATTCCTCACAAAGGTGCTGCAGATTTTTGTTTACATATTCCTTCCCATTATCAGTGCTAAGGATTTTTATCTTATTCGCACTCTGATTTTCCACTAAGGCCTTCCAAATCTTCAATTGCTCAAACACTTCAGATTTTAATTTTAGGAAGAATACCCAGCAAAATCTAGAGTAGTCATCAATGAAAGTGAGTATATACCTTGATCCACCATAGGATGGAGTGGGTAGAGGACCAATGAGTTCTGGATGTACCAATCCAAGTGGTTGGGTGGCTCTCCTTGCCATCCCCTTCTCATAGTTGCGTTCTGGATGCTTCCCAACTACACATCCAATGCAAGCTCCATTTGAAGATTTGATTTCAGGAATCCCTTCCGCCATCTCATCTTTGTGCAATGCTTGGAGATACTTGTAGTTCATGTGGCCAAATCTTTCATGCCATAGCTTGGAGGTCTCGTTGGCATGAGAGAGGAGAGCTTGGTCACTAGAATTGGGAAGAAAATTCGAGAATTTGTACATCCTCTCTTGGTGATCTACATACCCAACTGCCACAACTTGGTTTGATGAAATTTCTGAAATCTCTACCAAGTCAAGAGTAAATGTTACTCTCTTGGATTCTCCTGTATGGGTCATTTGATATACTGATAGAAAATTTGCAGCCAAGGATGGTACATAGAGCACATCACTGAAATAGCCATGCTCCAAATCAATCCTACCAATCCCTTTGGTATGGATTTCAGAGTCATCTCCCATTCAAACTGCTAGGCCACTATTCAAATGCATAGAGGAGAAGAGGTCTCTAGATGAAACCATGTGCCTAGAAGCCCCTGAATCAATAATGAAGGATGAGGAATTGGAAATACCTGCTACCAAGGCATGACATTTCTCCTTGTTGTCAGAATTGGAGGTGCCATCTTTCTTTCTTGCGCCATCAGGGACAGGGATGTTGTTTTTCTCCAGTAGCTGCGCCATGGTATCAATAGTTTTCTTCATGCAGGAGCTCTCTGGATGCCATCCCTTGTGGTAATAGGTGCATTTGGTCTTCTCTTTTCCCTTCTTTTCCTTCTCCTTGGAAGGATTCGAACCTCCATCAGCAGATTTGGGTTTTTCAAACTTCCTCTTCTCTGGCTGCTTCGAATTCTTTGCCTTCTACTTTCCCTTGGAGGCATTCAAAACACCCATGGCCAAAGCTTGATCTTTAGATTTGATGGTGCCCATTTGAACGAGCTTGTCTTTCTCTGGAGTAAGACATTCCATGAAGTTTGCTAGTGTTGGCATTTGCCAATTTCGAAGTGTCATCTTGGCATAATGGAAGGTGCTTACAAACACTGAAAATTCTAGCCCTAGCTTCGAAAGGATGGACATTATCAATTGTTCTTCTTTCTTAACAATTCCACATTGCTGCAGCTGAATCACTAGAGACTTGAACTTAGTGAAGAACTCTTGGATAGTTTCAAAATGCGCTGGGCTCAAGCTGATGAGCTCATTTTCAAGCTGATGGTCTCTCAATTCATCAGTTTTCCCAAAGAGTGATTCTATATTAACCCAGACTTCATTTGGGGTTGTCAAACTGTCTGTATGAAACAAGAGTTCCCTCGAAATACTCAGGCATAGAAATCCGTATGCTTCACCAAGTCGATTGTAGTACTTGGCTTTCTCCACAGCAGAGTTTGGCTCCACTTCTGTGCCCATGGTAACTGTATAGAGACCCTTTGATCTCAGTTGAATGACCATTTCATCCTTCCAGTCGAATAAATTGAAAGGAGTGAGCAATAGGTGGTTTGCTTCCATTTCTGCTTGCATTGATGGTGAGAAAACTACTGAAAGTCCTGCAAAAAACACTCAATTTTATATGGAAATTCTCTCATTAATGCAACTCAAAACACTCAAGATTGATCTGCAACTCACTAAAATCCACAAGGCTCTGATACCATGTGAGAATTATGATCTACAGCAAGATCTAGGATCCTTAGAGAACCTCACAAATCAAATTACTTGCAAAAACCAACAAAAAAGCTTGAAAGAAGACAAATTTACACACACAATGTGAACTGAAACTTGGTATTATCTGACTGTTTAACATGTAAATATGTTTAGAACAGGTTTATATTACATTTGGAGAAATTTGTGAGGCTTAGGAAACCCAAAATGAGTGTACATGTCTAATTGGCCAAATTGGCCTCAATCCCCCCTAAGTGGGTCCAACTTGATCCAACTGAGCCCAAATGGTCATGAATTGTGGTGTGAATGTGGATGAGGCATGCTGGAACAATAATGGGTCATAGGCATGCGCGAGTGAGAAAAATAAGGTGAGTGGGAGGTCCTAGGAGGCATTAAATGCTCCAAATCATGCCAAAATTGGGCCAAATCCACCCAAGCGCTCCTAGTCAACAACAATTCCCCATTTCAAGGAAGGGGAGCGCTTTAGCATTAAATGAGGGCATACTTGTGGACAAATGTGGAGTTTGATTGAGCTGGATTGCTCAAATAGGTGTGAACACTTCCAGTTAAGTGGATATTTGCCCAATTAAAGCTACCTAAGTCCAAACCATAGTGTAATAATGCATAATAGACAATAAAATTGACTAAGGCTATGAACCAAGGTACTGAGAGGTGGATTACTGTTCTAACAAGGGTCACGAACTTTGCTCCTCCCACGTTCTTTGCTTGAGATTGTGGTGTTGAAATATCCCACAGCTATACAATTTTCATGTAAACCTTGAGTATGTAGATCAGATATGGATTTCCAAAAATACATCTTCTTACTGTACAAGTTCTGTTCATAGACATTCCATATTCTTATCATCTTGATGCTACTTAATTCCTTGCTCGACTAATAGCCAATTACTGTGGGTAATGGAGGATATTAGTTTATACTTATCCCTGTCCCACCAAGTTAAGATGTCGCTTGAGGCTCCTTGTGAGCTCACCACATATCCTTGGCCTTTCCTCCACACTTGAGATATTTGTCCTTTGGAAATTTCTGCATCCATCTTAGTTTCATGGAGTTGGAGAATGGTGGGCTGCTCATTTTTCACAAAATTCCTTAGCGCTTCATTTTTTTGTCTTCCTCCCACCCCCCTACAATTCCAGGAGACTAATTTCATTATTTTCGATTAGTTGGGAAGAATTTCTCTCTCGCTTCTTCTAAAGTTTCCTTGAATGATTTCCTTGCTGTTGAAACTTTGATGTGCTTATCTAAACTTAGTTGTTTACTATAGCCTTGTCCCTGGCTGCTTCATTTTCTCTATGTTGTTTGTTAGTTTTCCTTCCTTTCCTTTGTGTTTAAGCCTGCTCATTCTCAGATTCTTCTGTTGAATCCTCGTGTGTGATCTTTGATTTGGAATGCGTTTTGGTCCCCTCATCCATAGGGGGGATTTCATAGTTTCTTACCTATTGAAAGGGTGCATTTGGAAGAATGGATTCGTAATTTTCTTCTTGTCTTAGTTAAACTAGAACATGTTTATCCACTTGTCAACAAGGGGAATGGGGTGTTATAGTCTGATCTTATGCTTTCTCTTTGTGTTCTTCTCCTTCCTCTGATAAGGCTTGAAATTGGAGGTAAGAGGATCTTCTTGAGTGTTTTGTTGCTAAGCGACTCCTCTTTTCTTTCCCTTATTTGGACTTGGTGTCATTCCTCCTCTTTGCGGCCTTCATGTTCAATTGGCTTTGCCTTTGGGAAACTCTTTACAAAATTCCCATATTCATGACATGTCTTGCATTTGAACGACAATTGCTCATAATCCACTTTTTTCATATGTGTCCATCCATCCATGGAAATATTTATTGCTTCAAGAATCCCTTTCTTTAGATTTACCTCAATGCAAATTCTAGCACATGAGAATAAGGGGGGTTTAGGCTCTGATTTGTCTATATAGTTCCCTAGGGCATTTCCAATGACATCTAAGTCCTCATCACTCAATAGTGTAGAGGGAGGTGGGGAAGCTTAACCCATACGAGAACAACTGAGGGTATATAATTTTTGGGATCAAAGTTTACACTCCATCTATTTAAATACATCCCACGAGGGCCCATAAAATATGGTTCATTTCTAAAGATAAGATCCCAATCCTCTATCCTTTTAAACATAAAAACAAAGAACCCCCTTCCACAGAAATTTAATTGCACATTACCTATTATAAGAGGTCTCCAATTCTTGTTTAACCATGTTTCCATGGCTCGTGGTGAAGGCCACATCCCAATAAATTGTCCTGCCAGACCTCTCTTCGAAAGAGTGATTGTTTTGAACTTTGAAGTCGCCGACTTGATCTGAACATCTAGTATTGCTAAGAGTTTCACAAATCGTGAGTCCTCCACTATAGTTGTCAACACTAGTGGGGGAGCACTGATTACTATATAACATAAGACATAATCTATAAGCCACTTGCGCTCCTCCGAATTCGTATCTAGAGGAGGATCCATCAATGATCGCATTGAAAACCCTAACCAGACTGTTACTCTTCTCTCATGCACGCGCTCTTCTCTAGCAATCCAGTGTTATGCATACAAGATAAGGATCTCATTGACGAGGAACTAATAACACATATAGTTGGTTATCGAACCAAAACGATATTGTACAAATATCATCAAACTTCATTCTAGTCTTGCATATTTATTTCCATTTTTATTTACTAATAATACATGTTTATTTCTTTTTTTGTTTTATTAAGAGTAGTTCATACTATCCACTTGTCTCCCCGCATCTCTATACTTTTAGGGACAATTACTATTATACAATAACTAATGAGATCTAATAGTTCAATTTTGTTTGTTTTCAAGAGAGTTATTGAAATAACAGTTGGCGATGATAAGATCTTAGACTCTCTGGTCGAGAAGGAGCAACTGAAAACCTTGAACATATATGAAGGGAGTTATTGAAGTCATATTTGAAGGAGAATAAAAATCCCCCTCATATTATTTTTGATATTAGATAGTATTATCTTTATCCTTCGAATAAGATAATGTAGATATGACAATGGCCAGTGCAATTGCCATAGTTCTCAGACAAAGGATCGCAATCCAAGCAATTCCAAAGCTTGGACATGGATGTGGACATGGCACAAGGATGATATAATAGTTAGGGAAAGTTGATGTGCAGCTAGGCATGGTGACCCAATATTTGATTTGTTTTTTGAAAGCAAATCCTCTTAGGAAAAATGCTCTCATTTATCGCACTTATAGATCACAGAGGTCACCATCCATGTGACCAACTAAGGGAATTTGGGATTGCATGCAATATGACCATGGATTCACAAGGTGAGCTAACTAGTGATGGATTTTTGCAAGGGTAGTTTCCCTACCAAATGGACAGTTAAGATGCTCTAAGAAATATATGGTTTGGATCTTCTAAATCGTCATCTGCTTGAGTTCATTTAGGAAAAAAAGCACATATTGGTGTAAATATCTATAATGATATTAATAAGTAAGAGTATATTAAAAGGTAGTTGACATGAGTAGAATGAGAGAATAGAGAAAAATTGTGGTTGAAGAATTTCTGCTTGAAATTTTAAGATATAGAATGCTATGAATAAACACAAGTTGAATGGAAGTTCACTAGACATGAGTTAAATGAAAAGGAAGATGAAAATTGTGACTGAAGAATTTTCAATCAAAGGAGTGAGGATTGTTATTATTTCCTTGTAAAATAAACAAATTATAATACAAATATGTTATTGATCAGATGAAGAGAAACAAAATGCTCGTTTCCTTAACTTTTATATTTGGTATAACTCCAACTTCAAACAAAAACACTATGGAAAGCTCATAAATAAATAATTGCTTTAGCTTTGAAAGAGAGTGAATGACAATGATTTTCTAATTGTTGTAAACAACTTTGTTGGAAAACCATTTAGCATTTGGTGGTTTGGTGTCGAATATATATCTTTTAGGCCTTAAGATAACATAATATATTTTGTTGTGTTTGTTTCAAATTCAACTTAAATGATTTGGGAGATTGGTCGAGGTGACAATATTGTTCATGATTCTTTGCTTATAAAGATCGAATTTCAAGTTTACAAAGTCTAGTGGAAAGATTGGGAGTAGAGAAAAGACAAAAAGTTTCAAGGAATATTTGTTTATGGATGGATACATATTTCTTTGCCATATGCCTATTCTAATCCATTGATTGAATAAGCTATGGAGGTTGAAATCCAAGCGAATCGAATTCCTTAAGCATTTATTTGGGTACAATTATGTTAAAGTCTACATGGGATTAGATGAAAAATTCCATGACCAACTTCTCCCTACATCCATATCTTGGAAAATGACTTATAAATGGTAAACCCGCTAATCTATGTTAGTTTATACATACAAATTACTAGGGAAATGTCCAGTTGTATAGGTTACCCCTGCACCAACTTTTTAAACATTGGGGGGTGCCCTATATACCATTAGTGGAGATTGGCTTGCTAGTTCTACCTTGAGACTTATCATCTTAAGGGAAGGCCTTGCGACGATTAATTAGGCTATTCATGAAAGGTTGGATTGTTGTCAAAACTAATTGTCTCCACTTACTCACTAGAACGAAGTTTCCAACACTTGTCCTTGCAATATACGAGACAAATAAGTTTTGATAACATGAGGATGTCAATTATAGGTAGGGTTATCATTCTTCCAACTAATAAAGTGTGGGTACCTTCCCCCAATGGTCATGATGATCCCAAACCTAATGTCGAATTTATTTCATAAATTAATTGATTTATGGTTGTTTTCATTTGTGTTTATTTTGAGTATAGATCAATTAGATCTTAATTTACTCTTTTGTATGTCCAAGTGACAATTTTGTTTATAATTATACCTCATGGGTAGTTCTAATAGTAACATCCCAATTTTTATTTTTATTTTAGAGTAACCAATAATTGCTTCTAAAAGACCAATAATCGCTTCTAAATACCCATTTTTTCATATAAAATGTCACCATGCACTATCTAATTTATTCAAAGGAAAACTAAGTGACATGAAACTGAATAATAATAATTCTAAAAAATACAAACAACCACAAATATCTCTCCCTATATTTATAACTAATAATTTTCTGGATGTCGTAACTTTTTTTTAATCCATTATGATTATCTACACATTTTGTAGGGCTAATAATTTTTGCAATATACTTTACTAGATCTCATAACTTTTCTTTTTTTGAATATGTAATGTTTTTCTACACATTTATTAGCACTTATGAAAGTAAATAATTATCCAAATTCTATGTATTTTAAGAAAAGGGAGCGCCACTAATATTGATGTTCGCTTACTAATAACACTATTTCTAAATTAACCAAGATACTCATTTTTGTAACACGACTTCTCTAATTAGTACTTAGAAAAAACTTAACTAGTACTAACTACAAATAAACATACCACTTTTTATAAATGAATCTAACTTCTTTTAACTACTTAAATGTAGAATAATTTTCTAAATGTCGTAACTTCTTTTTTTTAATACATTATGATTGTCTACACATTTTATAGCACTAATCATTTTTGCAACATACTGTATTAAATCTCATAAATTTTCTTTTCTTTTCTTTAATATGTAATGTTTGTCTACACATTTATTAGCACCTTATGAAACTAAATAATTATCCAAATTCTATGTGTTTTTAGAAAAAGGAGTGTCATTAATATTGATGTTCGCTTACTAATAACACTATTTCTACATTAATCAAGATACTCATTTTTGTAACGCAACTTCCTGAATTAGTACTTAGAAAGACTTAACTAGTACTAACGACAAATAAACATACCACTTTTTAAAAATGAATGCAACTTCTTTTAACTACTTAAATAAAACATACCAACTTCTTTCTTCTTTTTGTTTTTGTGATTGAGAGGATTTCGGTGGATGGTGTTGAGAAGGGGGAAGGTTCAAACTAAGGTTTAGAGCAGATGACAACAAGAAGGTAGCAGGAACTTAAACGGAGTAGGGACGCAGAGAGAATTCAATGGGGGCAAAGAAATGGGGGATCCAGACCCCTCCCACACAGATAAAGGAAAGGAGACACAGACGAAAATGGAAATGGAATCCTGGTTGGGCACTGGAGGAGAAGGGATGAGTGGGAGTGCAGACGAGCAAGGCAAGATAAGAGAAAGCAGAAAACCAAGGTAGTGTATGCCAAAGATTGCTATGATCCCCTCTGTCAGAATTAAATCAGAAGGATTAAGAGCGCATATCCAACATATGAAGGACCACACGCTGATAGGAAAATTCATGGTAATATGGCCAACGGAGAAATCTCTCACATGGTGGATAAATGGTATGTGGAAACCAAAGGGTCATTATGACCTACAACTTGGTGCAAAGGGGTTTTTCACTATGATATTTTTCAATATTGAGGACCGCAACAGGATAATGGATGGAGGCCCCTATTTTTTTAACTCCGCAGGTCTGTTCTTAAGATCGTGGATAGACAAGTTCAACCTTGATAAAGAGGATTTAACTGTATCCCCAATCTGGATAAGTTTGTACTCTTTACCGGTTGAATATTGGAGGGAAGAAATACTTGAAGATCTGGGAAACACCATAGGATCCTTTGTCAAATCAACAGAGCAAACCAAATCCATGAGATATACATCCTATGCAAGGATATGTGTGTATATGGACTTGTCAAAAGACCTGCCGGAAGCTATCGACCTCTCATGGGAAGACGAAGATTGGAGACAACCATTGGATTATGAAAACATTCCATTCTGTTGCCGGAGATGTCAATAACATAGACATCTACTCAGGGATTTCCCTCAAAATACGCCACTGGTGCAAAATAGGAATAAAGATGGCAAATACGCGGAGGGTCACACCAAAGTTAGTAGCAAAAAGAGGCATGCTAATAGAGGATCATGCCCAGAAATTCATAAAAGACCCCCGACAGCTAATAGGTACGAGGTGTTAAATCAAGAGCAGGAGAACACTAATAAGGTAGATAGCAAAGGGGAGGAAGTGGAAACGGGCTGCGCAGAAACAAGGGAGAGAGAAGTCAAGGCAAGCACAGTCGATCCAGAAGAGAAGAAGGATGAGGAAATGCAAGTTGAAGAGACGAAGGACCTAAGATAGGGGATCTAGACTTAGAAGAAATAGAAAATGCATGCAAAAATCTAGAGAAGGGATATATAACATATCAACAAGTGTGCCTACTGAGAGAAGCTATTCTAAAGATGAATCCCACCAAGAACCTGGGAGTGGCATATGAAAACCTGAAAGAAAGTGAAGGCAAAATAAATGGCATGGGGTAGAACAGAGGGAGAAGAACAAATCGACAGAGAATCCAGGATGTGGGAGAAAATCTAGTGGCATCGAGACAATACCCGACCATAAAAGAAGATTTTCATGCCATCACCAAAAATATTTAATGAAGCTCATGTCATGGAACATAAGAGGCTTGAACAGCCTGAGGAAAAGAAGGATAATTAAGAGGAAAGTAGACAATGAGAAACCAACAATATTGACTTAATTTATGCTTGATGATATAGCTAAGTTGTCTTAGTAAAGATGATTACTTACTCAATGATTTTGGATCGCATCCTGATCCTATGAACCCGTGAGCTTGGTTAGGGTTTGCACCCTCTGTTTCCCTGTGGTCTTGGGATGGATCCCCCTCCGGACCCGAGTCTGGAGGCTCGCAGGAATCTCCCAGACGAGGCCTTCTGTGCCCTTGTGGCCGCTTCTCCTCCTCCTCCTCCCTTGACTCCCTCAGCTGGTGATGGGTTTGTCAAACACGTGGATGCCCCCAATATCCAGATCACGTCGGTTGCTTCACGGCTGAAGGCCCTAGCTCTAAGCGATTGTGGGTTGATTGGTCAATTTACGGGGATTTGGCCTTCGCCGAAGACTATGGATACCTGGGTTAAAAAGAACTGGATTCCCCTGATCTCAGGGGGTTTGCAGCATTGTTTCTGTGGCAGAGGTTATTTCACCTTCTTGTTTGAAAATAAAGAAGATCGTGACCTCATTTTTCAAAGCAGACCCTATTTTATGGGCTCGAGGGGGCTTTACCTTAATCGATGGAGTTTATCATTTGACCCAGAAAAGGATGTCCCTTCTGCAGTACGTGTTAGGGTCCATTTGCCACACCTTCCCTTGCATTGTTGGAATGATGAATCCCTTCAGGCGATAGGGAAATCTTTAGGGAAATACATTGATAAAGCAGAACCAAAAGGCCCTCTATTCTCCTGCACAAGGATCTATGTAGAGGTTGATATGGAGAAGGGGCTGTCGGAGATAGTAAACCTTTGCATGGATGGATGGGAATATATGCAGAAAGTCAACTATGAACAGCTTCCCTTCAAATGTAAGAAGTGTCACGAGTGTGGTCATTTCATCAAGAACTTCCCCAAAGTTGCCCAAGAAAATACGAAGAAACCCCAAGAAGAAGAGTGGCAATAGGTGAAAAAAGGAAGGAAAATGAATGCCCCAAACTCAGATCCAAAGGACCTGCAGCAAGAAAAAGGAAAATTTCAACCCCAGCTCGAAAAGGTTATCACAACAAGCAACCAGTAAATAGCTATGAATGCTGAAGAAGGCAAGATTCCTGAGTTTGAACCTCCTCTAGATGAAATAGGCTCTGAACCTCGGGATACTTTGGTCTACAGTTCAATCCCCCCCCTCCTCGGAGAAGAAAGTTCAGCTCCTGCGTTTGAGGGCTCCCCACCTCCAGGAAGCTCTTGGGAAGAAATGGTCAAACATAGCAAAGCCTCCACTATCTCCACTTCTCCTGAATCCTCCTCTAAGGGCTCTCAAGAGCCTATTGACTCGAGTCCCCCCTAATACTAGAGGAAGAAAATATCATAGATTCCATCAAGAGCAGGATGCAGAAAGGGAACTTGAATTAGGAAGACAACGAAGTATTGAGGAAACAAAGCTTCTCCAAAATTCCAAAAACCCAGGAAAATCAGAAGGTAGGGCCAGAGCAGCGCTTCAATCCGGGAAGAAGTAATGAAACTGGTCTCTTGGAACTGTAGGGGTATGGGAGGAGTGCATAAAGTTCAAGCAATGAAAGATATCATCAAAACTGAAAAACCGGATGTCCTACTTATCCAAGAGAATAAAATGAGTGATGTGGAGGTTATGGCCCTCTCACATCACTTCTGGAAATCCAGCCATGGTTTTGTGATCAGCTCTAGAGGAGCTTCCGAGGCAATAGCGACCTTTTTCTCAAGTAAGTGTGCTATCAATATTATCAAGGAATGCCACCATTGGATTCCTTCTGAATTTCATGAAAGGATGACCCAAATCTCTTATATGTTTGCAATGTCTATGACCCTACTCATTACAAGGACAAGCAAACGTTCTGGAATATTCTTTCTTCCCTAAGAGATATTCTAGTTGGGAAGGATTTCCTTATCACTGTGGATTTTAATGTTACAAAGTATTAGGATGAAAAACACGGTGGTTCCTGCGTCAGAGACCCCTTTGGGGAAAACTTGAATGATTTGATTTCTGAGCTTGACCTACTGGATCCAGCTTTAAAAAACAGTGAATTCATGTGGAACAATAGAAGGGTGGGTGTGGGTCATATTGCGGCCAGGCTCGATCGCTTTCTGGTAAACTACTCTTTTCTAAACAAAGATCTCATCCCCGCCTCCTTTGTTGTTCCCTCTGCGATCTCAGATCATAAACCTATATCCATGTCACTTTCCTCTCCTGCGAATTTTGGCCCCATCACGTTTCGGTTTAATCCTATATGGCTCCACGATGCTAAAGTTCTAGATTTAATCAACACAGCTTGGAAATATCCCTGCATTGGCTCTCTGAGTTATATATGGGAGAACAAGCTTATAAGTGTGCGCTTTATTTTAAAGAGTTGGGTAAAACTGGAGTTCAAAATCCCAGGTCATATGAAACAACAATTTCAAATTGGTCTCACGAGCTTGCAATCTAATATGGAAAATGTTGAGATCACCCCGTCGCTCATCTACCAAGAACAAGAGCTGAATAGAAAGATTCTCGGCGCAACAAGAAATGAGGAAGAGGAGTGGAGAATAAAGTCTAGACAGCTCTGGTTAAGAGGAGCGGACAGCAATATAGAATAATTTCACAAACAAAGCAAAGTTAGATTCGGATCTAATATGATCAAGGAAATAAAATACAAAGATGGATCTTGTATTGTTGATCAGGAGGAAATCAAACATTTCCAGGAACTCTTTTCATACACTAGAGAAACTGACCCCTTAGCTCAAGTTGACCTTCTTTCTGGCTTTCCTCCTCTAATCTCTGACTCTAAAAACATGGAACTTTCCAAACCAATCATGGAGTTCAAAATCAAAGAATCTATTTGGCCCTTGCATGCTGACAATGCCCCTAGACTTGATGGCTTTACTATAAACTTCTACAGAGCTGCTTGGGACATTATCAAGGAAGACTTGAAGAAAATGTTAAATTGGACGAGGAAAAAGGATAAGATAGGCGAGGCCACAAATTCTACTTTCCTTGCTCTAATTCCAAAAGATAAAACCCTCTCTCCATTGATCGGTTCAGGCCTATTTCGCTTTGTAACACCTCTTACAAAATCCTCTCTAAAATTCTGGCCACAAGAATGAAGAAAGTTATGGGTAATCTTATTTCGGAATCTCAAGGTGGTTTCATTGTTGGACATCAAATTCTTGACAATATCATCATCGTTCAGGAGGCCATCCATTACATCCTGGAGTGGAAGCAACAAGGTATGGCAATTAAACTTGACATGGAAAATGATTTTGATAGGGTAAACCATTTCTTCCTTTTTGAAGTTATGTCAAAGTTTGGATTCTCTAATAGATTTGTAAGGTGGATTAAGGCCTGTGTTAGCATCCTTTGGATTGCCCCTTTGGTAAATGGAAGACCTACCAAAATTTTCCAAGCTTCCAGGGGAATCCATCAGGGTTGTCCACTCTCCCCATTCCTTTGCATTTTGGTCGCGGATTCTCCGAGTCGAAAGCTTTAACATCTTCAAAACACTGGGGAGTTAAAAGGTCTGAAAATCGCTAGAGGTGTCTGTGCTTCTAATCATGCAAAATTTGCATATGATACTATCTTATTGGGAGGTGCGTCTTCTATCATTGCAGAAATGTTTAAAGGTGTCCTCTCCATCTTCCAAAAAGCCACGGACGGGAAGGTTAATACATCTAAATCCAAATTTTACGGGTGGGAATTGTCCTCCCGGAATTATGGCCAGAATCGCAAGAATTCTTGGTTTTGAAGGGATTAGAATCTGGAACTCCTTCTGTTATCTTAGCGTCCCCATCTTTAAGGGAAACAAGAAGAATACCAACTGGCAAGGCTTTATAGACAAAATCAAAAAGAAAATTACTTCTTGGGGTTTTATATGGATAAACCTTGCTGGCAAGCTAGTCCTCATCAAATCTATCCTCTCTACTTACTCGATCTACGTTTCTTCGATTTCTCTTGCTCTGACTTATGTCATCCAAGAAATCAGCCAAGAAATCCGTAAATTACTTCAGCAAGGCAGGAAGGCAAGCAGCACGAGAAAGTATCATCTGATAAATTGGGAGACTGTGTGTAGTCCAAAGAACAGTGGTGGAGCTGGCGTAAAAGACCCTTTAATTATGAATCTTGCTCTTGGAGCAAAAATTTTATGGAGAGTCTCTTTTGAGAGAGAATGCTTGGTGGAAAAAAACTCTTCAAAAAAAATATATATAAAGAACTAGAAGCCGCTGCGTAGAGGAAATGGACATGAACAAAAATGGGACCCCCATTTGGAATCTTTGCAACAAGGAAACCTTTATCATTCAGGAAAAAATCCATTGGATTGCTGGAAATGGTAAGAAAATCAAACTATGGCATGACAAACTCGAGCTGAATTCTCCTGCCAATTTTCAACACGAACTAAGAGATCTTAAGGATTGGTTCGACCTTAACAAAATATGCACTCTCTATAATATCTCTTCTTGGACCTCCAGTGGCAAATGGGCTGGATGGAAGAATCTTAAGCTTCCTAATCATTTGCTTTCTGATTACAACGCCTTTCTCTCTCTGTTGTATGAACAGAGTCCAATACATAGGTTTATCAAAGACAGACAGGGCTGGGGAAAGATGGGTAGTTACTCGGTAAAAGAAGGCTATCGCCATGTCTACACCAGTAAGAACAGAAGCACTAAAAATACAAAATGGAGCAAAGTCTGGTGCAACGATGGCTTGCCAAAGATCAATGTTTTTTTTCTGGATTCTCGTCCATTGGAAAACCTTAACTGTTGAGAATCTGCGTAAGCGTGGGATTGAAGGGCCATTATGATGCATTCTCTGCAAACACTCAGAGGAATCTTTTGATCATACCTTCCTCAATTGTAATTTTTCTCAGGAGGTGTGGCGTCGTGCTCTCCAAAGTCTAAACGTTATTATTGTCCTGCCTACAAATTGGAATGACCTATTTAAGTGCTGGAAAGATTACTACCAAGTCTCCTTATCTCAAAAGCCGGACTTCACTAGAGCTTGGGAAGCCCTTCCTAGATATGTATGCTAGAAAATATGGACGACCAGAAACAAAGAGATCTTCGAAGGTATCTCCTCGAGTGTCATCAGGGTCTCCTCCTCAGCTAAGGCTCTCTGGATGGAATCTTTAACCATGAGAGGAATTCCAAGTATCAATAAGGAACCTTTGACTGTGGAGGAGATGGTATATTTCCTTATGTCGCCTCCCTCGCTAATTTGGATAAAACCAACAAAGAAGTCGAGACCCTCGAACTGGCAATTGAGGATGTGCAATGATGACTTCAGAGATGGAGGTCTAATCTTGGTTGCAACTCTCTTTTCTTCGATGGTGCCTTGAAAGGCAACCCTGGGTTGGCAGGTGCGGGCGGAGTTATCTTCGACTCCAAGGGGAACAAGCAGAGAAAATTTTCCTGGGGTATTGGAGAAAAGACTAATAACCAAGCGGAATGGCTCGGTCTTATTAAAGGTCTGGAACTTGCCAAAGACATGGGAATCGAAACCTTGGTGGTTATAGGGGATTCTCTTATTGTCACTAGAAATGCTAGAAACATTGTCAATTGCAGGAAGAGCCCCTCCTCCAAGATGTATTTCCTCCTCTCCAGCATTGTCAAAGAATTTAAAGATGTCAGTTTTCGGCATATTCTGAGAGGCCTCAATAGGAAGGCATACATCATGGCAAATAAAGGCATCGAGCTCATCCGTGGCATGTTAGAATGTGATCATATTCTCCTTGAAAATGTTTGGATTCCCTAACGCTTTCCCATCACATCTAGGGTCATTGGCCTCACCCTCTCTAAAGGATTTAATGGCAGTCAATTGGCACGCTCAAAGGATTTTTGGGATTACAAACCCATCCTGTCCTTCGAATCAGCCCTGGATCCTCGCACCCTACATCCTTAATTGCTCCAGTCTGTCTATCCATGCACCCTAACAGATGGACGGCATGCGAAGACGCAACTTGATTTTAAATGGTGAAGGGATGGCTGCTTCCCTCATTCACCATAGAATGGTATGGCTCTTTCTTGTAAGCTTTTGTTATTCCCGTGTTTGCTTATGTGGCCTCCTTGTCCGATGTAAGGGCCTCCCTAATCCAATGGACCATCATCTCTCTGGGACTTCTTCGTAGGAAGGATCTGGGTTTTATATGAGTTGTCTTTGTTGCAACAATCCCCTCAAGAGCTCTCTTGGAGCGTGCAAATGGCCCATCCCGATTGACGAAGCAGAGAACTGTATCCTGATGGAGAACGAATAGGCTCCCCCGATGACCACTCTTCGCCACAAACATGCTGGGTCTGAGAGGCCTATGGGTGCTGGAAAGAGACATGGCAGTAATTTGGAATTTGGAGTAATTACGAAGCACATTCATGAATTGGATGCACAGGTTCATCTGGTGAGAAGTGAAAATCTTGAATTCAAAAGGGCTCTAACTCATCTTTTTACTTTGGCTCATTCAACTCACTTGGAGGTCAAGCACCACAACAACAAAATTGCTGAGAAGGTCGAACATCTTGAATAAACCCTTGGACTTCTCTATACTCACAAAGCTCGCAAGAATTCAATCTCTAAAGATGTTAGCAGCAAACTGGAAGCTCTCAGAAGGACCTTGGAAAATCTCAAAGAAGAAATGGCTCACGCTGGCTCACATACTGTCAAAAATACTGGAAAGACTGGGAATACAAATCCTGATGGTGTTGTCTTGAACATTTGAAACAATCCGACGAATGACTTATCTCTATTTTGGTCTCATTCTGCTCCCACCTCTATTTTTTTGGGCTTCACATGCTTGGAATTTTCTGACTATAATGCAACACTCTGTTTCCCTAGAAAGTTTCAATTATCAGTTTTTTTGTATTAGTTAGGCTTATAGACATGTACTATTTCTGCATATATCTCCTTCTCAGACAATATGTAAGGTGTTATAGCCTCCATAGACTAGGTAAATTTCATAACAGCTACAAGTTTGTGAAGGATGAAAAAGGAGTGATGGATGCTATCCTTTTATGGGAGCAATCATGTTTTTTTTCTTTGTAATTTCTGGTTTTCTGTATAATCAAAGCTACTTAACCGTTTTTGTTAAAAAAAAGAAACCAACAATATTGATGTTGCAAGAAATTAAATGCTCGGAGGAAGAACTTAAAGCAATGGGGAGAAAGATCTTGAAAACAGTGAAGTAATAGAACTAGACGCAACAAGAACGACGGGAGGCCTAGTGATCTAGTGAAACCCGCAAGAGGTAAGCCTGTCGAATTTTGTAGCCTCTAAACACATAATTTCTGTTGATTTTCATGTCATAGGAACCAATGTAAGAAGCACATTATCTAATGTGTATGGCCCTTCCCAAACAACTCTAAAGGAAGATTTCCTAAAGTCTTTGGAAGACCTACACATCTGGGTAGGATAAAAAAAATGGATAATAGGGGTAGATTTTAACCTGATTATAAATCTTGAAGAAAAAAGGGGAGGAGTGAGGACTTTGAACAACTTCAGTTGTAGATTTGGGGAGATAATTGAAAACCTCTAGCTTGTAGATGTCAAGACTACTACTAGTATACACACCTGAAATACTAAAAGAATCGGGGAAAGACAAATTGCAGCAAGAATCGATAGATTGATGGTGTCATAGTCTATAATGATGGGTGGCAGGGACCTGTCAGCTCCTGTACTACCAACAGTGGGATTAGGTCACTAGTCAATTAGCTTAACATGGGGAAGAATAGGAAAACATCTGAGAGGACCATTCCGATTCGAACAATTTTGGCTTACTCATCCAGACTTTTCAGAAAGAATCAAGCAGTGGTGGGACAAATTCAACGCTCCAAATGGATCCATAATGTATAAGTTTCAATAGAAACTGAAATTTAACAAAGAAAAATTCAAAAAATGGAGCAAAGAAACATTTGGAAATATATTTCAAGAAAAGAGGAAAATAGAAAACCAAATGGAGGATGTGCAAAGAGCGATCATGGAGAAGGGTTATAGTGAGGAATTAAGAAATAAAGAAAAAAATCTTATAGAATAGTTGGGAATAAGAGAAAACCAAGAGGAGCTATTGTGGAAGCAAAAATCTAGAAATGGGTGGCTTAAGGAGGGGGATCAGAACACGGGATTTTTCCTTTTGGAAGAACAGGTCCCAGGTAGGAGTCACTTTATTGAGAAAGGGACACAAAACATACCGACTTTGATTACTCCAGAACATAATCAATTCCTAATGAGGCCGATCAAGATGCCTGAGCTCGAAGAAGAGGTGCAGTCCATGGAAAGAGGAAAGCCGCTAGGACTAGATGGTTTTACTACAAATTTATTTCATTCATGTTGGGAGGTGATGAAAGAGGAGGTATTGGAAATTATGGAAGATTCTAGAAAATACGGGAGAGTGTTACAGGCTTTCAACTCAAATTTCTTAACGCTAATCCCTAAAAAAAATTGGGCGGATCAGCCGAGCAAATACAAACTGACAGCTCTCTATAATGTCATCCTAAAGAGAATAACAAAGGTTACGACTAACAGGCTAAAACCATTAATACACTTGTTGATATCTCCAAAACATGCAGGCTTCGTGGAAGGAAGACAGATCCTGGACGAGATATTATTATCTCGTGAAGTAATACACTCTCTAAATGTATCCAAACGCCCAGGAATGTTGATTAAACTAGACTTGTCGAAGGTTTATGATAATCTAAGTTGGCAGTTCATGGATGGAATGTTAAAATCCTTTGGTTTCCATGAAAGGTGGGTAAGATGGATTTTACATCTATCTTCCTCTACCTTTTCTTTTTCTATTTTAACTAATGGAACGCCCTCTGCAACCGTCAAATCCTCCAGAGGAATCAAACAAGGAGATCCATTATCCCCATTCTTGTTTGTAATCATGGCTGAGGGACTAGGCCAATCAATCAAATCAGGGGTCCAAAATAGCAATATTCAGAGCTTAAATCTCCATGAAGAATCCCATAGTCATTCACATCAACAATTCGTTGAGTACACCATGTTAATGGGACAATCATTTGTTTAGGAAGCGCGTGCAGTAAAGAAAGTGTTGGAAGAATTCTTGCAAGCCAGTGGGCTCAAAGTGAATAAGGACAAATCCAAGGTCTTTTTTCTTAACACCCCTTTGGTTACTAGAAGAAATGTTTTGAGAATATTGGAATTTCAATGGGGACGCTTCCCGTCGAATTATCTGGGAGCTCCCTTATCAAACTCAGTCATAAAGAAGGTTTCATGGAAATAATTATTAGATAAAATGCAAACAAAACTATCTCTATGGACGTTGAGATCGCTTAATCTACCAAGAAGATTGGTCATGGTACAATCGGTACTACAGGCCTTACCGACATACCTCTTCTCAGTTTTAGCAGCTCCCAAGGCAGTGATAAAAAAAAAGAGATATTCAAAGAGATTTCTTGTGGGGAGGTTCAGGCAACAATAAAAAATGGTCGTTGGTAGGGTGGAAGACAGCATGTACCCCTAAACTGTTGGGAGGCTTAGGTATTAGAGATCTGGTGGTCAACAATGAAGTGTTGGGATCCAAGATATGGTGGAGGTGGGTCACCTACAATAATGAACCGTGGTCTAAGATGTGGCAAGAGAAGTATGTGAATAACTAGGATAAAAGCAATCTAATTATATTTGATGAAGACAAACCAGGATCGTACGTTTGGAGAGCAGCACAAGCCAAAATAAAGTTATTCCAGAAATATAGCTTCTGGGAAATACGTAATGGAGATACAACCTACTTCTTCAATGACTCTTGGCAGCAACTTCCTAAGCTAGCTGAATCCCTTAATGTACCAATTTTGCAGACAAATATTGAATAAAACACCTTAGTAAGGGTTAAGGAGATGTGGGAAGAAGACAATCCAAATGGACCCTATCAAAGATGGCGAGAGAAGGTGTGGTGGTAGAGTTGGATCCCACAAGAGAATATTCAAGATCTATTGGACAAATATCCAGAAGCGGAAAATTAAAATTAATAAGGAATAGGAGAAGCTGATATGGGGACACTCCCAGATAGGATCCTTTAACATCAAGGAAGCAACCTTTCTCCATGCAGGTTACAATCAAATACCAAATGAACCCAAATGGGGGGGAATTTGGAAATCCAAATTGTTTCCAAAGGTAGATCTCTTCATCTAGATTCTTTTAAGAAGATGAATTCCAACGTGGGAAAACCTCTTGAAGAGAGGTTTCATCGGCCCCACCTAGTGTACCATGTGAAAAGCGAACGGAGAAACAATAGACCACCTATTGGAAGGCTATGAATTCGCATCATCAATATGGGACAAGGGGGAAATGGTATTCTGCAGACAATTCGGAAGAGAAGGAAACCCTGTGAAGCTAATAGAGGATTGGAAAGAGAAGCTATACAAAAATCCAATACTTAATCATATCTGGGAACTCTTCCCAGGATTCTTTGTATGGTAAATATGGAAAGAAAGGAATAGACACATCTTTGAAGGAAAATGTAGAAAGGAAGAGGAAATCTGGATAAAGGTTAAGAGGGATATTCAAGAAACACTGAAATGATCAAAGTGGGATACCAAAGACGCACAAGCAGAGATAGATGAAAGAAGAATTTTACAAGATTGGGAAATTCACACCATCCCAGAAACCATTGAAACTAGAAGGAAAGAACTAGGAAGATCAGTAGCACTAGGTTTTTGCAAAGACCACCAAAAGGGTCCTACAAATTAAATTTCAATGGAGCATCGAAGGGAAACCCAAGACTAGCAAGTTTTGGGGAAGGCATTAAAAATCACCATGGAGAATTAGTGGGCCTGTTATGGGGAAATATGAGAGAAGCTACCAATAACGTAGCGGAGATCAAAGGGATGATTAATGGGACACGATGGGTGCTCAGATAGGGATGGAGACCAATAGTAATAGAAGGGGACTCCTGGATTGTTATAAACATGGATACATGATTGGATGCTAGTGAATAAAGTGGGGAGGAACTAGCGTCTCGAAGAAATATTTAACTAGATTGCATAAATACTAAAGAGTTCACCGGCAGTAACCTTTAGCCATGTCAAAAGGAAGGCAAATAAGGTAGCAGATTACGTGGAAAAATATGGAATCAGTGAAAGAGACCCAATAAAGGAGCTGCGATGGGAATCAATAGAGGAAGGAGAGCTCCAAACAAGATGTCAATTTCTAGCGGCCAGAGACATGGAAATCCCAGATGCGAGTGAGAACAGGGATAGGTGGCCACATGCACGAGTGAACGTGGTGCAAGAAGGACAAGGAAGAGTGTCCCAAGAGGACACGACACCTGGGGAAAGGTTGCAGGATTAATATCCCAAGCATGTGAGGAGGGTGGATTCAAGTGAAGAAGGTGGCATAGGACTTCATCATTTAAGAGGATGTGACAACCTAGGAGAAGATCACATGCACTTGAAGGTCGAGAAACTACAGAATTAATGGTGAACTTTGAATATTGTAATATCGATGGTATAACGAGCTGGGACGAGGATGAGACGGGACAAGAGAGTAAGAGTAGCATTAAACGCTGCTTTGATTACAGTTGAGAAGCCATGATGATGGCCTGAAATGATATCAATGCAGGAGAGTGAACATATTTGGGTATAAAATAACAGGTCGAGAAGGCCATAGCCCTGAATCTAATTGAGGTCTTGTGTATACAAAGAAAACTAGAAGAGGTGAAGATGGAGGGCACTGAGGGGGAAGAGACCGCAATGAGTAGAGGGGGGAGTATGTTGCGTCTCATGACGAACAAATGGAAGGGGTCCCACCCCTTATAAATGAAACCCTTACGCTCATGGAGGAAGAAGAGAAACATAGGCGGATAGAAGAGCATGGCATGGAAGCGAAGCTAAACCCCTATTGGATAATGAGGAAGATTTTGGTGCACACTATGATGGAAAGGTCTAGTTTCGTGACCTGGTTGCACAGGTCCTCTCAAACCTCGAAGAAGACTTGATGTGCAACCTGGTTGATATGGAAGGAGTTACTGAACTGGCCAAAGCTCCCTTCGGTCCGTAAAATGCAAACACTGAGTCATCTCCATCGGAACCAGCGGCATCGCTAGAAAGGGAGGAGATTCCTCTGAAGGAAGGACCATCAGCAGTTGCAGGAGAAGGGTAAGTGCCTGGTCGCGAAGGTTAGATTTTTTGAGTTCTGTTGTGTCTTAGGATATTCTGGGGAGGGAAGTCTAGGGGAAGTTCGGGGGAAGGAAGGGTCGTGTGTCGGTCCCTTGGGTATTCATGTTTTGGACGGATGTCTAGTCAGGATTTGGGAATGTTTTGGGGGATAGCAAGCCATATAATGTATTTTGGGGAATTCTGCGAAGCCAATTCTAACACTATCTTTTCACTTGTATGTATAAGAGAACTTGGGATTGGGAAGAGACTTATGAACGAAGAAGTGGGCAACATGGGGAAAAAGAAGGTTTGATTACTCTCATGAGGTTTGATAAGACCATTTTTGTAATATTATGTACAGACACTGTCACTAAATTTTAATAGAAATTTACTGTACTTACACAAAAAAAAACATACCAACTTCTTTTAACTACTTAAATATTGTAGCATAATTTTATAGATGTCATAACTTTCGTTTTTTTAATACGTTAAGATTGTCTACACATTTTGCAGCACTAATCATTTTTACAACATACTTTACTAGATCTCATAACTTTTATTTAATATGTAATGTTTGTCTACACATTTATTAGCACCCTATGAAAGTAAATAATTATCCAAATTATATGTGTTTTAAAAAAAGGGAGTGTCATTAATATTGATGTTTGTTTACTAATAACATTGTTTCTACATTAACCAAGATACTCATTTTTGTAACACAACTTCTTTAGTTGGTACTTAAAAACACTTAACTAATACTAACGACAAATAAACATACCACATTTTAAAAATGAATCCAGCTTATTTTAACTACTTAAATGAAACATCAGGGGAGGCAGGTGCGGGAGGGATCATCTTTGATCCAGGAGGAAAAAATTTCAATTCTTTTGCTTGGGGAATAGGAACTAAAACCAATAATGAAGCAGAGTGGTTTTCCCTCCTACATGGGTTTGAACTTGTGAAAATCCTCACAACAGATCTAAGAGATGATGTATACCTCACAAGAAAGTAATTGATTAAGCAAGAAAATAGAAGAAGAGTGGTCAATGCAGTATAATGAGCAACAGAATAATAATACAGTAGAACTCGGATAGAAGCAAAAATACTTCACACACACTAATTCATTAATCACAAATGGACAAATAAATAATACAATGCATGAGGAATTCGAATGCCAAGGTGGCAATTCGAATTAGCCTTCATGGAGTGATCAAAATATGACTAGAGTGTCATCGGAGCACAACTAGTAGTCTATCTCATCATCGGTGGAGTCATCAATGCACAAGTAACTGTCAACCGTCAGACAAACTGAGTCTAACTAAGTGTGGTAGGTGTAACTGATTGTAACTGGCACATGGAGACACTAATTGAATGAAGGAGGCTCAGTGGAGGGTGCATGAGGAGCTAAGTGGAGTCAGAATAGGCAGTCAAGTCTCATTGGAGGGCGCATGAGGAGCTAACTGGAGTCAGAATAGGCAGTCAAGTCTCACTGGAGGTCCATCGGAGTGATAAGGTCAGTTAAGAATCAGTTAATCCTTAAATCAAGGAAGGAACTGAACTAAACTGAAGTGGTAGGTAAGAAGGGCGCCTTTCTCAACTGGTAGATGAAAGGAGGGCTCACTAAGCTCTAGGAGGACTGAAACTGAGTGGAAGGAAGCTCTGGGGGCTATCTAACTGAGGGCTAGGTGCTGGGACTGATGACTGGGATGCATGCAAACCATAAATAATGCATGCAAACCCTAAAAGTGCATGCATGACTGAAAATGCTAGTAGGACTAGGATGGAGTATAGGAATATCCTAACACCCCCCCTTAATCCATCCTGGGCCCTAGTAACTGAGACCAAAGGTCACCCAATACAATGAATAATAATAACAGTCAATAAACCAAGGAAATGGGGAAAATTTCATGGGAAAAATACCCCCCCCCTCAAAATAGACTGTAAGGCACACACAAAAATAAATGCTCAAAACTCAAGCAGGTGTGATGCTTGGTCATATGTTTGGAGGTATCTTCTTCTTGGGAAGAAGTGGATCATGCTCAGAAATCATGTGCTTGTACTTGCTCATTAGATCGAATGTGATGAGAACAAATCCAAAAGTATGAGGATGATCCTTGAACCTGTGATTCGAATCAGCTGAGGTAGGATCAAATCTATGAATGTGCAAATAGTCTTTTGTCTTCTCCTTCGAACCATCATGGGTGAAATTATGCCAAAAAGAGCCATCACATGATTGCTTGAAATCCAAATCAGATTTAAGACTTGAAGAATAGTTTCTTGAGATCTCCTTTGAACCAGCAGGGGTGAGATCAAAACTATCATATGCATGAGAAATTATCCCAAGTAGTAATTGCTCAGAATCCAAATTAGATCCAAGACTTGAATCATGGTTTCTTGAGATCTCCTTTGAACCATTAGAGGTGAGATCAAAACTAGTAAGTGCATGAGAAATTATCCCATGTGAATGGAAATGGTTTCTTGAGATCTCCTTTGAACCAACAGGGGTGAGATCAAAACCATGGTGTTCATGAGAAATTATCCCAAGCGAATGGCAATGGCCATATTCTTCAATAACATTCTGAAAGCATGGAATAATGATCATATAGTAGTAAATAAGAGGTGATTGCTTGAGGAGAGCAAGTGCATTACCTCCAATAGCTGATTTTACCTCCGAAACATTCATGTGATCATGATGCAAACCAACAGACTCTGGTGCAAGAGAGGATTTAGGACCTTCTGCAATATCTAGAGTGTGAGCTGGCATAGAATTCGAAATAGAAGAAATTTGGAGCATGAGTGTAGAATCTGCAAGTTCTTCTTCTTTGTGGACAACTTCAATATGAGATATGTTTAATACTGGTTCATGATCAATGATATCATCAAGGAGAGTGAATGCATCACTTTGCTTGCTCTTGAAAGGGTTTGGACCAAATCCTTCATTCTGTTTGTCGAATCTTTCATCCAGATGGGCCCATATCTCTTTTGGAGTTTCAACAATATCAATGATTTGGTACATCATGTAACGAGGCATAGCAAGCATCATTCTTCCAAAGGCTTGGTCACCTTTATTCAACCAGTCATCCTTCTCTTCAGAGGATTCGAACTCTCTTTCAAAATAACAATCAAAGAGATCATGGCTCTTCAAATATGATATCATTTTTGGTTTCCATTCATCATAGTTGAATGGAGAAAGAGGAGGCATTTCTTCTGAATTCATGGAAACTGTAGAAGACCTGCAAAAACAATAGAGAATATCTACAACTGCTACTGTTGCAAAAATGCAGAAACTTTTGCAACTGCTGCACTCGAAATCTGGATAATAACCTGCAAAAAACTCTCAAGAATGGAGATAAACAATACTTTCAACATGCTCTGATACCATGTGAAAATACTCACAGCAGATCGAAGAGATGATGTATACCTCACAAGAGAATAATTATGATTAAGCAGGAAAATAGAAGAGTGTGGTCAATGCAATATAATGAGCAACAGAATAATAATACAGTAGAACTTGGATAGAAGCAAAAATACTTCACACGCACTAATTCATTAATCACAAATGGACAAATAAATAATACAATGCATGAGGAATTTGAATGCCAAGGTGGCAATTCGAATTAGCCTTCATGGAGTGATCAAAAGATCACTGGAGTGTCATCAGAGCACAACTAGTAGTCTATCTCATCGTCGGTGGAGTCATCAATGCACAAGTAACTGTCAACCGTCAGTCAAACTGAGTCTAACTGAGTGTGGTAGGTGTAACTGATTGTAACTGGCACATGGAGACACTAACTGAATGAAGGAGGCTCAGTGGAGGGTGCATGAGGAGTTAACTGGAGTCAGAATGGGCAGTCAAGTCTCACTAGAGGTCCATCGGAGTGATAAGGTCAGTTAAGAGTCAGTTAATCCTTAAATCAAGGAAGGAACTGAAGATAACTGAACTAAACTGAAGTGGTAGGTAAGAAGGGTGCCTTTCTCAACTGGTAGATGAAAGGAGGGCGCACTAAGCTCTAGGAGGGCTGAAACTGAGTGGAAGAAAGCTCCGGGGGCTAGCTAACTGAGGGCTAGGTGTTGGGACTGATGACTGGGATGCATGCAAATGCATGCAAACCCTAAAAGTGCATGCATGACTTAAAATGCTAGTAGGACTAGGATGGAGTATAGGAATATCCTAACAGAGCTTATCTCGACTCTAAAAATTCCAAGGTTGATAGTATTTGGAGATTCCAGGCAGGTAATTCAAAAAATGAGGCAAGGTTATGAAGTTGTCTTCAAAGATGTCGTAGAATATATGAACGTATAATACATATCCCCAGTCCGCCCTCTCTCACTTATTACCACATCATGAGGGTTAAAAATGGGGCTACTAACAAAATTGCCAACCAAGGAGTAAGGAACAATCTAGGAATGGTGGTCTTTGCGAAAAAATACAAAGTGTTTAAATTTATCCCCTAACCTCCCCCAACAAGTCTTTGCAAGGTTGTAACACTTCAAAAGGAAAAACATTTGCTAGGAACATGAGGCTTTTCCCATCCCCGTGGGGGACGCGTGGTGTCGTGCATGAGGGGGTTGGCTCTTTGAATCCTGAAATGGCGTCCCTTTATTGGAGCCTTTATTACTGCATACTGGAAGCCATCCCATCCTCATTCCTTCGCACAAGCCGCATTTATGCTGCGTTGAAAGAAGCCTCGAGAAGAATGAAAGGGTATGAGCGGAGGCAGATGCATGAACAACATGGGGAGGTCCTGGAGCATTTACAGGAGCTGCAGTGGGAAGACCATGAATCTTTGGCTCTCCCTTTCCACTCTTCCGTTGCGGTTTCCCCCTATTCCCAAGATTTTAATTTACAGTCGATTGCCTCACTCTCATTAGCAGAAGACATGGAGGGTTGGACAGCGGTTTACGTATATTTTAAAGTGAGTATGGAGGATTTCAAGAAGAACCTCGGGAAGGTTTACGAAGCAGTGTGCAGGGGAATTCAGGAGATGATAATAGTCTCAGAGGAAACAAGATACATCTTGAACCAATTGACATGTTTTGACTCAAGGATTGAAGACCTGGAAGGGAACCTGAGAGAGTTAATGGGTAATGTCGATATCATCAAAGAAGAAATCTTAAAAATGGCTAAGATGAATGAATGTAGTCATTTCCAGGAAGCACCTGATGAAGGATATCGCCCTATGGGGGAAGCTTAGGTTCAACAACCTGTCTACGACCTCTCGGGCAAGAATGAATAGAAGATTGCTTCAACCTGCCAAATCTTTAAATGATTTTTTGTGTTTTTTTATGTAATTAGTATGTTAGGGTTTATCCCTCAAACAATATGGTCAATTATAGAAGACTGGTCTGGAAATTTTGTAATTTTAATGTTGCTCCGACTCTAGTTGTTCCATCGCAGACAATTTTAGCTCTTAGACTAGTTTTACATATGTATATGGATGATTGTGCACAACCTTTTTTAATACAATTTATGTTCAAGTTTCTGTTAAAAAAAAAACTACTTAAATAAAACATGCCAACTTCTTTTAACTACTTAAATAAAGCATACCTTTTTTTACTATACCAACTTCTTTTAAATATTTTGGTCTTAGGAAACATTAAATTGGAATCAATGTTTGGTATATATATAGAATCATAAACACTAAAATATGGAAATTTAGATTTTGACATCCCTATCAAATGCATATTGTAAGTTTGGGATGTGGTTCATATGTTGGTTGTAACTTCTTAGAACAAATCTATGACGACTTGAACTAGTTGTAATATAGTAAAAGTGAAAGGTAATTTTACATAAACTTTGTTAATAGTTTTAGATTAATTGGTTTTTACTTTATTTTGGTCATTTTACTTCTATATAATTTGATACGTTTGATGTTGCGTTAATTGTTTTAATTAATTTTTTTTTAAGGATTATTGAAATTTTTTAAGAGTATATAAGTGCATTGAGAGTTTGTTTCAATTATGTAGGTTTATGAGGGAGAAAGATGAAACGTTTATTGCTTAGAGCTTAATTGATTAGTCGACCTAGATTTAGAAGGAGATAGAGCACTTAGAAGCGATTCAAGGAATGCAACACTTACATTGTAAAATCTCTTACCAAGTTTTTATGAGGTTTTGAATTGGTTTTGAGAGCTAATTACGCCTATAGTTTTTTATGGAGTAGTCTATTTATTCTACGTTTTGGATTTTATGGTGGGTTTTGGTCGGAACCTGATAAAAATATTTTTTGTAAAATCCAAATTTAAAATTGTTTAAATTGCGTTTTTGAAGTCATAAATAGATTCAACACCCTCGAATACCCCATGGCACCCAAATTATGCAATTTTCATAGCTAATATATGTGATTCTAATTTTTTTTAACATTTCCAACTGTTTTTGAACAAAATAAGATGGAAAATATGCTTTGAAAAGGTTGAAAACGTAGAATATTTAGACTACACCGTTTTTTATACCAATAGTGCCATGAACGTTGTTAGTTTTCAAAATCTATTGAATAACTAAGGCACTGCAAAAGCTTAAATAACTCAAGTTTACAAAGTGTTCATTTCTTATAGGTTTTACCTTTATAGTTGTATTAATTTTATTTATTTATTTATTATTCTATTGCAATGTTATTAATTTGTGGATTGGAAGAAGGAAATTTAAGTGATCAAAATTGGTGGATGAGAGTGATAGGTCATTTTATCCCTATACACTTTGACGTTGTGTTAATAGTTTTAGATTATTTGGTTTTCAATCTTTACGAGTGTTGAAAGTCAATAACATTCTATATACCCCGGATGTGGGTGCCACCAAGACACATGGGAGGCATGTGCTGGAGGATCCTCAGCTCGAGAGCCCGAGATGTGGCACCACACATCCCACGCACTTAATCACCTCGTCGCCTCCCCCTCCTGATGATTAATGGCAGCTTCGTGAAGTTTCACCTGGACGTCCCCTCACCTGCTGGCTAGACACGCCCCTGGTACATTGCGCCTTTACGTCGGCCCTCTGTGCATTCAAGTCATCTCTCTACACATTGATATGGATCGTGCGATCTGGAATTACCACCCCTTAAATAGGCCAGCGAACAACAATGACAACATTCTCACCATTTCTCCTCGGCATTGGTTTTGCTCTGCAAATTTTCGTTCTCACCTATGGATTTGGGTGTGGCTTCACTGTGTGCTTTCCGTCATGACCAGGCCGCACGACACTCCTCGTCTAGGAAGTGGAAGCCGGGGTAAAACCCAATGCCCCCTGCCACTAGGGATGGTTATGACACTAGTGTTTCCTTCATGGTTCGCAATCTAATAGATGAGTGGGAAGCGTAGCTTGTTGCAGACCACTTGGCCTCTAGCAATAATGGCGGAAACATTAACCATTACTGGATTATGAAGAACATGATAGGCAAGCTCATGGACGACATGCTTAACAACTGGGGCTCAGCGAGAAATCTAGTGCTGGCTACTAGATCCAAACTCATCAAGATGGATGAATGCCTAGAAAATTTGGATGCCACTTTCTCCTGGAACCAACTCGACCTCGGAGGTCGCATTCCAGCTTTGGCAGACACGGGCAGTGGTGGTGCCTCAGGTTCCTAGGCTGCTGGCGGTAGTTCCTCCGGCGTCCAGAATGTTAGTGCGCCCTTGGAAGGGCCTGCGGCTCCTTCGGCTCCTGCTCAGCCTGCAGCTCCTCCTGCACCGTTCCCAATTCCGTCTACCATCGACTCTCCTCCCAACAAGAAATTATGCAGCCCTGCAGAACTTGACCTCTTGGTTACGCTTAAAATGGAACCGCTTCCTGTCAAGCTGCCTGATGAAGAATTTTAGGGGGGTTGCCCAATCCTGCAGGAATTCCCTCATGAATAATTCTCCTCATGTCTGCTTGGACGACTTGTTCTCTCTGGTCATTCCAGTTTTTTTGCTATAGCTTTTTCAAGTTTTTTTTGTATAATTCTCTCATCTACATTGCACACTATGTTTAGACAGTCCCTACCCGGCCTCGCCATAAGAGGCAGTTTTTTTGTATGGCCTTGAAAAAATATCTGTAGTATTTCTGATATCTTTGCTAGAATGGGATGGTTCCATTATCCCAGACCGCCTCAAACGTCGTTATGCTCTGTAATTTCCTTTTTTCCTAATTAATATATTGTGCAGATTTACAAAAAAAAAATAACATTCTATATAAATGCATTAAGAGAGATTACTTAATCAATCAATTATGTAGGCTTATAAGGGAGACATATCAAACCTTTATTGCTTGGAGCTCAATTGATTCATTGACCTAGCCCTAGGAGATAGAGAACTTTATAAGCTATGCAAAGATGACATTGAACAACACGCAAACCTACATGCAAGTTTACCTTTTATCTTGGCATTATCATGTGATCTATAGTTTCAATATTCTAGGTCTTGGAAGCATTGTATATGCAACATACAAAGTAGGTGAATATCTATTATCCACCAAATTCCCAAAATAGATGATGAAAGTAGAAGGAAAGAGTAACCCAATGCCTTGAGAACTAAGTAAAGAGATGAATAAAAAGTCTCTTCGAGGGGGAAGCCTCCTTATATAATGTATCTTATGCCAAGAAAATATGAGATGATCCTAAAATTGGGTCTCCTTGGTATATATATATATAGCAAACAAAGGGTGCAGTTACAATTCTAACAGACCATACAATTACAATTAAGGTTCTACCAAACCAATAAAGACAATACTAATGTAATAATAGAAATATAATGTCATAATATATAGGACTTAACACCCCCCACCTTAAACAAGTGTTGTCCTCAACACTTAATTAACTTTTGATGTTTCTACATGAAGAACTCATCTTCTCATGTCGCCTATTCTATTGGCAATTTCTTCCACTTGATGAGGTATTCAGTGATTGCTTGATTTTGCAGTTGCTTGATCTTTGTGTCAAGGATTGTTTAAGGTTCTAGTATCAATTTTCCTTCTTCATCAATCTTGGATAAAATAGTATGAATTGGGATATTGCCACCAATTATCTTTTTTAGGCAAGAAACATGGATGACTAGATGTACACATGAAGATGGAGGAAACTCCAACTTGTAAGACATACTTCCAATCCTATGCAACACCTTATAGGGACCATATTACTTGGGTGCTAATTTACTGTCCTTTTGCTACTTGAGGACCTTTGTTTGTATGGTTGTAGTGGCCTCAAAAATACCTAATCTCTCACTTCAAATTTTCTTTCACTATGATGTTGATATGCTTGTTAATGTTTCATCATATTTTGTGTTATATCCAAGTTATCTTTCAATATTTAGAGAACCTCTTGTTGGTGCTATTTGAACCCAAGCATGATGTGATGAAAGGAAGATGATAGCCATAAGTGCCATAAATGGTGACATTTTTTATGAAGTATGGAAAGATGTATTGTACAGTCATTCTGCTAAGGACAACCACATAAATTATTGTGTTTGTTTATTAGATGCAAAGCAAAGAAGATACCCTTCTAGGCATTTATTCACAATTTCAATTTGCCCATTAGATTGAGGATGCTAAGAAGAGAAACAATCCAATTGAGTGCCCAAACAAGAAAATAGTTCCTTCCAAAAATTACTAGTGAAAATTGGATCTCTATCACTTACAATAATCTTGGGGATTCCATGTAACTTCTGAACAATTTCCATGGATGTTGCAACTACTATACTTGCTTTACAAGGATGAGAAAGAGAGCATAATTGGGCATACTTTGTGAGTCAATACACTACTATCATAATAACATTGTTTCATTCTGACTCTGGTAGACTTGGGATAAAATCCATGGAGACCTCTTCCCAATGCTGACTTGGAAACCTTTTGTTGGTGCTCTATGTGATCTTCCACTACTTGAAAATTAGCTCTCTCTTTCAAGCATGATGTGATGGAAGGAGGATAATAGACATAAAGTGGCATAAATGGTGACATTATTGATGACATATGTAAAGATGTATTGTACCGCCATTTTGCTAAAGGAAACCACATAACCCATCCTGTTTGTTTATCAAATGCAAAGCAACGAAGATACCCTTCTAGGAATTTATTCACAATCTCAATCCACCCATCAAATTGAGTATGGTAAGAGGATCTGTGAGCCAAATGAGTGTCCAAACAAGAAAATAGTTCCTTCCAAAAATTACTAGTGAAAATTGGATCTCTATTACTTACAATTATCTTGGGGATTCCATGTAGCTTATGATAAGGGTATTTCTTATTGTTCTTTGCTTACATTAGCCACTATAGAGATAATAAGTTGTAACAACAAGATGTTCCCATTGGTTTTCAAGGGGAGGTTGTCTCCCATTGCCTTCTATTACCACCACTACATGGCAATTGGGTCTTATAACTACAACACCATTAACAAAAATAACAATGGCATTGGCAATGCCTTCATTGCTCATAGTCTAATCAATGTAACATGTTCAAGTCCATGGTTTCCTTCAATTCTCTCCCCTTGGTCTTGCACTTTGATAGTAGAAAAGAATTACAATGCAAGGCATCTATGTCTTTTGTTTTCTACCCAAGCATAAGGTATTCTCAATTAGCTTTTCATTGCATCTTGTGCCCCTTGACAAGACAAGGTGATGATTGTCGCATTGATCTAGCTCAAACCCTAAGCTACTCAAATGATAAAATGAAGACACAAAGATTCAAATATTTGACAAGTTTCTAATTGAGGAACTAGCATAATGAGGTGTTATACTAGTCTATACATGGAAATTGTGCAGAAATCAACGCAAACAATTTTTGTCCCTTGGTGAGGCATGTGAGGATTTGTCACATTGATCTAGCCCAAAACCCATAAAATAAATCCAAAAACATTTTTTAAGTGCATTATAAAAATGTAGTTGTTATGTGTAGATTATTAAAGGCATGCATTTCAATTTTCTTAATAAATGTCGTTAAATAAAAAAACAATATTTGATCACAATCGATTTAGTTTTGGGATTTTCCCTATGGTTTTAATGAGAAATGGTTGTAATATGAAGTTTATCCTTTGGTTTTATGGTTTTAGTGAACAATGGTTCAATTTTGAGGTTTACCTTATGGTTATAATGGTTTTTTTTCTTTATTTTCAGTGGAAAAATCACCTTCCTGCTATTCCGATGGAATCAAGGAAAGCTAGTCAATACATAGGGGCTCAACAAGAGCATCATGTCACTTACAAGAATTGAACCTAGGTGGGGAGGGTAACAATCATTCCTCCCAACCACCCAAGCTACATCCAATGGACATTTAATGGCTTTCTTTTTTCTTACAAGGTCAATGTATAAAGTTTGAAAATAAATATGTTAAACCAAATATCGTATTAATATAAAGTTTCAAACAATTGACAAGTTGGAAGATAAAATGAAGACATGGAGATTCAAACCACTGAGAGATTATCGATTGAGGGTAGTGTAGTGAGTTATTATATAGTTCTTAGGTGGCAACCGTGCATAAACCAGTGTGAGTAATGGTGAGTTAACCAAAACCACGACCCAAAAAAATACATTTCATATGAACAATATTAATCAAATTATTAATTAAATGTACTTAAGAAAATTAAACCGGTATCAATTATCGTCAAGCAAATAATTAATTTATTTTAAATAATAATTAAATGTGTATTAAAATTGATTCTTGCTTCAAAACCCATCAAATAGTATTGGGCTTGGCCAACTTAGTGGAAGGACAAATTTAAACAACTTATTTTAAAATACAACCACTAGTTTAGTTTATCATCCTTTGGAAGCACACCTAATCCATATTCAATATTTTACTCTGTAAATTAACATGTCAACATATACCCCTCTCATGTAAGGTTATCTCACCTGTTTTTGGGCATTTTGGTTTCTAAGAAACATTTTGTGCATTTTGGTTTCCAAGAAATATTTTAAGCATTATTTGTTACACTATGTATTCCATCGTCATACCTTTTCACCTTCTAGGACAATTACTAGTTATGCATGTTTTTTTTTTACGTAGTGGGTTACATATAATTTCCATACTTAATTTTTCCTGATAGAGATTTTTTATATGTTTTTTTTTTTTTTTTTTTTTAATTTGTTACATAAGGAAATAATTATTTCAATAAGGAATTTATTATAAAATTTATTATCAATTATTTATAAAGAACATATGAAAATTTGGAAGATACATATTTTCATAGGTTTTCTGCAATTCATTTTGGGTGAAAAGTATTTTTTAGTAATTTGGTCAAAATTAGGTTAACAATTATGCTTCATCTGATTATGGACTTATCACATCCTAGTGCAATTGTTTGTATCCAATGTACTTTTTGCGCTATAGTGCTTAGGAGGATAATAATCATTATACATCGGTTCCATGAGCTTTTCACAAGTTATGGGAGTCTCATCCATTGAATGTGCTTGGTGCCAACTTAAGCATGGAAAACTTGATCTTATCTACACAAATGAAGTTGTTGATCTCAAATTTTGATTTTAATTTCTACATTAAATCATCGAGGGCTTTAGCATCAATATTTCCTTCTAATAGCATGATCTCCATGTTCACATGAAATTTGAAGGGATTGTAATCACCAAATGTCATTGACTCATGGTATGTGCATGTTGAAGCCATAGCCTAAGGTTCAATTTTGCGAAGACTCCTTGCAAAATAACGTACATCTCCTCGCATGTGAGTCGTCAATAATTTACTTGGCAAAGTCAAATTTTTAGATCCAACTAATGAGTTGGAATCGGTGCTAATTGCCATTAGAGATTGTTGTGAGTGTGAAGGAAGATTTAACAAAGGAATGCGATCAATTATGTGCTTCTTGCACTTTAATTTCATCCAAGTGGGAATCCAATGAGCACATATTATTGATCTTATTCAAGGAGGATTTATGTCACCACAGTGAAACTCTCTCCGACAAGGATTCAAACAAGTTGTAATAGCTCTAATACTAGTGATCAAACTTGGGGGTTGGGTGGGATCTACTCCACGAAGGATATGCGGTTAGCTAAATCTAAAAGAGATCAATAGATTTGAAATATAGAAGCACTAAAGTAGCTAAAAATGAGAATTCTAAAGTGGACATGAGAATCTATGTACGAATTATATATTATTGTAGTTAACAATTTAAATAAACCATGCTTATATATAGTACAATATTATAATGTGACAAAAGTATACAAATATTATGCTCTAATGGAACTGATTATACAACGTAACTACTTTATTGTATTGGGAGGTAGTTTCTACAACCCAGTATGAGTGAGATGTGCAATGTTTATGCTTAATGTTGAATTGACACAAGTCATTTAAAAAAAGTAACAACAAATAAATTTTGAACAATGACCATATGTAAAAAAAAAAAACTAGCAATTGCCCCAAAAGGTGCAAATGAATGTCGACGGAAACAACAAATGGAAAATATCAAGCAAGTATGCACATTCTCCTTTAAATGAAATTGCCAAGCAAGTATGGATAGTATGTTGATTAAAAAGCAAATGTGAAATCTGAACCATGTGCATTGCATGACCTTTAACACACAAAAAAACTAAAAACAAGCAGAAGGGCATAAGACTATATTATCTTAGTTATATTGAACCTATAATTACAATGGAAAACAATATCAATCATGGTTACGATTGTCCTTATAAGAGAGTGAAACATGAGCTTGTTGAATGTGGAGGTAATTAAACAATTATTGATGGACATGCAAATAACCATTGTATGTACAATGAAAGATTTCAAAGTAACTATGATGAGTATATCAAGATAGTACACATTATTCATATATACAAGATGATCTATGGCCTCGACAACACCATTCAAGATCCATGTTTTGAAGAAGATGTTGTACAAAAAGAAACGAATAACGTGTTAGGAAATGTTATAAAATTGTTTGTACAAGTATAAGCATGTAGTTATGTTCCTGTTTTTTATATTAATTATGGGGTTTGTTAATCAAAACACAAAGAATCCTCTTAAAAAATATGAGAACAATATTAAGTACAAGGTGGAAGATAGGATCAATTGATATTGGCCAAAGGATAATATGTAGATAGATTAAGAGAGCTTTGGTGGCAACGATTTCAAGGTAAGCAAGGTTTCCTCTTTTTGTCTGCATTTGACATAGAGTTGATATTATAATAACAATGTTTTGCAAAATATATTTGTAAAAAAAATTTGAAACATATACCAAAAAGAGAAGATTTAAACAATTTTCAAACTGAAACATTGCTCGAGAATACTTTTAATTTTCACTGAGCTTAATAACACTTGTTGAAATAAGTTTTTAGTTAACAATAATATACAACACAAACATAAACATTTCAAGTATATATTCATTTTCATTGTATTGATGATGGTTTAAATGCTCTTAATGAATATTTGTCCATTTCATTCTATAAATATTGTTGAGTAAACATAACAACCTAGTAGAGAAAACAACTCAACTCATAAATAGTCCTTGATAAAACAACCTTGTAGACCAAAACAATTCAACTCGTAAATATTCCTTCACAAAAAAACTATAATTCACAAAATAACTTTAAGTCGCATATACCATATTGAAAGAGGAGCATGATAACAAGCATACCACTTTTCGACCTTCTCCCAACATCTTCGCTATGTGGTAGGCACTTTTAAACAATTCTAATTATACCCATCACTGCACCATAGCCATTATTTTAATGAATATATAATCTAGTTTGTTGTGGCCATATAGGAAATGTGTTAGTCAATATGGAATTAAAAAATAAAGTCTTTAAGTGAAGATAGAATGTTGATGGAAATCATATATGCGCCAGAGGTTAAGAATGGTGTCATCATACAAAACCCAAAGCAATTCCTCATTTTCTTGAAGAGATGGAGAGCCTTTAATCAATGTGTTAAATATGTGAAGTTTGAGAATGACATAGTTTAGGGTTTCTTCAAATATTACTCATATAAACTTGAGTAGGAGTTAAATATGCAAATATTGAGAATGGTTTGGTCTAGGTGTTTCTTCAAAGAATACCAGTATCCTTTAATAAGATTTTGTTTGTGAATATTCAAGACAATGGCTTATTTTAGGTGTTTTTCAAAGACTACTCATATCCTATAATAAGCCTTTGTTTTATATTTTTTAATAGATATTAATTATAGAGAGAAAGGGATATATTCTCTAACATTACCCAAATAAACTTCAAAGTTTATTGTTAGCCATGTCATCCAATTTACATATGAAGTTTAATGTATCTATTGAGTTTGATTAACCAATATTTATAAGCACTTTAATTGATCCTAGTGGATACTAGTGGCCACCCACCTATTCTGCCAAGTTAAAACAGTGCTCCAACTTCTCGGTAGTTTTCTACAATTTTTTCGGTCCCAAACTTTCGGGGCCATTTTGAGGACCTAAACGATGTTTTTTTTCCAATTGGGGGGATAAGGGTTGCCATAACATGCCTTGGCCCCAATCAAAAGTCGTAATTCTCGGTCAGTTCTTTCCAATGAGATATTGAGCACCCTAAACGGAGATCGTATGTAAAAGTTGCACTCCCGGAAAGTTAACATATCAACTAGTCACCTCAGGGCCCACAAACCCTTTTGGCGCTTCATCTCCTGGGGTTAGGTTTTTGGATGTTAGGAATTTTGTCTCTTTCTACTTATGATAAAAAGTCCCTTTGCAATCATCTCTTGCGAATGAACATATCTGACACATCTCTCTTCAGAGATAAGCTACCACCATTTGAGTGTTAAATTTTGAGCATTAATTCACAATACTCTAGGATATTTACTGAGAGAATAACATATACAGTATATCAATGCATGAAAATCACAATAAGCATGACAAGCATCACAAGAATCAAAAGCATGAGAGACAAGAGACATAGAGTTTCCGTGGGGAAAACCCTAAGGTGAAAAACCCCACAACTTCCTCAGAGATAGAGAGAGCAATGGCTCAACCAAAGTACAATCAAAATACACTGAGATAGTCTCCTAGTAGCAGATGATCCTCCTCCTCACTAGTGCGCCACTTTCTGAGTGAGAGTGAGTTACTTTTCCGAGTGATCTAAATAGAGATCACCTGATCTCTATTTATACTAATCTGTTTTCCCAGTGACCTTATGGGGTCGACTTGTCTAGCTAGGTACATCCACATTATAATATATATATTTCAGGGCCGACCCCACACATGGTGGTCTAATAACCCATCGGCAAGTACACACACTTGCGACACTTGTCAATCCACATGACGACACTTCCTTATAGAGGAATGACACATCTCTTATATGGGTACAATAAATATATATAAAATACACAGATGAAATACATTCCGAAGTCACATATACATCAACAGTCCCTCTTAACTAGGAAGGTATTTCTCGACATAGATCTTCTAGACAAGTCTTCTTCTTGGGATCATCATCATCGATGCATCGTCATCATCACTGCTGTTGCTATCTCAACCAATCTCTGACTCTACTCGTCATAGGAAGTTCTACAGAGCCAGTCCTTTTTCATAATGGTTGTAGGCCCACCATCTGCAGGTCTTCGTCATCACTGGCCATACTGTGGAATCCTCGGGACTTATTACGTGTGTCACAAAACCTCGAAAGAGCATCCCAGGTTGTTACGAGCACAGGGCTCTAACTATAGGATCTCCCAGGGCCATATTATATGTGACCTCACCACAAAACCTCGCAAGAGCATCCCAGGCTGTTACGAGCACGCAACTCTACCTATAGGATCTCCCAGGGACAGATTATATGTGGTCACCACAAACCTCGAAAGAGCATCTGCCAGATATCCCAGGGCACGAATTACATGCCATAGGCAAAACCTCGAAAGACTATCTACAGACCTCCCAGGGCCAGATTATATGTGGTCATGGAAAAACCTCGCAAGAGCATCCCAGGACTTATTACGGGCACACAGCCCAACCTATCGGATCTCCCAGGGACAGATTATATGCCATAGGACAAAACCTCGAAAGAGCATCTGCCAGATATCCCAGGGCAACGAATTACATGCCATAGGCAAAACCTCGAAAGACTATCTGCAGATCTCCCAGGGTCAAATTATATGTCCTCCCAGAGCAAAACCTCGAAAGAGCATTTGCCAGATATCCCAGGGCACGAATTACATGCCATAGGAAAAACCTCGAAAGACTATCTGCAAATCTCCCAAGGCCAAATTATATGCTCGTCTGCACAACCTGATCCACGGACATAGAGTATCAACCTGATACTCACCATACATCATCCTGATGTACACATGATCATCCTGATCATCATCACTGCAACATCCTGCTGCATGTCGTCTGGAGCAACATCTTGAAGCTCGTCATCCACGATCATCCTGATCATATAATGCATCTACCTGATGCATACCAAGAATCTACCTGATACATATCATCATACATGATCCACCTGATCATACAATGTATCCACCTGATACAAATACAACTACATGATACATATCACCATACATGATCCACCTGATACATATACAGATACATGGTCCGAGCATCCAACATGATGCATACAAAATACATACAAATGATCCTACTGATCATATCCAGCATCCAACATGATGCGTACATACATATAAATGATCCAACTGATCATATCCAGCATCCAACATGATGCGTACATACATATACATATAAATGATCCAACTGATCATACAAAGCAGAAACCAGAACATCATCCTGATGTTCATCATCCAGCGCTTACATCCACAGCCATGTGAAGGATCCTCCTTCCATCATGATTGGAATGGCTTCAACAAATGTTTCCATCACTTCTTCCTCGAAGTGTCCTCGATCTGAAGAACACCAAGCCTCTCCCTGAAGTACTCGAACTTCACCCTGGCTAGTGGATTCGTCGGCACATCTGCAATCTGCTTGTCCATCGCAACATACAGGAGCTTCACAGCTCCTCTCTGCACCATATCCCTGATATAGTGATATTTGATCTCTATGTGTTTCGACCTGTCATGAAACACTGGGTTCTCGGACAGCTTCACACAACTCTGGTTATCACAAAAGATACCAGTAGCATCCAACGGGAGATCAAATAACTCAGACAGTAGCTTCTGTAGCCATACTGCCTCACAACTAGCTGAATAGGATGCAACATACTCTGCCTCAGCTGTACTCAGTGCTACGCAGGACTACTTCCTGCTAAACCAAGAGATCACACCTGATCCCATACTGAAGCAGCACCCAGATGTGCTCTTCCTATCTGCAGCACTGCCTGCCCAATCTGAATCAACATAACCCTGCAGGTTAAACTTTGATTCGCTTAATACTTGAGCCTATAATCCATTGTACCCTTCAGGTACCTCAGAACATGCTTTACAGCAACCAGGTGAACACTCCTCGGATCCGTCAGGAACTAGCTCAATGTGTTCACCGCAAAGCAAATATATGGTCTCGTGTTCGTCAGGTACATCAAGGACCCAATCATCTGATGATACATAGTGATATCAACCGGCTCAGATGAAGCATCACATAGAAGCTTCAGATTCGATGCCATAGGTGTGGCCATAGCCTTGCAGTCCATCATCCTGAACCTCTTCAGGATCTCTACTGCATACTTCCCTTGTCCAAGGAATATTCCATCACTCTGCCACACCTCCATGCCAAAAACAAATAGTGCATCATCCCCAAGTTCCTCAACTCGAACTCGGCAGTAAGCTTCCGCTGTGTGTCGGCAATCAATCTATCCTCACCTAATACAAATAGGTCATCCACATAGTAGTATCACTGGATTGCCTTCCTCAACCTTGTAATAAAGGTTGGAATCCGCTTTACTCTTGGTAAATCCCAAACTAGATAAGAAACTGTCCATCCTACCATACCAGGTTCTGGGAGCTTGTTAGAAGCCATACAAGGCTTTCTTCAATCTGCACACATATGACTCCCTGTCATGTGTTTCGAAACCAAGTGGTTGCTCCACATATACTTCCTCTTCAACTACACCATTCAAGAAAGTTGTCTTGAAATCCATCTGGTGTATCTTCTATTTCATTACTTTTATATTTCTCTATGCTGCCATCTGCAGCATGCTTGATCTGATAGATCCATATGGAAGTCATTACAGACTCTGCTTCAGGTCTTGGTACTGCATCCCAAACATCATTCTTCATGATCGACCGATCATGGCATTCTTCCATTTCTTCATCCCAGATCCTGGGAACTCCAATATCTTCAATAGATATCTTTGTTGCTGGAACAAATGTTGTAGTCCTTCTTGTGTAGGTAAAGGTATATGGTCTTTCCTACAAAACAAGTTAAATTCCATGATTAGAAACATCTCATAATTTTCAGAACAAATTCTTTATACATAAAGAAATATGTCATGCAGTCATGCAGTTATCTTAGCCAATGCTTCAATACAACATTTATCCATGTTCCATAACTTTCTAGATGCCTTCCAGTCTCTACCAGAACATTGTTAAGAGTTTGCATAGCTCCCAACATGTCAGCAAAGAGGTTTCATTCTAGATAAGTAGCAATGGAATGTTGTACAGTGCCATAGGCCTACGTACCCATCAAATTCATATTAGTAGTAAGTTGTTCATTAATGCAATCATTCTAATATGAATAATACACATCCTAAATCTAGGAACATAAGCGTATACAACATTGAACAATATTATTTAAGCAAACAAATATGCAAGAAATGAAAATTAAAATACTTATCTTTTTTTGTTTGTTGGGTGGACTCCCTCTGAGTCTTTGCTTTCTTGTAGGAGATGCCAGAGTCCTAATCTGATGTAGCTTCTTCTACACCTTCTTGTTGTGGAATGTAGAGATATGGTCAACTCCCTCTGAATATCTGCATCCTTGCAAGAACCACTGGAGTGTGCTCCCTCTTGATCTTTGCTTCCTGGATTACCTGTTCTTCCTTTCTGCAACTCCATTCTGTTAAGGATTATAAGGAGCAGTCAACTCCCTCTTAATCCCTGAATCACTACAAAGCTTCTTGAAGTCACCTGAGGTGAATTCTCCACCATTGTCGGATCTGAATGTTTTGATCTTCTTGTCAGTTTGATTCTCCATCAAGGTTTTGAACTCCTTGAACTTATCAAGCACCTCATCTTTATTCTTCAAGAAGTATACCCAAGTCTTCCTGGATAATTCATCAATAAATGAGACATAATAAACATATCCACTCAGAGAACTGGATGACATAGGACCACATACATTTGAGTGGATGATTTCCAGGATGTCTTTTGCCTTGCTTTCACTGCTTGGGAAAGCCTTCTTAATGTTCTTACCTTTTGCACATCCTTTTCAAACACCTTCATGTTTGGTCTTGATTTCAGGAAGACCCTCTACAGCCTTACTTGCAATTGGAAGTGCTCTATAGTGCATATGATCAAGTCTTCTATGCCAAAGTTCACTTGGCTACATGGATTCATGTACCATGGCATGTTCAGGTTGTCCCTTCAACTTATACAAACCTCCCTCTTGCTCTCCAATCACTACTGCATCATCGATTGTTTTACCCTTTGGCCACATTAGGACTTGGCCATCCACAAATGCAACCCTCATACCTTTTGCATCCAATGTAGAGATGGAGAGTAAGTTCTTCATGAGCCCAGGTACATAAAGGACTTCTTTCATCTTTAAAGATTTTCTAGAATCTAGGTTGTAGGAGGCTTCACCACTTCCTTTGATTGGGTATTGATAATCATCCCCAAGTTTCACCTTATGGGGTGATTCATGTTCATATAGGTTTACAAAAGATTCCTTAAACCCAGTCATGTGTTTGGAATCCCCACTGTCAATTAACCAATCATTACAACCATGGGAGATAGTACCTATGAGAGCAGAGATCAGAACATACTCTTCTTCACTTGAAGAGTCATCATTACTATCATCACTTTCTTCCCTAGACTTCTTCTTTGGGGGTTCATCATCTTCGGCAGCATGAGCATGATATCTTCTTTTGTTACCCTTCTTCTTCTTGCTGAAGTTGTTTTTATTATCCCTGTTGTTCTTGGGACAATCTGAAGCAAAGTGACCCTTCTCATTACATGTGAAGCATCTTAGATCCTTCTTATTCTTTTGAAAGGATCTCTTGTGGCGAGAGTGCTCCTTCTTGGGCTTGCTTCTTTTGGTGTGAGCTACAAGAGCTTGATCTTCACCTCCCATCTTTTCCTCACGAGCTATAAGTCTAGCTTCTTCTTGAGAGCATTCTTCCCGCAATCTGTTGAAGGAGATCAACTTCTTCCTTGCACAAATTCCTTGAATGAAGGAATCCCATGACCTGGGTAGGCCATTTAGAGTGGTCATCACCACTTCACCATTCTCCACCATTTCATCTACTGCTTCTAGTTGTTCCTTGATCTGGGAGACCCTTGAAAAATAAGATTGAATGGTTTCTCCATTCTGAAACTTTACTCCTTTCAATTGGTTCCGCAGGGTCAACTTCCGATTTATGTTCTTTCCTTCAAATAGCTTGGTCAAAGAGTCAAACATCTCCGTGGGTGTCTTAAGAGAAGACACATGGGGTATGAGATGGTCTTTGATAGAATCAGCAATGATTCTCTTTGCCTTGAACAAGTTCTTCTTATGCAATACCTTGGCCTCTTCATCCTCTGGGATAGGGATGTCTTCTTTCACATATGAGTCCAACTCATTCTCTTCCAGGATTAACCCAATCCTATACTTCCAAGCTCGGAAGTTATCAGCTCCTTCAAGCTTATCCTCAAGCTTGGTGTGGTGAGACATCTTAAAGAGTACTTCAATGGAAATAGAAAAGATTTAGATCTTACCACTTGAAATGTTGAAAACTGGATCTGGTCCCGGATTAGGGTTTGTTGAAAAAACCCTAAAAATTCAAAATGTGAATTTCAAATTTATGAAAGGATAGAAAGATGCGCTTTGATGAGCTGATCATCCTGGTGCATTCAGAATTTGAGATCAGCAAAGTTTTACCCTTCAGATTTGATCTTTTGTCCTCCCAGGTTCACTAGGGAGAGCCCTGAATTAGGGTTTGAGTTTCCCGGAGATCTACCCAGCCAAAAATCTCGATCCAAAGCTCTAAACTTCGATTTTTGCAAGGAGCTTCCAGCTGTGTCTTCAGATTCCAGAAATTTCTATTTTTGTGGAAACCCTAATTTTTAGGGCCAAATCTGAAAATGCTCGGAATTGAATTCTGATTGGACATATAGATGCGCCTTGATGAGTAGAGTCAATCTACTATATTGATTTTCCAAAATCTGTGGAGAGAAACCCAATAAACAAGAAACTCAAGTTTTCGTCACTGCAAAATGTCTTCTTCTCAGGTTAGCTCTAATACCATGATCAATTTTGAGTATTAATTCACAATACTCTAGGATCTTTACTGAGAGAATAACATATACAGTATATAAATGCATGACAATCACAATAAGCATGACAAGCATCACAAGAATCAAAAGCATGAGAGACAAGAGACGTAGAGTTTCCGTGGGGAAAACCCTAAGGTGAAAAACCCCACAACTTCCTCAGAGATAGAGAGAGCAATGGCTCAACCAAAGTACAACCAAAATACACTGAGATAGTCTCCTAGTAGCAGATGATCCTCCTCCTCACTAGTGCGCCACTTTCTAAGTGAGAGTGAGTTACTTTTCCGAGTGATCTAAATAGAGATCACCTGATCTCTATTTATACTAATTTGTTTGCCCAGTGACCTTATGGGGCCGACTTGTCTAGCTAGGTACATCCACATTATAATATATATATTTCAGGGCCGACCCCACACATGGTGGTCTAATAACCCATCGACAAGTACACACACTTGTGACACTTGTCAATCCACATGACGACACTTCCTTATAGAGGAATGACACATCGCTTATAAGGGTACAATAAATATATATATAATACACAGATGAAATACATTCCGAAGTTACATATACATCAACACTGAGCTAGTTTGTATTGCTTTGCAATTTACAATGTTTTTCCATTCCATTCATTAATAGAATTTGATTTTTACTGTCCTACTGTGATTTCTGCAAAAATTTGTGTGTGTGTCTCCATTTTATATTGTTGCCTTCATTTCATTATGCAAATAACCTAGGTCATTGGTATCAGAGCAATATGCTCTTGTTGTTTCTTAGTGCATGTCCCCAACGAGATCTGGATATTGAGAGTTGGGTCTCGAACTAGTTGATCTTGGGGATAGACACTCTCGTCGACCTAAGAAGCCTCACATGGATGGAGAAGAAAATAGGGACGATGGAGCAATAGATCCTATTAAATTGTTGCTCAAGGAATCCCTCGCGTGACAGAGGAACGAGATGATGGATAATTTCACCTGGGTCCTTCGACAATTGCCAATGGCAATAGTGGAGGCACCTTTAACGAGCAACTATTTTGGAGGTGCAAATCCATTCAAGGTGCAAGTTAAATTTGAAATCCCCTTATTTGAAGGATAAATAGACACAAATACTTTAGAGAAATGGTTAAATCTATTAGAGGGTTATTACTTTGTTCAAAAAATTCCAACAACAAAAATATCACCTTCGCACTCCTTAAGTCCCTTCTGCATGTCAAATATTGGTGGGATGGTTACTGCGAGAGGCATGCCAGAGATGAGTCTACAACATATGGTACAAAACCCCTTAGGTATATTTTATCGATGACATCAATGAGGAGTACTACCTCATCGAAAACTATGATGACTAGTATACAAGATGGACAACTTTGTGCCAGGAGGGAGACTAGATGGTGTCAAAGTTTACCAATATATTCCATACCTTGCACTCAAAGATGGGTATTAGAGAATCTGAATGGAACTTGGTCCTAAAGTACCACGGTGGCCTAAACAGGTACATCCAAAAAAATATGGATTTCTTATACATTTCCTTGTTGGAAGCTTCTTATCTATATGATGTCAAAATTGAGCAAAATTTCAAGAATAAGAATAAGTGGGAGTTTGGGTTTGCAAATCAATCGGAACAGAAGCTTGGTAAAGTGTCCCTAACTCACAAAACATAGGATGGAGCAAGGATATCCAAACTCATGACAACCAGTCCAAACCTCAGGAAAAGAAGGGCAACAAGAAGTCAAAGAAGGATACTGGAAAGTGGTGTGAGTTACACAAAAGCTCCTTAAAAAACACCTATGAATGTTGCTCGAAGAAACCATTGTTGGTTGAGATTAAATCCTCAAATTTGAACTTTGGATCAAACTTTGATGTAGAATAAGATAAAGGAAAGTGAATCATTGATGCATAACCCAATGCAACCATCACAACTGCAAAGATCCACCCAGATGAGCCAGAGGAGTAAGAGGAAGGGGAGCAGCTCTTCCACTCACAGATGTAGGTGAAGGGGACTCCGCTACATTTCATTATTGACAGTGGTATCTAGAAGAACCTAATATTAGTTGAGGTCATCAAAATATTAAATTTGTTGATGATGCCTCACCCCTAACCATACGCCATCGGTTGGTTGCGCCAAGGGAAACAAATCCATATTAGTTAGCAATTCTTCCTATCCCAAGGCATCAAGCCCTTCCAAGATGAGGTATTATGTGATGTCGCCCCACTTGAAGTTTGTGATGTTATTTTAGGAAAACCCTATACGTGGAAACATAATGATGTTTATGATTCTAGTCCTCATAATGGCATTGTTGCTTTGGGAGGCCAACTCTACAGTGTGCCTGAGGTAGTTTCGACTACTGCAGTTTCCTTGATCTAAGCAAAGTAGTGTCGAAAGGTAATCTCTCGGATGAGGAAATTCGTCCTCTTCATGGTTCGACCAGAAGGTGGAAAAACGATCACTGCAACCGCCACAACCTTAGCATAAGGTCTCTCTAAATAGTAGAACCGGGTGGAAAATATTGTAGAAGAATACCAAGATATCTTTGCCTTGCTTAAAGGGGTGCCCCTACACTAGCAGGTTAAATATTCAATCAATTCGATACCCTGTGCTCCTTTACCTAATGGCCCAGTATACAGATGCTCACTTTTGGAGAATGAGTAAATAAAGTGTCAAATTCAAGAGCTCATCCAAAAAGGCTACATTCAAATGAGATCCTCACCTTGTGGGAGCCCAACTGTGTTGGTGTAAAAATAAGATGGGACATGGGGACTTTGCACTGATTACATAGCCCTTAACAAGATCATTGTGAAGAATCGATACCCAATCCCTTAGATTGATGAACTTTTTTATCATCTTAGTTGGGGTTCCAAGGTCTTCAACAAGTTTGATATGAAGTTAGGATACCACCAAGTCTCGATCAAGCAAAGTGATATATGGAAGACAACATGTAAGTCTAAAGAAGTCCTTTTTGAGTGGTTGGTCTTGCCTTTTGGCTTAACTAATGCTCCAACAACATTCATGAGGATGATGGATGATATCTTATGGTTGTTCACGAACTCAGTAGTGATCATTAATATGGATGGCATTCTCATCTTCAACAAAACTTGGGTGGAACATTTGCAACACATTAAAGAGTTCCTAAGCACCCTACGACAACACAAGTTATACGCCAATTTGAAGAAATGCTCATTCAGTATGGAGAGAATTTAGTACCTAGGATACATCATGGATGAACATGGGGTGCATGTGGACCCAACCAAGATCCAATTCATTCGTGATTGGCCATCCACAACAACTCTAACAGAGCTTCACAACTTCTTTGGCCATGCCAACTTTTACTGCAGGTTTTTTTTAGGGTTCTCTCATATCAATTGGACCTTAAACCAAGTGATAAAGGGTGGATCCAAATCCAAGTTTTCTTGGGGTGCATCACAAAGAAATCCTTTGAGGATCTGAAACAACACCTCTACTTGGCACCACTCCTTACTCTACCAAACCTGCAAAAACCCTTTGAGATTGAGACAGGTGCCTCTGACTATGCTATCGGTGTCGTCCTCACTTAGTATGGACATCTAGTGGCCTATCATAGTGAGACACTATATGATTCAGTTCGTAGGTATCCCACCTATGAAAAGGAGATGTACTCCATTGTGTTGGCCTAACATTAGTGGAAACATTACATCCTAGGGAATGAGACCATAATCCACGCTGATCATAAGCCCCTTGTAGTTCATGCAAACACATGGAATTAAGTTACATAATGACTGCCATCAGAAGTCGTCCAAATACCTGCAACAATTCCACCTGAACATAAAATATAAGAAGGGGAGCAGCAATCACATTACACACTGCCTCAGTTGACCTCCAATTGTTACACTGACTACTGTGCTCAAATATTTGTGGACATGAGACATCCTGGTGGCCCAAATTGTATGACAATGACCATGAATTTGCTATTTCCTATCAAACATTACAAGTAGAGAGATCGATGTCAAACTTTCATCTCTAGGGTGAAATTTTACGCCATCTTGGCCACCTCTATGTTCCTTCAAGAGAGCGCGAGAAGATGATTTGGGAGGCACGTTACATTTGAGTGGCAGGGTGCTTCGACGTAGAGAATACAGTTGCAATGTTGTAGAAGTACTTCTACTAGTCGAAGCTCCGACAAGATGTTGGTAGGTACATTCGAACATGCACCGCTTGTTCCATTGCCAAACTTGCCATCAAGAAAAAAGGATTGTACACCACATTTCCTATCCCATACAGGCCCTAGGAGTCTCTCTCCATGGACTAGATGGTTGGCTTGGTTTCAACCAAGCATGGAAACAACTATGTATTTGGGGTTGTTGATCGGTTCTCTAAGATGGCAATTTTAACTTTATAAGAAAAACATCTTCGAGCATGTTTGGGTTCATTTTTGCTTCCCAAGGACCTTTATTTTATATCAAGACAACATGTTCCTGGGTACCTTTTGGTCCATCCTATGGTCGATGATGGACACCAAGCTAACCAAATCGATTCCCTTCCAACCACAAATTGATGGGAAGACATAAGTGGTCAACAAGATGACTGTACATAGACCGAGAATGTACAACTCTAAACATATCCGCACTTGGGATGAGAACCTTCCTTATGTTCAACATAGCTACAATAGAGCCCATCACAACTCTATTAACCACAACCTTTTTTAGTATGCTTGGGTTTTTATTCATTAGCCCCAATTGATGTAGCACTACCCATTACATATAGATAGGAAGAGTCCTCCCATGCTCAAACCAAGTTTGATTGGGCATCCAAATTTGTTGAGTGAATCCAACACATCCAACAACAAGTTCATGATATCTTGCAGAAATCCAATGCCAAGTATAAACAGTGACATGACCAACATCGAGTTCCACATAAGTTTTAGGTTGGCGATAAAGTTTGGTTACATTTACAAAAAGAGTGCCTCACATGACCGCATCAGAAGCTCCACCCACTTCAATATGGGCCTTACACCATCACCAAGGTTATAGATGAGAATGATTTTGAGTTAAGTATTCCCCATTTCCTCGGCTTGCACCCTGTCTTTAATGTGGAGCTACTTCGACCATATTTTCCACCCCTCTTGGACACCTCAAAGGTAGTTGAGCACTTGGCCCCTATAGAGCTCAATCCTGATTGCATTGAGAAGGCTACGACCAATCGGATCATGGACATTGAGATGAAGGGCACTCGTCAGCAGAACATCCAACTGTATCGGGTCTTCAAATTAGGGCAGCTTCATCACCAGGGAAAGTGGCTCACCGGGAATCAAATTCAACAAAAGTTTCATAATCTAATGGAGGAACTTGACGCAATGGGGACCATTGCTACCTAAGGGGGGAGGACTTATCCAAGTGGATAATAGTGGCAACCCACTTGTTTCACCAAGTTACAATAGTTCTCCATCTTCTTGCCAGTTTTCTATGGTTTTTTGGGACCCAAACTTCCAAGGTCATTTTGAGGCCCTAAACAATATTTTTTGGCCATTCGAGGGGCCAGGCAATACCTTGGCCCCAGCCAAAAGTTGTATTTTTTTGTTAGTTAAAAGGAACGCACATTTGGTGGTGCATCGGAATGTTTAAATATCATTGTTTATTTTTAAAAAACATATTTTTTGTTTGGTTTGGCGGTTTGTGTGGTTTTAGGTCCACCCACTATGGATGATACATCAAGTTTATGATAAAGCACTACGAACAATGCATTTATTTTCTAATACAACACTAGTTACCAGTGCACTCTATGTTTGCACACAATGCAATAACCTAACGAATGGTGCGAGATGAACAGGAAAAGCGCACCACACAGATTTTATTTTATTTTTTGAAATAAATGATAGATTGCAGAATTTTTTTATTTTTAATCTGCTAAAAAGTTAAATGAGAAGGTAATAAACAAAATAAATGGAATTTTGCTTGTCTAGGAGGCATAGTTGCCACGTATACACGAAAACAAATTTTCCAACTGCATACAAAAATATCAACTCAACCAACCAATCGAATTGCGGGAGAAATCCAATCACCGAGGCACATTTAGTTCGGAAGCGTCATTGTCAGAATGCAACCCCGATGCTTGGGTGGGCCTAGGCGGTCTCCAACACTTAGAAATGTGGAAAATGATATTTCGTGTCATAATTTTTATTTTAGTTTACCATATTCTTATGCGCGTTGTATAGTATGCACATCAGTGAATGTTGTATAGTATGAGCACTTGTGCACTTCTTTTAGTATTAAACACCACTCGACAATCTATTTTTAAAAAAAAATTATTTTTTTTATTTATCATCCGGTGCATTATATCATGTTACGCACCAATGCATATTTACAAATATAACGCACCAGGAAGCTGTAATGGGAAAATTAAAAATACTTTTTTTAGGGCGGTGCATTGTAACTTTGAATGCACTGGTGCTTACATCTCATTCCCATGCACCAAAAAAAGGTTTGCCAGGAAAATTAAATACACATATTTAAAAAAAAAAAATCCATCGACCTATCTTGATACCAATTGTTTGTTTTACTAGTGCGCACCAGTGCATTGATTGTGTTGGTGCACTGTTGCGTCTAGATGGATGTGGATCATTGTACGTTTTTTATAATAAAAAATTATGTCTTTGGCTTTTGGTCGATGGTTTTTACTTCCATATGCATCGATGCATTTATTTCTGCATCATGCACCACCAAGTTTTGATGGGATATATATATATATATATATATAGAGAGAGAGAGAGAGAGAGAGAGAGAGAGAGAGAGATTCACCGAGCTATGTTGTCTTCAATGCACGTCATAATTAGGCACACCGGTTTATTGATGTTACAAGTTTTATTATGCACTAGTGCATATTTACATATATAACTCACCGGGTAACTGTAACGAGAAAAGTAAAAATAGGTTTTTTTCAGGGTGATGCGTTGTAATGTTTAATGTATCGGTTCGTACTTCTAATTCCCATGCACCAAAAAAAAAATTCCGAGAAAATAAAATAAACATATTTGTTTTAAAAATTCATTGACCTATTTTAATACATGTTCTTTTTTACTAGTGCACTGATGCATCTGGATAGATGTGGAGCACCATGCATTTTTTATAATAAAAATTATGTTTTGGTTTTTGGTCGATGCTTTTTACTTCCACACGCACGAGTGTGTATATTTCCGCATCACTCAACTCCAAGTTTTGATGGGAGAATATATATATATATATATATTGAAATTGCATCCAGCTATGTTGTCTTCAGTGTGCATCATAATTAGGTGCACCGATTCATTAGTGCTATTACGATTTTGACGCACCACTGAATCCTTATTTTAAGTGCACCTGTGTGTGTTGTATGTTCAAGTGCACTGATTAAAAACCTCGGCTAAAACCTCTGCTCGCTCACCTCCGCTATAAACATATCAATGGGATTTTTTGTAAAGAGTCCGCAAAAACCTCCACTAGAAGGTTATTTCCTTGTAGTGCCTATATTTTTAAGACCATGTCAACATATTGTACATGCTCTTCCCAAGATTTGTTATAGATTAGTATATCATCAAAAAATACTAGCACAAATTTTATGAGGAAGGGTTTAAAAATAGAATTTATCAAACTTAGAAATGTGGAAGGTGCATTGGTAAGGCCAAATGGCATCACAAAAAAATCATAATGATCTTCATCTGTTACAAAAGTTGTTTTTCGAAATGTCTACTTGCCTCATTTTGATTTGATGATATCCATAATAGAGATCCAACTCGTTAATTAAAATTGCTCCTTGTAGTTCATCTAATAATTCATCAATGATAGGAATAGGAAACTTATCTTTAATTATCATCTTGTTGAGATATTATAATCTAGACACATACGCCTAAACATTCCTTTTGGCAAGCCATCACCATTATTGTGGAGAAATCACTTTGGCTAGGTTGAATGATGCGTGCATCTAACATTTATTGAACCATGTTTTCAATCTCTCTTTTGTGCATATGGGTACTTGTAGGGCCTGATGTTAAGCAGTGCTCTTTGTGGTTGCACATGAATAGTATGGTCATGATCTTGAGCAGGTGGAAGACATTTAGGAATTTCTCCAAATACCTTGGAATTATTGTCAATAACCCATTGGAGGTCCACTGCAATAGAGGGTATATATGCTTGAATATCTAGTGAGCACAATTGTGCAATTACACCATGGTGTCCATTTTTTAGCAATTTTGTCATGCTGTTAGAACTTATCACTTTAGAGGGTTTCCTTGGAATACCTCTGAGTTCAATTTCCTTTACTTTTAAGGATAATCTCATGAAAAGTTCTTGAAAATTAAGAGCGCCCATTGTTCCCAGTGATTGTAGTCATTTGACCCCTATTACAACATCAACACCGCCCATTTTGATTGCAATCATTGGACTATCCAATAAATAATCCCCCATAGTAAGCTTAATACTTTCGCACCTCCATGAACAATTTATGGTTCCTCCATTTGCAATCATTACTTGAAATTTTGGTGTTGTATATATAAAGTAATTAATAAGTTTAGCTAATGTTCAATTATTGAAGTTATGGGTACTACCATAATCAATCAACATTGCTACGTTTTTCTTTTTGATATATCCTTCTATCCTAAGAATTTAAGGACTGCTAATGTTGGCCAATGCATGAAAAGTTATGGTTGGAGTAGTATCTTCTAGATATACCTCTTGAGACTGTTATAGTTCTAGGTCTTCTTCCTCTTTACAATTTATGTAATAATTTCTTCTCGTTACACTTATGCCCCTTACTGTACTTGTTGTCAGAATTGAAGCATGGTCCTTTTTCTCTTCCTTCCTCCACTTGTCAAAGCATTAACATTGTAGGATGAGTGAGGTTAGGGTGGGAACACTTCCAACTCTATAGGTGTTAATAACATCCCTTATGTAATGTCCTCACCCAATATTGGATTGGTCTTCAAGCTAACTGACTATGTAAATTGGTGTAGGACTTCGTCAAACACTTTGCTAACAAGCTGATATACCACTATTAAACATCCCCTTTTGGTTATTGTTATGTTCTAGACTTAATGCTTATATGTTCTTGGTATAGGACTTTGATCAAAAAGTTGCATAGACCCACTGAATCACCCTTTCTTGCTTCTGGTACATAAATCTTTGATTGATAGTTTAGTTCTTTTGTCAAACAATTTGCATGCTAAGTGTGTTTTAATGTAAGGATTTTGTCTACCTATGGGGATGATATCGAAAGGAAAATCTATGACATTTTTTTAACCCGACTTATTAAAACTCAGAGGGGCAAGGATATTCTTTGCTGGGGTTACCGCCCTAAAGGTATGTTCACTATAAAGGAAGCTTACAGTCTACAGACTAACCCGATGAATCAACTGGTGGACAATACTTGGAAACATCTATGGGGAGCTAAACTCTAGCCCAAAATCACCCTTTTCCTCTGGCTAGTCTTGAAAGGCAAAATTTTAACTTGGGATAATATTGTGAAGCGGGGTTTCGAGGGACCGTCCCTATGTGTCCTTTGTGGTAGCAATGATGAAACTATAGCGCACCTGTTGGATGGTTGCAGTTTCTCCTTGGCTCTATGGGATGAAGGAGCAACGCGATTCCGCATGTCTGATAGAGTCAGGAATGCACCAGGAGAAACTGGGAAACAATGGAGGGAAGACCCCTTTCAAGGGAGACTTCTAAATCAGGTTTGGCAACTCTTTCCTGGTTTTATCCTTTGGGAAGTATGGAAGGAGCGCAATAAACGAATATTCACTGGCAAGATCAATACCTGGAAGATGGTCTGGGGGAACATACAACGTGGAATCACTGAGACTCTGCAATTAACTATATGGACTGAACAAGATATGAATATTCTGGAAATTGAGTTAAGAATTCTTCATACCTGGGGTATTACTGCACTCCCTCGTCATGTTGGACGTATACATTCTGGTTGCAGCTCTCCTGACAGTCCGGTGGTTTGGTCTCAGCCATTACAGGGGTGGGTTAAGCTGAACTTTGATGGTGCTTCAAAGGGTAACCTAGGGACGGTCGGGTACGGCGGTGTTCTTCGTGATGATCAAGGCAGGGTTTTGTTCAGTACTATGGGCACCTGGGTTGTGAAACCAACAACGTTGCAGAATGTGAAGCCATGTTGCAAGGCTTATGCATGGCAACCCGACGTGGCTTTAGCTGCTTGATTGTTGAAGGGGATTCGAACATGCTGATTCAGATTGCCATAAAGCTTAACAACAGGACCCGGGCTGCAAAGATGGCACAGTCGTGGAGATTGGTGTGGCGATTGACGTGTCTTGGCGAACTCATCACTTCTTTCAACTCCGTCACCTTCCAACATGTTAGGAGGAGTGCCAACTATCTGGCTGACGTATTGGCAAACCATAGCGCTAGCAACCATAATGACGGATGGGAAGGGGAAGCATTGGAAATACCGTCGGGCATATGTCGTCAGCAATGCATGATGATTGTTGAAAGTGACCGGGGTGGTGTGGAGCCCTTAGCTGGCAGCAGAAGAACATCAATTCCCGATGGATTGTAACAGCTGGAACCCTTCGCAGGGTGGTATGGACAGGTGGTTTTTAGGTAACCTTATTAACTATGCCACTGCTTGGCCTTCCGTATACTTCCCATCATTTGAAATTATCATGTTAAGATATATGGCACGTGAGAAGGTAATGGTAGCTCGACCTCTCACGATTATGATGGGTCATATGGAGAAGGTTTCTGCTCAGGTGACGAGAGCGCAGGACATGATGAATTATTACACAGTTTGGTTAATTATGATGGACTTAATGGACAGAGATGGACTTAATTATGATGGACTTAATGGACAGAGATGACAATAGTAACATTGGCTCTAGTCTTTGTGAGTGACAAAATATCTCATTTCCCAGGTTATGGAAACTCGTGTTGATATATTGTCTGGCTCTCTGAGGATGACCCAATTGGAGGACCTCTGCAAGGACCATGCTGAAGAGTCGAAGTGGATTCATATGAAATTGGACGCGATGGCGGCTGACATGGGGATTTCGTTCCTGTCCCAAAAAAGTGGAGAACCCGAGGGAGATCAATCTCTATGGTAAGGAGGAGGCTGCCGCTACACCACCGGTGGTGATTATAGAGGACAAAGTTGGTCCGTCTGTTTAGTTTCCGTCCTTCCTTGCCTGTTTTCTACTTGGGTTTTGTTGTTTCAGCTTGGTGATATTGACTGGCTCCGAAGTCGCCTCTTCTCTGTTGCAACTAGATTTGGTATTTACGGTTGCTCCTGTTCATGGTTTTCTGGTGTTGGGTTTTTCACAGTATGATGTCTGTTCTCTCGACATCCCTTTTGTAATGGGGTTTGGGGTAAAACTTTTAGCTGTCTGATTGCTGGTAGATTTCGAACTGATGAATTGTAAGTGGGTCTGGCCTTTTAATGCTGCTAAGGTTTGTAATGATGTTGATCTATGGTTGTGGTTATGGGATTATGATGTTAAGTTTAGTTTTGATATATGTGGTGGCTGCTTAAGCACCCATCTTTTTGTAAAGATGAAAAATGTACTTTTGATCCTACTTTAATAGAATGACGGTCTTTTTTGCTTAAAAAAAATGTAAGGATTTCGTCAAACAATTCATAAAGTTTCATAGACTTAGCACACAAGTGGTCTCAATATCCAATATGAACAATATATTCAAGAGTCATTATTCATTATCTCAACTAACAACTTGAAAGAGAATACAAACATCTCAACATAAATATATCAGTTCATATTTACAAATTTCAGACCTGGGAATTGTCCTGTAGATGCCCACCATGAAAGTATTGTAGCTACTAAAGATGACATCCCGCTCAACAACTAAGTTCTGGACTATAATTAATCCCATACATTTGTAACAATATAAATATAAATATTTGGTACTAACCACTGATGGCAACTCCTTTTTGGATGATTGAAGTAACCTCATTGCTACCAAAAATTTCCTGTAAATGATCACTGTAACAGTGACCAAGATGGAATGAGCTCAACAATTGTTTATACACTCAGATGAACTCATACAGTCCTCAAAACAAGGTATACTTGGCCCACAAATTTCCCCAAGATAGTGTTGTAGCTTAGCAGTCAGCTACCATGATTTATTCTTGGTGTTGACAGTAAAAAAACCCTCCACGAATTGACTAGTTAGGAGCTTGGGTGGCTAAGGGATGCTAGTAAACTTGCCCAAATGGATTATAGATCGTTCCTAGGAGACCATACAACTAATAACAACAGTTTACCCTCCATCAAGAGCGCCTTACCTCATAATGGAGGAGTTATTCACTTCCTTCACAATTATATCCACAAAGTGTGTCCTTTTCACAGTGGTGTTTCTCGAAAGGAGTAATCTCACCGTACAATGCTTGATGTTGAACTGAAAGAGGGAAGATAAATGCTATTTTTCTCGTACCAATGGTGATGCTTAGTAGCTGAGATGGAAACTTCCCAAGGGATCAGTGTGCCCCCCCCCCTTCTGTGGCTGCCAATATCCCACAATAGTGCGACCCTCTTCACATGTGTCCGGAAAATGGTGATTCTCTTCAGATCTACAACAATGAATTGATAATATTGCATGGTAATGAAGATCAATGAAGAAATCTGAATGATTTCTCTGCGTAAGATAACTAGGGTGGATAGTTTCACCACCAAAACAATTTCCTCTTCCTTAGGGTTTCATCCAAGAGAAATCCAAACTCAAGAGCTCTCAAGATTACAAAAAAACAAAATGACAAGAATGAATGGGAGAGAACCCTAATTTGCTCTTTTATAGATTTCTCACCTTTCTAGACCCTTTTAGCTATTATTTCCCTTTTTTTCCAAAAATTGTTATAAAATGATGTTATAATTAAATTTTCACTTTAATTATCTAATGTCACTTAAAAATTAGACTTACTTGCTAAAGTGACACTAAATAATTATTTAATTCCCCTTTTTTACCTAGACTATGGGCTATGGGGAGCAAATAGACCATTAATCCTATTCCCATGAACTCTCAACCGGAAGGGGACATTACAGTCCACCATTCCCAAGATTGCTTTCCCTCAAGCAATCCAAATGTCATTTGCACATGTAGGCTAAACAAATACCAACTGTGTCTTTCTTCCAACCATTTGGATCCCAAATGGACCTGTAGAATGCTCCAACAATTATCTTCTGACTGCAACTTGCGTCAAAAATTTTGTTAGTCTTTGTCTATCTGTGAAGCAATCCACCCATATTTCCTGGATCCCGAAGTAAAATTGATCCATCTTCGGAATTTGATACAAAAATATTATTTTGATATCCTTTAATTTGTTGACTCATTGAGCGACAAAATGCACCAAGGGAATGAGGTGAAGATAATCATTGACCCATTGCTTTAATTAACTATATCAACTGATCTGCAGAATTGTTTATACCCTCCTAAAAAAAATTACTATCTTGCTACAATTAAAACAGGTCCTTTTGCAATTTGAGGCATCAAATTTCTCTCCCAAGTAACCAAGTTGAAGTATCCTTCTGCAATCTACCTTGTTTCATAGTAGCTAGCCATGTGTGAAATATTCTCAGGGTTTTCCTCTAATATCCTTAGGGAATTAAGCACATGATATGGGATCCTTCCTCTAATGTACTCCTCAAAGACCAATTTTGCATTATTTGAGTCTTTCCTTCTAACAAAGTCTGTAAGAAGCAAATATAGCCCCATTCGTGAGGGCTGAAGACCCATGTATGTCCTCAAGGCTTGGAGTAAGGCCAAGCCATCCTTCAAATTTGATGTGTCAGTCTCATTTATAAGGTAAAAGATCTGATCGCAGACAATGCCAACAATAGATCTATCCATATCCTTCAGCTGTCGTAGGAGGTCAATGGCAGAGCTAAGTTGTTTATTCCTAATACATGAAAGGGTTGTTAAATTGCAAGCATAGCACTAGTCCTCTTTATCTATGTATGCATGAAGCAACTTGAATATTTCAATGAATTTACCTTGCTTCCTAAGGTACTTGCTATGGGACCTAATCGCTTTTGACTCTAGAACATTGCTTGCATGCTTTATGTTGAAATAATGTAACTTCAAAGAATATTCTACTTGTATTATTCCTCCTTCGGGAGATGTCTTTAATGTAAAGTTCATGTAAAAGTCATGAGGTAAAACCTCCATTGTAAGTCGGGTCATTAGTACCTAAAAGAATGTAATATAAATATTATTTGAGTCTCCCTAGAGAGGTTGGCCCAGTTAAGTTAGTGAGGCCGACCTAGTTAGGTTAAATGTCAAGTAAAAGGTAAAGTATAAATAGAGAGTGTTTCTTCTCATTTGTACCATTTGCTCACTCAAGCATTGCGCATTAGAGGAGAGAGGAAGATTGCGAAGGAGGAGGAGGATTACTCTTGGTGTTAACACCCAAAAAGTGTTCACTAGCTCATTCCCTTATTCACATGACCCATTTGTCCACTTTTCCCACCATCTGAGCCTCTCAAACCAACAAAAGGTCACCAAAAGACCTTAGTACACCCCTTTTCCCACTCAAAAAGATTATTTTTCCTAAAAAAGCATAAAAAACCCTAAAAAAGGGTCCAAAATTCCCAAAAATATTAAAAAGGGAATAAAAATATTAATTTTATTCAAAAAAGGAAAAAGGAGGGAAAAGTACCTAAACCATGTTGGTCAATACCATTGGTTTCCACAAAAGCACAAATGGTATTCCCCACCACCAAAACCTATAAAAAGGTGGTAGGGGCTCCTCATTTCACATCCATCCATATTCCTATCCTCATGTTGCCAAAATCTCCCTTGAGTTTTTGGCCATTGTAGCAACCTTGGAGAAAGGACCCATTGGAGTTTGGAGCTGCTCATCCTTGGAGCTTCTCAACTATCTTCATCACTTGGAGGTATTGTTATTGCAAGCACTTGCTTGCCCCCATTTTCAATACAAATTTATTTTCTATATTTCTTGTTCTTGTTTTTTAATTCAAAAATGCACATGCTAGTTTAGTTTAGTTTGGATTTAGTTTATTGTTTTTGCTTAATATTGAGACTGCTGCTACTAGTTAGCAGGTGCCCATAGCACTAAGCTTGGTTGCAAAACCAAGCCAACAGTTTTTGGCGACTCCGCTGCTTTTCGAATCTTTAGATCTCACTTTTGCTTTAGATCTTAGTTTTTGATAGTATTAGTTAGTTTAATTCATAGATTTGCCACCCTAGACAGCAGATCCATTGCTGTTCTAGATCCTATTTCAAAAGATCCTTTGTTTTTGAATAGTCTTTGCAAAGCATTTAATTTCCATTTATTGAAAAAGTCATATTATTTGCTTTTCTATTTCAAAAAATCCTTTGTTTTTTGAATACTTAGCATTTACTTTTTCAATTTCAGTTTAAAATATCACACGTACACCCACTCAAACACATAATTTAAACTGAGCCTTAAAACTTACCCTAATTTCAACCCACTTTTAACCCCACTTGGGGAGCATTAAAAGAACTTTGTAGCTAGGTAGTATTGAGGGGATAGGTGTTCCAATAACACCCCTCAGTTATTACATCTGAGACATAGTTGTTGTCCATTAGGGAACCAAAATCTCCTAGTATTTATTGGCATGGTCACAACCGATTTATGGGAAGGCCTCTCCCCTAGGAGGGTTGAAGTCGCGAGGATGGTTCTGGAAGCCTGAGTGGAATACCGAAATCCATTCAGTAACCGAAGGGCTACCATTTGCAGTTCTCGGGATATCCCTGTATGGGGGTATTGCGGTAAAAGGACCAAACGACAGATTTACCTTTTCTCGACGTGTCATGAACGGAGTATCCTAGTTGCCATTCTTTAGGATTGATTACCCGGTGTCCCTCCCGGTAGGGGGATATCTAGCCGTTGACTCAACACTCAATATTGTCTGACTTGGATTTCATCACCTTGAAGAGAATATCGTTTGTTGGTTCACAATACTTTTAGTTAGGTGTTTGCATGATACAACCCACCTTTGGTCTAGTTACACCTATTTTTTCTAGAAGCTGTTTGCATGTTGGTACTCTGACCATTTTTTGCATCCCTCCACTTATTATAGCACAGCTGCTATAATAAGTGCCATTTTGAGGTTGATTTTTTGGCCTGAGAGCCTTCATTTTTACTCCCCTTCTTGCACCCTTGGTTGCATTAGGGTTTTGAGTTTTTTATACATTACCATTTTTTACACATAAGATTTTTACACATAAACTTATTTCTCACCATTGAGAATTTTAGACGCTCTCGTCATCTTCAGGGAAAACTCCCAGAGTTCAGTCTACTTGGCTCTCCACGTCACCGACGTAGAGCCTTATCCCTTGAATCGACACATCGTCGGTCAACTATACAGTCATCCGATTCTGACACGCCTCACTTCACATCTGATTCTGAGGCAGAATCTGAAAACCCCATTGCGTTATTCCCAACCAACCTTATGGCTGGAACACCATTTGACCCAATTTTTACCAGCACCATAGGTGAGACATCCACAAACCCTTCTATTGCGGTGCCATCCATGGCAACAACCACCCCCCTGGGTATGCCTAATATGGGAAACACTCCACCCTTAGGAATGCCCAACACAGGGCCACCCCCTGTTATAGGAATTCCCAACACAGGGCCACCACCTGTTATGGGTATGCCGAACATAGGGGTCACACCCCCTCTTAGTTCCACAACCCAGATTCCAGGAATCACCACTACTATTCCTAACCCCGGTGTAACCCATGTTGCACTTGGAAACGCTGGTCCATACCAGACCACAGTTATTTGAGGACACATACCTTCAATATCTACCATACCTTTAGGCGCTACTGGACCCCTACATCATACCACCACGACTAGTCATGTCCCAGTCCCAGTCACTACATCTACTAGCTTACCGTACATGGTGAGTCTGAACTTACCAGACTTAGCCAGGCTCACCAATGATCCTATCAAACATGATCCTGCGTGGCCTCACATGCCCACCAAACTCCCCTCTGACATCCCTAAGTTTGAGGGCAAGGCAGGTGAGGACCCCCAGAACCATATCATGTCCTTCCATCTATGGTGTTCCTCCAACTCCATAGTGGACGACTCTGTCCGCCTCCGCCTGTTACAGCGTACCTTCACTGGCTCTGCAGCTAAGTGGTATATCGAGCAGCCCCATGGGACGCATGCCACCTTTACCTCCCTTGCCTCGACCTTCCTGCAGTTCTTTCAGTTACCCGTCCGCTATGATGCGGGAGTTGAGATCCTACTGTCTTGCAGACAGAACATGGCTACCCACATCACTGACCACATTCATGAGTGGCGTCGACGCCGAAGCCTCTGCAAAATCAAGTTAGACGACCGTATCTTCTTAGATTGGTTTCTCAAATCCCTCCTCCCTCTCATTGCGAAGGATGTGGCATCCGAACGACCCCAGTCTGAAGATGAGGCCATCCTCAAAGCCCAACAGTTTGACCTCATTTACGCCCAGTCGGGTTATCTGTATACCATTATACCAGACGCCCCTCGAGGCGAGTCATCCCAACATGATGCGCCGGGGGCATCCCATGCCGCTGATGGCATCATTGGTCGTATGGCCTCGCATCCCCAACCCTTTTCCATTGCACATCCTAGCCATGGTCCCAACCTTTCGCGGGCTACATCTCAATCTGGAGCAACCAGTTCATATGCTCCCATGGCACATCACCACCATACCCATGGACCTTCGTGTCCACCTCAGTGCTTTGGTCATGCACCACCTGCATACGCCCCCCCAGCTGCACCTCAACCAATGTATTATCCACAGCAAGCTATGACAGCTAACCCAACACCTCCAATAGCTCAGGGTTACCAACAACCCCAGCAGGTCACTGGACCACCTCCAGCCCCACCGGCTTATTATCCACCACAACTTGCTCCCGCACCTACGGCAAACCAAAATCCTCCCACTGCTCAAGGGAAAGTGTACACACAGCACAACCAGCCCCAGCACCAAAACAACCAGCGCAACAGAACCGTGGAAGAGGACGTAACCGCAGTAATAACCAACAACATCAGCAAGGTCCTCCACCTCCCAATCCTCCGCAAAATAAAAATGTTGCTCCTCCCAATCGCAATCCGGATCGTAATCCCAGGCAGCCCAAAAACAGTAACCTTAGAACAAACCATCCTTGTTCTATTTGCGGGGTCTATGGTCATTACACCCATTCTTGCCCACATTTGGAGCGAGCTCGACAACTCTGGACCGACGATGCCCATCGTCAAGGGCAAGCGACTCCTCAGTCGCCACCCAACCCTCCACCACCTCAACATCAACCTTTGGTGCTACAAAACCCCTTTCCAAACCAGGGTGTAGTGAACACTAAGCCGTTAGCTCCCCCTCAGGGCAACGTGCCACCACAACAGATCACTTATGCAGCCCCTGATCAACCCATGTTCGATTCAGGTACTCACCATTTGTTGATGATGTCAACTGCCGATGCCAACCTCCAAACCCGTCGGAACCAATATGGATCCACCTCTAAAGCCCCTCCCGCCGACAAGAACACTAACGTTCATCCCACAGATCAAACGTTACGTATACCTCCCGCTCCACTCGATAACGCTTCTAAAGCACCTCGCTTCCCACTTCGTCGCATCAACAATAATCCCAATGCTCGTGCTGCGTCGAACTACAACATTGTAGATGACTTAGCCCAGTCTCCTGCAGCCATGTCTGCTTTAGAAGTCTTGAAAAACTGTCCTTCACAGCGCAAGACTTTACTCTCTTCCATTGGTGCCATTGACCCCAATGATTCACAACTGATCGCATTCGATTCAGACCAGTCCGAACCACGACTGCCTTCCAGTTTAGCATTCCAAGTTTTCGTTTCCGTTCGGAATCTTGTCATCCATCGGTGCATTATCGATGAAGGGGCCTCTACTTGCGTCATGTCCACATTCGTTTGGCAGAAGTTGGGATCCCCTACTCTCCAGCAGTCCACCACTGCGTTGAGAGCCTATGACGGCCGTTCGGCTCAACCCCAAGGTCTCTTAGCTAATGTCCCCGTCCAACTGGCGGGTAAAACCGTGCTCATTGACATTGAGGTCATCAATGCCCAACTTGACTATAACCTTTTACTTGGTCGCAGCTACATGTATGCCATGCGGGCTGTTGCCTCATCCGTATTTCGTACCATGCAGTTCCCCCATGAGGGACGCGTGGTCAAAGTCGACCAACTCACCTATCACGATCCCAAGGCCCCCGCTGCACCTGAAAATGTTCTCCCCATGGTTGAACAACCTATTTGTGGTGCAACTACCTCATTCATTTCCTCAGTGGGACTCGGACTGTACTCCGAGGCGTCGATGACCTCTACATTCCAATCTATTCCACCACCGTCACCGGAAACCCACGTCGCAGACCTCTGTACTCTTTCACAGAATACACAAACACCCAACAATCAGCCACCCTTGTTCCCTAAACCACCATTGGTCCCTAGTCACATCGGTGTTACACCCATCCACACAATCCCCTTTCTATTTCCTCCCTCAAGTGTAGTAAGCGCTCCTGTTATGGCTACCCTTAGTCTCCCCGGGTTAACATTGGGATTACCAGTGTGGTATATTTCGCCTCCCGTTCCCCCGCCGACACCAAATGTCATCCTGCAGTCGGTGCAACCCATTGTCACTTCTACCCAACCACCTCCCGGTATCACTACTCCTTCGTCATCTACCAATCCCCCTCCACTCATCAGGCCCACTAGGGGCAGAGGCCCACAACCATACACTGCGGTACCCCCACCCAAGGCAGTTAAACCTCCCCCCGTATTTCGTGCTCCTCCAAAATGCTCGTTGTGTGATGAGTTAGGCCATCCAACCCATCAGTGTCCACAGTTACCTGCATTACAGGAACACATGCAAATGCTCGACGACAACCCCAACATCCCGGTTGTCAAAATTGACCCAAACCCCATGCCTCGTGACAAATCACTGCGTACCAACCACCCATGTGCGATATACGGTATTTACGGCCACTACTCACATCACTGTCCTGACATCCCAGATTACAGAGCAGCTCTCTACGAGATGAATAATCTGGACCTTGAGACGGCACCCCCTACTATCGAGGAGATCTACCCTCCCGCATCATCCTCATCCGGAGAGATTAACACCATTTATATGATCTCTTCGACTACCCAAACCTCGTCAACTGACTTGACCACTCACATCTTCCGCAATAATAAAGAAATTCTCGAGACTCCTATTGCTCCGGATGCCTCTCAGGAAAATACCTTGGCCAAAATTTCTCCCGTCATCCACATTGACATCTCTGACCCACCCGGTGCCCTTCATACCATTACATTAAGAGCCTCCCACAGTGAACATGAGATTGGAGAATACCAAAAACTATTCCAAGAATTCACTGATGTCTTTACTTGGTCAGATACCGAAATGCCTAGCCTAGACCTCGCCATTTATACAATCTCCACTGGATACCCCTCTGTCCGGTCGGCCCCTTCCATTGATCCCGTTCGCACACATGATCCATTCTGCTACGTCGGTTTCGCTGATGGTGCAAGCCGTTGGTCCCCCAATCTGGCCTCCGCAGCTTGGGTAATATATTCCCCTTCACATGAGTTGATCCACATCGATGGAGTGTGTTTGCGTGTCGCTACCAACAACCAGGCTGAATATGATGTCGTGACCGGTCTCTTGGCCACAGCTCTCCAAATGAGCATACGTCACCTTAACGTTTTCCTGGACTCACAACTCCTTGTTTCCCAACTCAACAATGATTACCAGGTATGGGATCCCTGTCTGTTCAGAAAATTTTTGTGTACTAAACAAATGATTCGACAGTTTGAATCCATTTCATTCACACATGTCCCAAGAAACCTCAATAGTGTCATAGACCATATGGCCAACAACATTCTAGACTGGCACACTAATCACATCATACCAAAACAAAATATGCATCCACGTGCATAACATGTGCCTCCACGGGCATATACCAAAAAACAAAATGTGCATCCACGTGCATAACATGTGCCTCCACGGGCATATACCAAAAACAAAATGTGCATCCACGTGCATACCATGTGCCTCCACGGGCATACAGAAAATCAAACATGCCTCCACAGGCGAACATAAAGACAACAAGTACATCCATGTGCATACACGACTATAAACCAACATCATATATATATATATATACATCATCGTATAGTCAAAACATGTCATAGGTGCCCTCAGCACCCAATATACAAAAAATACATCAGCCGTACAAAAAGGTGCTTCCCCATATGCTCATCAGCATTTGCGGGCAAATACATATCATCTAGTCATCAGGGTCCCTGGGCTCCTCTGGCGCCTCCTCCGCGGGCCCCGCTGGATCATGGCGAGCCCGAACTCTCCGCTCTGCTGGCCCCGCTGGATCATCCCGTAGACGGATCCTCCTCTCAGCCGGCCCTGCCGGGTCATCCCGAGCACCATCCCTGTGCTCTGCCACAAAAACCGATGTCCTCAACAAGAGCGACCGCCACTCACGCGGCGCACCGAAGCAACGCTCCACAATGTCCCGGTCCAAGTCTCTCCAGCCATCCTCGGGGAGTCCAGCTAGAATCATGTCAAATGTCTATCTGACACCCTCTATGGCATCATCTCGAGGGCCAACCCCTCGCCCACGAGCCGCAAATCCTCCACCACGTGGAGGTGGTACCGCTGCAGGAGGTTGAGCAACCACCATCGCCCGCCCCCGACGAGCCACGTAGTCGGCCGGTGGTACAGGCCCAACATCTGCACAATGCAAGTAAACCATCATATACATATCTAACTATAATCATAAAAAAATCACATGATATAGTAGAAATCAAACCACAAAACATATCGTCTAAACCCCAGGCCTGTCCCTGGGCTCGAGGCATCTCGGGGTCGCCTCGGTAGTCCATGCCAGCATATGGGTAATCCTCAATCACCAGGGGCATATGCTCCCACCGCTCATATACCTCCTCCGTAAAAAACCCGCGGACACCACCACCACCACGAGGCATCATATGCCCCCACCACACCATGCGCGGCTCGCTCACAGGACCATCACGAATGGGCACCTGTGGTCGCAAGGTCGGCACCCGCTCGAAGAAAAAACAGCATAGAAAGGAGGCATAACAGAACTCTCCTCCCTCTCGACAGCACTTGTCCAGATCTCTCCGGACACCAGCTAGAAACATCTGACCCCACGCATAATAGGTCCCCCGAAGCACAGAGTCTACCATCATCGTTTGTCCCCCTGACAAACGATGTGTTGCTGCGACACCCAGCACCCGCAGCACACATGCCCCAACAGCCCTCATGTCCCACTCCCGTAGTGATCGCAGACTCAACGCGCTGTTTTGCAAAATGGCCCAAACAACACAGAAGGTCTGCAGCAAATCCTCCGTTTCTCAAACCGTTGGTACCATTGGAATCAGCACAGCGAGAACTTCATGATAGATCTTTCCTTTTCCTGTTTTCATCAGGTGCATTTTTTGACCATTTTTTGGATGCCCTCGTCGCCTCGATTTACGTGCCACATCGGCCGTCGCCCATTTTTTACCAGTGTTATATCGTTGGATTCAGTATTCCACGCTCGTGATAATGCTGGAGATCATTTCTCGCTCTCACGTCCAGATTTTTTGGGCATTTTTTCCCATGCCCCCTCGTCACCTTGGTTTGCGTGCCACATCGACCGTCGTCCATTTTTGACAAGCCTTATATCATCGGATTCAGTTTTTCGCGCTCGTGATGATGCTTGAGATCATTTCTCGCTCTCACCTCCAGATTTTTTCGGCATTTTTTCCATGCCCCCTCGTCGCCTCGGTTTGCGTGCCACATCAGTCGTCATCCATTTTTAGCGAGTCTTATATCGTCGGATTCAGTTTTCTGCGCTCGTGATGATGCTTGAGATCATTTCTCGTTCTCACCTCCAGATTTTTTGGGCATTTTTCCCATGACACCTCGTCGCCTCGATTTGCATGCCGCATTGGCCGTTGCCCCTTTTTGACAACCTTTATGTCACCGGATTCATTTTTTCGCACTCATGATGATGCTTGAGACCTTTTCTCGCTCTCGTCAATCCCTTTTTGTTTGGTATAATTTTATCCCTTTTTCGGGCCGAGCAATCCCTTTTACGAAAAAGGCACTTAGGGAGTTTCTGTTAAGCTCTTTTCTGACTCCTAAAACAATGAAAAGATCGCCGAGCAACCTTGCTTCCTTTCATGCTCGCAAAATGTATCTGAAAGGGCGTCTACCTGGTATAAGTTTACCCCTTTTCCGGACCTTGTAGACTAATTACGAAAAAGGAATACTCTAGTCACATCGACTAGAAGAGTTCTCCATTTGCATCATTTTATGCTTTTTCGGGCCTTGGAGACTAACTCACGAAAAAGAACACCAATGGAGTCCACTTACCGCTTTTAGACTCTCTAAAAATGAAAGTGACCACGAGCAATCACCATCCTGGGCTCGTAAAACCAACAGGACAGTAGTCATAACCACTGCAGAGAGGAATAATAACAAGAGCTGCGTGTAGAAGGAGTTTTTCGTGTAGGGTTGCGAGCTGCGATCCTGCTCTAGGGTTTCCGCCGCTCTGGTTCCTGCGACTGCAGCCGCCATGGCTGTGCCTGGGGGAGGGTCCCCCCCTCCCTCCCCTTCCATTTCTGCGGAAGAGGCCTTCAGATACCTTACTAACCAGCGAGGTAAGAAATCGGTGGCCAATGCGATTCCCAAATTCATCAAAAAATTGGACGAGATACCTGAAGTTGAACTCCCATCGGAAAACGCCATCAAAACTGCTCTCGCCCTCTCATCTCGTGGACTAGTAGGCCAGTTCATGGGTCTGTGGCCAACGGCGAGAACTACAGATGATTGGATACAACGGAATTGGAGGCCTCATCTGAAACACAGTGTAACGTGCTACCCAGTAGGAAGAGGATTTTACATTTTTGAATTCATCTCAAAGGATGACAGAGACTTAATCTTTAGAAATGGCCCCTATTTCATGGGGGCTCAAGGACTCTACCTCAACAGATGGACCCCAGATTTTGATCCAAGCATTGACGTTCCAAAGGAGGTTCCGGTCTGGGTAAGGCTACCAAACCTGCCTGCACACTGTTGGAACCCTGATGCGCTGGAAAAGATTGGAAACCGCCTGGGAAGGTACATAGATAAAGCTGACCCAAAGGGGCAATATTCGTGTGCCCGAATCTATGTGGAGGTTGATCTAGAAGCAGGTCTACCAGAAGCAATTTAAATATCGATCGGCCCCTGGAGTCATTACCAAAAACTGGATTATGAGCAACTGCCATTTAAGTGCAGGCTCTGCCATGAGCATGGACATTTTCAAAGATCTTGCCCAAAAGCCCATTCCCAGGAGGAGAATGAGGGTTGGCAGCAGGTCAAGAAATCAAAAACATCATCCAAGATCCCTGAAAAAAGACCCATGAATACAGGACAAAATCCATCGACAAAAGAACCCCTCAAATTCAAAGAGACTCTAACGGGGAAAAAAGCAGCTGATCAGACCAATGTTCCCACATCGAGCAAGGTAAATCACTCTCAGGACTCAGATATAGAAATAATCGGCCTGGTCAATACAAATACTAACCATGAAGATACCCTTGAAGCTGGAGAAATCCCCCAAGGGTATAACGTGGGAAAGCCATCCCAAGACCAAACAGACAACCAATCTCTGGACTCCCCGAAAATCCTATCTGATCCAAAGACCCCAAAAGATCTGGATTACGAACCCACCATTCTGGAATCTGAATCAGGGGGGTGCACAGACGAAGAGGCCTCAGATTCTAGCAGCTCTCATGCTACCCCCAATCAGCCTGCCAAAGTTCTAGGCCGCAAATCCAAAAAAAAACACAGGGAAGAGAAAGCCATTCAAGATATAAACAAAGGAGCACAGCAAACCATTGATTCAATGATTACCAGATCAAAGCAAGGCAAGGGCCACAAAAGGGCCCCCACTCCTAAGAAAGTTTAAATGCGACTCGCCTCCTGGAATTGCAGAGGTCTAGGCACCAAAGCTAAGCAAGAAGCTATGAAGGACATCATCAAAATCAACAAGCCTGACATCCTCTTAATCCAGGAGACGAAATTGGAGGACTTAAGCCTCCATCAAGCTGCCCTCAAATTCTGGAAGAAAGGTCCGGGGAAAGCTATCAGCTCTAGAGGAGCATCGGGAGGAATTGCCACACTATGGGACGAGTCCAAATTCATCCTCATCACTGATCACAGCAGCACGCATTGGATCCACACCAAACTTCAGCATATTGACTCTGGAATACAAGTAAGTCTGTTCAATCTCTATGTTCCCAATCTGGCCCCTGACAAAGCTCAATGCTGGGAGTCTCTGGAAACCTTCCTTTCCATGCATGAACCAAACAATATTATCCTTGCAGGAGATCTCAATGTAACCCTGTCCGCTGACGAAAAGAAAGGAGGCTCCCCAATACGAGACCAATCCAGAGAATGGGTTGAGGATCTTATAATGGGATGGGACCTCTTAGATATCAAACCGTTGGTAGGAATTTTCACCTGGACCAACAAAAGGATCGGCCCGGGTCACATAGCGGCTAGGCTTGACAGATTCCTAATCCACTCCGACTTCCTTTTGCTAGGACTGTTAGCAACATCCAAAATCCTCCCTAACTGCATCTCGGATCACAAACCCATCCTGCTGGAGTTATCTTCTGAAACTAATCTGGGCCCTATCCCTTTCCGTTTTAGCCCTCTTTGGCTTCTCCATGAGAACTTTCACCAAGTCGTCCACAACTCTTGGTCAGCCCCTATCCCTGGTTCTCCCTCTTTCTCTTGGGAACAGAAAATTAAAAGACTGAAATCTGACCTCAAAGCCTGGGCAAAGAGTATCACCACCCCTACCACTGGCAGAATGGAGTCCCAAAAAGTTCTGGAAGATCTTCAACTCTCCCTGGAATCTATCACCCCCACCCCTCAGACCCAAGTCGCTGAAACTGAACTTCAAAAGCAATTCTACCAAGCTTGCAGGGTAGAAGAAGAATATTGGCGTCAAAAATCTAGGAGCCTGTGGCTGGAATGTGGAGACAAAAACACCTCATTCTTCCACAAACAAGCGGAGGCCAAAAAGAACTATAAAGCAGTCAAAGAGATCAATTATCAAGGAACCATCTACAATAATTTCAAAGATATCAAAAAAGCCGCATACAACACCTTCAAAGACCTTTTCTCGGCTCCTATTGATCAACCCCCGAATCCCCATGATTACCCCTTTGATACCATCCCAACCCTGGTCCAAAATTCTGACAACATCTTTCTCACTGCTCCCATATCCATGAAAGAACTAAAAGTAGCCCTCTTCAGAATGAAACCTGACAGCGCACCAGGCCCGGATGGATTCACTGCAAGATTCTACACCAACTGCTGGGACCTGATTAAATTGGATCTTCTGAGAATGGTGAGACATTCGCAAAAAACCAACAAATTAGGGGGAAGCACGAACTCTGCCTTCCTAACGCTGATTCCAAAAGATAAAGGGGCCATTCATTTTTCCAGGTTCAGACCTATCTCCCTCTGCAATATGAGCTACAAAATTGTAACCAAAATCATAGCCAACAGGCTCAAAAAAGTGTTGCCCCGTATAATCCCTGAAAACCAAGGAGGATTCATAAAAGGTCGACAGATTCAAGACAATATTCTGCTGGTCCAAGAGGCCATCCATTCCAGCGATCAATCAAAAGAAGGAGGCATGGTGATCAAGCTTGATTTAGCAAACGCCTTCGACAGAGTCAGCCATAATTTCCTGCTCCAGGTCATGAAGAAACTTGGGTTCTCAGAATCCTTTGCTAATTGGATCCAAGGCTGTATAAGCTCCCCTTGGATAGCTCCTCTGGTCAATGGACGCCCCACTGATTTTTTTCAAGCCACCCGGGGCCTTAGACAAGGCTGCCCTCTCTCCCCTTTGCTCTATGCAATCCAAGCCTCGGTCCTAAGCTTCCAACTGATAAAAGCCCAGCAACTGAATGTTCTCCCTGGTCTTCATTTGGCAACTAATGTGAACAAAATCAACCATGCCCAATTTGCAGATGACACACTACTGCTGGGCGTAGCTAGTATCCATGTTGCAAGGAGGTTCAAACATGAGCTGGATATCTACAGACAGGTCTCCGGTAGTAAGATCAATTTCCAAAAAAGCAAGATTTATGGCTGGAATTGCACCATAAGAGAACTGGGGGATATTGCTCGAATCTTAGAAATGGAAGCAGTCCATGAATGGGAATCCATCACCTATCTGGGGGTTCCAATTGCTAAAGGCATCCCCAAAGCAAACCAATGGAATCCTACTCTGGACAAAATTAAAAATCGAATTCAAAACTGGGGCTCTAATTGGCTAAATCAGGCAGGAAAGACAGTCCTAATAAAATCGGTCCTGATGAGCATTCCGATTTATCAAACCTCCATCCTCCTCGCCCCTTCTCTGATCATTGGGAAAATGGAGAAACTAATCAGGAAATTCCTTTGGGAAGGAGGAAAAGGAAACAATCACAGAATCCATCTAGTAGGTTGGGACAAAATTCAAAAGCCCTACAAGGAAGGAGGACTTCATTTTAGAAGTATGGCTAGACAAAATATGGCCATGGGAGCAAAAATTCTCTGGAAGCTAGTGTCAGGCCGAGAGTCTTGGAGCAAAAAAGTCATAAGGAAAAAATACTTCCCAGGCTCTAGATTAAATTGTCTTGATAAGCCAACTCAAAGAAAGAAAGGATCCCCAATTTTCACACTCTGCAATAAGGTTCGTGAGCATTTTACTAGTCTCCTTTACTGGATCCCTGGTAATGGGAAAAAGATAAACATCTGGCAGGACTCTATTCTGGGAGACCAACCCATAGGTGAAGCAAATGATATTGGAAACCTGAAAGCTTGGATGCAACACAGAAACATAGCTACACTTTGGGACATATCCAGTTGGGAGGAAGAAGGAAAAAAAAGCTGGTCTGACTGGAAACTAGGCGAGGTCCCTGATAACCTTCTAGGGGAAGCCGAGATTCTGTTACAAATGCTTCAAGGAAAAGCCCCCATATCGGAGTCCGCCAAAGACAAAAGAGGTTGGGGCCACGAATCTGGTAGCTATACAGCTGCTGAAGGGTATAGATCACTTCAAACGATGCATCAAGTACCCAATAATCCTGCCAAGTGGAATTTCATCTGGAATTCACCATTCATACCAAAAATAGACCTTTTCTGCTGGACGGTTGCTCATAACAGCATCTTAACGGGAGACACGCTAAAGAGACGAGGTCTGGAAGGGCCTTCAAGATGCCCTCTGTGCCTTTCTGATGAAGAAACAATATCTCATCTGCTGCTAATGTGCCCTTTCTCAAAAGAAGTCTGGCAGCAGGTTCTCCTTAGCCATGGAAACCTTGACAGATTTGAGAACCTTCCTGATCTCTTCGGCAACTGGAGTAAAAACTCCCCTTTTGATCTTCTTAAGAAAAATCGCCTCAAATCCATCTGGATGTGGATCCCAAAAGTAATTTGCTGGAAGATCTGGCTGGAACGCAATAACCAAATATTTAGAGATAAAGCAACCTCCAGTTCTAGGGTAGCTACCACTTGCGTGGCCTTGTTGGGGGAAGTAGTGGAATCCAGAACTATCTCCAACACTAGAAGTCTCAGCCCTGTAGAGGCAAACTGGATAGCTAAATTTAATCTTAAAGATGCCTTTGAAGCAATCTCAACCATCTCTCATGAAAACTGGGAAATTAGGATGAGTGCTACCGAGTTCAAAAATTGGAGATCGACAATTAAGGAGCATTGCCTGTTCTTTGATGGGGCCTCCAAGGGCAACCCTGGAAAAGCTGGAGCGGGGGGAATCCTCTTCAACACTCATAATGAAATCACCTCTTCTTTTGCCTGGGGCATAGGGATGGACACCAATAACAATGCGGAAGCTCTGGCCCTCTGGCAAGGGCTAAAGCAAGCCATTGATAATGATATACTCGAGCTCACCGTATTCGGAGACTCTCGGATTATTATTCAAGCCATGAACTTGAACAAATCACCTACTCAGCTTAATCTTTCTAGGGTCCTGCGCAGAATCTTCTTGATGATGTCCAAATTCATCAAAATTAACTTTTATCATGTTCCCCGTGATCTTAACGGATTGGCTGACTCAGAGGCCAACAGAGCCGTGCTCCTGGGCAGGAGTATTTTGTCGACTAATGGCATCGAATCTCTTTGCTCTATCCCATAAGACAAACAAAATCCTGACAAAGAATATATGCTGGATTGCCATGAATTTTGTGGATCCGATTTGCGAGATGGTCAAGATTGCCATCGAGGAAAATCCCCACTTCAGTCTGCTACTCCCGGACGGTAGCTCTGCGACCTGTGACCATTCAGAGCGCCTTTCTTTCTACATAAACAGGCCGTCTGGGAACAGATCTCTCCATTGCGCCTGCTCAAAGAACAGAAGCAAGAACTCTAGAAGAAGAAGCCAGAAGATCAGGAAGCGATTGCGAAGCACAACATGGCGTCGGTGGGCTCAACATCAGGCGGCAAATCATTGGAGGACAGACTGGACGATCTGCAAAATTCAATCGACTTGCTTAAATCAAAATCAGAGGAGAATGAAGGCCGACAGAAAGCCCAAAATGCAGAAGACTTCCAGAAATGGCGAAAGCTCAACAAGGATCTACAGGGCATTAAGGAGGAAATCAAAGATTCCAAAGGAGAAGTCTCCTATTTTGAAGAGGTGGTGTACACCCACTTCAAAGACCAGGCCAACACTGAAGGGAACTTCGGGAACAGAATTGCGGCACTGGAAGTTGCGGTCCAGAAGATCCTGGAGAAGATTAATGTCGCTTAGACCCTGCTCAGATCCCTACTATGTTCTCCTTGCTTCTCTCAATCCTATTTCCTGTACCACAACTCAGTCCACTGTAATTTTGCTTCTTAAATCTGAAACCTCTGGGCAACTTAAGCCTAAGAATTTTGTTATTTCAGATAGTGACAATTATGTACCCAAGCACACGGTGGCTGCTTCACCGGCTCTTAATTAAAACTTCCCAATGTTTTCGTCTAAAAAAAAAAAAAACCACTGCAGAGTCTTCTTATTGTTTTCAGACTCCTTAAAAATGAAAGCACCAATGAGCACGAACAGTCCTGGGCTCACAAATCCACAGGACAGTACCATTTCAGAGCACACTTTTATCCCTTCTTGGAGCTCATTAAAACTACGAAGAAGGACCCAATGGTGCTTCTCGGTGCCACAACAGATCACGTCTACTCATAGGGCAGCTTCCCCATTTTGGTCACCTTTGTTCAGAGTATTCTACAGTATGTCACCCTGAGAATCCCTCGACAGCACCCATCAGCTTGACCCCCCCAGAGTCAATACATACCCTGCAGTCCTTAAAAGCTATGATCCCCACACCTACAAGTCAGTTCCCTACGCTGCCAGGTCAACCATGTCATCATGCTCTGAACAAAGGAAGTTTGAGTCTACCCACTATATGACCCCAGTTACTTCCCATCCCCACAAGTATGTCAGTCCTACAATCAGTACTACCACACTTCAGTTCTACACCTCGCGCTCCTATCAAGGAAACATCATTGCCTTGTTAGTTGCTGGTCTCCCTCTGTCGACGACAACCAAATTTATTCCAGAGGATAGACCTAGAGGTCCCTGTGTCTTGGACTCATCACCATTTATGATGAGTGCCTACGAATCATTTCGAGAAGAGTCCTCAGTGCTTCTCCAAATGGTTGTTTCTCACATGCTCGACTTCAACACCTTGATCGCATCGTTGAGACTTGCACGAGGCATCGGTCCGTTCAGTTATTAGTCGAAGACCCCGGATACCATCTGACTCCTCCACATTTGAGAGTCTACCTATGCTTACAACCAATTATACTTTTCCTATAGATATCCGGGTTGCGCATGGCGACAGTATTCAGATGTACCCCAGTTTTACACTCCCTCAAGTATACAGTTACATATACTTCCCAGAGATGGCTCACAGTCATTACGTCCCTACAGATGTTGGACACCTTCAGTTTCAGCAATTCATCAGTTATTCCAATGTATCAGTTATTGAGATCAGTCATGTCATGATCATGAGTACATCCCAAAATAATGTCCCCTCTGGACCATTATGATGTGCTAGTAAATTTTTTATGTATTAGATCCCCCTTCTTGGGACTAATTGTTATGTACATGTCTTGATACGAGCATGGGTATGCCCGCCTCGTCCATTATCAGAGATTATTCCTCATTCATATTGAGGCCATGTAATATTGTTTATTTTTTGCAGCTTCCAAGGGCCACGGATCCAGTCTCCAATCGGTCTCTTCTCCTCCCCAAAACCCCAGAAAAAAGACAAAAGAACTATGATGTCTATCGGCCATACGATGAGCTCCTGCCCTCACACATCAGGGGGCAATATATTAACACCCAAAAAGTGCTCACTAGCTCATTCCCTTATTCACATGACCCATTTGTCCACTTTTCCCACCATCTGAGTCTCTCAAACCAACAAAAGGTCACCAAAAGACCTTAGTACACACCTTTTCCCACTCAAAAAGATTATTTTTCCTAAAAAAACATAAAAAACCCTCAAAAAGGGTCCAAAATTCCCAAAAATATTAAAAAGGGAATAAAAATATTAATTTTATTCAAAAAAGGAAAAAAGAGGGAAAAGTACCTAAACCATGTTGGTCAATACCATTGGTTTCCACAAAGTATTCCCCACCACCAAAACCTATAAAAAGGTGGTAGGGGCTCCTCATTTCACATCCATCCATATTCCTATCCTCATGCTGCCAAAATCTCCCTTGAGTTTTTGGCCATTGTAGCAACCTTGGGGAAAGGACCCATTGGAGTTTGGAGCTGCTCATCCTTGGAGCTTCTCAACTATCTTCATCACTTGGAGGTATTGTTATTGCAAGCACTTGCTTGCCCCCATTTTCAATACAAATTTATTTTCTATATTTCTTATTCTTGTTTTTTAATTCAAAAATGCACATGCTAGTTTAGTTTAGTTTAGATTTAGTTTATTGTTTTTGCTTAATATTGAGACTGCTGCTACTAGTTAGCAGGTGCCCATAGCACTAGGCTTGGTTGCAAAACCAAGCCAACACTTGGCTCTAGAGTTTGTTTTTGTCTCTATTCTTTATGAGACTTATTTATTTAGGCATTGTACTTTGGTAATCTATATCGAGGAAGTTCTTGCTGGGTTTTCTTCCCCTTGAGGGTTTCCCAGGATAAATTGTTGTGTACCTTGTGATTGTGTGTCTTTCAGAGATCCAATTTATGTTGTTGTTATTGTGAAAATGCATTTAAAACTATGTAACAACTACTCCCTTCCAGTGAAGGGTTTCTGAAAGTAGGCAGGGTTTCACAGTTTTTGGCATGGATCCGCCCCCGGATCCTGGGCATGCAGCTTCAGATGGAGTTCGCCCCCCCATCTCGGATCTCTTCAGGACGTTGGTTGCTTCTCAACCAGTTAATCCAAAATCGTCTGCCCCGAATGACTCCAAGTTTGTGAAAAAAACGGATGTCCCAGAAGTCAAACTGACTTCAACAGCTTCAAAATGCAAGGCCGTGGCGTTAGCTGAAAAGGGATTAGTCGGCCATTTCACAGGTCTATGGCCGTCGCCTCTCTCAATAGAAACATGGCTTAATAAAAACTGGCGACCTTTAATCCAAGGGGAAGTTCAGCAAATTTTTTGTGGTAAGGGGTTCTTTGTTTTCTATTTCAAAAAAAAGGAGGACCAAGATCTAATTTTCAGGAATGGCCCCTACTTCATGGGGCCAAGAGGAATGTATCTCAACAAATGGGACCTTTCCTTCGACCCAAAGAAAGACATCCCAACAGTAGTTCCAATCTGGGTTAAACTGCCTCATCTTCCTCTGCATTGTTGGAACGATGAAGATCTTCGAGCCATCGGGAACTCGTTAGGGAAATACATAGATAAATCTAAGCCAAAACCCCCAATGTTTTCATGCGCAAGAATACGTGTCGAAGTAGATCTAGAAAAGGGGTTACCAGAAGCTATAGACTTGTCAATGGATGGGTGGAGTCATAGACAAACAGTTGACTATGAGCAAATACCATTCAAATGCAAGGCTTGTCATGAATACGGCCATTTTGCAAGGCTATGCCCAAAAAGAAAAATTCCAGAAGATGAGGAAACCCAAGGAGGGGAATGGAATGAAGTCACAAGGAAAAAAGGGGGAAATTCCAATGCAAATGCAGCCTCCAAATCCCCCGTGAAAAGTAAAGAAAATACAAACAAATTTCAAGTTTTGTCTACAGAAGAAGGCGATGAGGAGCAGGAGAAAGAGAAGCAAATAGAGGAGCAGCAAGAAAATGAGGAACAAGCCGACACTAGAAAAGAGGACCTCATTAATCCTGCGCATCAGTACGCAACTATAGAAATAGAGTCATCATTAAACTCAGGAGGATCAATAACAAGAGCCAAAGCAAAACTCTTCCAGGAAGAAACTTCAGATAGTAAAGATGAAGAACAGGAACCTATGGTAAAAAGAGGAAGAAGATTCAATAAAACAATAAGAGAACAAGAAGCAGCTAGAGAAAAGGCGGCAGGTAAGCAAACCAGCCTGGATCAGCATGTAAGAATAATCTCTAATGGGAAGCAACAGCAAGGAGCACAGGAGGAAAGGAAGGACAAATCAGGTCCTCAACCATCAAAGAAATAATGAAAATAGTCTCCTGGAATTGCATAGGATTAGGCGGAAAGCAAAAAGTAGAAGCAATAAAAAGAATTAAAAAAATGGAAAAATTATCAATTCTTCTGATCCAGGAGACTAAAATGCAAGATGAGGACAATATCAATCTCATGAAACAAGTTTGGCCCAGCGGGGAAGGGAATGCTGTGAGTGCCTCAGGAGCCTCTGGAGGACTCATCACCTAGTGGGATAAGGGTATGTATAAAAGTAATGCATCTTTTTCAAATCGTCATTGGATTTTTATTGAACTCGAAGAAATATCAAATAACAGGAAATTTTGGGTCGGAAACATATATGGTCCCACCGTCTATGGGCAGAAGGAGTTTTTTTGGAACCAGCTAATAGGTTTAAATCACAGTTTTGCTGATCTCCCCTGCATTCTTGCTGGAGATTTCAATGTCACTATCTCAGCAGCCGAGAGAAAAGGGGGGTCCAAAGTCAGAGACCCTTATGGGGAAAGAATGGAAGACTTGATGACCACTTGGAGTCTTATCGACATCAAACCCAAGCAAGGCGCCTTTACTTGGAATAACAAAAGAATAGGAACAAACCACATAGTAGCCAAATTAGACAGGTTTCTAATAAGTACTTCTTTACTCTCCGGTTCTAAGCTCCCAAATTCAAATATTCTTGCCTCTGCAGTCTCCGATCATAGACCCATATCATTATTTTTTTCCTCCCCCGAGAATCTAGGTCCCCTCCCTTTTAGATTCAATCCTGCCTGGCTTGAAAATGAGAGTTGTATGGAAGAGTTGATAGCCGTTTGGAGGCAATTCATCCCTGGATCCCCGGGTTATATTTGGGAATCAAAGCTAAAGCTGGTGAAAAGCACGTTAAAAAACTGGGTGAAGCAAAATTACATAAAACCTGGAGAGGAACATGAAAATTTACAAAAGGATTTAGAAAAACATCAATTCAAAATGGAGCACAATTCTGTTACTGAAGATATGCTCAGGGATGAAAAAGATCTTGAAGAAAAAATTCAGAAAGCAGCCAGAAAGGACGAGGAAGAATGGAGATTAAAGTCTAGGAGTCTCTGGTTAAAAGCAGGAGACAAAAACACCAAATTTTTTCATGCTCAATGTAAGGAGAGATACAGGAAGAATAACATCGAGAGTCTCACAAAGGAGGATGGAGTGAAAATAGAAGGACAGGATCTTATTTTAAGAGAAGCCAAAGCCCATTTTGAAAAATTATATAGCAACAATGACATTGTTCTCAAAGAAGACATGGATCAAATGAGTAAGGAAATTCCCAATCTCATTTCTGAGGTTGATAACAAAAGATTAATGGATCGGATCTATGAAAGTGAAGTTAAAAAGGCAATATGGTCTCTTCATCCGGACAAATCCCCCGGCCCGGATGGCTTTACAATCAATTTCTACAGAAAGTGCTGGCACTGGTTAAAAAAATACCTCATCAGAATGCTAAATTGGACCAGGAAAAGAGAAAGAATTGGGGGAGCTACCAACTCCACCTTCATTGCTTTAATCCCCAAGGAAAAAAACCCTCTTTCTATAGGAATATATCGGCCTATCTCTCTTTGTAATTCCTCCTATAAAATCCTCACAAAAGTCATTGCTAATAGAATTAAGGGTCTTCTTCCTCGAATCATCTCTCCAAATCAAGGAGGTTTCATTGCAGGGCGCCAAATATATGACAACATCCTTCTAGTACAAGAAGCTATCCATTCAAGCACTCAAAGGAAAGATTCAGGTATGGTCATTAAGCTTGATATGGCAAAAGCATTTGACAGAGTTAGACATGATTTTCTTTTCACAGTCATGGAAAAATTTGGTTTTGAGCGAGAGTTCATAAGCTGGATTAAAGCTTGCATCGGCTCTCCCTGGATTGCCCCCCTTGTTAATGGCAGACCCTCATCCTTTCTTCGCATGTCTCGTGGACTGAGGCAAGGCTGTCCTCTCTCTCCTTGTCTTTTTTTTATCATGGCAGACTCACTTAGCAGAAAATTAAACAGTCTTCAAGCCATTGGCTCTCTTCCTAGAATTGTAATCGCCAAAGATGTCCCTCCTATAAATCATGTTCAGTTTGCAGACGATACCATCTTGCTTGGCAGCGCCTCTCCCATTATTGCTTCCAGATTTAAACTCAACTTAGACCTCTTCCTGGGGGTGTCCGGGGGTAAAACAAACAATCAAAAATGCAATATCTACAGCTGGAATTGTAGCAACCTTCATCTCAGGAATTTAACCAATATTTTGGATTGTAAACCTTGCTTTGACTGGACTTCCTTTAAGTATTTGGGCATCCCAATTTCCCACAAAAAAGCAACTTCTTCCTCTTGGCTTCCCATTCTCGAAAAAATCAAAAGAAAAATAAACTCCTGGGGGACTCGCTGGATAAATTTGTCAAGTAAAGTTATTCTAATCAAAGCCGTACTCTCCTCTATCCCAATCTTCATTGGTGCCATTCTATTGGCTCCAATCTCTGTTACTAATTCAATCTGTTTGGAAATCAGAAAGTTCCTTTGGCAAGGTGGGAAAACACAGGGCAAGAAATTTCATCTAGTCAATTGGAAAATAGTCAAGGAAAAACGCCAAAGAGGGGGATTGGGAATTCGAGACCCAACAATAATGAGCAAGGCTTTGGGATCCAAAATAGCTTGGAGAATGATAACAAGTAAAAAATAATGGTGGAAGGAGGTCATTAGTAAAAAGTATATTAGGGGATCCAGACAAAGATGCCTGAACAATTTGAAAGAGAAAAAAGGCACCGCTATATGGAGGCTAATACACTCTTCAGCAGGACTAATAAAAAATAATTTGTATTGGATTCCTGGCAATGGGAATAAAATCAACATATGGAAGGACAACATTAATGGAGATTGTCCCTTAGGGGAAATCCATGAAATTCAAAATGTTAAGATCTGGCTTCAGGAATTAGGAATACAGAAATTGGCAGATATGGCAAGCTGAACGCCTACAGGGAGGTGGAAGGATTGGAAAATCTTGGAGCCACCAGATAATCTAGCTGAAAGCTACAACGTTTACCTTCAGTTATTGCATGGGAAAGCCAAAATAAGCATCAGGGCTAAGGATGTTAGAGGATGGGGGAAAGCTGGAAGATACACAGTCAAAGCTGGATACGATCTCCTCACTTCAATTCATCCTCCAGCCCAAAAAATTTGGCAGAAAGTTTGGAGCCTTAACAGCATCCCAAAAATCAATTATTTTTATTGGATATTGGCACATAACAAGCAGCTAACTGCAGACAATCTAAAGCTCCGTGGAATCGAAGGCCCCTCTAGATGTCATTTATGTCAAAATGCAGAAGAAAGTTCTCAGCATTTATTTCTTGAATGCAGTTATGCCAAACAAGTTTGGAACTTGGTTCTCGGCCCTCTCTCAAATGTCATCTCAATTCCTAAGAAAATTTAGCAAATGATGGAAAAATGGACCAACGGTCTTCAGGGAGGAAGAAAGAACAAACCAACTTTGACTAGAATCCTAAAACTCCTCCCGATGAACATATGCTAGCAGCTATGGTTGGAAAGAAATCAAAGAGTTTTTGAAGAAAAAAGGAAGATGGAGAACATAATAGCTAATACAATCATATCTCTCACCTCTGAATCTTTGAGAGCAAAGGGGATGAAAATCCAGCAATAAGAAGCCTTAAGTTGGCACGAATTTCAGTGGTGTCAAAACTTCATAAAAGAGAGTTCTCTTCAGTCCAAAAGTTCACCTATCCTTCATGAATGGGAGATAAGAAAAGATAAACAGACCTTCAACAAATGGTGGAAAATCCAAGAAAGATATACAATCTTTTTTGATGGGGCTTCCAAAGGAAACCCAGGGGAGGAAGGTGCGGGGGAGATTATTTTTTATCCCGGAGGAAGCAAAGTTGCTGAATTTTCCTGGGGATTAGGCTCAAGAACTAATAATGAAGCAGAATGGTTGGCGATGCATCATTCACTTGAGATAGCTTCCACCTTAAACATGGAAAAACTACAGGTCTTGGGAGACTCCAGGCATGTAATCCAAGCTATGAGAAATGGCTCCCTTAGAAGATCTAAGAGCCAAAGATTTTGAAAAAGAATCGAGCTCCTTCCTCTTCCCACCGACACTCTTTTTTTCCACGTCCTCAGAAATCTTAATTCCACAGCTGACAAGCTTGCCAACATAGGAGCCACATTGGAAAAAGGTCAATTATTGCAAAATAAAGTTTTGGAGTATAGGTTTATCCCCTGAGGAGTTGGACAATGAGATTAAACCCATTTCCTATGGTCTATTGGGGACGATCCCCCCATTGTGGGCACCCGGCCTCTCCTGTCCGTGTCCCCCTTCAGTCGACACGACAACGCCCATGTGCCTCCACCATGGGCATTAAAGCTCCCATTCATAAGCATTTAATGCATCTGGGAGATATTTGGGCTTCGTTTCGAAGCATGGAGTGGTCTAACTCTCTCTCCCTCGGTCCAGAGCTCAAGCAGTTGAGCCTCTCGGTTTCTGCTCTCGACCCTCTGCAAATCTTGAAGAAGAACCTCCCTACAACAGCTCGACTCTCAGCAACATGGACGGGGTTAGGCAAGCTCATGCCACGCTTAGTCGGCTTACCTTGGAGATTAAGGTCTATTTGAGCAGAACGTACTCGGTCGTTTGCTCCATTGTGGACCAAAATAAAGAGCAGAATATGGAATTCAAGTATATTCACTCTCGCCTCTCTTGTATAGAGTCTCGTTTGGATGATATAGACAGGAATACCATTGATCTTTTGGGGAAGGTTGACAACATCAAAGAAGACCTCTCTGTTTTCATCAGCAAAACCCAGTTCAGTCATGTTCAGGAAGCGCCATCAGTCAATCAAGGAATGTTGGAGGCCGCCTCTTTTCTGCAGCAGAATTACAGATAATTTCTCTTCTTAGAAACTTTGGTGAATGTTCTCTTCACAGGTTCCCTTTGAACTCCACTTTCTAAATGTTTTTTTGCCTATTATTATGTAAACAGTTTGTAAGGGTATATCCCAGTAAAATGAACAGAACCTTCAGGAAGACAAGAAGTAAAGACTTTAAGGGCCCAAACCTTTTTAAATTATGCATTTTCCCTCTCTCTAAAGCAGAATGTTGGCTCAATTTTTGTAATGAATGGCTGTGCACAGCCTTTTATATATATATATAAACTCCTCTGTTTTTGTTTAAAAAAAAATGCATTAAATGCTAATGAAGTAGGAATCTAAGTTATTGCAGCATATAAACTTAACCTGGTATTAGATCTAGACTGAAAAGAGCAGCTTTCACTAGGGTAAATCTCTCTCTCTTTCTCCAGAAACTAGTCATCTTGGAATTTTCGTTATAAATCACTTTTGGAAAAGTTTTAGGATCTGAAACTTGGACAGGTCGAATATGAAAGGTTCATGTACCTTGTGTACTAGTTTCAACCTCGTATTTGCTTTACTTTAGGAGATATGATCCATGAAAATCAGGGTTCCCGCCTCCTCCAGAATTCAGTTTTAAACAGGTGACCTAAGGAGAAATGTTATATTTAGGGCTAGGAAGTTCCAAATTGAATTTTGTAAGATGTTCCAGAAAGTGAAAGGACTATAGTTTCTTTGGTACAAGTTTCAGAACCCGAAGATGAAATAGTGACACGTGGAAGTCCGTAAAAGTTTGCTATACTGAAACAGTTCATAAACAGGTCATCTTGGGAAACTTAGCATAAGTTCCACTTGGTGAATCCAATCCTGCTCTAACCCATGGGGTTGGATAGAGGATAGATCATAATATCACAAAATGAAGTTTCAAACCTTGAGGAGAAGAAATATCTAAGATACATCAGAATTAAGAGCCGACAAATCTGCAGTAGAAATTGAAGAAACTAAGGCATCAAGTATTTTGCAGTCTTGTCCACATATTTGGGAAAATGAGTACTTTTCCTAACTCGCCTTGGGGAGGCAACTCTTTTCCTCCAATCAGTTTCTCAAGATATGAAAGTTGAAAAATTAGGGTTCCTTTGTCAAACCCTAGGTCAAGCTAGAAATAGTTCTTGGAGAAGCAATTTCACAAGGTCATGCTCATTCTTGAAAAACATGACCTAGAAGGTTTCATAAAAGAAGAATAACAAAATACATCATGCTCATTTTTCTAAAGAAGAAGAAGAAGAAGCTCCCAGGAAGTTACCAAAGGAAGAAATTGAAGGATTGTCCAAGATCTCGTAATTCCACAAGGAAGGATCACTAGAGCTGTTGGACTAGAATCCCGTAATTTCGAAAGGAAGGATTGTCCAAGATCTCGTAATTCTGAAAGGAAGGATCACTAGATTTATTGGACTAGAACCCCATAATTCCGAAATGAAGGATTGTCCAAGGTCCCGTAATTTTGAAAGGAAGGATCACCATAGTTGTTGGACTAGAATCCTGTAATTCCGAAAGGAAGGATTGTCCAAGATCCCGTAATTATGGAAGGAAGGATCACCAGAGTTTTTGGACTGAATCCCTGGTTCTGAAAGGAAGGATTGTCCATGATCCCTAGTTCCGAAAGGAAGGATCACTAGATGTTGTTGGACTGAATCCCTAGTTCCGAAAGGAAGGATTGTCCATGATCCCTAGTTCCAAAAGGAAGGATCACCAGATGTTGTTGGACTAAATCCCTAGTTCCGAAAGGAAGGATTGTCCATGATCCCTAGTTCCGAAGGAAGGATCACCAATGTTATTAAACTTGATCCCGTAATTCTGAAAGGAAGGATCATGTTGGTTGTTGATTGATGTTGTTGTTTCAGTATTTACTTACTATTGATTGATGTTGTTGTTTTATTATTCACTTATTGATGATTGGTGATGTTGTTCCAGTATTCATATATTGATGATGATGATACTTCAGCTCTGTACTAAAGATGATGATGACGATACTTCAGCTTTGTACTGAAGATGATGATGATGATACTTCAGCTCTGTACTGAAGATGATGATGATGATGATACTTCATCTCTATACTGAATATCATGATGATGATACTTCAGCTCTGTACTGAAGATGGTGATGATGATGATGATGATGATACTTCGGCTTTGTACTTAAGATGATGATGATGATACTTCAACTCTATACCGAAGATGATGATGATGATACTTCAGCTTTGTACTGAAGATGATGATGATGATACTTCAGCTCTGTACTGAAGATGACGATACTGATGATGATGATGTTCTAGCTTTGTGTTGCAGTTGATGATGTTACAACAATCTGTTCAGTTGTTGATATTGATGTTGTTGAAGAACTTCCAATGATTTATTGATGTACCAACCAATGTTCCAGATGATGTTGTTGATGGTGCCTCCTCCTCCCTCCTTCCGATGATTTTGTGTAGAGCCACACCTGTTGTTGTTGATGTCAGTAGAATACCCTTCTTGTTAAGGAGGAGTGTTGAAATAATGTAGCTTCGAAGAATATTCTACTTGTATTATTCCTCCTTCGGGAGATGTATTTAATGTAAAAGGTCATGTAAAAGTCATGAGGTAAAACCTCCATTGTAAGTCGGATCATTAGTACCCAAAAGAATGCAATATAAGTATTATTTGAGTCTCCCTAGAGAGGTCGGTCCAATTAAGTTAGTGAGTCCAACCTAGTTAGGTTAAATGTAAAGTAAAACGTAAATTATAAATAGAGAGTGTTTCCTCTCATTTGTACCATTCACTCACTCAAGCATTGCGCATTAGAGAAGAGAGGAATATTGCGAAGGAGGAGGAGGATTACTCTTGGCTCTAGAGTTTGTTTTTGTCTCTATTATTTATTAGACTTGTTTCTTTGGGCATTGTACTTTGATAATCTATATTGAGGAATTTCTTGTTGGGTTTTCTTCCCCTTGAGGGTTTCCCAAGATAAATTGTTGTGTACCTTGTGATTGTGTGTCTTTCAAAGATCCTATTTATGTTGTTGTTATTGTGAAAATGTATTAAATGCCAATGAAGTGGGAACCTATGTTATTGCGGCATATCAACTTAACACTTTATTTCATCATATTTTTCAAATGCTTCTAATACTCTTTCTTTTGAAAGAAGTGTTATTATAAAGGCACCTTTAATCTTATTTAAGTATTTATTATACTTTCTTTCATCCTTGACTATCTCCTTTGCTTCAAGGAAATTTTCGGAGTTCACTAAAACATGGATAAGTTCCATATATATAAATTTTAATGAATGCCCATTCTTTGAAATTCCACATAGTACTTTACAACTGTCTTCTCACTTTCAACCAGATGTATTAAGTAAGATTATATACCCATATTTGGTTTAACTACAATCTTCATTTCTTTGAGATCTTCCAACCCCTTGCAGATATTGATCTCTCAGAAATACCTTGCCATAATTGGATTATATAGTTGTTCAATGTTTTGTTGGCCGCGTATCTAACTCTCTCATTTCATCCACTAAACTATATGTAGCTTCAAATTTCTTCATCTTCACAATGGAATTGATCATGTATTTGAGTGTCTTCCCAGTTGACTTCACATCATAGTTGTGTATTATTTGGTAGATTGGGAGCACCAGATCCAGTTCATTCCTCCTTTCACTTGCTTGCATGATTGGATGGGAAGTCCTAGCAAAAATGTCCAGATCATCTTTGCACAGTTCATCAAACAAGTCAAGAGCGTTGTGAAACTCAATTGTCTCACAATAATGCTCAACAAGTGTGTTGTATAATGGAGAGGAGGGTTGTACTTCAAGCTTTTCATGCATACTCTTGAAAAACATTATGATGTTCTCAAAATTTTGGGTTGTGTCCTAAGCATCTTTAGGCCCTTGTTGTAGCATTTTCCTTAAGAAATTGAATGTAGCCACTCTGGTATACCATTCCGCACTAGCGCTAAGTCCTTATGTAAGTGCATCCTTGAGGGACATAGGGACATCCATATAATTAAACATATTCCCAATTAGTAGTTGGTTATCCTCAAAATTTAATCTATTCCCTCCAGATGACCTTCCTGGCCCACACTTCCGTAAGAGTGGTCTCTGAAAATTTGTTCTTGAACTGTACCGTAAATCCTTGTTGCTTGTATCCTAAGGGGATGCATCCAAATATGATCTATCTAATTGTGATTCTAACTCGAGAACATGCCTTGGTACTTTAATGTCAATTTGGAGAGCAAAATATTTATTGTGTGGGTCTTTATTGTGCAGATTAAAAGAAAGAGAATAATTGAATGGAAGATGTGAAGAAGGAACCCAAGATGTTGAACGCACAATATTCCATGAAATGTTATAGTTTCACCTTGATCATCTTCCAAAAATAGATGGTACAAATCTTCCATCGTACTACTACTCAAGTCCATTGCAAGTTCATAACAACATAGACCGTTGTTAACCATTGCACCATTTTCAGCACATTCTTAAGCTAAAAACTTATCCACACCAAGACCTATGGGGTGATCTCGGTACTCAACAACCCATCCTATTACCTTCAAAATATCAATGTTTGAAAATGCATTTGCTCTGTCACTCGGCAACCTAAGAATTTGAATGAATCTCTCAGTATAAAGTTGTACTGTCAGCGGGAATATTTCATATTTTGGTTGAAAATAGGGTGTCACAAGGTCATAGATATCCACAAGCTCCTCTACACATTTCAAATCCGGTGGTCTACTTGGAAGATAACCACACTCCTCATTAAGTAAACCTGAATCAGGATCGAGTTGCATACCACACTCCAACTCGAGTTCTAAATATTCTTCTAGATCCCATACCGTATTATTTTTTCCAAATGCAATTTGACAAATCAAGTACAGTTATCACTTCCTTGATCATAAAGTGATCCTTCAATTCTTGTAATGCTAGATCAGTTTTATCAAGGCCACTTTGTTCACTACATAACAATTTTTTTGAATATGCATGAACAATGTCACCTTCAAAGCCACCCAGCTCACACATTGATTTCTTGCAACTACAATGTAGAGGTGGTGATTCATTGTTATGCTCAAGTAATGGATTATTAAAAGAGTTTATAACTTCATGTGGTTGTTTGATAACTGTTGGTTTCATAAGCCCTATAACAACATACCCCTCACCCTCATCGCTATCATGTGGAATCATGTACCTCTCACTTGTGAATGTATGAAGTGCTTCTTCTTTGACAATATCATGTTGTTGAAGTGAACCTATATGCTACAATTCACAAGGAATCAATCCTTGATTCCCCTTTTCTTATTTTTTCTCAATGGCCTATGGAACAATTTATGATTCTACCTCCATCCTTCTCAACTTTCTGACGTAGTTATATATATATTTCGTCCTTGGATTCCCACCTTCCAGTATTTCTGAATAAGTGTCAATGTAGATTTGATTCTGGAACTCACCTGGTAAACATTGATATTCATCAATGATTTCTTTGGCTTCGAATCCATACCTTCATTGGTCCCACTCCCTTTTTAGATTAGCCTGACTCTGTCTAAGAGATTCAAATAAAGAGTTCGTTGTTTGTCTATATTCAATGTCGCAAAACCTAATATTAGATTGCATGACCTCACAGGATGGGAGGATGCATGCTATGATACCACTGTAATTTCCTCACCCAAGATTGGAATGATCTTCAAGCTAACTTACTGTGTAAGTTGGTGTAGTATTTCATCAAACACTTTGATAGCAAGCTTATATACCACTATTAAATATCCCCTTTTGGTTATTGTTATGTTCTATACTTAATGCTGATATGTTCTTGGTACATGACTTTGATCAAACAGTTGTATAGACCCACTGAATTACCCTTTCTTGCTTCCGGTATATAAATCTCTAATTGCTAGTTTAGTTCTTTTGTCAAACAGTTTGCATGCTATGTGTGTTTTACTGTAATGGTTTCGTCAAACAATTCATAAAGTTTCATAGAATTGGCACACAAGATGAACAATACCCAAGATGAACAATATATTCAAGAATCATTATTCATTATCTCAACTTACAGTTTGAAAGAGAATACAAACATCTCAACATAAATATATCAGTTCATATTTACAAATTCCAGACCTAAGAATTGTCCTATAGATGCCCACCATGAAAGTATTGTAGCTACTGAAGATGACAACCTCCTTAAAAACTAATTTATGGACTGTAATATATTCCCATACAACTATAATAATATAAATAAAAGGTATAGTTTGGGAGCGGAATTTTTTGCTGTAGCTTGGGCGGCCAGAGCTTGGCCCAGCCGCCCCTCCCCTGTTGATTGTTGTTTCCTTGCAGGAACGGAGTGCAGTGGAGGCAGTCCTGGAGCGTAGGGTCTCAGGGTTCGTGTGGCTTTACGGTGGCTCTTGAATCTTGATTCCGCCCAGATCATTCACCTGCTGTTTCACGATTGTGGTATCGTTTGGGTTGATTACTCGATGGTGGCGACGATTCTAATCCGGTGACCCTCTGTTTTCTTACGGGCCTGAACAACGACATGCTGTCTTTGCTGGGTCGCCAGAGCCTGAATGAGCCAGATCCGGCGAGCATTGATGGGTTTACAGAACCGGTGGCATTCACACCAGTGTGTTTCCTGATCGTTTTCTTCCTTCTGCGAAGGTTTTGGAGCTTCTTCCGGTGGTGGCGTTCAGGGGATCTTTGCTCTGGCGTTGCAACCTTGCGATGGCGTCGGAGATGGCCAGACGGTGGCGGTTCTGAGGCGCACCCCATGGCAACGCGTGTTGCCTGCACCCCGTGGTGGCGAGTTCCGCCTGCGGTGGCTACGACAGAGGCACGGGATACAGCATCCTCGTTGCTGCACATCAAGTCCCCAGAGCGACCTCACCGCTCAGCGACGATGCCATTTTCTTGAAGGGCGGTCAAGATTTTGCAACGTTTCTTCCCAACAGGAGCTGTTGTTGGCAGATCTGATACATCTTTCGACCGGTACAAGACTCCCCACTCTCCTCCACGGCCAATCGCTGGTGGTGACAGACAACGAGCCCTTCTCTGGTACATTAACAGGGTTCTTATCGCGCATACAGAACGACGGGCTGCTAATCCATGGAGTGGACAGGCTGTTTCTTGTTCTTACTCCACACGCCTGAATGTGCAGCTCGCCAACAGCTGCTCCTCCATTGATCGTCATCCACGAAGGCATGTTCAGGGATTCGGGTTCTTGGAGGTCGGTGGGTTTCTTGAGGGGCGGTGTCATTCGGTGGAGGCGTCTGCCTACCGTTTTCTTCATCAGTAGTTGCTGGCTGAGTTCGCCGGTTAGGGAGATCCAGAGTTTTGCTGCTTGTCCACAGACTTGGATCTACTGTTTCTACTGTTGAGGGTTTCGGTTCTGATGGAAGCTGAAGTCGTCTTGCTTGTCAAGGGTTCTTGGTGGCCGGCGGGGGTTTTGTGGCACCTTGCTCAGGGTTCGAGTAGGCTGGTTTTTGGTTCAGCTTTTTATAAGCTGTTTGTTTCTGCTTATATGGGTTTCTCTTTTTTGGTTCAGAAATATGTGAAAATGTAGGGATCCTTGTGATTCTACTACATGTGCAGAATGTAATTTTAATCATCTTTTTGAAATAAAATTACGGACTTTTTCTCAGGAAAAAAAAAATATAAATAAAAGGTATGGTACTAACCACTAATGGCAACTCCTTTTTGGATGACTAAAATAACCTCCTTGTTACCGAAAACTGCCTGTAAGTGACCACTGTAACAATGACTAAGATGGAATGAGCTCAACATTGGTTTATACACTCAGATGAACTTGTCACTATTAGAGGAAATTTCAACTTAAAATGGGCCTTTCAACCCTAATTCAAATTCCATGTCATCATGTATTAGCTAATCAAATTGCTTTAAAATTCAAACACCGCACATGTCTTAAACAATTTTTTATTACATAGTCCCAAAATAATGGATTATTTTAATAATATAATTTCTCTACCCTGCCCTAAATTTTCTTGGATATTGAAATAATCTCTGCCTAGGCTGCCCCAAATTGTTTTGGATACCGAAATTAAATTAATATCCTAACCCATTCTCCACTAATTCTAATAAATGAGTATAACCCATTATCCACTAATTACTATTACAACTAGTATATAATATATTTTATTAAAATTAATATTTTATAATAACCGTGAAAAGTTGGGTCAAATAACTTTTAACTAATATCATAACTAATATACCCATCAATCTTTTAGGTAATATTTGACCAATATATACTATATAATAGTAATAGTAATTAATTTTCTAACTAATATATAATAATATTATATTATAATTATTAATATTTTATAATAACCCTCAAAAGTTGGGTCTAATAACTTTTAATTAATATCATAACTAATATACCCATCAAATTTTTAGGTAATATTTTACCAATATATAATATATAATAGTAATAGTAATTAACTTTATAACTAATATATAATCATATTATATTATAATTAACATTTTATAATAACCGTCAAAAGTTGGGTCCAATAACTTTTAACTAATATACCCATCAATATTTTAGGTACTATTTGACCAATATATAATTATAATAGTATTAGCAATTAATTTTATAACTAATATATAATAATATCATGTTATCATTAATATTTTATAATAATGTCAAAATTTGTGTTCAATAACTTTTAACTAATATCATAACTAGTATATAATATATAATCAATATCATAACTAATATATCCATCCATCTTTTAGGTAATATGTGAACAATATATAATATATAATAGTAATAGCTATTACTATTACAACTAATATATAATAATATTATAGTATAATTAATATTTAATAATAACCCTCAAAAGTTGGTCCAATAAATTTTAACTAATATCATAACTAATACACCCATCCATCTTTTAGGTAACATGTGACCAATATATAATAGATAATAGTAATAGTAATTAATATTACAACTAATATATAATAATATCATATTATAATTAATATTTTATAATAACTGTCAAAAATTGGGTCCAATAAATTTTAACTAATATTATAATATATAATTAAATATAATAATAACTAATATACCCATCCATATTTTAGGTAATACATGACCCAATAACTTTGAAGTTGGCATTGTGCATTTAATTTTCTTTCCTTATTTTGGGTGAAAACACTACATCAAACTTTGTCCTCATAAATTGATTTTAATATAAAATATACATTTACGGTAGCTTTGATAAAGTGAAATAACCCTAGGCAGCTTTGATATAAGTGAAATGGTATAAAAAATTGCCTACATGGCTTTTTTTAGCATTTTCCTTAGGAGGCCCATTTTTCATCCAAATTTACTCCAATATAGTACTCAAAACAAGGTAGGCTAAGCCCATAAATTGCCCCAGGATAGTGCTATAGCTTAGCAGTCAACTACCACAATTTCTTCTTGGCATTGACAGTCCAAAAATCCTCCACAAATTGACTGGTTAGGAGCTTGGGTGGTCGAGGGATGCTAGTAAACTCACCCAGATGGAGTATAGATCATTCCCTAGAGACCAAACAACTAATAAAAACAACCTACTCTCTGTCAAGAGCACCTTACCTCATAATGGAGGTGTTCTTAGTTTCCTTCACAAATCTGTCCACACAGTGCGTCCTCTTCATAGTGGTGTTTCCCAACAGGAGTAATCTCTACGTACAATGCTTGATGTTGAACTTAAAGAGGGAATATAAATGCTCTTTTTCTTAGACCTGCTTAGCAGCTGAGATGAAAACTTCCCAAGAGATCAGTGCACCCTCCCTTTCGTGGCTGCCAATATCCCAAAATAGTGCACCCCTCTTCACATGTGTCTAAAAATGGTGATTCTCTTCATATTTGCGACAACGACTTGATAATATTGCACGACAATGAAGATCGGTGAAAAAATTTGAATGATTTCTCCACGTAAGATAGCTAGGGTGGATTGTTTCACCGCCGACACTATTTCCTCTCCCTTAGGGTTTCATCCAAGAGAAAGCCAAGCTCAAGAGCTCTCAAGTTTTCGAAAATACAAAATGAAAATAATGAACGGGGAAAGAACCCTAATTTGCTCTTTTATAGCTTTCTCACCTTTTTGGACCCTTTTGGCTATTATTTCATTTTTCTCCAAAATGTGTTATAAAATGAGGTTATAATTTAATTTTCACTTTAGTTATCTAATGTCACTTAAAAATTAGACTTACTTGCTAAAGTGACACTAAATAATTATTTAATTCCCCTTGTTCACCTAGGCTATGGGATATGGGGAACAAATAGACCACTAATCCTATTCCCAGGAACTCACATCCAAAAGGGGACATTACACCTTCTAGTAGCCATAATTTTACCCTCGACTCTCCTTGCTAGACTAAAAGAATTCTCCAATGATTTAGGTTCAAAGAGATCCAACAAATTATCTTCTAGAATGTTCGTCACTCTAAGACTCAAATTTTGGAATTGCTTAATGTGCTCAATAATTGGACCTAATTGTCTAAGATTTATAAATTGGCTAAAGAAGGTATTTCTCTTCATATCCCCATAATGTGCTGTGAAATCATCCATAAATATAGACCAAGAGACAATCAAGTCCTTTTTACAATCACAAAGCCATTGGTACCACACGAATTGATCAAGTTCTAACTATAAGGCTGCAATAGTTCCTTTTGTAAAGTTGGCACTTGGTGTAGATCAAAGAATTGCTCCATTTGGAATATCCATGTTATTGGATCATTTCCATCAAACTTTCTCATATCAATCTTGGGAACGAAGTAGTTCCTTGGTCCCAAGTTGAGCTCATGATGACATGGATTATGGAGTGATGACTTATCAAGTGTCAAGAACTCAAACCTCTTGTTCTCCAATTGTTTTCAATTTTCTCGATATGTGACTAGGACAAGTCCCTCTTGTTCTCTTATCCTCTTCTCAAGGAGATGAATTAGGAGTAAAAACATGTCTCGTCTTATCCCAAATTACCCCCTTTACAACTTCAAGATCCTCTTTAATGGCCATTTTTTTCAACTCACTTTCTATGCTATTTTTTGTGCTTATAAATTGAACATGTGTCATTGACCTATCTGTCAATTTCTTAACTTTGTCTTCCAAATTGGATAGTTGGTTATATATTTCTTCACTCTCTCCATGAGTGACGGTTGAGCTTTTTGGAGGTTTAATTGGTGTAGAATTTTTTGCAGAACCATTCTCCATGTGAGCACAAAATAACATTTACCTATAATTCTCATCTATTTCCTCTTTATCACACCTTTTGCATCACCCAAAATATATATTCCAAAAAAAGTTATGCTAGTTTCAAGTTAACATGCCTTTAAAACCCAAGGTTTGTAGGTTGTCTTGCTAGTTGACCTTTCTCCTAAATTATCTTTGGAATTTTGACCCCCCTTGCCCTGTAGTAGCTTGGTAAGTATGAAATTTTTCCCTGTAGTAGCTTAGTATGTCTATTTTGCAATGTTACAAGTTTGACAAATTTTGATGTACCAAGAGAAGGTTAGGGTAACTTTCCCAAAACTTCTTATTTTTGTCCCTTTCAAGAGAGCGGACTTGTATGAATTAACACATTATGCTCGATTTTAATTTTTTGATTATAAATTTTTTACCACAAACACTATGGCTCATCTTCTTTTTGATGAAATAGGTGGTACTCAGTTTAGAGCCCTCAAGCTGCAGATATAACAATTTTACCTAGAACACTATTTGAGAATAGTTTTTGGACTAGTAAAAAACCCCAACTTCCACAGATAGTAACTCCTAATGTATAATAAATCATGACCTAAAATTTTTACCACAGGTTCATTGCTATGTCCCTTAAGTCTCCTCAATTTTTTCTATTTGAAACATAAAAACAAACGTTATGGCCAAAATGGCTTTGATATCAAATGTTAACCACCAAATTCCCAAAATGGCATAAAAATAGAAAGACGGAGTAACCCAACTTCTTGAGCCTCTTTAAGGAGACAACCTCCTTTTACAATGCATCAAATGCCCAAGACAAAAATGATATGATCTCTAAACTAGGTCTCCTCGGTATATCTAAGAAATAAAGGTTATAATTAAGGTCCTAGCCAACCATTAAAGATGATATTAATATAATAATATAAATGTAATGTCACAATATCTAGGGATTAACACAACAATTCCACTGAGACATGGGAGCACCCCAAGATGATGCTCTTCAACTTGAGCATCTATGAGGCCAACAACTGCCAAATTATGTGAGAGGGGTCCATCGAGATTGTGGTCCAAGTGTTGTAGATCAGTCACACGATGGAGTCGCGCTCGAATGTTGTGGCCACACTCTTCAACCTCACATTGTTGGGTGAAAACAAGGCAAAAATCAATGCCTCTAGAATAATTTTGGTGTTCGTGGAGCTACTTTAGGATGACAAGTTGAGTAGGAGGATAGACATGGCATCGACGCTCTTTAATTTTTGCATCTGCCATGAGAATAGGGTAGCCATGGTAAATGTCGAATTCATAGTGATGCTTTTCAAAATGCTTGGAAATGAGAGAGAGGGCATGATTGGATGAGTCATTGGCCATCTTGGCACTGCTAACACAACACCATGAAGGGGCCAGGACCGTTGCTAAGGTTGTGGGGTTGATCATGATGCTTATTCCCTTAATCAAGGGAACCACCTCTTCTACCTCCACCTTTGCCTCCACATCCGCTTCCTCCTCTTTGCACAATAAACAAAACATCGTAGTCATCCTTGTGACGCTCTACGACCATGATATGTCAATTGTAAAAGAGTTGCGAAGCAATGATGGGTATGTTTAGGCCTTGTAGAGCTTGAACATGGTCGAAAACCTAAGTAGAACTAGACCATTGTGGTTAGCAATGAAATCTCATAGAAAATAACCAATTGATGTAAACATATAAGAAACTATAATATTGTCAAGTGAAATTATATAGTGAACATATGTGATCAAATGAATAATATAATGAAGATACATTATTAAAGATTAATTTTATTTTATTATACAATTGCTTACACACACCAACATACATCTTTCTTAATTCTAAATTTTTAAGCATCAAGAAATTTGCATCTCGATTTCTTCTTAATCCTTCTCAATGTTTAACAAACCTAGAATTAAGACAAATCTATATTAGTTTCATCAAGTGTAAGTAAATGAATGCTTCAACCAAAAAGATTATAAAAATCTTACATAAACCTAACATTCATATATATATGACAAAATGTTTATATCAATTAGTAAAAAAGACCACTACATTTTGGTAATCATTGTTATAATTTTTTTTCCCGCTAAAAAAAGCATACTATTGTTATTCAATACTGAATCAAATAGTACATTATGTCAACATTCAAATGTTGTCTTCTCAAAATTCCATGAACATAGTTTACCTATAATCCCCCCATGAACAAAAAACAGACTAATTACAATATCCATGAGCCAAAAAAGGAGATCCAAGAGTCTCTAGTCTAGAAAGTACATAGTGCCAGAGTCTATCAACATGTTCTCACATAATTCATCCAAATGTAAGTAGCCCTCCTCTCCCTCCAATGCCAGCTTAGACAGCTAATCTGCCTGAGAATCAAATTCTCTGTATATATGTTCCAGGGACAATGAGCTGAAAGATCTAAATTCAAACTTAATTCTATTACACCAATTGACCAAATTCAGTACCTTCAGATCAAATTCACCCCTCGTCCATTTAATAGTGACTCTCGAGTCACCGAAGATTTTTACCTTCGCCAGTCCAAAGAGATTAGCCACACAAGTAACACACCATAGTGTTAATAACTCTGCCTTCATGTTTGTCCCTTTGTCGCATTTCAGACGAAGAGTATAATAGTGATCCGAATTGAGGAAGATAACCCCACCTGCACCACAATTCCCCAAATTTGCCGCCCCATCAAATAATAGAGTTGGATCATTAATGGTAAGGTGAAAATTCCCAATATTACGCTTAACAGGTTCTGCCTCATCGTTCAGAAATTTTAAGTAGTGACACAATGTTGAATTGTAAGTATTATCCAGGTTTGGGCAAAGGTCCTCAAAAGTAGCCTTATTCCTCGCCCACCAAATAGCCCAGCATATGAAGACCGGAAGAGTGGAATGTCTTTTACAAATTTTAATCCACAAATGTAAACAGGATTCCACGTTACTACCACCCCATTCCACAGTAATGCCCAAAATTTGATCAAACTTCTCCCACAGACTCTTTGTAAATGAACATTCCAAGGAAAGATGTGATGAATATTCTGAGCCATTCTTACAAATTATGCACTAGCTTGGCCCGATCCACCCCATCAATGAAAGATTATCCCACGTTTTTAGCCCGTCCTGAAGCACAAACCATATAAAACATTTAAGTTTTAGTGGGATATGCCAATGCCATATAACCTTATACCACCAGTGATTGGGGAAGATGCATATCCGCTTAATAATATAGTTGTAAGCAGTACTAGCAGTAACCCTGCCTGTAGCCTCATTTCCATCCCAAACCACCGAATTATCCTCGGAGCATATTCGAACACCAGCACCATTTAAAGCTTGAAGATAGGATTCCCATTCACAGGCAGCATTACGAGATAGATGTAGATCTTCAGGATCGATCCTATAGCTTTGCAAACTGTTTTTTACAATAGTGTTCAAAGTGAACAATCCATCATTCCTTAATATAATTAATAACTCAGGAGACAATTTATATTCATCTTTCAATCCCACAATAGGATCGACACCTACAACCACTTCCAGCCCGTTCCCCACTTTCCAACATAATTCAACTTCAAGCCAACAATAAACTTTTAAGAAACCATTCCAAATAGGGGAGACCCCTCTCACTTTCTTTCTGGGCATCCTCAACCAATGTGATGTCTTTGATTTTACATACTTTTGATGAATGACCTTGGACCAGAGTGAATTACCAAATAAGGCCCTCCACAAACACTTCAACTGAAGTGCTTCACTGAAGACAGATAAGTCTTTTATCCCCCATCCCCCAGATGTGAAAGGTAAAGAGATCCTTTCCCAGCCAATCATTGACAAACTAGATTTTTTCATACCCCCGGTCCATAAGAAGTTCAATAGGAGTTTCCTTAATGTGTTGATCACAGAGCAAGGCACCAGTAAAAGTGAGAACCGGTAAACCGGGGTCCCAATCAGAACAGACTTGACCAATGTGAGTTTTCCCCCAATGGATAATAGGCGATATGTCCAGTGGGAAATCCGAGATTCCAACTTTTTTATCAGCCATTGCCAATCTTTGACAAGGCAGCCATTCGGTTTAAGATGAAAGATGAGATATGTAAAACCATCGGCAATCTTACAACACTTATAAGGCAACAGAGTTTGTATGTTCCTCAATCTGTCTTCCCCAACAAGATTCTCATACAGACATGACTTTTTCAGGCTGACCCTCATACCAGATGCTTTGCAAAATAGGTCTATAATGCCCTGATATAACCTCCATTCTTCCAACGAATCATTACCTGTTATTAATACATCATCCACAAACAGAGCATGTGAGAGATATAAATCCTTTGAAATTTTCAGAGCTTTGATCTTACCTTCCCGTTGAGCCCGCTTGATCAACCTACTCAGTCCATCAATAACCAATAGAAATAATAAAGGAGACATCGAGCAACCCTGTCAGATTCCCCTAGAGCAACTAAAAAATGATGTAAGAGCACCATTTACAAGAACAACAATGTTCATAGTATTCACACAGGCCATAATCCACTTAATACCAAGAGCTGGGACACCTATTTGAACCACTTATACTATGAAACGAGAACTATATACTATGAACGAGAACTCTACCCATAAAAACGATGATTTTTGCAAAAAAAAACACCAAAAACACCCCCCAAATAAAAAAGTGTTGATACCAGTATACACGTATTTTTTTTTAGGGTAAAAAATAGAGCCATGGCCTAAAATTTTGTGTAATGTTAGTATATAGTTAATTAGTTTTATTTTTTAATTATAATGTTAGGTTAGTTTATTGGGTTTTTATTTTTATTTTTAATTTTTAATTATAAGAACATTAGTTTAAATCTATTAATTTTAATGTTAGTTTAATTTCTTTTAATTTTTTTTAAATGTTAGTTTATAATGTTGTTAGGTTAGTCTAAGTTTTTTTTAATTATTTTTTAAATTTTTTATTATAATGTTTTTTTTTTCCTCGGAAAAAATCGTAATTTTATTTCAAATAGATGAACAAAATTACATTCTGCACATGTAGTAGAATCACTGAGATCCCTACATTGTCACATATTTACTGTCCCATATTATCATCATATCTAATGTCCCATACATACAACAAAAACATACTGCTGTCCATACAACCCGCATATATCCTATTACATCTGTAACAGAAATGTAAGAACGTAACCATCATTGATCAACAAAAGCTGAGCTGTTGCTCAATGCTGTGCCTCAATATCATCATGAAAAGGTCTGTGATAATAGCTGAAAGTGCCCCCCGGTGAATGAATAGTAATCCTCCATGTTCCAAGTGCTAATTCCTGCTGCGTTGCTTCCTTGGAGAGTTGATCGGCCAACCCATTCCTCTCCCTGTAAACATGTGTAAATGTAATGTGGTTAAAGGACAACTTTAACCGGATCACCTCCTCCAGGATAGGTAATAGTACCATCACATGACAATGTGTGATCTCCTTTGCCCAGTTGATAACTAACATGGAGTCGCCAAAAATATGTAGAGATAGACATCCTTGTTCAAGTGCAAATAACATCAGCAGTTTAAGAGACATGATTTCAGCATAGTTATTTGATCCTCTCCCCAAACCAGCCATGAGATGGAAGAAATGGGACTCAGTTTTGTAAAGGACTCCCCCCCCTCCACACACCGATTGATGGTTTAATGAGGCTCCATCAAAGAATGCCCACGGCATGGATTTGTCAATCTGTTCCACCCGCACAGGTCGTGTTCTACTCACTTGGACAGGAGCCTCGTAATGATGTATAACCGCCACAGCTTGAGCCACTACAGACGCCAACGGAACCCTACAATTTTGGAATATCAACTTATTTCGGGTAATCCAAATGCCCCATGCGTAAATACACGAGAAGGCCCAGATGGAAGAGGAATTATGAAAAGACCACCACAATTGGAACGCTTCCAGGACGCTCTCTCCCCTCCACCTCACCTTAAAATCCAAATATTTGCTGATATCATTCCAAACAGCCTGTGAAAACCGACATTGAATAAAAAGATGAGCAATGGTCTCTTCCGCATCCCTACAAAGTGGACATATCCCTGGACCCTGGAGGAAACGTTTTTGCAGAATGTCCCAGGTAGGAGCCTTATTTTCCAGTATAGCCCAGAAGAGTAATTTTGCTTTACCCAGACATCTTAACTTCCACAAATATTTCCACCACCACACCAATTCCCTGTTATGTACTTCCACATTCAACTGAATATATCCATTTTTTGGTGAGTATATTCCCGAGGGATGGTGATCCCAGATAAGTTCATCAACCCTATTGGTCATTCGAATATTAGTATGTCTTAAGATCCGTAGATAATCCTCCCAGGCCCCATGCAGTTCTACAGAGATCTCGAGTCGCTGTGCAGAGATCCACCCCTGTTGCCAAAGAGTAGATGATCCCAGATCTTCTATATCAGCCAGAAAATGACATCCTCTAGTAGCCAAAAAAGTCCTCAATTCCACAGAAAGGACATGACCTCCCCTGCAGCCAACCCAAGGGTCCAGCCCAATACGAAGTAGACGCCCATTGTCGATCATCCACACCAATCCAGAACCGATCAAAGAGAAATGCTGCACCACCGCTTTCCAGACCACAGAACAATTTGCTCTCGACTTATTGCCCAGCCTGATCCATTCGAGAAGAGTAAGAGGGGCAATATATTTATGATATACCACTCTTGTCCAGAGACTCTGTGTATGTATAAGTCGCCACGACACTTTGGCCCCCAAGGCTTTTGCAAACAGAAAAATATTCTTTAACCCCCATCCTCCCAATGCTTTTGGGACAGCAATTTTTTCCCATCTGACCCACACCATTGCTCGATGCTCACTCGATCCCTTCCAAAGAAAGGCAAAACACAATCTCCTGATCTGCTCCAGGACTCCTATGGGTATCCAAGCAAGAGACATCCAATACACCGGAATTGCTTCCAAGACTGATTTAACCAGGACCAGCCTCCCAGCCCGTGAGAGCCATTTATGACTCCATCCATGAAGGCGTTGTTCTAATTTTGCTATTAACCAGTGCCAATCAGCCTTCAGATAAGCATTCGGTTTCAAGTGAAAGCCAAGGTACTTTAATCCATCATCAATATCCAAAGTCCTATAAGGTAGTTTGTTAACCATTCTTTGAATCTCATGCTCGGTTAAATTCGAGCATGTGATAGTAGATTTGTCAATATTCACTAACATACCCGCTGCAACTTGCACTAATTGGAGACCTTCAACCACCTTATCAATATCCTGTCGCGTGCCATCACAGAATATCAGAATGTCATCAACAAAAAGGAGATGTGTAATAAACAATACCTGGGAAAAGGATATGCCTCGAAAGGAACCATCAGCTTTTGCATTCAGAATAAAACGGCTGAGTCCTTCAGCAACAAGGAGAAACAGCAGTGGAGAGAGGGGACATCCCTGTCGTAGCCCCCTTCCCGCCTGGAAGAATGGACTAGCAGAACCATTGATCAGTACAGCAAAGCTCACTGTAGTGAGGCAGGCCATAATCCATCTAATAAATTCGTAGCAGAACCCCAGATGAGTTAGAAGCATCCGGATATATAGCCAGCTAACCCTATCAAATGCTTTTGAGAGATCAATCTTTATCACAGCACCCTTCTGCTTCTGCACTTTCAAAGTGTGTAATCCTTCCTGTGCAACTCCAATGGCCTCATGTATTCGACGGCCTTCCAAGAAGCCAAATTGCTCACAAGAAATATGCTTAGACAAAATATTCTTGAGTCTCCTCGCCATAACCTTAGAGATGATCTTATAGATACAATTGCAGAGAGAAATAGGTCTAAATTCATCAAAGTTGTTAGGCTTGTCCATCTTCGGTATAAGAGCTAAAAAGGTGGAGTTGAAGGGGCCATGGACAAACCCAGCCTTTCACGATTCTTCCACCACATTCAATATGTCCTCCCCGAAGAAGTCATAGAATCCTAAGAAGAATTCTATAGGCCAGCCATCTGGCCCCGGGCTTTTATCTTTTTGAAAGGATTTCATTACCAGCGAGAGCTTAATCAGTGTCACCTCCTCCATCAACAGTCTATTATCTTCCTCCCCCACAAATCGTGGAAAAAGCTGAGTCACCCGAATAACCTCAGCAATGGAGACTCCAAGTTGTGTAATGAATAAATCTCCAAAATGTCTAACTCCCAACTCCGCTAATCCATCAAAGCTGGAAACCTGTTCCCCTGCTTCTGAAGATAGTTCCCAAATAGAGTTTGTGAATTTTCTCCCCTTAGCATACGTTTGAAAAAATTTGGTATTCTCATCACCGCACTGAAGCCAAATCGCCCTACTTTTCATTCTCCACAGCTCTTCTCGCTCACACAGAATCACATTCCTGCGTCTCTCCCACTCCAACAGCTCGCCTTTCTGCTGTTCATCCAGATATCCCATGCTCAGACTATTAAGAATCCTATCGATGTTCAGCTCAGCAGCCCGCAAAGTCTGATCATCAGTCACCCTTTTGTCATGAGCCCAGGAAATAGTGGCCTCTTTAATTCGCTTAAGATTGTGATGAAAGTGTGCGCCCGCATGTATCTGAGAATCATGTGGTCGATGAACCCATTGATCTTGAACCAGCTTAATATAAGCCTCCTCCTTCATCCAGCTAGGATTGAATTTGAAAGGGCTTGGAGGTTTATTCCTGCTACCTCGTAACTCCAGGAAGATGGGGCAATGGTCAGATATCCCACCTGACCCTACCCACTGTCTGACAACATCAACACCCAGTGCCAACACTTCGGCCACCAGAAACCTATCCAGTCGTTTTGCCACCCTATGTTCCCCAGCTCTCTTATTCCTCCAAGTTGGAGTTAACTTGGATGGTAAAATGTCAAGAAGATCCTTCCTGACAAAGGCATGAATGAAATAATTTGCTAATGAATTCGGGGCAGCCCGAGGCCCCCAAACTTCAGAAGACCCCAGAGTAAGATTGAAATCCCCACCCAAAATCACATCCCTGCCATCAAAAAGATCCATACAAGATTGAAATCCCCACCCAAAATCACATCCCTGCCATCAAAAAGATCCATACATAACAAGGAGTCCTAGTAGCCCACCCTATTTAAATAGGGCCCGTATATATTGAGAACCGTGATCATCCGACCAATCTCAGCATCCCAAACTTCCAAACCGATACCAGAGGAGATTCCCCAAGAACATTCACATCGGCAACTCTTAACCTTCCACCCCGAGGCCAGCCCTCCAAAGCGCCCCCGAGCATCCACTCCAACAAACTTCCAACCAGGAAGCAAAGATTCTAAAGCTCCTACAACATCCTCACTGCCACCCAAATTTTCTTGCAACAATAAAACATCCGGTTGATTTAAGTCTACCAGCCTCCTAAGCGACGATTTTTTAATGGGGCTCGCCAACCCACGACAGTTGAAGGACATAAGTTTCATAAAATACTCCCATCCTGGGCTTTCACTGCTCTAAGTGCCCACTCAATAGAAGATTGTGTACCCATCACTAAATCCACTTTAGCCCTTTCTTGAGCTTTAGACAAAAGGGATTTTCGGGCCCGACCTTTCCCCCCAACACTGTAGGCCAATTCAGGAAGTCCCTTGCCCCCCGTTCCATCTTCAGGTATCTCCCTACTACGAAGAGCATATCGGATACTTCTTCCCTCGGAGCTGGTAGAGTGATTGGTGGAAACAATTGACGGCGTGACAATACTAGCCACATCAGGCCGCATACAAGGAGCATCCGAGCGAGGAGGAGACCCAAGACTACCCCCCCCCCCAAATAATAGAGTCATCTAATAAGGAAACAGCAGGAGAAAGGAAATGAGACATACCCAAGGGATTCACAGATGAACCCCGACGAATAATGGGCAGCTCCAGTAGCAATTTGGTGGTGGCTCGAGTAGTAGGAGTCATGGAACACAAAGAATCCCCCTCAGCAATTGGAGGTGCACTCCCATTATTCTCCTTTCCAATGTTCACCAAAGGTGGCAACATTTCCACTGATCCAAGCCTCCCACAATAATCGGATGGTACCACAGAATCTAATATCACCCCCCCGTCAATAGCAGGCCCAGTCCGATCAGCCACCACCGCCTGAGAGTTCACCATCAACACTGGATCTGCGACTACTTCTGCTACTTCATCAGTTAGAGGCTTACTAGTCTGAAACGGTAAAGGGCAACAGGCTACTAGATGTCCATGAGCGTGGCAGCGATGACACCTAAACGGCACACCCACATAATCCAGTATTTGTACAAAGTCCCCATCCTTGGAATGAACTTTAATCTCAGCAGAAAGTCAATCTCAGCAGAAAGTCCCATCCGAAGATCGATATTTACCAATATCTTAGCTACCGTGTAGATGCTAGTCTTAATATGGGAGGAATCTGAGCGCACATATTCACCAAGAAAATTCCCAATCTCAGCAAACCAAGTCTCATTCCACATATGCATGGGAAACCCATGAAGCTTCACCCACAACGGTTCTTTAGCAACTTTCTCCGTTTTTGAGTCGAAGAAGGGGGACCAGCTTTTCAGAACAAGAGGGACTCCCAGCATCGACCATTGTCTACTTAAAACTGCATTGACCTCCCCTCTGTTCATAAAGATGAAGGAAAACCATCCTTTCGTCAAAATACAGACCTCAGGGGCTGATGACATGAAGTTCTTCCACTGCTCAGCTGCCCAACGCTGAAGGAAACCTCGACCAAATCTTCTGCCCCTAACATGTCCAACCACAGCAGTGTGAGAGAAATCCTCTGCCTCTTCCATCGTAACATCCACCCCCAGCACTAACAGGTCCTGTCTCTGTCGTTCTTTGACAGTCTTAATGGGATCTTTACATGAGTTTTCCTTAGCAGAGATCCCTGTTCGAGGACTAAGCTGGGATTCGTCATCTGGCAAAAAGTCTCCTCCCCCCGGGGCAGCCATCAATTCTCCTCACGACACCAAGAAACAAACCAAGAATCAGCTGTACAAGCCTAAATCACCAGATTCCAGAAGCCCTCAATCAGAGTTCAGAATCCCACGTCCCTTCTTCCTGTGAATTGGACTGACCAAATGAATCAAGTTATGCAAATCACTAAATAAAAACTAAAAAGGCTGGCACATGCATCACAGGATTGGAATGCTATACAGGAACCATGGCAGAGTAATCCGCATGGAATAAGGCCAAGAAAAGGGAGATAGAGTTGGAGGTATTTAATCCATGCCCAGATTTAGGTCCATTGTTGCATTCGTCCAAGAAAATCATCCACAGGTCATGCCTTAATTTTCTCAGCAGTAATCACATCCAATCAGTAAACAACATAAATCATCAGATCCCCTGTTATGCTACTCACGACCTTCAATCTATTCAGAATCTTGATATTCCATGGCGAAGTTTGATGAATCATGAATTCAATTACCGCGCTTCAGGTATCTTAGCAATTCTCCTGCTCGAATCCACCATAATCCTCACTGTATTCTCAAATCCTTGATATAACGTATATCATCAAGCTATGAATCTTGCTTGCACGCCGCCGGTCAATTCCAGATTCAAATTATCAAGCTGAGTAGGGTGAATGGATTTGTTGAAGATTGCTCAACGGCTTATCAACCTCATGCCATAAGCTGGTGTCAATGGTGCTCCGCTCAGTTTTCAATGGTGCTCAGCTCGCTTACAGATACACCAAACAATGTTGTTTCACCTCGAGTCCACCATAATTCCGCACTGTAATCTCAAATCTTGATATAACGTACTTCTTCATCGATTCATCCTTCCAGTTGCAGAGCATCTCTCCTACCTCCGTCAACATCATATACATTTAATTGCTGCAACAATATTTCATATTTCATGTCATCAAATCGTAGGAGAATGTATGACATGCATATGTTACTCTTGGTGAATCATGTTCACATACACAACTAACTAGACAGTTCTATTTGGGACCCTTCTCTTCCAGTGCCTTCTTTTATTATAATGTTGTTAGGGGTTAGTTTGATTTGTTTTTAATTTTTCTTTAAATTTTTTATTATAATGTTGTTAGGAATTTTTTATTATAATGTTGTTAGGGGTTAGTTTAATTTGTTTTTTAATTTATTTTATTATAATGTTAGAGGGGGGAAACATGCAGCAGAAGAGGACATGAATTTGACCTCCATGATATTGTTGATTAGTTTCATGTTTTGAAAAAAATGCTAAGTTTGACAATATTTTGATAAGATATATTAGTAATGTTTTGACTTTCAGACTTAATTTTAGAAATAAAATTTCTATATATAATGTTTGAAATATGTTTTTTACAAATAATTTGTATAGTTTTTCTTGAATTTACGTGAATCAACACTTTTTGGAAAATAATATGAAATAGTATCATTTTTATACAAAACATATCTGAAAATTGATTGAAAATGGTTTTAAATGTCTATATTTTCTGGAATTTTTTACAATTTTGTCAATAAAAGTGTCTTATTTTGTCCATAAAAATGTCTTATTTTATAGAAAAAATTGCAAAATGTATATGTTTTTCATTATAAATTGCTTAAAAATGTATGCTATTTTGCTAAATTTCTAAAAATGCACATGAAAATAGAAACTAATTTTTTTTTACGATAAAGATAATTCAAAGGTCCCAAAAAATGCCTCGAAATGAAAATGTGTGATACTGGCATCACCCCTTTTTGAAACGGAGCTAAAAATACCTACTAAAATTAGGAGAGAGAAAAACGAGAACTGTGTCGAGTTCTCGTTTCATAGTATAAGTGGTTTCTGTATCAAAACAATCCTAAGAAAATCCCAACTGACTCTGTCATAAGCCTTCTCTAAATCCATTTTAAGTATAATAGCTTTCTGCTTCTTGCACTTGATAGTATGAAGTAATTCCTGTGTAATACCCACAACATCATGTATTTGACGATCTTGTAAGAATCCAAATTGCTCAGGTGAGATAAATTTTGAAAAAACAGGATTAAGACGACCAACAATAATCTTTGACACAACCTTATATGCAAGGTTGCATAAAGAAATAGGTCTAAAGTCTCCAAAAGACTTAGGATCATTAACTTTAGGAATAAGAGTGATAAATGTTGAATTCAAGGCATCGGAGATGTAACCCTGCATCCTAGTATACTCCACCATCTTCAAAATGTCATCTCCCATGATGTCAAAGAAATGCAGAAATAGCTCAACTGTCCAGCCATCAAGCCCTGGACTCTTCTCCTTAGCGAATAATTCAAGAGTTCTTTCCACCTCCTCCAAAGTAATCTCCATGCATAAATCTTCAGCCTCCTTATCATAAAAAATTTGGGATAAAGTCTAGCCACCTGAAGCTGAGATAATAAGTCACAACCTTTATCATCAGTGTAGACACTACAAAAATGTTTCTTTGCCAATGTCTGAAGATCCTTCTCTCCTGTAACTTCATTCCCCCCCTCATCAGACATTTTCCAGATAGTATTGTTATTTCTCCTGGCCGAAGCATAGGTGTGAAAAAATCTTGTATTCTTATCACCAAAATTCACCCACAGTGCCCGACTTTTCAGTCGCCACTCCTTCTCCTCTTTTAAATATATACTTTCTTTCTCAGCTTCCAATTTCTTCAGTAGTTCAAAATTATAACTATCTAATGGAGCCTCCAAATTGTATGAATATAGAAATTGCAGTTGAGTTTCCACATTCAATAAGGTCTGCCTGTCCAACTGTTTCCTTTGATGAATCCACTTTGTGACTTTCCCTTTTAGCTCCTTCAGCTTCAAACAGAACCGATCCACTGGATTCAAATCCTTGTCAACATAAGAATTTAACCAGGCATCATTGACAAACTGTACAAATTCGTCGTTGGATAGCCAAGAACAATCAAATTTAAAAGGGTAATTATGCTGGAGAGAACAATCATCCAGTTGCAAAAAGACAGGTCGTCCGATATCTTAACCTTGCCAACCCAAGATCGGTACCGATTACAAGACTCCAGGAATGAAGCTTTAACAAGAAACTTGTCTAATCTTTTAAGAATACTTTCATGTCCACCTCTGCCATTGGACCAAGTAGGAGTTAAAACACATGTGCAGACATCAATCAAGTCATTATTAACTAAAAACTCAGAAAAGTAATTCGCCAAAACTTCCACCTTTGCATTGGACGCCCAAATTTCCTGTGCCAACCTAGTAAAGTTTAAGTCGCCAGCCACAATGATGTTATCCTTGTTCAAACGACCAAAGGATTGCAAACCATTCCAGAAGTGTTCTCTATTCTTATAGGGGGCATAGCAGTTTAATATAGAAAGATATAGATCATCAGATCTATGGGAACCCTCCAACAGTATTCCCCAAGCAGTTTTGTACACCAAGAAGGCATAGTATCTGGGATCCCAGTCCACCAACAGCCCACCCGACATCCCATTAGAACTAACAGCAGAGACTTCTCATCCCCCAAGAATTCCTACAATTTTAGTGATTGCAACCACATCCTCACACATGGTTTCCTGCAAAAGAATAATATCGGGGCAAGTAGTAGTGATTAGGTTTGTAAGGGCCCTAACTCACACAGCCCTTCCCAAACCCCGAATGTTCAGAGAACAAATAGACATTAAGGAACCATATCCAAGGGGGATACAGCTCTAAGGCCCCAAACAAGATCAGAATTCCCCAACTCTCCCTCCACCAAGTCAATTCTCTCAGAAATGGGGATATGCCCCTGAACATCTTCACCTCCCGGATCACCCACCTTCCTACCATTCTTCCGGACTTTTCTTATAGTCACATTTTGGAATCTAGCCGAGTTCACCAATTGTACCAAAGGATTAGAAGAAGGAGTTTTTGAGAATATTGGTAATGGGGTGATTGAACCGTCACCATCGGAAGCCCCATACCTAGCTTCCCCCAAGAGCATAGTATCTTCAGGAGTATATATCCCATGCTCCGAAACCTTCTGGTTCAACAATACCCCCCCCCCCCCCTCGTCATTAGCCCCACCCAAACAGTCATCACTACGACCCAGATCAGTAAGGGTATTAGTGACCAAAACATCATCCACTGGATTGGAACCCCCACCAAATAAATCCCAACAAGCCCTAGATTTAATAGAGAGGGTATCCTCCCTAAACATAGGTGTACTCCCCCCCGAGGTATCTAACTTCAAAACAATATCCCCTGAAGCAATTTTCCTATCCAGAATAGCTTCCGCATCCAATATCACATCCAATTCAACATTATAAATGTCGGGAAAAGTAGGAATAGAAGGAATTGTAGACTTACCCGATGCCACATGCCTCTCCATTGCTCCCAAAGGCTGGACCATCAAATTAGTATCAAGGGCATTAGTAGAAGTCGGAGTCCTTTCAGGTTGAGCTGATAATAGAAGTTCCAGACAGTGTGCCCGGATATGACCTGTCTGTTGACATGGGTAACACTGAAATGGAACCCTAAAGTAATCAAGTCGTTGCCTCCAAACCTTAGGACCCCATACCAGTTCAACCTCCGTTGGAAGTCCCTTCGCCATTTCAAATTCAACCATCACTTTCGCAGACCGCTGGTCGTATCCATAAAGAGAACAGTTGTCCAATCTCACAAATTTCCCAACAGAATTGGCAATACCCATTAATATGTTCTCCGTCCACAGTTCAATCGACAATCCCGAGATAAGTAACCAAAGATGATGAAGACTCTGTTTTTCCCTTAATGGATCAAAGGCTAAGTGCCATTTTTTTAGACAGAGGGAACCTTCTTTAAAACACCAGAAACGCTTCAGAATGGAACCTACATGCCCAGGTTTGGAAAAAATGAACATGAGCCAACTATTTATAAGCTAAAGAACCGTCGGCAAATCCCCCACAATGGGCATCCAATGTTTCCTGACCCATTCGACTAATTCCTTCTGGTCTCCTACTGTGAATTCCAGTCTACCAACAATAGCTCTGGACGCCAGCATTTCAATACGATCAAGGTTTGTTTCTAGTGGAATAGTGAATCGATCCAATCCTTCACGCACCTTCAGTGCCTTAACCTGTTTGCGCTTCCTAGTTTTAACACCCTTGAATTGGCCAGGCCAACCTACAACAGGGTTAGGGTTATGGCCCAAAGCATGTGTATCCATAGAGCCCACAAGATCAAACCCTCCCCGATCCAGTCCAGAGTAAGGAAGGTGTTCACTCACACCGGCAAAAGGAAAAACAAAACCCAAGGCTTCAGTTTGATGACCCATAGAGACCACCGTGACCGACACCTGTCAATACCAACCTAATCCGAGAAACGTGTCGAAAGCACAGGTACAAAAAGTATGGATGACAACTGTCCACCTTTGGTAAGAACAAAGAATAGTAGCTCCAAAAAAGGGGAAATCCCACACTGCAGAATGTCCCGATAAACCAAACTGGAGCCCACCCAACCAGACAAAACAGGGGCAAAACCTAGAAAAAGGGAAATGTGCTAAAAATAACTAGTCCCCACAAAAAAGTACTGAAAACAAATAGCACAAGCAGGCGATTCGAAAGCAACCAACATACACCAAAACTTCCCACCTTTTTTATACTTGGTTGGTACTGGGATGGTTCAAATGAACCATCTCGACTCCAAGTTGTAGTTGCTCAAAAATACGCCTCTTCTACCATTATCTTCAGCCCATTCCTGCAGAATGCCAAGAAAATCTTCTCCCAAACCCTAACCAGAGCCATAAAATTCCAACACCTTAACCATTGTTATAATTGTAAGAGGAGCTTTGACCACTTTTTTTTTTCAAGCCAAAAAAAATATAACTTGATATTCATTGGGAATCAAAATTACATTCAAAAGACTTTCTGTAAATATTACCGATCAACCTTAACCACAAAACCTTCTTTTTACATTATGCCAAGCAAAGATCCTTATCCATATAGTATGGAGCAATCTACATTATAACCAAAACTAAGCATACTGAAACTAAAAAACAAAATCGTATTCTGTCAATACAAAAAAAGTAGAGCTAAAATCTAACAGTTTATATACACCCTTATCTAGACTGTTTCCATACAAGAGGAGCGTTGACTACTAAATCTATGTAAACACACCTACGTAATCAATCTTCATTAATAAATATAAATAAGTTGCACAATCTCTCTGTATAGTGATGTAATGATACATATTTATAATAAAAAATGATAATTGATTTAGGTATCCAATGTGGATTTAAAAAAAATAGTGATTAAAATTATTATTGACTGATTATAAAAAATACTTAAACACATTTCACAAAGTTAATATCGCTAAAATCAAATTGATTATCACTAATATTCACGTGGGCCCACAATTGACATGATCAAATATGATCACTAATTTTCTAATAAGTCTACCCCCTCTACTTGCATGGGACCACTAGATGTGCACGGGTGAAACATGCGAGCAAAGTGACTTCTTGTTATGGATTTAGTATTGGCATGGTATAGAGATTTGGTGGTACGTTACTCATAGAAAAAGTTGTAGATTTTGTGGAAAAATTTCCACCCATAGATGATATATATATATATTGAAGGGACTTTCACTTTAAAGAAGATAAGATGAGGGTCAAATCAATAAACAAAGTGGAGGATTTTGATTGAGACTTCATTTAACTTTTTAAAAAGAAAAAGTTAAAAGAGAATTATGGAGTATATGGTTTAGATTACATTGATGAGAGCTGCAAATTGCAATCCTAATCCCTAGGGGAAAGTTTAAATAATTAAAAAATGAAAAAATAATTATAAATATGTTGAGATAGATATATAAGAAAAGTATTTTACTTAGAAATATATAATAGTAAGTTCATTTTGGAATTGAGAGTTGCTAGACAAATCTCATATGTTAGAATGCCAAGGATGATTTTGAAATTGGGTCCTCTATGTTGGGTCACCAAAATATTTAAAGATTTTAATAAAATTTATATACAAGCATTTAAATAAATGTATTAAGACTCAATTATAAAAATAATAAGGTCTTTATAATAATAAGGTGATCGATGATATTAGCATTCTTAATTGTATACATGTGCATAGAATGCCAAGGGTGCACTGGGGTGATGGTAGTTATTCTTGATTGTTGATTGTTGATGTATATGTAGAATATAAAAATTCACACACACAAGGGTTGTTGAGGTTTGTGTGTATATATTGTTAAGGTGCATGTGCAAGTTGAAACTTGATGTATGTGGATGAATTGCTATGCACCACATTCATGCAATAGGATACATAGTTCCATGTGCACCTATATGCAACTATGCTCAAATCATAAACATGATGTTTGCATAAGTTAAATAAATCTAAAAAACGCTCACATATGATGATGATGATGATTAATGTTTACTAAGTTCAACTTTGGTTTATCGAACTTTAGAAAATGTAAGAAATTAATTCGTTTGGTTTGCAATTTTAGTTACGTGCTGGAAAAGATTTAAGAGAAACATTCTTATATCACCATGGTTTTGATGAGTTAGAAGGTTAAGAAGGTCGATGAGTTAGAAGGTTAAGAAGGTCGACATTGTAACAAATATTTTGAAATTGTGATATGGGTGTGGGTGTACATAGAAAAATCTAAAAGACAATGTTTTTCATCTTCAACCCTCGTAGTAGTGTCACAAAGATGACAATTCTTTTGACCCATGACATTTTAGGAATTGTTCAATGTCTTGTTTCATTATGGATATCACGAGACTTGGTTCTTATCTTAACAATGTTGATTTTATTCTTTACACCAGTCAAAATAGAGAGATATTTTTTATCTTATTGATTAGGTTTGATCACCTCCTTATGGTAACTTTCTCTTATCCTCTAAATCTTTATCACACCATAATTTATCCCTAATTTAGATGTAATAATATTTTAATATTATCGTTATTTTGCAGCGTGACCTCTTCTTTGATTCACCAATGATTTGGCCAAGACTTGGCATTTTTATGCCAACCCTCCTTGAGCCACAAGTGGTTTTGATTGGACTTTGAAGCAATCTTAGGAAGTCTCTTGTCTTCCATGTTGGCTATCTTGATCCCATATATTAGGTACTTAGTCATAACCATGCTCTCAATGGAGAAGAGTCTTGCTTTTATAAGGAGATACAATAAGGTGTAGTGTATTGCCATTAATTTTAAGATTTATGATTATTAAATACTTTTAGATTTACTATATCTTTCTCCATAATTCTTTAGAAATTCTAGAACCCAAACACCACAACCATATATTTATTCTCAAATTAAATAAACCAAAATTTAAAATCAAATCATTAACTTAAACCAACACATTCCAAACCATTTATATAATTTATATTAATGAATTATAATGTGATATAATATTTTATCACATCACTAAAAATCATTTCTATATATTTTATAGGAAATTGAGCATTGATAAATACCATGACTGGCCTCTTTTTAAAAACCATGTAACCAAACTTATAATTTATTTAGGAGTTGTTTAAAACCACGATCCATGTAACCAAACTTATAATTTATAATTTGTCCTTTTAGAATTTGCTTATGCCTCTTTTTAAAAACCATGTAACCAAACTTATAATTTATTTAGGAGTGGTTTAAAACCACGATCCATGTAACCAAACTTATAATTTGTCCTTTTAGAATTTGCTTATGTTCTCCATCTATTGATTTGAGATGATGTCTAAACAGCATCCACTGATTTGATAGGATGGTTCAAATAGGTAAAGTAATAAGCAAGGGATGATATTAAGTCATTTGTCATTTGTCAGTTAAATGATTGCTTATGGGATGGAGCCCTTGGATATGAACCCAATGGCACTTGTTTTCAAGTTATTGCATCGTTTAAAGGTCCCTACCCAATAAAAGCATGTGGCACTCTCATTTACATAGAAGTTAGAAACATGTCTTACTTGGAAGTAAAGTTGTCTTAGCCTAATTATTTGAAAGTTGCTTTGATTCCAATTTTCCACATGACTGCAACCACTCCATCTATTTCTCAGTGATCTTGTCAAGCTGGACCCACCAATCTATTGGATTCCAAGATGGGAATTCTGGGTCACCATTTGTTACACAGTACACTTTTTCAAATCTAGAATAAGCAAGCATAGTTGTCTCTTGCACTTTTCAAAGTAGGGATAAAAAACATAGTTTTAAATTACAAAATAAAATTAGAAAATTGTTTGAAAGATAGTTGTATGCTTTGTCAAATCTAGAATAAGCAAGCATAGTTGTCTCTTGCATTTTTCAAAGTAGGGATAAAAAACATAGTTTTAAATTACAAAATAAAATTAGAAAATTGTTTGAAAGATAGCTGTATGCTTTGTCCTTACTCATATTCACAGTACATAAGGATATGTGCTTTAATTGTATATATTTTTCATTATCATGAATTAATAATTTATAATTATATTCAACATCGATTTTATTTTTTTATATGTAAAATAAAAATTTATATTAAAAAAATATTTTGTAAGGAAAATAATATAATTAAAATAATGTTACATTGAAATTAATGTCAAAACTTTTTAAAAGAAAAAAACCAAAATGTTTGTTTATTATTGACAAAATGGTATAGACAATAATGACATTATGTAGAGCTTATATAATAATCTAATTTTAATCGCCATGACAAGTCACACCAAATTGATCTATGAAATCCCCTTATTTGTAAGACAAGGGACTTAAAGGTATTTAATTTGTTTGTTAATATAATATTCATTGTATTTTTTTATAATAGATTGATAATTTAGAAAAATTACAATAGGAAGAACAAGCTTAAAAAGTTAGAAGAAAAACTTAATAGCAATTTGGCCTTAACTAGTGTGGCGGGTGAATTGGATATCAAACCCATCAAAGAGGAAATAAATAAATTATAGAGTTAGACCATGAGCATCTCATTAGAGAAGAAATAAATAAATTTATAGAGTTAGACCATGATCGTAGCAAAAGAGTCTTAATCTCATAATTGCTCGTTTGAAAGAGGAGACATGGATAAATAGATTTTTCAAAAGGTACAAGTTAAATGAATAGGAATAACATATCACAAAGTAACAATTTTCCTCACAACCATTTGAGTTACAAGTAATTAACCTTAAAAAATTACAAAAAAATAAAACCACTGACAATATAGTTTACACAAAAACTACTCTTAACCATAACCATGTTTTATAATACTTTATGACTACAAACTCAATATGTATATATAACATTACTTTTCTTAAAAATTTTAGTCCCATTACATTAACAAGATTCAATCAAATTCTTTGTAATACATATTTTGACAATAATTTTATTATTATTTAATATTGTAATTTCAAAATTTAAAATTTAGATTATAATGATAGTTAAATAATGTAAATTGAAAAGATACAATAATTATAATATAATTTTAAGGTCAAGGTGAAGCCAAACACCAAATTAGTGAATGAGGTCCCTCTTGTTTGTGGGACAAGAGACTCCCTCTTGTTAGTGAGACAATAGACACTCTCCATGCAAAGATTTGTATACTAAAATGCCAAATTAATGTATGAGACCCCCTTATTTGCGAGACGAGAGACCTCTTTATTTACGAAACAAGAGACCCCCTTATTTGTGGGACAATAAACACCCTCTACTCAAAGATTTGTTTGGTAAAATACCAAATTGGTGTATGAGACCACCTTGTTTGTGGGACAAAATACCCCCTTATTTGTAGGACAATAAACACCCTCCACCCAATGTATACTAAACTTTTTGTTTCACAAGTAAAAATGCTATACTTTATATAAGAAGTATAAGTAAGTTACAAAATGGACCATAACCGAAATCATACACATCCATCTCTAGCGAGATATACCAATCCCAAAAGGAGAAAAAAACTGGAAAAAGAAAATATAACCGCAAAAGCATACCGAGATGCCCAAAAATATAGAATCTACAAAAGTATAGAAGAAATGATCTAGGAGAAAAATATGTTCTAGTATCCAAACGAAGGATATAATCAGATCTCTCCAAAATATATAAACTTTACTAAGGTATACATACCTTACCCCTCAAGATTTAAACCTCTGAACTTTATTAAAGCACATATTCTTAACCATTATACATTCCCCACATATACTAATTATTAATATAATATAAGTTACTATATATATCCATATACTTAAATATTCAATTAATTATAAATATGCAGGATGTACCGTAAACTCACCGAGTTACATTTTGACCAAGAATCACTTATTTAACATAAAAAATAAATAAATATAAATGTTTTATTGTTATTATATTTTTTTCAAAGTTGCGGGGTTTTTATCAGAGACTTGTGTTCAACGCATTCGGATTTCAAAATCTTAATTTATTACAGCCTAAAGCAAGTTTACAAAAGAGACAACAAATCCTATTTTTGGACAAGTTCTGTATCGTGCTTTTATTTTTCATTTTCCTGTCCCGCCCGCTTTAATTGTCATGTGACCGATGCCATGGCGAAGAGCATGCAAATACGGAGAAGGTATGTGGAAGTATCGAGCCGTAGCCCTGTTCATGTGACCGTGTGATCCTCGCTGCTCTTTCCGTTTACTTCATCAGCCCGACAGAGCAATGGCGGCTCTCATGTAATGGAGAATATTATAGCTGGCGAGATCTTAAAGGTTGTATCTACTATATGTATATATCTTTAAAGCGTCGCCTTCTAGGTGAAGTTTTGCTGAAATGCGCTGTTAAGGTTGAATATTTGCGGATAAAATGTATATATTCTATCGTAGGTTGAACAGATCTTGATGTTTTGGTAGCCAAAGGCGTCGGCATATTGTGCTTTGACAGGATTGAGGTTAGCGGAAGAAGATCACCATGGCCTTGTTCGCAAAGTTTTGCCGTGGCGGAGTCTGTAACAGGTAAGATAAACATGGCTTTATTCGCATTTTGTTTTGAAAATTTTGATCTAAGAAGCGTTCGAGTAACCAGGGATCAGGATTGAAACGAGACGAGACATTTGTCAGGTTTCAATAATTTTTCTTTGCTTTAGAGATATATATTTATATATTGTTTTTTAAAAAAGACCCGGGATATGATATTAATGCGTGAAATATATAATTTTATTAAGAAAAATGCTTCATATATTGCATTATTGTGTTAAAGATAGAACTTATTTAGAAAAAATCTCATTATGTAATGATTTAAAGCTATACAATCTTTCCTCTAAATAAAAATGTCTGGTATATTACATTATTGCTTTAAATACATAATTTTATTGAGAAAAATGCTTCATATATTATATTTATTACATTATTTTGTTAAAGATCTGACTTATTTAGATTTTTTTTTATATATTATATTATTGCTTCAAAGATATACAGTCTTTCTTTGCCTTGTATATTACATTATTGCTTTGAAGATATAATTTTATTTAGAAAAATGCTTCATATATGGCATTATTCCCTCAAAGTTTAAAAATGCCTGTTACTTAATAGATATACAGTTTTTTAAAATTGTCTCGTATATTACATTATTTGTTTGAAATATCTAAAATTGCCTCATATATTGTATTACTGCATTAAACATATACACATTTTGTTTAGAAAATATACAGATTTTTAAATTTTTTTCTAGCATATATATTCCTCAAAAAATTTCTTTTGGAAAACCCGTCCAAGTGAATTTGAACTCTTGACCTATTTGGCCATAATTCCTTTAAATATATAGTTTTATTTAAATTTATTTAAATGCCTCATATATTGTATTAATGCCTTGAAGTTGAAGTCTAGGTTCTTTCACGGGATGCTGGAATGTAATTTGCTAGTTGCGTCATCAATTGTTGGTTCCTAGGGTGTAAAGCTCATGGCTTTTATAGATTATTGATGAATAAATGGGAGGCCTATTGCCCATCTGTCTCGCCAAAACTATCTTCCATGCAAAATTTTAATGTAAACTCTCTGCAATCACAAACATGTAGAGATAATTCATGCTTCTCAATATGAATTCTTCAACCAGGATGAAATGGTTTTGTGCAACTGGTTTCAAAGGCTTGGTTTACTTGCTTTCTGTAGAATGCCTAGCTCAATGCCAAACAACTTGCCTTTGCGCTCCCACTTTGTATTGACATCATGATGCCTCACAGTCCCATTGACCTACTTTTGTGGGACATTAATAAAATTATCTTTTCTTTTCTTATCTATTTCTATTATGACAGCTGAATAGCGCCCTCCAGTTGTGTTATACCAACCAAATAGCAAATCTGTTTTATGCGAAAAAAAATTCAAACCAAGCACTCTTTTCAAAAGTTACACCTGTTCTTCAATAATCATTTGAGCAAATTACAATTACAATATTGCTTTCATCTTGTCAATTTTTCCCAAGACTGATATAAAATATTTATATAGATATATCAACATGTGGTGGCTGTAATGGATGCCAAAGTGTACGGGCTTGGGGAGTATGGCTGTAGATAACTCACACAGCTCACAGGTTAAGGAATGTCACAAGCAGGATTTTAATCCAGGCAATGAGGATAACATTTCTTCTCCCTAGCCATGTGAGCTAGACCCAATTGACATAGTGCTGGAATTAATTATCACCAGAACAGTTAACCAGATCAATACAATCATACAAGCAATTAGCAAATCGTAGACACAGATTATCCTAGAAATCCAAATGGGAAAACCAACAATTTATGGCTTTTATTTACGATTAGGAATTATTACAAATTGGATCTATACACTCTCAATCAGAGATTTTTTGTATTCTTAGTCCTTGACATTAATTTTTGCATATTGTTTTGACTCAAAGACAATCTTTGTTCACTGTGGATGGGCTCAAAATCCTCTCTGTCCTTTGATCTCTAAACAAATTTCTTCGTTGCAAGTCTAGATTAATTTCTACTATTTCCTCCTTTATCCCAAGCTTCATTTTTTCCCATTTCTTGGGTTGTATTTTCCATTGAGCAAGGCATCCTTGGACCTCTATTATAATGCCACCTTGGATTGCCAACCAAGTGATTCATTTCATCTTCTTGCGGCTAAAATGAGAGCTTTGGTCTTTGGTCTTCAAGTTGATTGCCAATGGACCATTAACTTCAATCTTTGCCAAGGATGATCCTTTTTATAGAGTTTGGAGGAGTTATTTTGGATCCATTTCGCATCAATTATGCACTTTGAACTAAGACCATGCTCTTTCTTTTGTTTGAAGGTCTAGTTGGAATTTAGCTTGCCATCTTTCATCTCAATGGTTTCTGAAAGCAACTTCAAAAACATATTTAGGATATGTAATAGTGTTGAACAGGGCCTTGAATCTCAGATATGTGTTCTATTCTTTGCATGTTGTAAAATTGTACATCTCGACGAGTGTGTTTGTGGGGCCTAGGGTTTTGGGTGGTTTTCAACCCATTGCAATCACTATCTTGTAAGCAACAACATTAGACAAAAGAAATCTAGTGGAACTAAACTTAGCAACATGATAATTCTTTTTATCAAAGCAATTCCCTCCACTTGGGAATATCCCTTTGCTACTAGGGGAACTTTGTACTTGGCCACTTTACCTTTTGTCTTGAGCTTCTTTTTGAACACCCATTTGCTACCAATTGGTCTTCTTCTAGTAGGCAACTTGACCAAATCCCATGTCACATTTTTGTCCAAGGCCTCCATTTCTTTAGCCGTGGCCTTCTTCCATAATTACTTTCTTTTGTGTCATTTGCCTCTCTAACGACTCTAAGATCATTAGTGGTAGATAAAACAAAAGCAAAATGAAGTTTAGGTGGACTATACCTTTATACGAGTTTGGTGAGTCTTTGGTAAGTTTGTCTAGTCTCTGGCGAGTTTGGCGAGTCTTTGCTGAGCCAGGGAAATAAAACACCCATTAGGGATATGGTAGAAGCTAGATCTCCTACCGCCCTTGCACCTCATGTTTTTTTTGCATCTCGTTCCGAAACTCTACCTTTTCCCCTTAATACTCGAATAAAGCTCTCCAATATAGCTAACTGAGATATAATCGAGATATAGTAATGGATCAAGCTCGTGAGGATCTGAGTACCACCTTGTAGATATCCTTCACTACTCGTTTCGCAACAGACTCGTGCAGACTCGCTAGACTTGGCAAGTCTGATAACATTGATATACACAATGTTCATAGAAATCAAAATCTAAGGAGCAATTAGAAATTCCTTTAGCCATACCTTTAGTGTGCGAAGCTCAAAGCCTCTTCTCTCCAGTATGTTCCAACCTTTGATGCCAAAGCATTGCCTTCTCTTTAGAAACATAGGGGCTCTGTTTGTTTCATTTGTTGGATTTTGTACAACTTCGGAAGATATTATTCATTATATTTTATTGTACCATCATTGTACTTGTTTATACCTCCTAAGGGAGAAGAACCTTATGCAAACAATTATGTAAACACATGAAAGAATCAATGTAAGCCTTGGGGTGCAAAAGGAATTAATAAAAAGATTAAAAATAAAATATTTACTGCCCCCAAGACTAGTCGGCCCCATAAGGGATTTTCTGGTTTCAGCACTTGTATAAATATGAGGTTAGTGCTCCTCATTTGTTCATTCTCACACTTGAGAGTGGCGCATCACTTGGGAGAGGAGAATTTCGCATCACCTAAAGGAGGAGGCTGATTTCTAGGGTTTCTATTTGTGGAAAACATTTCCACACTTTCTATTTTCTCATTTGTACTCTGATCTCAGAATTATCATCTCTTTGCAAAGGGTGCTGGGTTTTCTCCCTATTGGGTTTCCCAGGGTAAACTCTGTGTTGTTGTTTTGTGCTTTGTCTGACTTATAGTGATCTTGGTAATGCATTTATGTTTTATGCTATGAATGTATGAAATTTAACATCATTGCTCACCTCATAAGCAATAGGTTTGTTACATTCATTCATACTGCTTTCTTGAAGCTTGTAAAATATTCCAATGCGAACTCCTCTTGCCAACACCATTGCATTTCAAACCATCTTGCAACTATCTTTTCAAATATTACTTGCACACCTGCATCACTCATTTTACTTAGAAATGTTAGATTTCTAGCCAAACTTGGACTATTTAGAGCCCTAGGGAGGGTTTTAACTTAAGTTGCCAGGAAACATGGGTGCAGGGACGGGTGCGGGTGCTGGGACGCCACTTTTTGAAATAGGGTACTTGGGTTCGTTGGGGTACTATATATATATATAACATGTAAGTAGTTATAACAAAAAAAATTAAATAGTTAAAAACATGTCACATGCATATTTCTTCATAATTCAATGATTCATCATTTATTAAACATTCACATTGGAACATAAAATTTGATATCAAGTGGAAGTTATATTATGATTCCATTGTCATACTACATTCAAAATTTTCCTTATGGGACAATGACATTTCTAGACATGAAATAGAAAATACAAAATTCAGAATTCATTCATAGATTTTCCTTGCTCTAAGAGTGTAACCTTGTCGTTGTATTCACCGTGGAAATCCCTTCACAGTTTCACCAAACACTGTCGTCATGGAAAGCCCTTCACCAAAGCCTGACTGCTGAATGAAATGATTATGAGATGTTTGAATGGCAAATTATGATGTTTTAAGAGTTCCGGGGTCGTAATTTTAGGTTTGGGAGGGGGGGGCCACCTCTCCCCTCTTTTTATTCATTTCACCCTTAAAAAATCAGGGTACATCATCCCCTGTAAGCCAAACAAACCCATTTTTTTAAGTTGGTGTCTCGGATTCTTCAGTCAAGAACCGGGTTCGTATGGGTTAGCCAACCAAGAACCCACACCCGAATTGGAGACGTGGCGGTTCATGAACCCGGTGCGGGGACGCGAACCCTAACCCCCCTTGGGTATGCAAACCCATGCAACTAAGGTTTTAACTCGTCCATTTTTATGCACTGACCCAACCCTTCCATGTCTTATGATCTTTGTTGTCAAGTCATCTCCAAAGAAGACAACACCTTCTAATATTTGTAGGACTGCTCTTTATGGGGAGTCATATGAAAAGAAACATTTGAGTTGATCAACCATGCATCATGATTTACATGTGTACTTGACACTACCAAGTATATATCCCCTCCATTTGTGGAGGCCTTTGTTTCTATGGAAGAGCATCATCAAATGCCTTACATTTATAAACTTTTATAGATCTATAATCCTGCTTCACTGTATTTCCAACATTTTCTTGGAAATTTAGATTACTCGTAAACTTTAACTCTGTGTCCCTTGGCTTATTTTTGCTTCTATCTTGGGGACAACCTCTTACATATAAGTAATCCTTGGTAAAACCCTCCATAGATTTTTGCCTCATTTCGTCTGATAACAGGGATGCAACTATATCCTCAAACTTTAATGTAGATGCAATAGTATTGCCAATGGTCACAACTAGATTATCCCATGAATCTGGCAAATAACATAATAGAGTAATACATTTATCTTCTTTAGACATTGTAATATTGACATAGGATAATTGACTTACTACTATGTTAAAGGCATTGAGATGCTTTGTCATGGAGTCACCATCATTCATGCTAAAAAGGTACAACTTTCGAAGGATCAATTTATTTACCAAGGAAGTTCATTAATATAGAGTCCCTAACTTATGCCATAGTTCCTTAACGCTAGCTTCTTTTGAGACATTCACCAACATTTAATCTGAAAGGTAGAGTCGAATTGTAGAGTTCTTGCACAAGATAGGGGTTATCACAAAGCCAAGACTCCCTTGCTCTCCATAGAACAAGCTAAACCCTAACAACAAAGGCATCCCTTGAAGCCAATAAGGTCGCTCTGATAGCAATTATAGAAAACAGTGACTGAGAAACATATGCATGAGAACCGAGGTTAATAGATTCTTAAGAAAAACAAAAAGTAAACAATGGTACCCATACACAGTATACAAGGGATATACCTTGGAAACCCTAAACCATTGAAAACTATTTAAATATTAATGCTGGAATATTATATATAATGGTGCAAGATGGTTGCTAAAAACACGAGAGGGCCTATGATTCCACCAGAGGGGAAGAGAAAATGGGCTTATGGGAAGTTATCCTTTATTGCCAAATGTCAGCCTAAGATCTCACCTCTTTTCAATCACATACCTTAAATGAACCCGTCCACCTCCATTGACTTAGAAATCCAACTATTAAATGCTTGTAGAGGTTGGTGGAGGAGTCTCCTCATGTAGTTATTGAAGCATGGGCTGAGTACAATCATTATGAAGAAGTGTAAGAGTACTTTGTTCTCTTGTCAAAAAGGATGTCATCCATCATTTTCCTCAACTCTCTCATTGGCATTCACTCACTCACAATTCTCTCACACTCATTCTCTGCTCTTCTCATGCCCTATTCTCCATTACGAACAATTAACCAATCTCGAAATCAGCGTTGCAAATGACGAATTGCAGACCTTGGATGAGAGATAGATGGCTGTAGGTGAGCATAGAGGTTGGGCAAGTTAGGAATCCTTCACCCACTGGTTAATAGGTTATTGCTAATCATTGGATGATTGGAAGCCAAGTATTATTCTTCCAGAATATTCCCAGAAAACATTCAACAGATTAGACTCCTTTTGTCTACACTGAAGAGCACTGGAAGGGAAGAATATCCCTGAGGGATTATTGAGCAAAGAAATGGAAAATCTTTCTTGTGTTGTGTAGGGTAGTGGAAGAGAGTGCCATTGCCATTTGATGGCTGGTTGAGATGCTTGGAGTGCTCTGTAGTGAGCAGATTAGCTGAGACACTGTAGCAAATGGGTTGGTTTGAGTGAGCTAGAAGCCTGCAGCTTGGTTCCTTCTGGAGCAAATGGGTTGGTTTGAGTCAGCTAGAAGCCTGTAGCTTGGTTCCTTCACCATGGTGGCGTCATAGCCCAACTTGGGGGTGGCATCTGCACTAGATGTTTATGGTTGGGTGGAAAAAAGCTTGTATGCAGCCAGTTCTTAGATAAGTGTTCTGTTTCTGTTTAAAAATCTGCAATTTAATGTTATTTTTATTATGGAAAATTATGTATTTTCCTTTCTGTGTGTGATTATGTTTAAATCTGGTCATGATGGTTTTAATTGCCATGAATTCTTGTTATTCGCACAGTTCTTGCATTTAATTCTTTTTGGACCTCTATGGAAGACCATCTTTGTGTTATTATCGTGAATTGGTCTCTTGAGGACCAGAATTTTAATGCTCTGTTTAGTGGCACCTTGTTCTGTGACTGGGAGTCATGGGCAGGACACCACACTTTGAATTAGTCACTCAATGTGGTCCTTGGGATAAAATTTGGATTTAAACAATCACTTGATTCATTCCACAAGTAATTAGAGGATAACTTTTGTGGATGCACTGAGCCAATGGTGCTCTAACAGAAAAAAAACATGTCTCATCATTTTTAAGGTTTGTGAATGTCAACCTTTTTGCTGTTATGATAGCCATATGTTTTAAAATTGATATCCAGTTTCCCAATCCAAAAGCAAATTATTCATGGTTGGGATATCATTAAAAATATGTATCCTCTCTTATGACTCGTGGTTTTATATATTTGGGTGACAAGAAATATGCCATCCATGCTGGCAGGTACCTGGGACATGTGTTCAATAATGCCTTGCATCTTTCCTTTGCTTCCTTAGACATTATCTTATCCTTGGCATGAATGGGTTTAAATATCTTAATTTGTTCTGTAACTCTGATTGTAGGGTTCTTTGCAGTCTAATGTTACTAGTAGCTCAAGAACATGTTTTTCTGACACAACTGTAAATACAAATAAAGATGGTAAATTCCATAGCTTAAGCATGGTAGAGGCACTATTACCAATTCATGGACCTTGTCCCTCTTTTTTGTGTCATACAGAATAAGTCAGAGAGAAGAAATTGATGCTGAAGTTCGAAACCAGGCTTATTGTGTTACAGTACAATTTGTTTGAACCTGCAAAGGATAGAGTTTGTTTAGCTATGTTGCATGTGTTCTGAAGAGGGCATTGAAAGGAGTGGCAAAATAATGTTTGCTGTAGTCAATCGGGCAAACAACGTTACAGCTAAAGCCATTTAATGGAGCAAGAAACAATGTGATCTCCCTGTAGAGTCATTGTAATAATAGATCTTTGGTTTGGACAGAGGTCTTGATAATGAATCTACTAATTTCTAATAGAAAGATGTTGCAGATGGTTTGTCACAATGAGCAATCGCATAGCCAATTCAATTAATTTACAGACAGAATATTGTCATGTAGGCATAATTGAGTATTACAAATATGAATAAACTAAGTTTGAATAGTTCACTTCTTAAATTCCAAAATGTATATCCTAAACGTCTTTGGTGTAAACAACCAGTCCATGGGAATGGTTCCAAACTATCCTAGTTTGACTCAGTCTCTTACAAATAGTATAGAGAATGATTAGGAAAGAAGCTACTTTACCAAGCATAGTCATATCCTTAGAAGGTTAAAAGCAAAAGGTAAAACAAATCCTTATTTATTCTTAGCTCCTGCATATCCTCTATGCATTTATTTGATTCTTAAAATGAGTGTTGCAAATATCTCCAATTTCTCCTGATATTTCTGATTTTTTCTGAGTTTTTTAGGTTGCTGATGTTTCTGATATTTTTGAGTTTTTCAGGTCTGAGTTTATGCTATCCGATATGTTCCGATGATTTGGGACATTTTCCCTGATATTTCCGATAAGTTTATTTCGGGATCCTTCGTGATATATTCACTGAAACGATATTTGCAACATTGAATTTAAACATTGTATGCAAGAAACTAATGAGGGGGGAGATATCTCTGCATTATTCCAACAGAAGGTTGTTCAATGCATTTCCGTTCCTTCTGGAATCATCCTCAGGAGCAAGGCGTTTATTAGATCACCATCCTCCAATATATATTAATGATATTACAGCTAAACTAAGCTACGGCCCCATTCTCCATTTGTAACATTGGTTTTGTGAAATGAGTAGTGGTTGAATAGATGCACCATCAAGCCCCATCCCATCACCTTGGAGTACAATGGATAAACCTTAACATGAAATTTTCTTTGCACCAATTTTCAAAATAAAAAAATGATTACTGAAACTGGTGTAACCTAGGTAAAAGTCATTGAGAGTGTGCATATTTGCCATCAATATATGATTGTGTTTTCCCAGCTACTTTGATATTCTGTTACAATTGAGATGTATTGCATTAGATTGAACAGAATTTAGATAGAATGTTAGACCATCATAAAATGATAGAAAGATATTTGCTGAAAAGATGAGCTTGTTAGAGAAAATACGAGAAAAAATCTGAAAATAGAGAATGTAATTACTAATTATGAGTTGAGCATAATTGCTATGTAAGAATGTCAGCAACGTACATGTCTGAAGAATGTATTCTTAGCCCTTGTTAAAAACTCCAGAAGCATGTTGAACTGCAAAATACAGAACATAATAGATTTTGAAAAACCCTTGCGTGGATGGCCAACATTAAACAGAGTGAAAACAAATGCATACTTCAGCATAATAATACTCAGAGAAATCTTTTTTCAGTTTTTTGCCGTTGAAATGATCATGTCTTTTCATTCCAAGAATAGACATGCTGTTTATTATCTTTTTTGTTTTATGATCTTATTTCTCTCAGTTCTTGGGGGTTTACACAGATTATTCTATGGATTTGGCAAGTAAATCTAGTGGAGATATCCTTTTCATTTGGTAAATTCACACTTTCCCATTTTACTTACCATTTGTTCTCTCCTCTTGTATTTATTTACTTTTGGTTCTGTTGCCGCCGGAACATGCACCCGGGGGTTATCGCAGCAGAAATCTTCAAGCTGCTTAGGTGCGTTCTGTTAGAGATAGTGGTATCTCGAGATGTCCTCCATGATTCAGATGCCTTGCATGGAGGTACATCAGTAGTATAGGCATCAGGATGGAGTAGAGGGTGAGATTCACTCTACTCAGTGGCATGAATCCATTGGCGGATGCATGCGGACCTTCCGGGTTGTTTTGCCTCATGCATGCATGAGATTTGCATGTACAATTATTACTTAAAAGATGCATGCAAAAGTGGCTTTTTGCATGCATAGATATTAGGTTTTTGGTAAACCTAATTGATCAGTGAGATTATATATAGAGGCAGGAGGTCCCTGGATGAGGTAGCTCAGTTGACTTATCAGAGAGAGATCTGTCAAGAGTGAGGAGGTTGCATTAGTGCATGTAGGGCGACTTTCTGAGAGAGAGAGGAGCTTCTGTAGGAGGGAGGGTGGGGTGATCTGAGTTGGATCAGTCACCACTTGACCAGAGGCACTTGGCACTCAGTTCTATGGATTGAGAGAGTTCATCAAAGTGGTTACTGCAGAGATTGAGGAGGACAACTTCCAGAGAGAGGGAGAGGCGCATTACGAGAGGAGAGAGGAGTTCGTTATGGATTCGATTGACCGATTGAGTAGCTGAGACTTTTAGAGTATCCTTGCCTTAGTGTTTGAGGAAGGATTGTGACGATTAGAGCTCAGATCTGTTGAGATCTGATTTCGTACGAGCATCTGACATCCAGAGGGAGGGCGCACTTTTCCATGCAGAGGAAGGGCGCATTCATCAGATCTAGTAGTTGGTCTTCTTCCGTAGTAGAGCATATTAGAGTAGTGCAATAGGAGAGACAGTACATATACAGTTACCTGCAGACAGATCCAGATCCAGTTGACGGATTAGGGCACATTTCCTCTGTGCATGCATTAGTTGTTGCATGCAGATCTAGGGTTTTGACCCTGTCAGGTTTGATTGTTACTTCTGAGGTAACATTGTACGTACTTGTATTCTTCTCATATTGCTCTGGGCTCGAGATAGAAGAAAGTTCCACAAATAGCTGGTTTTCCTCGTTTGGGGTTTCTAGGGTATATCCCGTGTTGTGTGATTGTCATGCTTTCATTGTCAAAGGTGTTAAGAGATCTATAGCATTTGATTCTTAAGTCTTTATTGCATTATTGATTTATAGAGACTCAAACCGCTTGAGATCTCAGGGCTATCCAAAGGGAGTAGTGATCTCTGGATAAAATTAACACGTTTTTGGGTGGCAAGTCTCGAGTCAAGTACTATCACTTGATCTTGACTCCTTCATTTAGGCAAAACCCCTAACGAAGCCAAGGGGGGTAGTCCCTATGAGTTACTAAGGCTATTTAAGTGGTTTAGTTTTGAATGGGTAAGTTGTTTAAGAGTTTTGAAATAGATTGACTGAAAGCAAAATTCACTTGCAAATATAAATTAAGATCAACAACATAAGATAGCTATAAGCAATATAAGATCTGACAAAAGATTGAAATATTGTAAACAAGATCAGTGCCAAAATGGAGTGGAAATTGTGTGTTGTTGTATTGTAAATGTTTTGCGAGTGCTTCTGGTCAGTTTTAATTTATTATGAGATGAGCTTTGATTATGGGAAAAGGGGAGCTCCAGATATACCATGAGGTACAAGGAGCAATGTCCGGAAATTAACTAAAGGTGGCTCCTCATGAAGACGTGTGGGCTGGAATGGAGCCTCGAGGGCGATGTTCAACACTACACCAACAAGGGTGTAGCCTAACTGCGCCCTGAGGTCGTCTCCCAGTGGTTCCCGCTTCTCGTGAGAAATTTCCCCACACAATAACTAATGTCTGAGTGTCGGATTTTCACTATGTTCAGGGTTGGTTTTATTAGGATGAGTTTTTATTAGATGTGAAAAATTAAGGAGTAGTTGCAACTCTTTCTGATTTCCCACAGGTCTAGGCAAATGCTCGCAAGGGGAAAGAGCATACTTTGAGTTGGAAACTAAATGTATGTTCTGTTTGATTGCAAAAGGTAAATAACTAAAGTAAAGTGTTATACTAATTACTACAGGCAAGGAGTCTCTTTTTTGATCATCCGATCATGTACTCAAGCAAAGCCCTTTATGTGATGGCGAGAGCATACTTCGGGAGAGCAATGCCAAGTTCGTTACTTTAAGAAAATGAAGCAAAACTAAAGACAATATTGATGCTCTATTTAAATTGAAAGTATACTGCTTGTTGTGCATGTGTGATTGTGTTTAAACAAAAAATAAAACTTGTTAGAAAAAATCACGCCATAAAAAAATATGAGAATCCCCCCAAGGGGAATGGGGTGTGGGTGTTGGGTAGCTCACTTGCTCTTCTTTTTTGTCGCTTATTACCATATAGAAATGCTTGTGGTCCCTTGTAAAATGGGATCACTAAGCTTACAATGCTTTAGAAAAACAAGTTTTATGAACAAGAGAGGTCCCGGGGTGCTCTGGATGGCCAAAAATTTGAAATTTTGCTAGAGTTTCTCTCCCTTTTTCTTTCAACTTGTTTAAAACCAACAAGTTATTAGTTCCTAGAAGTGCCTAAAAAAAATTATTAAAAATTGTGAAATTTTTAGTAAGTGTAAATTGCAAAATTGAACACAAGAAAGCAAGCTTTCTTGTGGAGCTTGGCTTGCCTTTGAGGCTAGCCAATGAAGCACTTTTAAATTTGCTAAATATGAAACTTTAAACCAATATAAAGGCTCTTTTGCACAAACTTCAAGATTTACCTTAAACTAGCTTGCAAAAAGGAGACTTATTGCTAGATCTAGATGACAAATCCACCTTTAACAAATACTTAGATCTAAGCATGCAAAACTATGACTAAGTCTAATATTTTAAATGAAACTTTTAAGAAACAAATCAGATATAAGCTATAGCATGAGAACATTAAATAATTTAAATCTTTGAAAGAAGAAAGAAGGTGGAAGTGAAGGCCCTTGGAACTTGGGTGATGGGGTCTTTCACAATAGCGTTCAAAGTGGACTATGTTGTCTTTGACGAAAGACTTGGAGGATGAGAGAAACATACGAGATCTCCCCTCAATCCAAGCAAAGCACCTGAAAAAATAATCTTTACACTTGGCAAGAAACTCGTTAAATCATTAGTAAAAATCTATATTGAAGAAAAGAAGAGCATACATAACATCTCATAAGCATGCAAATTCTTATCCTTGAACATAAATTATTTAAAAGAGCAAGAAACTATTTTACTCATTCATTCTGATTAATATTAATCCTTTAGAATGCTAATGATTAATCAAGCAAGAAAGCAACATGCAAGAATATTTCTACGGTTACCTCAATACACACATGCAACAATGTTCATCCACTTTGAGCCAAGGACACCATATGAGACCTCCAAAGCCTTTTTATTCACAAAGAACTCAACAAAAATATTACATGAGAGAGCAGAGGTTCCACCATTCTGTCAAAAAGAGAGGAATGGAAGTTGCTTAAATAGCGATTGAGAGAGGAGAGGGTGCATGAGCTCCAATGGAGCATGGGGGCGCATCATGGGAGAGATTAGGGGGATTGAGAGCCTTGATTGAGAGTTAACGTTGAGTTGTATGATGAGGTGGGCACCACCTCTAAAAGAGGTGCACCCCCCCTCTTTGGAAACTCCTTCCATCAAACCATAAGACACCGCATCAAGGAAGATCGCTCTCTTGAATGAGATATGTGCCCCCTCTTTGATACGATTCCCATATCACTTGATTTGACATTTAAAACATGTGATTTATTTAACTCATGGGGTCGCCCGTCACATGTGATGGCATGCCAATTCATTTGGCACATGCCAAATCACCTTTTTATTATATTTTTTAATTTTATTTTGGGTCATTTTGTACTTTTTTAGCATTTATTTGCCAATTTGTCGCATCTTTAAGGAATAATGCTCCTAGAGACGACGTTGTCACCCGAAACATGGGGAAAGTGGGTCCTAGGGGTAAAGAGGGCGCTTTGGGTGTGAAAACGAGCATCCCCACGCCAAAATCCATCTTCAGACCACAGTTTTATTACAATTTGAAATTTTCCAATTAAACCATTAATAAATGGTCTAATTTTACAGAAAAATTTATTTTCTTCGGAAATTAGAAAAAACTTAGGGGGACCTAGCACATGTCCATATGACTCAATTTTAATATCTAGCATGGTAATATACATTGACACTTGAACTCTAATAACCTCCTAAGACCAAGAAATCATGTCGACCACCCCAACTTTGGAGGTACGAGTGAAAATCTCGAAAATTATAAGTCGTTTATTCAACAATGTATAATTGACAAGGGAAAAAACACTCTGGGCTAGTCGGATTGACGTCTAAGTCTTAGGGAAGCCGAGTCCTTTACAAAACCGTCATGCTATGACATTTTTTACAATTTCCCCGCAGGGCATGGACATGTGATTTTATTAAAAAAAATGGGCCAAGGTGGCCTATTAGGACTTCTGATCTTCTGATTGTGAACAAGTAAACTTGTTCTATCTTCATAGGATCACTTGAAATCATCTAAGTGCAACATAGCTTATAACAGGTTCCATTTTTATCCCTAACCTGCCTTTCTTTGATTTCTTTATTCTGTTATATATTTCCTTTCCCTCTGCTCTATGTTGCAGGAAATGCCACCCCCCCCACGTCCCCAGTTCGTTTCTTGTTGGAAACGCTGAAATGCATACCGTACGGCATGGAAACGTGTTTTCGTACGGACGAGCGTGTTTCTCAAGATGGAAACATGTCCCCTCCGTACGGAAACGTGTTTTTGATATGGATGTGGTCTGTAAGGCCGTGTTTCAAAAAAAAAATTGTCTGGCTGATGAAAAATATCGCCCTATTTAGTAGTCCTTATATTTAATTTTCTATCCTTTTACTTAAATTTTTAACATTACCATTAATTGTTTCAGGATGTTTGAGAGTGGTTCCAACCTCATCGGACTTCATATGCAAAAAGTAGAATTTTAGATTCCATTCAAAATTCAGCAGATCAAGAGTTTTCAGGATTTTAGGATTGCAAAGTTTCCATCAATTTCTATCATGTATGAGGGTATGGGATTGGCATTTAATCAAGCACATCAACCCTTGTATGTACCTTGATGTTGGTGGTGTTGATTGTTGAACTCTTTTGTCATGACCTTAATAAAAATGTACTCTTCACTTAAGCAAAATCACTTATTAAGCATGGGAAGCTTTTTCTACCTTATTTTAATGATTTTATTAGGAAGTTTCATCAAAATTGTAGGGTGTTGAGTCATTGACAAATGTCCTTGGAGGATCAACTTTGAGGCAAGGGCTAGAGCGTAGAGGAGGGAGGCATAGGGTGCTATTGATGAATAGGATCCCAATATAGGCAATGATTCGCTGACATGTATGATTTATGATTTATGTTTCACATTCATTTTTTTAAATGTCCTTGCTCATATATATATATATATATATATCGCGTTTCCCCGTTTCCAAAATTTTGGGGGGTCACGTTTCCCCGTTCCACGTTTCGGAAACTCGTCCCTGTTTCCCCGTTTCGTACAACTTAACCTCTGCTTATATTCAACTGAATTTAATTTTGACCGTCTGTAATTAATTTTTTTTCACCTCATCTTTTAATTAACTGGTTTCTTAACCTAACCTCATTCTTATTCTCTATATAGTTGATGCTTTCTCCTAGTTGGCAACATTGTTCTCTATATTTTTCACAGCTGTTTCTCCCCTGATGTTGGTTGAATTGTTCACCTGAAACATTGGGAACAAAAGCATGACATGCAGTTTCACCAAAACTAATGCCCTCAATTTTGATTTTGCTTTGTACGAAATCTTTTAGGTTATGTTACTGTTGAGTGAACCCATGAGATACCACTACCCTTAGATTTGGTAGTTTTTTTAACATAATATCTACGTTGTATTTATGCATTTTTTAAGGTTTATTTTAATTTTTAAAACTTACAATATATGGAATAACCAGCATTTGTTAATTTTTGTTTATTTTATAACACTAGCATAGATTTTGCAGGAAGGCAGTTGAAAAGAAAGGCAGCACTTGGAGGGTTTTTTCATTGAAAGAGTTGCATGCAGCTACGAACAATTTCAATTATGATAATAAACTTGGGGAAGGTGGCTTTGGTAGCGTCTACTGGGGTCAACTTTGGGATGGATCACAAGTAAGAAGCTTTATATACATTTGTACACTTCATATGCTATGAAGTTATTACTCCTTTTTTCGCTTTTTTTGTCCTCCAACATTTGAAACCTATTGATTCCTTGAAACCTTTTAATTCCAAGTGTCAACTCAACCCTTATAGGAGTTGATGTCTCTTATTTGTTTGAGATAGATTTTTGACACTAATGTTACTTAGGGTTAGGGTTTTGATTATGCAAGGTATGATCCCAATTATTATACGTAAAATATAATGCATATCAAATCAGGTTTGAAATTTGTAGCATGGAACAATAGTTCCATGTAGCTGAGTTTGCTTTTCATTAATATTTGTGCCTTTTTGTTAGGGTAAATGCTTTTAGATTCGTGGGGAGGTATGAACTCCGTCTTTGCATTATCATGGTCCAACTTCAACATGCAGAACTGTCAAACTCTCAGCCAAATCACACATTGTTCTAGGGATCCATAATATCCCATGGTTTTGCTTGCTGCTTTTCAGCTTGACCTGTATTCTTGTTGGTTTTCAGAGCACACATGCACAAGACAGAACACAAGCGAATAGTTTCACTAAACTTACTTTGAATTCAATTTAACTTTAGAAAAGTGCCTGTGCTTGAAACTGGAATATGCCTTTCTTATATTCCACTTTTGATAAATTAAATAAAGGAAAGTTTTATTATATTCTTACTTTTTTAGTGTTCAAGATCTTCAAACTTGGATTTCTTTTGCCTTTTTTTCCCAGAGACATTAAGGGTTTTTGTTTTGGTTGGCTTTAGGACATGATCACTTAAACCTGGAAATCAATGGTTTTGAGGGAAGTTCCTTTTAAGTTTTATTGGACTGGTGACATTAATCCTCCTCTGAGCTAGTGCCAAGCCTCATCTAAACTGACCATCTTCAGCTCTTGTTTGGTACTTCTTACCAGCAACATCTTGCTATGGATCTACAAAGACCCTCAGTCTTCTCTGCTGAAATTCTGTTACTCTTGAGTCTTAGCTGGATGTCTAACTTAGGGCCGCAGCTTCAATCTCTATCGAGTCTCATGAACTAGCATTTTTATTTGTGAGTTAACATGAATGAAATTTATGTTAAAAATCATGAGGCAGGGTTGCAGAAAAAAAATAAAAGAAATTTGCATTAAATGGAGTGATTCATATTCTCCAGGGCCCAAAGCGGTATAACCAAATATAACTCACAACCTATGATTATTTGTATCCTATGACAGTTTATTTCCCCACGTGTCACTTCATTACACATAGACTGTCTACTATTGCATTTTGATCACATGTTGCAAACATTTTTTTAATGTTAACAGTTGGTTTATGTTATCACAAATTGCTGTGGCCTATCCTGGTCGGCAATATACAAAATTATAACAGGTCTTGTATCAACCAAAAAACGTAGGCTAGTTATCCCTACTAACCTTCCTAACAGAGTGCAGGTGTAGACTCTAATAAAATGATTTAACAAAAGTAAACAGAGATTAATGCTCATGCTGGGTGTCCATAAAGTGAACCACTTGGGTTGCCAAGCTTCTTGCATCAACTCCCAATGGTCAGAAGAATCTGCAGAGGCATTAAGCTGCTTGAGTCATCTTGGGGGTGATTATCTGGAGGAAGTTGAATAAGGGTCGTGATGCATTCCACCAGTTCAGTGAGGGCATCCAAAAAGTCTGAGAACTCCAATGAGAACTCCGATTGCTTTCCTTGTATGATAATGAGGGAGGCACCTGATTCCTTTTCCCAATCTCGTAGGTTGAGAAAATGCCTCCTGAGTCCCCACTTCTAACAAATGGTTATTCCTGGCCAAATGGGTTGCTGTGTTCTTCAAGTCAGGATGCCGTTTCCAATTTTCCCATTTCCTGGCCAGGCTCAGAGCCAATTTGAGGCATCCACAACTTCCTTTTCACTCCGGTGGAATCCCTTTATCAACCCATGAATTTATTTCTTAAGACAACATCAACATTGATAGTGGACCATGATGAGAAGTGTACCTTCCTTGGTTCTTTGGGCCACAGAGTAGAGGAAGCTAATTTCCTTCAACCCGCCAACGTTATCCCAAATCTAGACGAAGGTGTTTGCTCTAGTCCCCCTTTCATCATGCAAGACCAATTTTCCTTCCCTTAATGTAGCTCCGATGTTTCCACATTTGTTCCCATCCTTGTTGGATTCTTGTTTACCTGGAAATAGGAAACTAATTGGAAATTGTGAGTTAGAGCTAGTCCTCTATTTTGGCCACCCTTGGTTCATTTGGAGGCTTGCCTTGCAAGAGTGACCTTATGATGATGGTAAAATCACCTATGACAATAGCTTCATGAATTCCTTGGTCCAAAAGCATCATGACTCCTAAAGATGCGAGGGTGTGTGCTGTATTATTTGTAGTGATGCCTAGTTTTGAATATGGCTCTAAAATGTTTTTCCTTTGGGATTGAAAGCACTGCCCCTTGTGCCAACTACCCCACACATGTCATAAACATTAAACAATAAATACACATATTTGTGTGTTGATATTATCCCAATACCCCCCAACACACAAATGCTCTCAGACAACGTTACCTCATCTTAATTCTCAAACACCCCTTTTACAAAGAAGAACTACAACAGACATTTGTTGGTTCTACTCTCCAACACATTTGGAAGTTGGAACCAACCATCAAGTTGTGGGCTAAATTTGTGTGTTTGCTTGGCATCCCCCTCTTTGTGGGTTCTATGACTTCAAAATCTCCTCTTCTCTCCTCTCCTCATGTATCCTCATGTTGAAGAATGTAGCTCAAACATGAACTACTGCACATGTTCAGTGTGAACATGCTGGAAGCCTGGAAGTAGTTTGAGTTAATTCTATATTGTAATTCACTTTATGAATAAAGTGAAACTCTTATATTTAGTTTTTGAGTCTTGTTATGCCGTAGGTTGTGCATAAACAAGTCTAATAAAGTGTATTTTTATTCATTAGTGATTTAGACCAATCTAAATTCTACACCTTACCGAGAGATTAGGGTTTCTGCTCAAGTATAAAGGTGGGTCAAGATAGAGGGTTATTACATGCACAATTTTATCTCACAGGGACAACAGCATCAGTCAGGTGACAGACAGCAGCAGAAGCAGTTTCTACAGCTAGGCTCTATAATACAGCCCGTTACAACCATACAGATTCTTACAGCAACAGGCTGTACTGCAGTGCTGTCCCTAAATTTTTTGTACAAGCAGAAATTCTTTAGGAGTCCATAAACCTCAGTTTTGAGGTGCATTTGTTTACCATACAGCTGCTGTTTTTTAGCAGCTGTGGAGGTTGACTTGTAATCTTTGATTAAGTTAATGACAAGCTGATTTGAAGGAGAAAATCCTCGTGCATGTGTGAAATTGTTTACGCTTCCACAATTTACTTTCCAGCTATTTGTGTGATTCTTCCTATGTGAAGAAGTTAATTTTCTGCAATTAAATAACTTGCTTGTTTAGTTGGAAACATAATGACAGTAGTCACCTAGGGTTTGGAATTTTCACACCTCACACTGAAGGTAGAGTCCACCTAGACAGCAATCCCTGTTGCTGCATCAGTTTGCCATTGCCCTCTAATTAAAGGTAGAAATTTCAATTCCAGTCCCATGAACTCACTTAGATAACTGCCTATCTTGAGCATCTCCTTCAAATTTTTTCTGCTCTGTATAGAGGCCATGGCCACCTCATCACCATCCGCACCACAATGTTCAACATCATCGGTTATTGTGCTTTTTTTTCATCTCTATTTCACTGGGGCAAACAATTTGTTTATCATCAGTCTTTTGGATGAAAATTCATTGTCTGGTTTTATTTGAATATTCATTGGCAACAAATATCTCTAGCATTGGGTTGGTTTGTGCTGATGTCATAAATTCATCAATCTTTCTCAAACTTCTGATAAATATTTCATGTTACTAAAGCATTTATTCACGACTAATTTCAAGATTAGTGATATGATAGAAAACATGAGAGTTTATGAAACCCTTGTAAAATTTTTTGGATCTTGGTCAGAGTCTTTGACTTTGAATGCCAAAAATAAATTTCACCTTTAACCTTGGAGGTTTCCCAGATCTTAACCTGGTGAATTTTGTAGCCTTAGGGCTATTGTGAAACAGAGTATAAAACAACAGCAGAAAGAGTACAATCTTTCACTTTCAAATTGTCCAAACTTCTAGGCAATCAAGGAAAAAAAATACCAAACTATTTGGATAAGTTCCAACCATCTAGGGCAACTTATCCCACATAAACCAGATCTGAAAATTCACTTTTACAGCAACAGTCGTTGAAAAATGTAGCTTGATTAGGAGCTTCTTGCATATGTTAGGTGTGAACATGTGATGAGTAGTTTGAGACAACTTCTTGGTGACCACTTAGTGAAAGTGGGAAATAATACCATCTTGTAATTTCACTTAATAAATAAAAGTGAAACTCTAATTTCCTTTGATCTCTTAGTCTTAGAAATCTAAATGTAATATTCTAGGGATTCTAGAATATTAGTGAGTTATATTTAATATAATCTCATCCGTACACCTCAGTTGAGATAAGGTGGTTGCTAGAATTAAGGAGATTAGTTGAGATTGGTTGTTAGAATCAAGGAAGCTGGTTGCTAGAATTGAGGAGATTAGTTATCTCTCTCAAAGTATAAATAGGACAAGATGGGAGAAGCTGTACATACCAAGAAGAACACATTTGAGGGAGGTCGAGACCAAGAGAAGAAGGAGAGTGCATCTGAGAGAAGAAAAGAGAGAAATTGCTGAAGAGACCAGCAAGAAGAAATCTGCCCAGCAGCAGGCTGTACACAGGACTCCGTACAACAACACAACAGTACAGTTGTACAACAGAAATTCCTGTTTTCTTTCTTCAGCAGAGCCATACTTCTATCTCAGCATGTTATACTTATTTGTTTTCTGGTGTTTTGATTTACCGTGCAATTGCTAAGTTGGAGCAGTCTGTGGAGGTACCTTGTAAGCTTTGATTAAGAGAATGATAAGCTGATTTGAAGGAGAAATCACCGTGCATGTATGTTATTTATTAATGCTTCTGTTGTTTATTTTCTAGTCATATGTGTGATTATTGTATGTTCATAAATTTATATTTATGCTGTTAAATAAGTTCGGATCTGATTTATTTAATCAAGAGAAACATGGGACAGCAGTCACCTAGGGACTGAAAATTTACAGCAGTAACAACAATATAACACAACTAAAACTGACCCCTTATATTCTTCAATTAGATGTCAAATCACTCAAAAATTAGTCTTTTACTTGCGTCAAATCAACAAGATATTTATAACTGTAAATAACAATACATAAATAACATATATGATTGAAAATCAAATATGGAAAATGCACTTGTTTTAGATTGCTCAAAACTTCATTTACATGCTCAAGATGAAGTACATGTACATACCATAGCCTCTCTCAAGGCTAGTACAAATCCACTAGCCCTCCAAAACCCTATCTTAATTAAGGAGCTCCAATATGCTCTAATCACTCCAACACATTCTCCAATGCAAGATGTTCTCTCTTATTTTTCTCCAACAAATGTGCCCTAAGATTTTATCTCAAAACCCTAATATTTAATCTCCAAGGGATAAACCTTAACCCTAGACCTCCAAAATGTTCCAAGATACTCCAGGAAGAGTGAGAAACCCTAGGGACTTTGTTTGGGCTTGGATAACTCCACAATGCTTGAATGAATATTATTCATCGTGGACTTCATATAAATATACAATCTCTAACCTTTGATTTCATCTTCCAAAAGGCACTTTATTCTCCTACAACTCTTCAAATTACCTTATGACTCGTCCAATAATAATAATATTTACAATTAAACCATAATCCCTTGGATTAGATTTATAACTCCCTCCCTTAATATGAAGGGGTGTTTGTGAGTCCCAGCATCTTTATGAATTTCTTGAGTTATTCCTTTCTAAGAACTTTGGTGAAGATGTCTACAATTTGCTCAAATGTTGAACAATGCCTCAAATGAATAGTCTTGGCTCTACATGATATCGAATTAGATGGTACTTTGTGTTGATTTATTTATTTTGATCATGGAATTTGGGATTCTTGGCCAACTTGATTGTAGAAGTATTGCCAACCAAAAGAGGAGTAAAATTCACCTGTTTATCTTGCAAATCTTCAAGTATCTTCTTGAGCCGCACAATCTCCTTCGTTGCTTTTGTAACTACCACATATTTTGCCTCTATAGTGGAATCTGTTGGAATGGATTGTTTGCGTGATCTCCAAGAGATAGCTGCTGATGTGAAACCCATTAGGTATCTTGAAGTAGACACTCCATTATCCTTATTGCCATCAAAGTCTGAATATGAATATCTAATTAATTTGAAGCCTTGAATCTGTATCTTAGAACTCTCTTTGCAGCACACCAATGCCCTTCACAAGGTTTTTGCATGAGCTTGGGAAGGATCCCAACTACAAATGAAATATCATGTCTAGTAGTGGTAAGGTAGATAAGACTCCCCACAAGTTGTTTGTATATGGTTGCATCTTGAAATTCATTTCCTTCTTTTGATGTGAGCTTCAAAATTTGTTCTATTCAGCTGCCTCTCCATAGACTTGCCATTTTTATTCATTTCAAGAAAAACCACATCTCTTGAAACAATGAACTTTTTATTTACCTCATCATAAACATGATATGTCTTGGTGGTTTTTTAGTACCCCAAGAAGATGCACTTTAGACTCCTCGCACCAAGTTTGTTTCTCTATTCCTTAGTAATCAAGGCATAATAGGTGGAACCAAAAACCTTGAGATGCCTTATCGAAGCAATGTGGCCATACTGCATTTCATATGGAGTCTTATCATATTTCATATGGAGTCTTGTTGGCAAGAGCATGAGATGGACTTTTATTTCTCAAATAGACTACAGATAGAATTGCATCAACCCAAAGCATCAATTTCACATTCTTGAAAAATAACATGGAGCATACCATATTCAAGACTATCTTGTTCATTCTTTTTGCTACACCATTCCGTTGAGGTTTATATGGAACAATGGTTTGATGCATAATCCCATGTTGACGAAAATAGTTTTCAAATCCATTAGAAGTATATTATTATCCATTGTCACTATGAAGAGTGCCAATATGAGATTGTGCTTCATTTTCAATCCATACATGAAATTTTTAAATGTTTCAAATGCCTCAAATTTATTCTTCAATAAATAAAACCAACACATCTAGGTGTAATCATCAATAAAAGTCATGATATATATTTATTACCATTTGCAAAAGCAATAAGCATGGGGCTACACAAGTCAAAGTGTATCGACTCTAATTTTCTACATGCTCTAGAATTGGAATCATGAAAAAGTTGTTTGTGATGTTTGCCAAGGATATATGCATCGTATTGCTTCAAATTCTTTGGAATTGTGGGAAAACTAGAAACCTATGTTGCATGGGTATCCATACTGGGTGGTTGAGTACATGAACCCGTACCGGGTACTTCAAAGGTATGTCCCCTGCTGTACCCAATCGTACCCAAATCAGACCTCATGTACCCGAGACGTCATTCATGAAATTTAGGTACTTGCATGGATTTCGGTATGCTGTACCTTGTGTTTGGGTACGCCAGGGGAACGACTGGATCAGTTTTGTTGAAGTTTGGAATCTGTTGGTGTTAGGGGGTCGATTTGCAATGTTTAAAAAATTAAAACTTTAATAAATACTCTAACAAACATTATTAAAACAAATAAGAAGTGGGCCCTTACCTAAACCCGGGTCCCAAACCTTAAGTTTTAACATTTCATTGCTCGAGCGACACCTCAACTCGAGAGTGATGCCTATCTAGAGAGCTTGCTGATAGAGAACCTTAGAGATGTTGATGATATTGATCTTGAGGATACTGATGACATGGCTTGAGGAAGCCAAATCAACTATCTTGTTCATTGTTTACTGTTTTGAACTTTCTTTTTCATGTTTGGAAATGCCATTAGACAAATTTTGAATGTAGTATGACAACGAAGTTTGAACTCATGGAGTCATGGACATATATTACTATTAATTATATAACTTCCAATCTTCCACTTAATATCTACTACGAGTTTGATTTATCAAATTTATTATTTTATGTTTCAAATTTTCAATGTGAATGTTCATATGAATCATTGAATTTAGAAATATGCATGTATGATTTGACTGTGACATGTTATACACACACACACACACACACACAATACCCCCGACGTACCCAAGTACCCTGTTTCGAAAAGTGGCATCCTCGTCCCCGTCCCCCTCACCGTACCAATACTCGTCCCCGTACCCATGTTTCCTGGCAACTTAGCTAGAAACACCATCCTCCTTGAACAAATATAGACTATCATAATTGATATGTCCTTATCTAGCATGCCGCAAAAGACTAGACGACAATGTACCTTCATGATGGTGAGAGAGGTGTGACTGTGCAAAATTATGTGCCCTGCAGATTTCCCTTTCAGCTTCAACAATCTCTCATCTTCCCATCTTGTTATGATGACTTGGTTGTCAGAAGATCTCCTTATCTCAACTTTTCCATCAACCACGTGAATGCAATGGCCTTGTTGTCGAATGTGCACAAGAGAACAAGTTCCTTTGCAACTCTGGAAGATAGAGAACATTATTCAATAAAAAGTTCGGGAGTCCAGGCAATTTGATCCTAATGGTTCCAATTCCCTTAAGTTTGAGGTTGGACTTATCTGCAAAATACACTATGCCATATACATTCAACATTGTCATTCAATTCTGGGAAGAAGTCTGTTTTAAAGGTCATGTGGCATGTAGCACCAGTGTCAAGTGGCCAAATATCTCTCCAAGAAGCAAATGAAGCATTGAACATAACTTCATTTACACGAATATTACATTGTGCGACAATGAAATGAGCAGATTCAAGAGCTTGACCTCTTTCTTCTTTTTTCCCTTTCTTCTTTGTGATCTTCTCCCAAGGAATTCTGCATGTCTTTGCCTCATGTCCCATCTTGCCACAAATAACACATTGAAGATCAGATATCTCATCGTGGTTATGACTACGCCCTGCCTCTAAAATTCTTTCTTCCACCTTCTCTTTTTCTGCCTTCTCCTCTTGAAGAATCATGTGATTGATTATTTCCTTTTTGAGCAAGGCACACAGTCTCTCCAGTGGGATGAATTGTCTTATTTCCAAAGGTTTTCTCTCATCTACAATTTTCTCCACTAGTATCAAATTTGAGATCTTTCAATTGATCACTAGCTTGAAGAGACTCAAGATAGTGGATAGTGGGAGTATGTGCGGTAGAAGACTTTGATGTAGGTAATGAGAGCAATGTCTACCTTCACACTAGTGACCTCAATTTCATGCATAATGGCTTTAATTTTTGATGCTAAAGAAATAAGGTTGTTATCCTTCGACTCCAGGTTGAAGAGCTTCAACAATAATTGAATTAGCTCCAATTTTGAGTGTGGGTCATACAAATCCTTCAATTTCTTCCAAGCACCATAAGAATTTTTAGCAGATATGAAATGTTGACTCACCTTTTCACTTAATGTAGGAATGATCAGTGGATATGCCTTCTTATCTTTGTTCTTTCATATGGAAAGCTCTTTGTCTACTGTAGGTTCTTTAGGTGCAGCGTCACCCTCTCCTTCACAAATGCCATCCCACAAAATGTTAAGGATTAGAGTGTGTTTGATCTTCCTCGACCATTCTGGATAGTTCTCTTTTTCGTTGAACTCCACAATGACAATAGAGACAAGAGAATGCATCTTTATATATAAAATCACTTCAACAATCTACAAGATCTTCAATACAGTTTCTGTAATATAGCTTACTCAATACAATCTTTGTAGGACTTAATGAAGAAGTTATGAATGACTCATAAAAGATATTGGACCTAATGAAGAAATTATGAACGACTCATAAAAGAAATAGGACATGAGTTGCAAATTAACCTCGACAGCTGTTATGCACCAAAAGTATTGTATGCTTCAAGTGCTAGCTCATGTATTGTATGCAGAGGGATTTGATGCACATGACTAATGCACTCTAGGTCGCACATAGCTTGTGGAGAGATATCAGAAGTATATCGAGTTTTGCATGTGCAGAGGTAACACGTAGATGTCACACAGATCGTGGGGTGAATAATCCGGGGGAGGTGAATAATCTATAGGTTAAAACATAGGTTATCTATGGGGAGAGACATCTCCACACAGGTAGTGGTAGGGTTTGGATAGTACGTAGGTCTTAGGTGTGGAGAGGTGCACAACGGTGAGTAATAAACAAATGATTTGGAGCAACACACACATAGAAATGAATGGCACACAAAGGTGAATGGCATGCACGTAGAGGGTAATTGAATGGTAGTTTGGGAGAATGAAATGGCCAGGTTTCAAATAGCTTTGGTAATAGCCTAGACTAGGGTTTGCAGAGATATATGTGAACGAAATCTTTGGCGAATTTGCAGAATGCCACAATACTTAGGATAGCATAGACAGGGAATCATGGAGTTAAAATGCCTAGGATCTGATACCAATGACAAGCCTAGATAACTGCACAATGCTTGAATGGATATTATTCACTGTGAACTTCATATAAATATACAATCTATGACCTTTGGTTTCATCTTCTAAAATGTACGTTATTCTCCTACGAGGCTACAACTCTTTAGATTACCGTATTACTCATAAAATAATAATAATATTTATAATTAAACCTTAATCCCTAGGATTAGGTTTATAACATAATCCAAGAGAGAGAAGACCAACAGAGAGAGAGGACTAGTGCACACTCCTCTCTTGTCACATCTAGTCTCAAGAGTGAATACAAGTGAGTTTTGTGATTATGTGAATGAGGACTCTCTTTCCTCTATTTATTTGAGAGGTAATAGAGGCCAACAATACTATGGGGTCCCAATCCCTTACAATCAACCCACAACAAGGCCCATGTAAGCTATATTTCTCAGCACTCCCTCTTAGCGAGGAGTGTTGAATGCTTCGAGCTTCTCTCTTGTTAAGGTTTGGTCAAGATATCATCTACTTGTTGATTTTTGGGGATATGTTAGAGCTTTACTGCTCCCTTTTGAATCTTGTCTTGCATGGAGTGATATCTAATCTCGATATGCTTGGACTCGTCATGAAACATTGGATTCTCAGAGAGTTTGATACAACTTTGATTATCACAGTGTTATCGTTAAAATTAGCAGTCCTAAATTAACAACACAATGTGGTCTAAATGCTAGTGAATGGTAAGCATGTGGGAGAGGTCTAGGCCCAAATGTCACTACATCCCAACCTCTCAACTTCTTTGGGTAACTCCTAAATCCAGGGGAGAGCCCTTAAAGATACTTGCAAACATCAATACATACAAATACCTTTCCACAACCTTGTAGCTAGATCAATGCCTTATATGGAGTCAACAATGAATAATATACACATAAATAAGATTAAAGGAGTTAACTCACTTTATTAATCAATATGACAACTTTCAATATATTTCATGAATCCCCATGCAAGGGTTTCACACATCCCAAGACAATACCTCAAAAAGGTGTGCTTTTAAGGGGAGAGGGATAAGTGGCCTAAGGTGCACTTTTTGGCCCAATTAGAGTTGCAAAATACCGAGTAGAAACCCTAATTCAACAAATTCACACTTCCCAATGCACTAGGGAAAAATGGGAAGCTCTTCAAGATTTGTGGATAAATCCACTAGGGCAAAATTAATGGGTGGACCAAAATTTCCAAATTGCAAATATTTTTGGTTTTTTGAATTTATTTAAGGCTTTTTTGACAATATATGATTTTTAGGGTTTTTTAACATAAAAAATGGGGACTCCCTTAGAGATTTGTGGATAAATCCACTAGGGCGAATTTTTAGGGTGGACCAGAAAAACAAACTTACGACTATTTTTGGAGTTATGAATTTATTTAGATTTTAGGGTTTTTATGCATAAAAATTGCAGCAAAATTAAATACAAATAAATTGATGAAGAGAAGAGTATTTTAATGACAAGAAAATGGGGTATGATTTTTGTCTCAATTCCCGGGGAATTGAGAGATCAATGGTCAACGTCCTTCTCTTGGAATGTCTTTTAACACTTGCAAGCCAGGGCATCACCTAGCAACCTCTAGGGTTCAGTAAGAGAGCCTAACTAGGGCAAATGATGAAGTCGAAGGCCCCAAATAGCAATAGAGAACTCATATGGAGAATGTTCCCTTCATACAAAAGTTGATAGAATGTTGACAAAAAGCCTTGGCAATTCAGAAAAATGCACCATAAAAGCACCATTTAACCTATAGCTAGGACCATAACTTACCAACATACAACAAGTGAGCAAAGAAAAGCCTTTAGGTCACACTTGTGCATGAGTTCTTCCATGTAGTCTAGCATCAACCTCTAGCATGTGCAAAAAGAAGCCCTAGAACATCATTCATCCACCTTCAAGGTAAAGAATTCATCCCAAGAGAGGTGCACATCACATTAGAGACTCAGAGAGCAGGAGAAAGAGAGTAAAAAACATATTTGAACCCTTGTCTTATGATTTTACAATGAGTTGAGGATCTCTATTTATAGTTTTTCATCCTCAACCTTTTAACTTTTTGAGCCTACAAGTTTATTTTTAGGGTAAATTCCCCACACATTGGGAAATAAGCCCTAAAATAGACACAAAATAGCGAAATAGACTAAAATAAGGCTTCACTTAGTCAAATAGTGAGCCAAAGGGGCATGCCATGCCCCAACTAACCCCAAAATGCCGTTTATCCCTCAACGTCCCCCTTTCCAAGCTTGTAGGCTCAACTGTGGAAGGATGACATCATAGGCCAAAGAGCTAGGGGACGGGTTTCTCTGTGATGGAATGAGGTCTAAGAGGGTGAAGGAAGTGTGCTAAATAGGGGACAACAACCCTTTACAAGATGTAATCACCTTTGCATAATAAAACCAAGGTGGTCATGTGCCCCAGTGGGTCACCCTTAGAAGCCCCGGACACCAACCCATGGGCTTAAAGCCCTGCATGCTAGGGACATCCACACACCAAAGGGGCAGTCAATTGTGGCACAAAGCCAACTAGCTCTACGAGTGAAACCTAGGAAGCTTGCCATGACCAACCCAGGGGGACAACAACCCCTAATCCAAATATCCATACAATATAACCTACTTTTGACTTTACAATAAAAAATTTAGACCCCTTGCTCTAGGTTTGGCCTTGCTGGAATGCTGCAGTAGCTCTGAGGTGTAACACATAGTAAATCAAACAACTTTGCAAGCAACTTGTGAAGCTAGATGGCCTCACAATTAGCAAAATTGGTTGCTATATACTCTGCCTCTATTGAGCTAAGTTCCATAGAATTCTGCTTCCTATTGAACCAAGATATCATCGTTGATCCCAAGCTAAATAAACACCCTAAGGTACTCTTCTTACCTGTTGCACTACTTTCCCTATTTGAGTCTATATACACTTGTAACTTCACTTCATGATCTCCAAGATATCTCGGACCATACTCCATTGTGCACCTCAAGTGTTTGAGCACATGTTTTGTTGCTACCCAATGCTCTTGCCTCGACTCCATTATGAATCGACTCAAGGTGTTCATTGCAAAACATACATCTGGTCTATTGTTGATCATATACATCAAGGAACCTATCAACTACCTATATAGCGTAGGGTCCACCATATCTCTAAATATGAAATTGTTATCTTCTTCAGATTATTGATCATAGGTGTGGCCATAGGTTTGCAACCCTCTATTCGAAAACTCTTTAGCATCTCAAGTACATACTTACCTTGTTCGAGGAAAATCTCCCCTGGTCTCTACTAAACCTCCAACTTCAAGAAGTAATGCATCACACCAATGTTATTAATCTAAAACTCAACTACCATATTTGCTTTGCATCATGCAATGAGCTTCTTTGAACTTGTAAGAAACAACTAATCTATATATGTCACCAAAACAAGTAGATCAATCCCAACAAATATATAATATAAGTTAGTATCTGCTTCACTTTTGTTGAAGCCCATACTTTGCAAGTATCCATTGATATTGGAATAACATCCTTTTGGTGCTTGCTTGAGTCCATATAAGGTATTTTTTTAGCTTGCAAACATGGGACTCTTTCTCACTTAACTCAAAGCCTTGAGATTGCTTTATGTACACTTCTTCCTCAATTATTCCACTAAGGAAAGTTGTCTTCACATACATTGATGTATCCTCCATCCCATAACTGAAACTAAAGACACAACTACTCTAATGGAAGTGTACCTGGAAAATGGAGCAAAGTTTCCTCATAGTCCATGCCCTCTTTTTAGAAATGGAGAACACTCTCACCACAAACCTTGCATTGAAATTCTTGATGTTGCCACTTGCCATATGCTTGATCTTGTAGATCCACTTGGAACTTACTGTTGATTTCCCCTATATGGTCTTGGCACTATGCCCCATATATCATTCTTCATGATGGAGGTGTACTACACCATGGGCCGTCTCCTAAAAACTAAAAGGCTTGGAATCTATGATGTTGCTTATGAATGCCATATAGTTTGGAAACTTCTTCGAAGTGTGCTCTCCTTGAATGTGCTTCTAATAACCTCAAGATGCTCATGAGCATCCCTCAATATTTGAGTGAACCATCGAGGTCTCCTGACATAAATGGTAGGAGTTGATGACTCCTCCTCTTCACGTGAAGGTTGTTGTCCTGCATTGGAAGTAGCTAGTGACTTTGCGTCAACCTTCATAACTTTTTGTTTTTCATCCTTTCTCACTGGAATAAGCTCATGAGACTTCTTGGATGCAAAGTCTTCCTCAAACCTTACATGCTTGCTCACCACTGTCTTTCTCTGTTTTGGAATAAAGACTTTGTAGGCCTTTTAAGTCTCACTATAACCAACGAAAAAACCCTTTCCATAGGGGGGCTCCAACTTGGTTCTCTTCTCTACTGGCATATGGATATAAATTGAACAACCAAAGATGTGGAAACGACTCACTTTCGGCTTCACACTAGTGAATGCCTCCTCTAATGTCTTGTGAGGACACTTGTTCTTAATGTAAATTGTTTTCTTGCACATTTTTGCCCATGGAAATATCAACAAGTCTTGTTCATGTATCATGGCCTCAGCAAACCCTATAATGGATCAACTTTTTGCTTTGCAACCTTGTTTTGTTGTGGTTTGTGTTATCGTTCAAACTAGCAGCCTAAGGTTTGTACCACAATGTGATGTAATAAGCTAGTGGATGGTAAGCATGGGAGAGATTTAAACCCAATGTCATCGCAACTTAGTCTCTCAACTACTTCAGATAACTCCTAAATCTAGGGGAGAGCCCTATCAAGATACCCGCGATCACCAACAAACAAATACCTTTCTACAACCTTTATGACAGAGATTAGTGCCTAATATGGAGTCAATTAATGAATTAAGAAGACTACTTGATCTACTGAGGAGTTGTCCAAGATAACAAATATCAATTATCTCTAGCACAATTTCATGTTTACCAATGAATTTCACACAACCTAAGGGACACCTCAGAAAAGTGCAACCTTAGTGGGAGACAGACAAGCGGGGCAAGGTGAGGCCCTAGGAGGTCTCAGAAAGAAATTATTGCTTAGGGTTTATGAGATATAGGGTTTTCATGATTCCTAAGATAGTGGCTTCAATTAAGACGCCCTTTGAGATTTGTGGACAATTCAACTAGGGCGAAATTGAAGGGTGGACCAGATTTAGCAAATTCCAAATATTTTTAGGTTTTTGAATTTATTTAAAGTTTTAGGGCTTTTTTGACAATATATGATTTGTAGGGTTTTTTATACATAAAAGGGGGGCACCCTTCAAGATCTGTGGATAAATCCACTAGGGTGAATTTGTAGGGAGGACTAGAATTACAAAGTCAAGGCTATTTTGGAGTTGTGAATTTTCTAATTTTTAGGGTTTTTGGAAATTTTTAGAATTTTAGGGTTTCTATGCATAAAATTACAACAAAAAATATAATATAATAAATGCTGAAAAAATAGAGTAAAAATGACAAGAAAGGGGATATGATTTTTGTCTCAATCCATAGGGCATTGAAAGATCTACCATTAACGTTCGTCTCTTAAGATGTTCCTCTAGCACTTGCAAGCTAGGGCATCACCTAGCAACCTCCAGGGTTCGGTAGGAGAGCCCAACTAGGGAAAATGAAGAAGTCCAATGCCCTAATAACAATAGAGAACCCCTATGCAGGACGTTCTCCTCCACACGAAATTGATAGAATATTGGTAAAAAGTCCTAATTCAGAGAAAATGCAGTATAAAACTACCACTCAATCCACATAGAAGCATAACTTACCAACATTCAACAAGATATGAACAAAGAAGAAGCTTCAGGTGACATTTGTGCATGCATTATTCCAACAAGTCTAGCATCAACCATAGCATGTGCAAGAAAGAAGCCCTAGATCATTCATCCATTCACCATCAAGCAAAGACGATCATCCCAAGAGAAGTGCGCATCATGAAGAAGACTCAAAGAGTACGAGAAAAAGAGAGAATATCATATTTTAACCCTTGTCTTATGATTTTACAATGAAAATAGGATGTCTATTTATACTATTTCATCCTCAATATTTTAATTTTGAGTGTACGAGTCTAATAATAAAATAATAATATTTATAGGGTAAATTATAAATAACTTAGAAATTTTATCCCAAAATAGACAAAAATAAGCTAAGAAAAGGCTTCACTTGATGAAGTAGTGAGTCAAGGGGGTATGTCATGCCCCATCTAACCCCAAAATAATGCTTGTCCATCAACATGCCCCTTCCAAGGCTTGTAGAGACACTAGATTAGGGGTTTTTGGATGCTGAAAATAGGTCCGAGTGGGTGCAAGAGGTGTGCTACATAGGGGATAAAAACTCTTTACAAATCACAATCACCTCTATAAGTAAAAAACCAAGGTGGTCATGTGCCCCAGTGGGTCACCCCTAGAAGCCTCGGAACACCAACCCATGGGCGAAAAGCCCTGCATGGTGGAGACATCCACATACAGAAGTGGTAGTTAGCAAAGCCACAAAGCCAAGTACTTCTAAGAGTGAAACCACGGGGGCTGGCCATGACCAATCCAGGGGGTAAACACCCCCCCAATCCACATATCCATATAAAATAACCCACTTCGGCTTGTACAATAAAAAAAATTTGGACCCCTTGCTCTAGGTCCAGCCCTATTGGAACACCTACAGCTCCGATGTGTAACAGTTTGTATGGAACAATCAACTCCCTCTTGATCCCTGCCTCCTTGTAGAAACCCTCGAACTCCTTGGAGGTATTCTCACCTCCATTATCTAATTGCAAGACTTTGATCTTCTTCCCTATTTGGTTTTCAACTAAAGCCTTAAACTCTTGAACTCTGGAAGATCTGTGACTATCTCCCTTAGAATAGGCAATGTAGGCAATGCTTATGATGCAGTTGACAACTATTATAAGACTTTTCACTTTTTCCTAAAGGGAATTACAAAATTAATTAATTTTTGAAATAGTTTGAATCATAGGCACGTTCACACTGAACCAATGCGGAAGTTTCGAAGTTTCTAATCAATCTATATTTTTCAACATCAAGTATGAACTATCCCATCCAAATGTTGTGGGTCCACATTTAACTTATCCTCTCGGTTGTGTATGTGTTGCATCTTGAATGCACGAATTTGATCTTGCTTAGGCATGTAAGTTCTTCCAGTTCACTGCCAAAGTTGTGTTGTGGGATCTTCATCTGAAGGTTGAAAATGGGTTTGTGAAAGTTTTGTGCCACAATTGAGCTCGGAGGGGTGTTACCTCTTGTTCCCCTAGGATTTACCTCCTCTTCCTCTTAGATTTTCCATGGTTGTGGATTAAAATATTTGACTCGTGTTTCATGGGTCCTTTGCCTAGGGCTTGTAGTTGCACAAACTGCCTCATTTACTCTGCAAAATTCTTGAAGCGTTCTTACAAGTTACAACGCATCCTTAGTCACATATTGGTGTTTGCCTCTGGTGGTTTTGGTGGTTTTTAAACATACAATAAGAGCGAAATTTAACTGAAGCTTTGATAGCAAATTGCAGTGTTCCTATATCCAAAATGAAACCGCTACAACAACTATTAATAGATTAGAAGTAAAAAAATAAGTGTAACTTAAATAAAGAGGCAAAAGCAAAGAAAATAGTGGGGGGACACCTGCATACTCAAGGGTGTGTTGCACCTCCAACTCAAGTAATGGAGGAACGTCACCAATAAGCACCAATAAAATGATAAGAGTTACAAATGATATGCCCGCTATCAGTTGCATCGTTCTTTCCTACATGTCCATTGGATCGAACCCTGCTTTCATCGACTTGTTCGTTCGGGCTCATCCGGTTCTAGTTCGCTTGATTAATGGAAGTTGGGTCGAGCCCTTCGGGAATGGACAGACTTTTAATTTTTAAACAATATTTTAAGTTTCCATAAATAATTGATTATATTTATATTTATAAATAATTGATTATATATATATATCTTAAAGTAATATTTAATAAACTCGTATATTACAGTTTTTATAAAGTTGGTTTTATAATTTACAAAATTTATATATTAAACATATAAATTATAATTTTTAAATTTATATATTTATATAATGTTTTCATTATTAAAATCTAATACATTAATTAATTTCTTATCATGTTTCCTAACTTTCCTTTTATTAATTTCTTATCATGTTTCTTTAAAGTCTGATAGTGGGCACTCGCACTCAGTGCACATTAACAATCATAATCATATTTAAAAAATTATATATTTTTTAATTTTTATATTAATTTAAAAATTTATATTGATATTATCTGTACATGCTGTTTCCCTCCCCGCCCTATCCGGATCCTGGCATTTAAAAATCTAGCGGCTACGGATCATCCGTATCCGAACCTTTGGTAACTTAAATGAAATCTTTTGTAATGTTGTTAATGGTTTCTTTGATGCACTTGTTGAAATATCTACTTGAAGTTTTTCTTCTTACTTCTAAGATAGTCTAATTCTTGTTTCCAACTTGAGTCCAATATTGAAAAGCTCGATATTTGCAGATTGCTGTCAAGAGATTAAAGGTGTGGAGTACCAAAGCTGAAATGGAGTTTGCAGTCGAAGTGGAGATTCTTGGTCGAGTTAGACATAAAAATTTACTTAGCTTGCGTGGATACTGTTCTGAAGGTCAGGAACGTCTTATAGTCTATGACTATATGCCCAATCTGAGCATACTTTCACATCTCCATGGTCAACATGCTGCAGAATGCCTTCTTGACTGGTCTAGGCGAATGAACATAGCAATTGGTTCCGCAGAGGGTCTTGCGTAAGTGCCTCTTTGGGTTGTCTACCGTCTAGCTTTTTGTCTTTTTAGTCATCTTTTTTATTGAAAGACGATAGAATCAAGGCATACGATAAGCTGGCTAAGTAGTGTGTGCAAGGGAAAATCAATGAGCCAGAACCTTTTAGATCTTGGTGCCCATGTAAATCTGGGCTATCATTTTTCTTCTTTCCAATTTGTTGCATAGCTGGCTTGATTGCTAATGTTTGTTTTTTATTGGGTTCTTGCAGTTATCTTCACCATCATGCAACGCCTCATATAATTCACAGAGATATCAAGGCAAGCAATGTACTGTTGGACTCAGACTTTAAAGCTCAAGTTGCTGATTTTGGATTTGCAAAACTCGTTCCTGAAGGGGCAACACATGTTACCACACGAGTGAAGGGAACGATGGGTTATCTTGCACCTGAATATGCTATGTGGGGAAAAGCTTCTGAAAGTTGTGATGTTTACAGCTTTGGGATACTATTGCTTGAACTTGTAACTGGTAAAAAACCAGTTGATAAGTTGGATTCAAACGCAAAGCATACTATTGTTGACTGGGCACTTCCGTTAGTTTTAGAAGGAAAATATGATGAACTAGCGGATCCAAAGTTCCATGGAAAATACAATGAAGAGGAATTGAAGCGAGTAGTTCATGTAGGAATTATTTGTTCTCAAAATGCCCCTGAGAAGAGACCCACGATGCTGGAGGTAGTGGATTTCCTCACAGGTGAGTCAAAAGAAAAATTATTCAAGATGATAAATATAAATATTGAGAAAAATCATAACTTGGATGATGGAAAATGCACAAAAGAATTGCTAGAAGCCGATGAGAGTTTGGAGTGAACAATTGCATGAATGAAAGATGATCATAAAAGCAAAACCCCAAGGAAGGTGTGGGAAAAATGTGACGCGCATTACAATTTAAAGGTAAAGTATATGATCGTTGATTTGATCATTAGTATTTGATTAGAACATTTGTTAGAGTTGCTGTAGCTCAAAGATTTTTAAATTCCTAGAACCCCAGCTCAAGTCAGTGATCTGAAGCCACCCAGCTTTGTTTTTCTTTGGTCTGTTTGGGCTTCCGTATTGCTTCGTCTCAAAAGCAAGGCATTCTCCAGTTGTATGTTTTCTTCACCAATCTGTATTGTAAAGTTAAGATAAGTCATGACTAAAAGGTATTTTCTACTTTTGAGGAAATTTTGGATTTAGATAAGCCTAGAATTTTTTGCTTGGGCCCTTTAGCTGCTCTCAGCTCTGTAAAATTCAAGATAATGGAAAAGAAAGAAAAAATTGTAGCCCTGTAAAGTAAATTCCCCGGCGGGTTGGTAACAGCGTACTTGGAGAAAATCCATATTGAAAAGTAAATGCTGTTCTGTTTCAGTGGAAGCAGTGTTCAAACCTTGCTGAGTGATTGACAGTTTTGCTATTGGCTAAATGTATGCAAATTTATGTGTATGGAAACATTTCATGAAGTGAATATTCATGTTCAAAGAGTTTAGAATTGTCGATTGCTCTTATTGTAGAGTAGCTTTGTGTTTCAAGATATTGTTATTATTGTGAGGCAGCTTTCTTGTTATTGGTGCAGCAGTGCGCATTGAGCCACTGTTTATATACCAAAAATCGCATGATTTGTAAATTAGATGGAAATTTTGATCCTGTATCAATCCTGCATGCTTGTCCAGTAAAAGGTTTTGTCCAGTAAAAGGTTTTGTTTAAAATTTGCTTGGCAAATGTCTTCAAGCACATATTCCGCTTAATTGAATCCAAAGTTCACTTATTATTGTAATCTCTGGGATGTATTTTATGTTGGCGTTTCTGTAAACAATATTGCTCAATTTAGTGTCGAGTAGGTTAATGACTTATTTAGTTGTTCAGCATGGAGAGGGTGGCTTTGTTGTTTGGTCCAAGTAGATTAATGACTTATATTTTTAATAACACATTATCTGGCAATAAAATAAGAATGATAGCTTAATTTGTAGGTAGGCTTAGAAATTTATTAGAGGTTAATTAGTCTTCATTTTCCAAATATTACGGTTTTTTAGACTTCCAAATATTACGGTTTTTTAGACTTCCTATGGGTCCCACCCCCTCGTGGGCACTTGGGGTTTCCGATAAGTTTCTAAGGTGTTTTTGAGTTTCAGTGAGTTTTTTGGTACTGGTATATGTGGGCAGTTCAGGGGTTTCATGCAACAAAGCTTACGAAGCTTTCCATATAGAGGAGAAACAAAGACAACTTTACTATGTGGGCAGTTCAGGAGTTTCATGCAACAAAGCTTACAAAGCTTTCCATATAGAGGAGAAACAAAGACAACATTATACTATGTGGCAATTCAACCCCAAAACGTTTTGGCAACTTTACATTCCCAAAATACTTAGTCATTTCATGCTTTTGACAAACCACATAACAATTAGTTGTTAACCTAGTGCGACAGAATTGATCTTTTACTACCAAATTGTTATGGAGAACCAATCATTCAAGTGCTCTAGTTTTGAAGGAAGGATGGGACTTCCATATATCGTGACACTGCTAAAACCACCTTGATTTGTGATCTTGAACATTCAACAACCTATTAAGATGATTGACTGTGGAACAAGTGGGCCTGATTTTGTTAAGAGTTCCTTGGTTTGAGAGTGCATAAATGGATTTCAATAATGATCAATTTCTAATCGTTTCACATGGGTCCATGAATAATCCAAACTTATCTTAAACACATATTCTTCACGAGTTGTTTGATTTATTGTAGTAAAGGGGATAGATCAACTACATTAAGCCATTGGGAACAATTAAGAGCTTGCAAAGAGAGCCACTGCTTATGTTCTTGTCGCACAATTCACCCCAAGCATGAAATCCTTTATCCAAAACTCATTTTTGTGCAAAAGAGTAAGCCCAACTTGTCCTTTTTTCTGTTGTGAAAATCTAAATCGGTCATGCAAAGAAATTTTCGGTGTGGTCTAGAATCCACTTAGTCCATTTGCCACTATGAAGATATCAATCACCAAGCATGCCAAATCTAGTTGAGAACATATGAAATGGAGATCTTAAAGGCTTTGGTTGCATTGGTTATGTTTAAGAGCCTATAATGGCTAGATATACCATTTAAATGTGCAATGCTCAAAATGTGGTGCCATGTATTAGGCTAGATATACCATTTATATGTGCAATGCTCAAAATGCAGTGCCATGTATCTGCTAGGGCACATTGCTAGTGATGGCTCCAATGACCTAGTTTGTAGTTGGCACAGTGCCTTGTGCTTCTATTGTATCGGTGAGGGAAAGTCCACCCTCGCCTAGGTGAAGTGGAGAGGTCCTAGGTAATCAAGAACAAACCCCCTTTCACTGGTACTTCTCGAGAGAAATCATTGAAGACACATTTCTATTTTCCTACATCTTGAACAAGATGGAAAGACGTAGGAAGAGTAAAAAACAAGCTTTGCAACCAAAGGTCTATTGAGGATATTGATGCAACTTACAAGAGGAATGTTAAAAGTCAACAACTTGCAAGGATGCCATGCTTGCATTGACAATGGGCATATATACTAAATTTGATCCAATGTGATACGCCTTATGGCTTTGTGGGGACTTGCAATTTGTGCCATCATTGTTATACAAAAGTCATAAATGATTTTAACCCCACTAATTTACAAACACACCACACTACACACAAGTTGACAATTTGGAAAGTCCACTAACCCTACTATGCACCACCCAATGATTTGCATAGCACACCAAGATTGTCATACATGTCCAAGAGACTTGTATAATACGCTTGCCTTGGCAATACTGACCCAAAGATTCACGAATACACCAACATTGTCATACCTTCAACCCAACAGTTTTTAGAATACATAATCTGGATTCATGACTTGCAATGGTACCACATGACACATGATTCACTATGTAATCCCCATCCCACAACTCTTTAATTATGCCTCTGGAAAACACCACCAATGATGTAGAAGAGTGTTGCCAACGGTTTTGATTGTAGGGTGAGCAATCGATGACCATGCATGGACGTAGTAGCTTGACAATGGCAATGATTTGTCAATGTTGTTGAGCTACTACATCCATGTATGGTCATTGTTACTCATCCCAAACTCACGACCACTAACAAAACTCTTTTGAAATACAAGAAGTCATTTTTGAAGGGAAAACAACATAAGTGTGAGATGGGGATGGCATAGTGAATAGTGAATGCATAGAGAAATAAGTATAATTATCTTGGGTACTTGTGATAAAACTCTTCATTTCAATTGTTCTCTATTTGTATTTCTTGCAAAAATCGGAGGTCAAGTGCATTTCAATAACTTGTGTCATCATGTTTAGTCATTTTAATACATCTTAGTAGAAGTATTGCTCCGTTCATCTCATTTCAATAAATTTTAGTAAATGTGGAAAGACAATATTGTATTAAAGGACGAGCCTATCAAAATGCCCTTGTCTTTTTTTTAGTTGAGTCAAAATTTCACTTTGAATGGGGCACTTCTTGAGTGATTTTGAAATGCAAACATAATCTAAAAAGCGACAACATCTTTATTTATAAATGTGTTTGTACTTGCATCATTACCAAGCTAAGACAATTTTGCTTTCAACATGGCACTTCTTAGGTGATTCTAGAACATAAGTAGTTCCATTCACAATAAATTTTGTACTTGGATCATTCTTTTGCTAACTTAGCAAGGAATGATGCAAGTACATACATACTTGTAAATAGAGGTATGGTAGGCATTCCAGACTCTGCTTGCATTTCATGATTATTCAAGAAGTACCCCTTTGAAAATAAAATTATGACTTAGCTAGAGAAAGATGCAAGTACTAACACGATTATAAATAGAAGTTTGACAACCTTTCTAGATTGTGTTTGTGTTTCAGAATCAACCCAAGATTCAATTTTGCTCTTTGGTGCTAATAAAAAATCATTGTTGAAAACTTAAAATCCTCCTTAAAAACCATTAAGATCAACCCATTCCCCCCAAAAAATACATAATGCACACAACATACAATTAAATGATAATGTGGTAAGTGTTAATAAATGTTTTTATTTATTTGTAATCACTTGCATAAAATGGGCGACCATGATAGGACACTCATCTATCTATATGCATAGATCTTTCTATACAAATATAAATAGGTACCATACAAGCAAAGCAAATTTAACATTTGGATGACCATGATTTTATAAGCCTAAAATCATGCTAGGACCACATGAATTCGATGTCGAGGCTCAACCTAGTAATCAAGGACTTAACAAAATATTATAAACATTCAAACAAAAAGCTAACAATCTCATAATTTTTCTTCTAAATCAAGGAGAGTTTAACATTGAATTAAGTTACATTGTTGAGTTTAACATTGAATTAAGTTACATTGTTATTGAAAACACAACTTCTTACTTTTTTATATATAATTAAATACAGTTTTTCTTTGAAGCAAGTAGTTCTTACTTTTCATTTGAACATTAAAGGTATGAAAATTGAAAGAAAAAGCTAATAATCTCATAATCTCAAAAAAGTAAGAAGTTGTGTTATTGAAAACACAACTTCTTACTTTTTTTTTTATATAATTAAATATAGTTTTTCTTTGAAGCAAGTAGTTCTTACTTTTCATTTGAACATTAAAGGTATGAAAATTGAAAGAAAAAGCTAATAATCTGATAATTTTCTTCTAAATCAACGAGAGTTTAACATTAAGTTACATTGTTGTTGAAAATGCAACTTACATTTTTTATAATTAAAGATGTTTTTTTCTAAAGTAGTTTTTACTTTTCATTTGAACATTAAAGGTATGAAAATTCAAACTTAGAATTCAAGAAACTTATTGCAATACAATGTAATAACAATTTTGAAATCTACTTTTTATCATTTCTTTTAAAAATCGATTTAGTGTAGCTGGATAGAAGAAGATAAAAAGACAAAAGATCAATACCCAAAAAAGTCCGTAGTTGCAAAGACCCAAGACACAAGTTTTGCTGAAGTCCAAGCACAATTAACAACAAAACTTCTTTTCAAAAGAGAGGGGCATATGATTAAAAATGCAGAGTTTGATAAACTTAACTTGGAAGTATTTGGGGATGAATTTTTGGAATGTATAATGAAGTCAAAGGAAGGTAAAGCCTATAGCAAAAGGAATAAACAAAAATGTGATCCACTCGCATAGATAATGTTTTGATTATGCCTCAAATAGACCATTTCAAGGCTATATAATCAAATTTACTAACTAGTTGGAATCCATAGCATCTCTATGAGTAACACTCTCACTTTCCTCCAAAGTTTTACACTATACTAGTAAATCCAACCAAAATTGAACTATATATAGACTTCACTAAAACCAAGGCATCCTAAGCAAAGTTTACACCAAGAGCATTGGGGTCAATGTTATACAAAAAAGTTCTTGACGAAGGCACTATAAAGCTAACACAAAAAGTTATCATCAGATTTGGAGCTCAAACGCTCCAAAGTTCATATCATAGAGTATTTGTTGACAAGACAATCATTAGATTTGGAGCTCTAATGCTCAATGTAGCATAAGAGATTATACGACCTTTGAAAAGGAAACAACCATAGTGTGAAGTTGTTCAAGTGAGAAATGCTTCACAAACTTATATGGGATCTACTACAACCTCACAAGGTCACACTATTTTTAGTTATACAATCCTACAATTATTTTATATCCCAAAGGCATCTTTGATTGTTGTTAAACACCTGAACATAGACCACCTTCTTGTAATAAGGGATAATATGATTTGTATAAAGGTAAATAACATGCATCACTTCCTCCGGTGATTGACCAAGCAACATCTCCATCCATGATTCCTTAGTATAAATATTTTTATAGATGCCACTTTTGTGACAACCAATGGTCATTGTTGTAAAATGTTAATGGGGATGGTGTCACCATCACCCATACCCCTTTTTGGGCAATGGATTTGGTGAAGGTGTCCATTTTGACCATTTCCATTGAGGAAATGATGATGAATTTTTATTTGTGAACTCAAATACTCTCCCAAATAAATTGTATACATGGGTTTATGTTGCAAAAGACATATAATATTAATGTGTTGTACAACCTACATATATGCAATCCCAATATCATCTTTTACAAACTTGAAATAAGGAGAAGACATGTAGGGCACAAGACTCTTCATATTTGAACAATATTGATATTGAATTTGTACTCCAATACAAAATCTTGTATTATGTCTATTTCCTCAAACTATAGAATTTGAAGTGGTTGCTAGGTTGAGAACCCTTTCCAACTTTACTTTTTAGTCATTGTGATTGAGGAGATGCAGTTAGTGTTTTATATAAGGTTGCTTATTTTTTTTAGTTAAACAAGTTATGTTTCTTTAAACAAGCTATGTTAATTTAACATAGCTTTTAACAATTTTATATTCTCATTTTGAATTTTTTTGTTCATCCTTTTTTTTCAACAAGTAAAAAAACAACGTTGCTTGATATTCATTGAGATATGAATCAAAGACAACATACAAAAACTCTGTAGAGTGCATAAAAGTCTCTACAAAACTTTACATATTCTATCATTACTCTGTCCAAAGATTTATCATCCTACATCTGTATTCTATTCTACTTCTACACAAAAAGAAAACAACAATCTAACACTTTTTATCAAGGTGCACAACAAGTGAGAAATGAGAATCCTCTTGAATAGACTGTAAGTTCACCAATGTTCTTACTCATAAAACTAAAGAGGGTATCAAATGCTAGAGCAAAAAAGGAAGTTCTAATCAAAAGAAAAGTTTTAATCCCCTCCATAAGCCTCGAAGGAGCCTGATGAAATCATTTTATTCTCTCTGAATTCTTCATAAATCATCAGACCTTTTGTCTTCCCCACCACCTTCTTTGACATCCGATCTGCTCTGTGATTGAGTTTTCTATATATGTGTTCAAAAGATATAGCTTGGAATGATTGTAGCAGATCCAAAATCCTCATTTTCCATTCCTCTAGGGAAAGAACCTATAAATGAGAATGACCAAAAACCTAACTAATAGTGGCTTGCAAGTCACCCAACACTTATATATTAGTTAAGCTTTTCCTCATAGCAAATATTAGTAATTCCCAGAGCACCATTAACTCTTCTCTGGAGTTTGTTCCTTTACCACATGCCATCGAACACCGGAAGAAGTGTCTTTGTTCAATTTTAATACAATATCTGCACCACAAAGATCACCTTGCTCGTCACCATCAAAGAGACTTACCAGGAAATATTGAGTAATGTGTGGTAACCTTATCTGATGCGTCCTAGTCTGTTTCGAGACCTGTAGGTGATCCCTAAAATCCCCTACTATCCTCAAGGTAATGCTATAAAAATTGCGTCTTTCATTCTAAAAAATAATCAAGTTCCTGTAACACCATAAATTCCATATGACAAAGGAAAATTGTAGAGGGAACCCGTTGTTTGTGTCCATATTTTAAGACTAACTTCAAAGGAAATGTTTCCCCATGCAAGATTCGACTGCAAACCTTTAGTAATTTCATACCAAATGTCTTGGGAAAAATCATAAGTGACAAATAAATGATTGACAATCATCCCCCCTACAACAAAACAGACAGTGGAAGGGCCGACAATATCATGCTTTTGTAAATTAACACCCACCATAATTTTATCCTCCAATACCAACCAGCAAAAAAATTGCAGTTTAAGAGGGGCCTTCCAATGCCACAACTCCCCGTGCCACCATTTCTCAATCAAACCATCAGAACAATAAGTAAAAGTTTCATAAGCTAAATAAGTTGTTACCTACCCAAATGATGTGTTCCACGACCGCAATAGTTGATCTTCCCGGTCCTTTAGTCTAATACCACAGCGTTCCAAAACCTTGATGTAATTTTCCCATTCAATAGCAAAGTTGCCACCCAACCTAAGCTTCGTCATTTTATACTAGTAGTTTGAGTCCAAGGGGCCCGTCGATGGGTTACATAGATGTTCCAAATAGAAGAGCCCACATTTATTGAGATGTCGAATAATTCCAAAAGAGAGCTTACACCAGTCTGCACTTCCAATAATTGGATCTGCCCCAACTTTGATTTGAAATCTGTTACCCACCTGCAAAGCAAGCCAATCCTTAATTATTGGGACTGCTCAGAGAAAACCTCACCAAATGTTTGAAGCAAAAACATACCAATGTCTCGGCCTTCTCAACCAACCAACAACTGAAACTCTTTTCAAGTCTTTTCCTCTTATAATCTTAGACCAAGAGCCACTGCCAAAAGGCCCCCGCCACAAGCTTTTACAGGCAAGATCTCTAGCAAACCATAAGAGATTTCTTAAACCCCACCCCCAAGCTCCTTCGAAAGGGAAATACATGACCAATTGGACAGGTGTATGCCTTCTTTAATCTTGTTGCTTGTCCATAAGAATTTGAGAATCCTCTGTCGAACCTTGTGAAGAATGCCCACAGGAACTTTGGCTAGAGCAAGCCAATAAACTGGTAAATTTTGAAGAACAGACTGGACCAAAATTAGGCACCCCCCAAAGAGAGCCACTTGTTAACCCAATGATCCTCCTCTCTCAACTTTCCTTACCAAATAGAGCCAATCCATCGAAGAGTAGTTAATAGGTTTCATAAAGTAGCCCAAATACTTGAAGCCCCCTAATAAATGGATTCGAAATGGTAGGGAAGAATAGAGGCAACATTACTTAAGAGTTCTTCCATCACCTCATGGTACATCCTACATTTATATAATATAATTAAAAAATCTAAAAGGGAGCTTTGGACTTTCAACATAAATTTTAAATCTTGATAGCAACATCCTAGATTTTATAAAGCAACCATTCATTATAAATCAAGCTTTGCCTACTTTGGACCTCGAACTTGCTAAATGAATGAATCATTTTTATAATTTTCTAGGACCACTGGTATGTCATAATTGCTACTTACATATCCATCTAGATTTCTAACTCTTGTTTATGATTTAGAATGGTGCATTTCCAAAAGAATGCACAATTATGTAAGGGGACAAGTGGATCTAAGGGTCTTTACTCTATTTAGAAGCCCTCAATTCTTATGTAATAAGTAAGTTGAGCCTCTTAGAGTGCATAAAATTCATAAATAGAATTGATTGAGGTTATATTTTAGATGTCAATTAATCAAATTCATGTTGAATGTATTGTATTCAGATCCAATTACCCTTATAATGATAATTATATGCATTTTAGGGGTTCATCTGTTAGACACAATGTTCACTGAGAGTGGGGGGGGGGGTGAATAAGTGAGCTAAGGCTAAATTCAAATTTCAACTTTTTCTACCAATCTTGTATCATTATTTCACATTCACTTCAACATCATATTTATCAATGAATTATATATCAGCAATCAACCAATCACATATCATTCATCAAGTAAAAACAAATTGACCTCAACACATTGCAAGAGACACAAGATATAGTTTTTGTAATCTTTTTGTATTTGGGTCAATGGCTACAACCGTGAAGCAATTCAGCACCAACTGAAACAAAAGAGCATCAACTCTTTATCTAGAACCCTACCTAGGTTTCTTGGTCCGTGCCAAGAAGGGTTTGAGGTATCCTAACCTTAGAAGCAAGAATTAATTGCATTTACATTACAGTGTATATCACAATCACATCATCATATCAATAATCAATCAATAATCAAGCACTACTTCATTACAACTCCGTGCCCAAAACATCATCATCAAATATGTCATGACTATCATCAAACTTCAGCCATCATCTTATCTTATCATTCAGCATTATACTCATCCACAAATGTCATCTAACTGTCCATCATCTTCAACACTGAATATGTCTCCATCATATCATTCTGATCATCAATTTCAGTATCCTGCTGCCCTAATCAACCCAGAAAATCAAGCATCATCACAACGTCTTTATCATGTTCATATTCTGTTCATATATGTCATCATCTTAGCATTTTTCTGCCCTAACATATCAACCAGCTGCCCTAAATCATTCAGCAACATAGTCCAGCATCATGTCATTAGCAGGTTCATTCTCAGAAACCCTCAAATATATAATTCTGTCCATAAAACATGTTCATAAACTGCTGCCCAGTTCAACCCAGAAAAATCAGAGATAAAAACATTCTTTTCTTTGCTGCTGGTGACCCGAAAAATTCAGACATAAAGGATAAACAAAAAAAGGTTTTATTTCTGCTACAGCTGCTGCTCCCAAAGTGTCTTCATCTTCTCCTGACCTCCCCGAGCTCAGATCTCTCTGAACCATGCGAGTTCACCACTGTGTCACCCGAAATCATAGCATCATAGCTATAAACAGTCTGCACTTTACTGTGCCTGCGGCTGCCTCAGTGCACCAGTAAACCCCCGAATTTCAGAGCATTTTTTCACCTCCGAAATTTCCACACTTAAATGAGGTCGTTTGCTGGTTATAAATACTCATTTTTTCATGATATTTTCAGTGAGCCGACTCGCTATTGAATTGCAATTTTTAATTTTAACTTAGACCTGAGCCGACTTCACAAGTTTCTTTTTGTGGTTGTATTTCATCAAATTTTAATTTGAATTATGTCCAACAATGCTTTCAAGCCTATCCAAAGATTTAAGCATATTTTTAATCGTGTAAGAGTATTAATGACTTCATCATGCTTCAGATTTGTGTGGGCTGCTTCATCAAATTTGTGGGCATAATTACAAGGCTCCCACACCACTTCAAGTGCTTCTCCATAAGGGCTGCTTCAATACGTGGGCGTCTTATGCCATCAAGCCACAATAAGTATGGGTTCCAAAACCCAAGACTTTCTATTGTGCAACCACATCATCATCGAGCAATAAACATTCCAAGAGATTATCCACATTATTAAGCATGAGCCATGTCTTCATCATTTAGTTAGTTCAAGGACTTCTTGGGTTCCAAGACCAAATCACCGCTTGCATCAATACCATTTCATTAAGCAATAAGTGTGCCATGTTCACCATGTCAAGGAGTTTAAGCCATGTCAAATCTTTAAGTAGTTAGTTAAACATCTTAGCCACATCATGCATATCCATAATTCTCATAAGCTTCAAGGACATGTACATCAAGCCACAAATGACCACAAAATATTGGGTCATTTGGACCATTTGAGCCACCTAGTGTTCCAAAACCGAAACTATCATGTTCTCCTTGTCATGTCAACACCCTTTGTATTCCTTTGTCATTAATGGCTTTTCATCAATGACAACCATATTCATCATCATCCTACCTCTATACCGAAGTAGCTTTTTTTAGTAGTAATAGGATTCAAGGAAAATTCATTTTATGCAAAGATTTATTACCCAAATCTTACTAAAAATCATACAAACAAAAAAATTAAAAGCGAAGCCAAACATCCCTCTACTAGTAGAAAGGACAAATGAGGTACAAACCACATACAATTTAACCCATTTTTCTTAGAGTCAAATGATCTTTTTTTGGCTATGAAATGCATGCCAATGGCCTCAATTTCAAGCCAAAATCAAACTGATTTGTTAAGGAATGCAAGCTCAAAGAATATGCCCACAATGGATGACCTTATGTCATCAAAGAAATCGCTTTAGGCAATGAAATGCAAGCTCATAATTCATGCCCACAATGGGATGTCTTATTCCATCAAATATATGAATTTAGGATAGGAAATCCAAGCTCATAATTCATGCCCACAATGGATTTCCTTAATTCATCAAGGAAATCAATTTGGTATAAGAAATGGAGTTCAAAATTCATGCTCATCATGGGCAAATTTTTTCCTTAACCAAAATCATTTTAACTAAGAAGAACAAACCTTGCAGGTTCCCCAAATCTTATGCATTTTAACGAAGAAGAACAAACCTTGCAATTGATTCCATCACCTCATGGTACATCCTACATTTATATAATAAAACCAAAAACTCTAAAAGGGAGCTTTGGACCTTCAACATAGATTTTGAATCTTGATAGCAACATCCTAGATTTTATAAAGCAACCATTCATTATAAATCAAGCTATGCCTACTTTGGGTCACGAACTTGCTAAATGAATGAATCGTTTTTATAATTTTCTAGGACTATTGGTATGTTATAATTGCTACTTACATATCCATCTAGATTTCTATCTCTTGTTTATGATTTAGAATGGTGCATTTCTAGAAGAATGCACAATTATGTAAGGGGACAAGTGCATCTAAGGGTCTTTACTCTATTTAAAAGCCCTCAATTCTTATGTAACGAGTAAGTTGAGCTTCTCGGAGTGCATAAAATTCATAAATAGAATTGATTGAGGTTATATTTTAGATGTCAACTAATCAAATTCATGTTGAATGTATTGTATTCAGATCCAATTGCCTTTATAATGATAATTATTTACATTCTAGGGATTAATCCTACCTCTATACCGAAGTATCTTTTTTTAGTAGTAATAGGATTCAGGGCCAATTCATTTTATGCAAACATTTAGTACCCAAATATTACTAAAAATCATACAAACAAAAAAATTAAAAGCAAAGCCAAACATCCCTTTACTAGTAGAAATGACAAATGAGGTACAAACCACATACAATTTAACCCATTTATCTTAGAGTCAAATGACCTTCTTTTGGCTATGAAATGCATGCCAATGGCCTCAATTTCAAGCCAAAATCAAACTAGTTTGTTAAGGAATGCAAGCTCAAAGAATATGCCCATAATGGATGACCTTATATCATTAAAGAAATCGCTTTAGAAAATGAAACACAAGCTCATAATTCATGCCCACAATGGGATGTCTTATTCCATCGAGTATATCAATTTAGGATAGGAAATCCAACTCATAATTCATGCCCATAATGGATTTCCCTAATTCATCAAGGAAATCAATTTGGTATAAGAAATGGAGTTCAAAATTCATGCTCACGGTGGGAAACACTTTTTCCTTAACCAAAATCATTTTAACCAAGGAGAATAAACCTTGTAGGTTCCCCAAATGTTATGCATTTTAACCAAGAAGAACAAACCTCGCAATGGTTCCCCTATTCCTATCAATTTTTTTGGTTGTTGGGGTTAGGTTCATAACCCTAATTGACTCAACTTATATATATATATATATATATATATAGACAGAGAGAGAGAGAGAGAGAGAGAGAGAGAGAGAGTGACTCAACTTATATATATATATATATATATATATATATATATATAAAGAGAGAGAGAGAGAGAGAGAGAGAGAGAGAGAGAGAGGAGGATTCCACTTGCTCCAATAACTAACTCACGTGGAGGAGGACAAATGGCACCTAAAACTAGTGTAAGTGAAAACATATTGTCTTCTAAGGCTAAGTCAATTATATATCAAATTGATATATAATTGATTTAGCCTCAAAATACAATTTTTTTCGATATGTAATTGACTTAGACTCATTTAAAAGACAATTATTTTTGCCATTACACTAGTTTTTGGTGCATTTGTCCTCCTCCTTGTGCGTTAGTTGTTGTAGCAAGTGGGTTCTTCCTCATGGGTTTGGCTAGTTCGATGGGGTCTATATCAAAAGGGGTTTGCTATTTGTCTATGGACTCCAGTGTCGTGGGATCCATCTCATGGGACCGTAGGTTTGTTCTATGTGTAGGCCAACTCCTCTTCATGCGTTTAGCTAGTTCGACAAGGTCTCTATTAAGCAGGGTCCATTGGTCAATGGGATAGGGTTTGTTCACACACAAGGATAGGCTTTGATTGTATGTTAATAAAACATATGTATGTTAAATAGGTTAATATAACATAACATATATGTGCTAACATATATATGTTGTATGTTAATATAAGATACACATGCTATATGTTAACACATAACATGCCATATGTTTTATGTTATTATATTATTATTAATTTTTAGAAAAAAACAAAAACCCTGAATGATACCATGATTGGACAAAGGAAAGGCCATGAATTGCGCCCCAAAGCATTGTATACACTTTACAAGTGAAATGCTTTAGATATAAGAATATTATGTGCCCAATGTTAAGGACTTGGGATATTATGGTTGCTTCTTGTATCCTTGTCTTGACCCTTTAAACTTGATCTTGTTTATATTGTAATTATGCTTTTTATTATTATTATGTTTGCTCCACACCATGAGGTAGTTTCCATGGTGATTTTGAAAGACATATAAACATCATTATTTTGATTTCAATGAAAGGTTCCTAAGCTAACTAAGAGAGAACATCAATGTGGATATGAGTTTTCCAGAGGGGAAAGGTAAAGGGCCCCAATGGGGGGATTCACCTATGTTTAATCATGATGCCATATCCTATCCATAACCCTCTTTCATGTCATTATCATATTTTCATTTTATCCTAATGTTTATGCTAATTAGATTAAGTGCTTATTGGAATGAATTAATTACTCCAAGTAATTATCTCCCACACTCAATCTTATCTCCTACTTTGTAGTAACCAAATCCTATCATCAATGAACCAAGCAAGAAGTGGAAGAAAGACCTCTCCCTTTCACCCCAATCATTCATTCATTAATGAAAATTTGAATTAGGAGAGGTCAACCAGAGAAAAAGAGAGTTCTTGAAGGAAAAATAGATCTTTTGAGGAAGAAAACAAAGTCCAACTATTATATGATACATGGAAAGATGAAAGATGGACCGTTGGGTGAAATTAGGCATAAAGATTGAGTAGGGAGATACCTTACTAAACTTATGTACATTGTTATCATATTGGGTTGTCCATGAATCCATAAACTATTGTTCAGGAAGCAACAAAATAATGTAAAGGAAATCTAGAAGTAGACAATGATTTGGGATCATGCTACACATACTAAAGAGCACATAGAGGAAGATAATTTATGAGGGACCGAAGAGTAGAGAATGATGTTGTATGGGGTCGTAGAGTGAGTTCCAATGATCCGAATTGGAGCTATACAATCAAACAATTTGCTATTAGCTCATGTTATATGACGATTGAAAAAAATCAAGGTTCAAGACTATGGACGAGGTAGGAGACAGGGTGATGGCATGAAGGTCCCCATGCCATTTGGATTGGTGTTCACAAGTTCATTAACATTGTAATCTTAATTTAAGCACGGGAAACCAATTTGAAAGATGAAATAAAGGAGAAACTTTGAAACAAAAAAAGGGAGAGGAAAAAGTATCAATGAAATAAAACACGAGAACTATTCCTCAAAGTTATTATTGAGAAAGGAAAAAAGAGGATAGGCCAATGCCTAGCTTGGAGGAAATTGAGGAGTTTGGGACATTGGGACTTCTAGTTGACCCCCTATTTGAGCCATTCTTCTATCATGCACCACAAAGGAACATAGGTTATTTGTCTAATATCAAGGGGAATTGCTAACCAAATTCTCATGTGAAGACTAAGAATCTATCAGAGAGCCAGAGGGTATTGTAACATGCACATTTGTTGATAAATAAAGAGACTTAATGAAGCCAATCGAACGCTAGTTTTCCCATTTGGGTTTCTAGGAACTATCCAAGTATAAGCTACCAGAACAATCTAATGTTATTATTCGTATCTCGGTCTTAAGAAGTCCTTCATGAATTGAAAAATATTAAAAATTTCTTTGAGCTCCATGTTGGTCAAACATACAAGCTATAAGACTAACATTTAAGAATATTGTAGTATCAAAGAACAAAGTTAAAATATAATTGGAGAGACCTGCATGGTCAACACTTGTTACAATGAATGCTAACGAAGTGGAAACGGATTGTTACTTGACCTATAGAGAAGTAGAGGACCAACAATGACAAGGGGTCATTGTGAAGAATCATGGCAAACAAGATCCAGAAGTCAAGTTTGCTCGATTGGAGTAGATCATTGTTGTATTGACAAGGATGGTAACACAAGTATTAGTAACAAAAGGAAAGGAAGCATCCTTAGAAGAGACTTGGCATGTAAACACAAGGCTATCCTAGAAGAGCCAAAGAAAAAGGAGAGGGAACTAGAGTCAAAGTTTAAGACGAAGATAGAGATGGGAGAATGTAGTCATAGTGGAATGCAGGTACCTTTCCATGTAAAGGTGAAAGTGGAAAGTAAACCATATGTAGGGGACGTTGATTCCATCAAACTAAACTAGTGGCTACAACAGATGGAGTTGTACTTCAACGTAAATGAAGTCACTGGGAAACAAATGATTACATTTGGTAGTTAAAGCTCAAAACCATTATTTATCATGGTAGGAGAGTGATGAACATGAAGAGAACTATAAAATTTGTTAATAGTGACTATTTAAGAAGTGTTCAAAGACATGATCAAATCCTAGTTGCGACCCAATTGTTATGAGGAAAACCAATAGATTGTGTGTCATTACTTCAAGTAGAGGTAGGGGAAATCAATGTAGGAGTTCACTAAAGAGTTTAGGAAGAGAACTATTCATCTAGATTTCTCTCTCAAAAGCCCAAAATACATTGATAAAATACTTTATAGCATTCTCTCCTTATATTTAACAACAATTGATGTTGTTCAAGCCCGAGCCAATTGATGAAGCAAGTGTTCAAGCACATTACCTTGAAGAAGACAAACATAAGAAAACAAAACCACAAGAGAAACAAAGAAAAGGAAAGAACGAGAATTGGATTGAGAAGAAGACTTTGGAAGAACACAAGAGGCAACACCTTCCATCAATCAATGCGAGGTGTGTGAGAGAAAGAGACCAATGAGGAAGACTACTGGAAATTGCACCTTGAGAAGCGCCCTGAGCTTTTTCATAAGAGGAGGAAGAAGAAATATGATAGTTGTTGATGCCAAGGGGAGGTGTATAGTACCTTATACTTGGAAGGAAATACCAATTGTATTACTCTTCAAAAGGAGGTAGTGTTCGTTGGTTGCAGTCACAAGGAAGAAAAGGAGATAGTATAGTTTTCATGCATCAAGATCCACATGAAACATAGTAAGGTAGACAACTTGTTTGATCTTGGTTCACAATCAAATTTGATCTCTACAAATTTGGTTGAGAATCTTGGTCTAGAGATTCATGACCATATACAACCATACCCCCTGGGATGGGTAAGACAAGAAGTAGAACTAAGACTAGACAAACAATGTAGGTTTGAATTTACCATCAACTAGAACTTTGCAGATGAGATGGTAGTAGGCATAGTTTGTAGGGATGTGTTCAAAGTCATCTTGGGAATCCCATACTTGTATATGAGAGATGCTATATATAGGATGAGAGCATATCAATATTGGATTGCCGAGGATGGGAAGGTATTTTCCATAAATGTACACATGGACAAGGCCAAACTCTCTTTGATCAATGCTCATCAAGTAAGGAGAATCATTGGCAATACAAATAAGTTTTTCTTGTTTTTGAGAGAAGGAAAGCAACAAGGAAAATGCAATGTAGTGGATATGAAGCATGTTTGGAAGGATGTAGTGGCAAGAAACACTATCAACTACAACAATTGATTGAATCCTACAAAGAGGTGTTCCAAGAACCCTAGGGACTTCCACCAAAGTAAAGAGGTTGAACATGAGTTTTGTTTTTTTTCGGAATCCCCAATGCCAAACATTGGGTTGTATAGTGTAGTGGAAGCACTATAAGCACATAAGTATTTTACAATAGATATTGAATATATGAAAATATAATTGATAATGCATGAATGATTACAATGTTCTCATGACAATCAACCTTTATAAGAATTAGCTAGTCATGAGAGTGAATATGTGTGACCTATGATTCTTTAATAAATGTTAATTTATTTATTTAGTTACCAACATTATTGTATTATTATTATTGTAGTTTTATTAATATTACCTTTTTTGTTGAAATTTGTTACATTTCCACCCTCTTAAGGAATGCTTTGTCCTCAAAGCATAATAAATTAGATTCTCTCTAGTTGAGCATGTTCCCGTGGAAACATAATACTTGTCCTGTTTGGTTTTGGGGGTTTGACTTGGTCCTTCTTTTGAGTGTTGGCAAGGTTCATGTGTAATATATGTATCATACCCTAAAGTTGTTTGACTTCGTTGTTTAATATAAAACCTTGAGGCATCTTGGATACACACTTGCCTTGCTTCCTTTGTTGTGTGTTTGTGTGGGATTTTTGTACTATGCCATTAATGGTAATTCACCTTTCTTGAGAGAGGACCTTTCAATACCATATAATTTATAATGTTGGCCTTGGCAGTCAAACTCCATAAATTGTTCTTCAAGGTTGGTAGTATAAGTTCCTAATTGAATCAATCATTGATTTGAACCTAGCACCATATCCATTCCATCAAGTGGTAGTGCATAGTGTCAAGCCCTGAGATGCTCTAGGCTGAAATTAGGACATGCCAAGACACGATGAGGCTCAATTATTAGTGATTTAGAGCTTAATATTTTGTAGTGTGATGTAGATTTGTTCTTTCTTGGAAAATATTTGTAGGTATAACAATATTGGACTAAATTTGATATGTGGATATATTTCAGAGGAATTTAATGGTGTGCATTTAGCTTTTCAAGTGAAAATGATAGGGAATTTAATAGATGGAACACAAAATAAGAGTATAAGGTGCCTCCTGGACAAATATTACACATTCAAGGTGGCAATAGATGTGCTAAGATTATAAAAAATCGATAGTCAAACACAAGACAAATCATTCTTGATATTTTATAGAATAAATGGAAACATTGACATTCATACGTTTAACGATAAAGGAAACCTTCAATTACTGTAAATCACAGGAACATTGAAAGAAAAAACATAGGTCATGAAAAATGAAATCTCAAATTCAATCTCACTACTAAACATACATTCATATCACTGATAAAAATATGATGCAAAGTCGTTGCTAAAAAGCTTTAATTACTCTCAAGAAAGTCTACATAGATACATATTAGATTTGGTAATAGTAGGGAGACAATTACATAGAAGATAAACTTTTGCTGAAACACATTAGAATCTTAATCTCTGGATTAATTCTTGTATATAAAATTAATACACAATTTGACTCAGCATCTCCTTCAGAGGCCCTCTAAAAAATATGCCAGCCCATTGTCTGAGCTCGAATCTTCCTTATATAACAGAGACAACACTAACCATTTTATGTTTTCTCTAATCATTTTGCCAACTGTCTTCACTTTTGTCATTGTCATTCCGTTGAGACTTTGGTTAGACTTGTCTAATGACCCCTTTTTCCTTTACCTCTTCCTATTCGAGCTCCTTTTAGTGGTCTTTGGATGAGGCGACTGACCACTCCCTTGTCCTCTTGTATGCATAGCTGGATGCCCTATTGGATGGCCAGATGTATGCTGTAATAGCTAATGAATCATCTATACAACTTCCTGCCCTAATAGCTAACTCATTGGCACACTTTCGATATTTTCGAACCAGTTTTCAAACTAGCTTTTTGACTGTGTGAGCGGGGGTCAAGCAGCGAAATGGTAAAAAGGAATCCCACCTGCAAAATAAGGATGGTCTTAGACGTAGTGCCGTAAAACACAGAAAGGTAGTGGTTGATTACCTCAACCGAGAAATTGAGTAGATTAAGTTGGAGAGTAAGTTAGGATTTTCGGCCCGCTTAGTGGCCGTGGGGGACTATGCCAATGGTATATATATGTAATGGGTCAAGTACAATAGGCTGCTGATAATTTTGGGGAAAACTAGCAATTTTTGATATAATGTGGTTGAAGAGAGAGAGTGCGAGGAAGAGTGAGTGATCCCATGTATTGTTTTGTGCACTGAAGAGTTGAAAGATGATGATTTGCAAGCTGTGTGCACATATATGAAGAAGATGAAATGATTTTGTAATGGGACCAATGAATAAACAAATCATTTCCGTGGTTTTCTCCCAGTTGGGTTACCATGTAAAAGTATTTGGTGTCTTATGTGTGTGAATGATTATGTGTGTGTGTGTGTTGTTGTTTTGCTTATATGTACTGATGATAAAATGATAAATATGCAATGACACAATAGTCTTATATGAATGTTCTCAGTTACAATAGACTACGCAATAGATACATGTTAAACATATAGTTCTGTGATTTGAATTGGTTTCTATTGAAGTCCTGTTAATGTGTGTGATTATATATCAGAGTTTCATCCCCTTCACCATTGAAGATTTGTTGTTCCTACAGTACCCATAGGTACTTTGGGTGAGACTTCACCTGTTCACAGGTGATGCCGAAAGGGACAATATCTTGGGATTTGTTGGTTTGTGTCATAGTGAACCTGGGTTTGCTCACAAGTGAGCCAACAACAAGTTTGACTAAGCCGACCTTTGCGACTCCCTAATATTACAATACATGATCAAAGGATGGCCTTAACCATGATTAAAAATATATTACTGATACATAATTGTCTTGTAGCCATATTTGGAGATTACACCCAAAATTTCAACACCCCACTTAAGTTGAATAGTGTTTGGGTACACAGGGTACTCACAAAAGATCGAACACCTAGAGCAACCACTTCACACAAACAGATCACAGATCGATACACCGATGTTTTGACGTGGTTTAAACCCTCGCGAGGGAAACACTCCACGGCCCCGGCCAAATAGCTTCTACGGGACAATTTATTATGCAAAGAAAGAAAGTTACAAATGAGCTTCTTATAATCGATCAACTTTCCAATGACCCTCCATGCTCTTTAAATAGATATCATGGACCAATCGGGTGTTAAGCCACATATCAAGGGTAGGTATGATCTAAGAGAAGTTGAGCTGTCGGATCACTCTATGTCGGGAACATATCGTGACTGTCGGATTAAGTATTTACAAATGCATACTAATGCATACTAAAGAAACACACTTTTCCTAACAGATATATTACACAAGTTGATCTTAACTAACTCCCAAGTGTCTAAATATCCTAACACCCCCCCTTAAGAACAACTTGGGATAGGATTGAAGGATTTACAAAAGTGACACTATTAGGAGAAGGAAGGAGGCATTAGAGCCTATCCCCCCTTAATGACAACTTCCTGAACTCCTAACATAGATCGAAGTTTAGAAAACTTCGCTTCTGTAAGAGACTTGGTGAAGATGTCTGCAACTTGATCATCTGTAGGACAAAAGAGTACTTCAAGAACACGATCATGAACAAGATTTCTGATGAAGTGCATATGAAGCTCAATGTGTTTGCTGCATTGATGTAGGACTAGATCTTTGGCAAGCTTGATGGCACTTTGATTGTCGCACCAAAGTGGAGTAGGATTGTCATGTACCCACCTGCTGACCCAATGCAAGGCAGGAAACATGATGCCAAACTTAGGGCTTTTACATGATCTCAACCCAATACTAGATTCAAATAACAATAGGTGGGTGTGCAGATGCAAAACAATCAATTATGCACAGCGGAAAGAAGATCCGCACACACTTCATATGCATTCAACATGTCAATTTCAGTCATTAATAAAAACATTTCAGAAATAAATACATAGACAGAAACACTTATTTTCATTTCAATTGTCCCAAGCAACTAGCTATGTCGCTGCAACGTTCCACCCAACCGTAGGCTCTTCGACAGCTTATACTGAGTCCGTCCGAAGGCCACCCCCGAGATGGGCATGATTCTCACAAGGACAAAGGGGACATTCACGCTCACATTCAGTCCATTAACCATTTTTATTTTAGCCAAGCCAGTCTAACTGGGTTTATCAGGCTACACTTGCACAATGGATGCTCATTCCCAAGCTCAAGCCAGAACAAGGGATTACCCATCACCCATACCCATCCTACTCTTCTTCCTCACAATAAAATGATTATTGACAGAGTTACACATTTACAACAGGGGTGTTCGCAAAACCAGGGTCCACATTGGTTCTCCCAACTCGTGGTTCACCCAAATGAACTGTGGAATTTCGATTTCAACCCCAGGGAGCAAAACCGATTTCTCTCCACTGGTTAGGATCCTTTCCAATGGCCTAAACGACCTCCAGGAAGACCCATAACGTTCTGCTCTCTTTCCCCACTCGTAACCAACACAAAAACGCCCATTCCCAGCTAAAAGATGAAGGAAAACACAGAAAAACAAGAGAGGAAAACGCCCAGGCAACTAGAGCTGCGTGAGAGAGCAAGGCCATGGTGAATAATAGCCTAGGGAGAAATTTTGTGGCTCTATTTCTGCCCAAGGAGACCCACACGTTTTTTCATGAAGGGTGGCTTGCCCATACCCGATTTTTGGACAGCCATACCTCTCCATTCCCAAGGCATTAACTCCCTCAACCCACTCTTGGGAGAAATCAATGGTTGGGTACAAAAGTCAACATGGGTAGTTGAGGGTTTGATGGGTTCTCTTATTGACACTTGGCTTGAGTCTAGTGGCTCAAGGGTTTGAATGTTTTTCCCTCCCAATTCCTTGTGAAATCATGCCCCCATCTCTTTGTTGCATTGCATAGCTAGTTGTGGGTATTTTTATTAAAATGCATATTACATGATATTTGAATTTCCACTGTGCATTGCTAGCTCGCAAACCATATGCATCACTAAATCGATGGCAGGGCCTTGGCCTTGAGCTCCTCACCATGCTTCCATAACAAGATTACATCATTTATTATGTTAATGCCATGGGGCCAAACTGAGGACATTACAAGGATGCTGCTGTTCGAATCCAAACTCTGAAAGGATCTGTCGAAGCCATAAAGCTTCCTGACTGGCATTAATTGCGGCTCGATATTCTACCTCTGCTGAAGAAAGAGCAAGAGCCTGTTGTTTCTTACAAGCCCAAGTAATAGGTCCAGATCCCAGACTGAAAACATAACCTGCAGTAGACTTTCGATCATCAAGATTGCCGGCCCAATCTGAATCAATGAAACCAACCAACAAAGGTTTCCCCCCTGTACTGTAATGAATCCCGAACTGAATTGTACCTCGAATATATCAAAGTATTCTTTTAGCTGCTTTCCAGTGACTTTCATGAGGTGTTTGCATATAACGGGCAACATGACCAACGACAAAGGAAAGGTCAGGACGCGGATGAGTAAAGTATAAGAGACTACCAACAAGCTGACAATACAAGGTGGCATCTACTTCAAGTGAAGGACAAGTGGCAGAAAGTTTGACTCCGGACTGGAAGGGAGAAGGGGTTGGTGTACAATCTTCCATGTAAAAGCGACGAAGAAGGTCACAAGCATACTTATACTGAGAAAGAAATATTCATTCTTTGGTTTGTAGGACTTGGAGACCAAGAAAATAATGCAAATGTCCTAAGTCTGACATTTCAAAATTTTGTTTTTAAGACTGGATTTCACATGGGTTATAAGCTTAGGGTCACTACCAGTAAGAATAAGGTCATGAACATATAGAACAAGTATGATGAGATGGTTTTCTACTTTCTTGGTATAGACATTGGGGTTAGAATGACATCTAGAAAAACTAGTGTCAAGGAGAAAGCTATCCATTTTGGCATACCAAGCTCTAGGAGCTTGCTTAAGGCCATATAAGGATTTCTTAAGGCGACAGACAAGGCTAGAGTTATTCTGAACATATCCAGGAGGTTGTTCCATGTAAATTTCCTCTTGTAAATCACCATGTAAGAAGGCAGACTTGACATCCATTTGATGGACTTCCCAGTTATGTAAGGCTGCAAGGGAAAGAACAAGGCAAATGGAGTTCATTTTTGCGACAGGAGCAAAGGTTTCATTGTAGTCAATCCCTTCAACTTGGGAAAAACCTTTGGCAACTAACCTTGTCTTAAGTCTTTCAACACTTCCATCTGATGCATACTTAGTTCTGTAGACCCATTTACATCTAACAAGTTTTCTTCTTTTTGGAAGAGGTACAAGATCCCAAGTATCGTTTGCCATTAAGGAACGATATTCTTCATCCATAGCTACATCCCAATCTGGATTTCCTGAAGCTTCTGCAAAGGTTTTTGGATCATGATTCTCGGAAACTTGAGCCAAAAGAGAAGATGCTCGCTGAAACTGATAACGTGTTCGACGTTGATCTCTAGGATCACCGGCAAGATCACCAGCTGCTTCACATGTTGAACGGACCCATCGAGGAAGCACTTGTGCTGGTGCAACTGGAGGAACATGAGCAGGCGGAGGTGGATTTTCATCCTCATTGTCATCATCAGAATCTGGAGTTGGAAACCCGTCAAGGAAGTTGGAAGAAGAAGAAGAAGGCACAATCGCCGAATTAGGCTCGCAGGCTAAAGATGGCACAATCGCCGAGTTAGGCTCGCAGGCCAAGAGATTTTCATCAAATTTAACATCTCTTCTAATGATTACATCATGAGAATGTGGTTGAAGAAGTCTATAACCTTTTACATCTTCAGAATATCCAACAAATATGCACTTTTCACTTTTAGGCTGCAATGCTTTCCGTTTTTCATCCGGAATGTGAGCCCATGCTTCACTACCAAACACACGGAAGTGACTTACATCAGGTTTAGTTTTACTCTATGCTTCTTTTTGTGTGATACCTTGTAATGCTTTAGTGGGGGTGCGATTAACTATGTAATTTGCACAATTAATGGCTTCAACCCAAAATTGAAGACTTAGTCCCTTAGATTGGATCATACAATTAGCCATTTATTTTATAGTGCGGTTCTTCTCCTCAGCTACACCATTTTGTTGTGGTGTATATGGAACAATGTGCTGTTGTTGGATGCCTTGTTCAGTGCAGAAAGTAGTGAACTTTTTGTTAATATATTCTCTTCCATTGTCAGATCTTAACTTAATAATTTGATGACTAGATTGTTTTTCAACAAGGGCCTTGTAGGCCAAGAACATGTTAAATACTTTGCTCTTAAGTTTTAGGAAATAAACCCAAGTGCATCTGGTGTAATCATCAATGAAAGTTAAGAAATATTTGAAACCAAAAAATGAAGCAGATGGAAGAGGACCACACAAGTCACTATGCACAAGCTCCAAGGGAACCGAGGCATGCCAAGAGGCACGTTTCTCAAAACTGTCCCGATGATGTTTTCCGAGTACACAACCGGAACAAACACCATCCCTGCAAGATACCATCGGAAGACCTGTCACCATATTTTCTTTACATAGTTGTTGCAATGAGTGATAATTTAAGTGACCAAATCGCTCATGCTAAAGTTTGCTCAAGTTATCACTATGAGCAACAAAAACTGAAGGAAAAGGTGATGACCCAAAGTTGTTAAACTTGTACAACTTGGTAATATCATCAATAATTCCAGAAGCTAGGACTTGTTGAGGATCTTTAAAATCCTTGATTACAACTTGGTGAGGTGTAAACGTCACAGTTTTACCTTCACCAGAATGAGTGATTTGATAGACTGATAACAAATTGTAGGAAATTCTTGGAACAGATAGTACATCACTGAAATGACCATTATCTACTGGAACTGTTCTAGCTCCTACAACACTTAGAGATCTATCATCACTAACAAATATTTGTTTGGTGTTACATTCATGCATAGTAGAAAAGATGGCTTGATCCTTAGCCATATGATAAGATGCTCCAGAATCAATGAGCCATTCATTTGAAGTAGAAGAAGAAGATGCATTATAAGAATAACCAGAAGCACAAAGTGCATGTCCATGAGAGGTAGATTCTGAAGGCGAATTTAGGCTGATGTGGTGCTTCTTCATTGCTGCTTCCAAGGCTGCCATCTTCTTGAAACACTAAGATTCATCATGATTATCTTTCCCGCAATAGTTGTAATGACGCTTAGTCTTCTTGCCTTTTGGCTTGGATCCTTTGTCATTTTTTAAAGAAGGAGCTGACTGAGAGGGTTTGGGACCCTTGTTTGAATTATTATTGCAAAAATTGTGTTTCTTGGGAGGCTTGGACTTTTCTTTCTGTTGGGACAATAAGACTTTCCTAGATGTATCTGCATTGTTGATTATTCCAAGATGGATGAGCTTATCTTTCTCTCTAATTAAGGAATCACAAAAGGATGAGCTTATCTTTATCTTGATAGCTAGTTGCATTCAATGATACTTTCATGGAGTAAAATGTAGATACAAAAACAGAATATGCAGGTCCAAGTTTTGAAAGAATATGATAAATGCATTGTTTGTCTTCCCTCTTAATCTTACATTCCGAAAATAAGAGTTTAAGAGTTTTGTACTTAGATAAATAATATTGAATGCATGAAAAATCACTTGGATTTAAAAAAATCAACTTATTTCGAGTTGATGACCTCGAATTTCATTGTGTTTACCAAACACAGATTCCAAGTTGTCCCAAGCAGCATCAGGTTCATCAATTCCAGATATGTGGAATCGCAAATCAGTAGAGATTGACATCCCAATCAATGCATGAGCTTCGCCACATCTATTTGCCCATTTTATTTTCTTATCATCATCAGTGGTTTCTGTTTCTTTCCTTGAGGTAATTCTGAAAAGTCTCCTACTTCGTAGAACATCCTCCATACGAGATTTCCATGAGAAATAGTTGGAACTGGTAAGTAGAATATCACAAGGGGCGGCCATATTTGTAAATTAATGGCTGTAAAAGTAGAAACCAATAGCCTGGATGCAAAGAGCGCAAAAAAATAGGCGGTTTAATAAAAAACGGCACTGAAAACTGACTTCGGATGATGAAGTTATGCTTGAACAAAGAAAATGTTGAAGATGTCCCCAATAGTGACGTGGCACATAAAGAATGACCAGCTAAAAAAAAAGACCCCCCTCTTCCCAAGATGAACCTTTGACAATCACTTTACAAGAAAGTTGCTTTAAGTGAATTACTTTTATAAAATAAGTGATTTCACTTTTACAATGATGTTACTTTTAAATAGTGCAACAATAAAAAAGAAGTTAAGTGACTCACTTTTTATTTTTATTTTTTATTATTTAAGTGAGATGCACTTATACAATAAAGTAACTTGAAAATAGAAATTGCATGCACTTTTTCTTTTAAAAGTAACTTCCTAAGATTTGAACTCAAGACCTAATAAGGAATAAAACATTTTTGAATCAAGTGAGCTAGATTAAAATATATGTAAAATATGAGAATGATGAAGGTTTTTTTTTTAACTCTTCTTGCTTAGTTTCCGTGCTTGCCTTTTTATTCTGCAAATCACACCATAAACCAAAACAAAAATCTTTTCCATACTTGTGGGGTTAGATTTCGTTAGCTTGCCCGGAAAGTCTACGTTTTCTCTCTGTTTCTGATTTGCCGAGATCGCACAAGGTGCACGGCAAAGAGCATACGTAGCCGAGAAAAACCCTTTTCGTTTCTGTTTTTGATTCGCCGAGATCGCACAAGATGCACGGCAAAGAACATACGTAGATAGGGAAAGCAACAATCCGAAACAAAAAAAAGATCTAATAGTGAAAACTGATAAAATATGAGATATTTTTTTCTTTAAAACCAGAAAATAAAAAAAATTCGTCATTGTAACATTATACCTTCAGATCTGATGAAATACACGTTTCTGAAGCAACCGGGAACTGTTTTCAATCAAACGAAAACTATTTCCCAATGGAAACAACGCTCTGGACACAATGAAACACCTCCCACAGCCCAGAAATGCACAGAAATACCAGAACCAGAAACCCTTTCAAGTTTCGGCAACAACAGTTTAAGATCTAGATCATAACCGGAAGCGGCTCTTCATAAAAGCTCTGATACCATGTTGAGGTACATAGGGTACTCACAAAAGACCGAACACCTAGAGCAACCACTTCACACAAACAGATCACAGATCGATACACCGATGTTTTGACATGGTTTAAACTCTCGTGAGGGAAACACTCCACGGCCCCAGCCAAATAGCTTTTACGGGACAATTTATTATGCAAAGAAAGAAAGTTACAAATAAGCTTCTCATAATCGATCAACTTTCCAATGACCCTCCATGCTCTTTAAATAGATATCATGGACCAATCGGGTGTTAAGCCACGGATCAAGGGTATGTATGATCTAAGAGAAGTTGAGCCATCGGATCACTCTATGTCGGGAACATATCGTGACCGTCGGATTAAGTATTTACAAATGCATACTAATGCATACTAAAGAAACACACTTTTCTTAACGGATATATTACACAAGTTGATCTTAACTAACTCCTAAGTGTCTAAATATCCTAACAAATAGGAGGCATAGAGAGAAAGCATTACATCACAATATTTACTTCTTCATCCGAATGTTGAACAAGAGCATTGTTGATGACAATTTTCGCCACCAACCATACTTAGTCGACAACGAGTTGTCAGGCTCTCCTACCTATAAAATTTCTGCCAAAATGCCTAATGCCTACCGAGTTGAACCACCTCCAATTGTTGAATTCAAAAACTAACCAATGTCTCTAGCTAGCTTGAGATTGTCTGGGGTTTCCACCATTAGGGAGTCTTTGGAATTTTTAATTAAACATCTTGACAAATGACAGTTTATTGCTCATTGTTAGATTCTACAAGCATATTACAGGTTGTTATGGTACATATTATTGTTCAGCAAAAATATATGCAAACGTTGATTTAAGGAACTCGATTTCGCTTGGTGGCCTAGCTTGTGGCTTTTCTCGTCACATTTTTCAACTACCTCCGTTCTCCTTGCAAAGTTTCCCTTTCAATATACTTCTACCCAAAATTTTCTTCATAATCTGATGACTTCATGGCAAAGATATTTTATTTACTCTCATAGAACCCCAAAAGGCTTCATTCACTTTTTTCCATTATAATATGGTTTATTCTTTTATATATATATATATGAAAACAATACTAAAAACAATTTCTTATTAATTAAGATGGATTTTATACACCATTTCCTTGTTACACATTACACTTCATGCCAACTGTCCATGTTATATAAGAAATAAAAGGTAATTTTTATCTATCATGTGAAGGTCTTTTCTTATGTGTATCGTTCATTCAATCCCATGAGCCAAGTCAAGCCGCATAACTCCAAGCCTAGAGCAAGTCATAAGTGAAGTGGATTAAATGAAAAAAGTTTGTTATTGCTAAAACAAACACTTTTCCCAAATGGTCGAAGATATATGCCAAGAGAACTTGAAAAGGAAGCGTTCAATTCGACCATTGAACGGAGCAACAATTAATGCATATGTTAAGAAGACAAATATATTTGTGACAGTGGAAGAAGGCTTTCCACAACATGGAATTGATAATATGATTCAAAAGTAAGTTTGTTTGTTTGTTTGGAATGGCAGTCATTCAAGAAGAGGTTGCAAGGGTCGAGGAGTTGAGGAAAATGTTTTCATGTGTAAGAACCATAGTAGCATAATTCAGTTGTATTAGTAGTTTATGTATAGAAATTTGGAACAATTTGAATTCGTCGAATATTCAATGTAGGTGTAATACGGATATGGGTTTTTACTAGTGAACAATAAATTTTTTAAAAACAATTTAAAAAACCAAACTTTAATTATTTGAACATTATAAAACAAAAATACAATTCAATTTAATACTATCTTATTAAAATAATTATTAATAACTACTTGCCCTCTCACACTAACAGTATTCTAGGTTCTTGATATTTTTTGTTTGTTTTTTAAATAAATGTTTGATTTTATTATATAAATATCTATGTATATTTATGGTGTATTTGTGAATATTTGATTAAAAGTATTATATGTAAGCATTCTACTTCCGTATTTTATTCGTACTAGATTTTTTCATTACGTATTTTTTCCGTATCGAATCGTATTCGTATCTGTATTCGTACTCGAATTATGCTACTATGGTAAGAATAAACCAATAATGTCCATTCATGGGAGGAGGAAATGCTATTATTTTATAAGAAAAAGAAATGTTAAAGTGTAGTAAAATTAATTTTTGTTAAAAATTCTTTGGATTTTCTAATTGGTGGAAGTCCTAGTTGGTTGAGAATCACTTGGGATATAGGTTGGATTTAATCGTTAACAAATGATTTTTGAAATTTCTCATTAAAAACTACCACTGTCAAGTAACTCTTTAAAAGAGAGAGATATATCACTTGTGCACGGAGGCTAGTCTATGCAAAATAATCACTCACGCAGTTGGTTTATGAAAAATTCATCGACAGGAGGTATGCATGAGTAGCATATTTATTTATTTTTCCTTATTCATTTCATTCTTTCGTTTTTTTCTCCTAGAGGATTTAACATGTTGTTAATAGTAGATGTTTCCTTAGAAGTTTGCAAAAAGTCCAAAGGTTAAATTCGGTTTGAACTAAAATCTATTTGCAGTCTAGTTAATTAATAGTTTTATTTGCAGAGAAACAACATTACATAACTTATTATTGACCTTTCTTAGTACAAACCCCTCATTCTTCCCTCATTGTAAATTTGATTTTGTATTGTGCGATGTCGTCATTTTAATTTTGGTTTTACCTTAATTTATTTTCCATTTTCATTTTTTTGTTTATTTTGATCTTGATACATATCCATGTAATTTTAATCTTACTCTATATATCTTTACTTTATTTCTTACATTGTATTTTATTTATCATTTCAAACGTATATAAATAAAACAAAAAAACATATTTCAAATAATTATAACTCGATACATATATTTGAAATATTAAAAATATTTAGTTTTTTCTTTATAGGTTTGTTTAAAATATCTTCATTTTCTTTTATTCATTTATTTAATGTAAATAACTTTTTTTAAAGATTTGTTAATACATTAACTTAACAGTATTTTACCATTATCTTTTTATTGTCCCGAAGAGGCGCATTCTACAATCCAGTAGGGGGAGATGTGTAACTCCTTCTGTGCTCATCCTCAAACTAACACATGTTCTTTTCAAAATATAATAAAATATTATAAAAATATAACATGTCGGCTATTTAAAATATTTACCACGACATATATATAAAACTACACAAATTAGATAAATTAAAACGCTTCAACATTTATATTTTAAAAAGAGGTTTACACTTCGAGAGATTTGATCCCTCTAGGCGCTTGGTAGTTCCTCTTTAAGATGGATGTATGCTAGTATAAACAAAACAAACAAAAGAATTAGTATGTGTAAATACTAATACAAAGACAAAGACTTGTATCTTTAAAATTTTGATTTTTTTAGTTATAAATAACCCTAACTTGGTTTGTTTTACTTTATCTTTTCCTTTCTTTGTTTTATGTTTATTGGTTAGGTTATTATTTTATTTTTATTTTGTAATATAAAACTTAGAAAATAATTAAAATCAAGTAATATAAAAAATTAATAAACAAAAGCATTGTGGGAATAAGTTAAAATTGAAATAAATAATTTATATTTATTTCCATATATGTATTCAAGACTTGTGCATTAATTTTTATTAAGTTAGTTTCTTGTTTTAAGTGGCTTATAATATATGGTGACCATTCCCATCTATTCTGCACTAGCCAAGAATGATTTGAAGTGTTGTTTCCAAAGCAATCCATCTTGAGCATTAACAGGAATAACCCTCGTAAAATCCATATCGATACTTAAGGATCCATTGATATCATGAATAATAAAAACCATGCTCCAAAGTTATTTGGGGGGAGGTCCTCATACTTTACAAGAATATCAACAAAATTGAGTAATAAGGACCGAAGGTGGAGGTGTAAAAGTCCCTTATAATGCTCGGAAGGACTAGAAAGAAACTCAACTACATCAATAATGGTGGAGATATCCCACCTAGCCATAGGCCTTAGCCTACTTGAAGGAAAATTAACTAGTGCATATGGTAAGGTGTCATCATCATCGTTGAATAATCAAGTGGAATTAACAAGAGCATCAACATTTGCAACATGAGGATTGGATGAGCCACTAACAAGAGTATCCTAAAGAAGTGAAGAAACAATTGCAATAGGAAGGTTGGATGAGTCATCAATAGTGTCCAAAGCAATTGTAGGGGTCTACCCAGATACCATAGAATGATTACCTGGGAGAGTACTTGTAGAAATAGGAAGAGGACCAACATCATATTATGAATGAGAAGGGTCAAATAAGACACAGTGTGAATCATATAAAAGAGGAATTCCAGAGTTACAAGAAGAGGCATGATCCATGGAATCATGTTGAGAAAATTTTGAAGAATATTTAGAAAGAACTAATGGGAGAGATCTTGGTGGAGTGTAAATAAGAACATCATCAAAGGTGACCCCTCTATATTCAACCACCTAGTGGGTGGTGGGATCATAAAGACAATGTCTTTGAAAATGCTTATTGTAGCCAACTAGAGTGGAACAAGGTTTTGAAGATATTGATATGTTTCACCTTTCATTAGGAGAATGGGTCCATGCACAAGATTCAAAATTTTTGAAATGCCAAATAGAGGGTTTGTTTCCAAACCATTTATCATACATAGTTACACTTTAACAACATGAGCAGGGGTCTGATTCATGATTTCAGTTGCACAAACAATTTCCTCTCTCCATAAAGAAAGCTTCATCTTTTTGGAGTGAAGCATGCAATGAGCCATCTCAATGATAGCTATATTCTTCAATTCAACCACTCCCTTTTGTTTTGGAGTATATGGAAGGGTTTTTTGCCGAGAGATTCCATGTGAAGTGAGAAATGACTAGAAATCCTTGCCAATATATTCACCTTCTCTATTAGTGTTGATACACTTTATCTTCTTCTTCCTTTGATTCTTCACTAGAGTTTTGAATACATTAACTTCTTGAACACCTTATCCTTGGGGTATACCCAAAGAAACCAAGAAAACTCACTAGTGAAGGTGATAAAGTACTTGGTTACCACGAAAAGTATTGGCCATGTGGCCACAAAGGTCACTATTAATCTTGAATCAAGAGGTTGAGAAGCTTGCCTTACTATGTCTCTAGCAAAGGAATCTCAATGATATTTCTCCATCACACACCCCTCACAAACACCATTCATTGATTCAATATGTGGAAGATCATCTGTCATATGTAAACACATCATATGTAATAAATATCCAAAGTTGGTTTTACTTAAACGCCGATGCCATAACACTTTGGTGTCATTGACATTGGCCACCATAACAACAAACCCTTTTCACTTCAAGAAAGGAGTCTTCCCCAATTTGCACATATGATCATATTCATCAAAATACCTTAATGTAACCACTTTAAAATCATCATTCATGTCCTTTACAACCCATCGATCTAGCCATGATTCCACCTTTTTATTGGTTTGTGTGATGCAGTAAATACAAAGAAGATTTGGTCCAACACTTGGAACATGACAAACATCTCCAAACTTAGTTGGATCTATGATGGCATCAACACAACCTAAAACTTATACAGTTAAATTGCAACCAATAAACACTTTCTCTCCATTGTGTTATCATCTATAATTAAAGAGGTGTTCATGTTTGCTCATATGTTAGGTACCTCCTGAATCAACAATCCACTCTTGCTAAGCAGAAGAGGACCAATATGCAAAGTGCACTGCTAAAAGTGCATTGTGACAAGAACCAACATTTTCATTGAAAATATCTCCAATTCATTTTGTAGACCTCACAAGCTCTTTGATTTTCTAAATACGAGAAGGGCAATACTTGAGTCTTGAATAGCTTCCCTTCATTATAGTGGTTGCATTGAGTTTTTTCTTTTTGACGAAATTTGAGTGTTCCCTTTGCCTCGATCAAACTCAAGTTTAGGAGGGGTTGAGATAGCCTTTTCATGGGATTGATATCCAGGGGGTAATTCACCATGTTCCTCAAAGTAACTTGATGTTGGATCATAATAAATAAAGCCTCCTCAAGGGAAGTAGTCGTATCACCCTTGATAAATACAAGGATATTATAAAATATGATAGCAAAAGACAAGAGATAAATTATTTAAAACAATTCTTATAAATTATGATTTTGATTTTGTCTTTCCTCCTAATTTTATGATGTTAGAATTCATGTTTTTAAACCTTGCAATATATTCTTCAATAGTGTCGAACTCAGTCATATTGAGATTTGAACGTTAGGTTTCAATCAATTCACTTTAGTGGTATTCGCAGTTCCAAAGGAACTCTTGAAGGTGTCCTAGATTTATTTCGCACCTTTATTGTCCTTGGTATGATGAATTAGATATGGTTCAATAGGTAGAGTGATAAACCCAAGAGCTTGGTCCTTTAAACATATGAATGCATATTTGTCATCGTTAGCAATTGGAAGGGGTTTCACCAAATATACCCATAAAAATCTACTTACAAGGAGGGTAGTCATTTGATATACTCAAGTATGATAATTAGCCCCATTCAATCAAGGACACATCCACTTTGAATAGGCTTAACAACAACAATGCAAGCCTCCATATGAAATAAAGAGGCCTTAAATTTTTTACCTTTATAAGACCAAAGGGTAAAAACATTAGGTAATCCTAGGAAAGGACGCAATGAATTAAAGAAGAGTTAAAAGACCTTAGGAATACCCAAGGAAACCATCAAGGAGAGGTGTTGACCTTAGAGAGGGTTTAAGCTTCTATAAACCCTATAACCCCCTTATTGTTCAGGATTTCTACCTTATAGTGAGGAGATGGACACTACCAACTGGGTGGGGTTGACAGGTAAACACATTGATTATATTGCATTTAGTTGTTGCAAAAGAAAGAGATTAGAATTGAGAGAAATACCTCTTTTCGACGGCTGGTCCTAGCTTTCGCTTGGTCTCTCGCTTGATCTCCTACTTGCTCTTCTGCTTGACGAACCTGCAACACAAAAGATACCTTCCTTAGTGTATCTTGGATATAATGAATATGATGAAAGAATAAACAACTTGATCATCAAATATAACAAGATATTAATCCAAATGAATATGCAATCTAGTAGACATTCTTCGACCTTTTTATTGTCAAAGAAACATGAATCAGTACAATATACCTGACGTGTAGAGATGTTTCTGCAACCGGATCTTGGGCTCCTGCTCTTCACTTTGACTTGGGAATTTCTCCAGCGTAACAGTACTCAAAGCATTCTTTCTCAGTCTTCTCTCTAAGTGTAAGTAAGTCTAACCCCTCTCATGGATCCTCGTTGTATTTATGGGACAAGGCAGACAGTTTAGATTGAGAGGTGGTTGGATTGGGACGTTGGGGAAGTTGCAGAACCAACTTCAACTAATCCCAATTCGTCAAATTAATATATTTTTTGATTTCATATTAAGATGTATGCGGGTTTCATACAACAAGAGTAGCGTACAGGAAGCAACTTCCGTGCTTTACAACATGCGTTTACAACATTTTGGGAGATGTACACTGGTTGTCTTTGAGCAAAGTAGGGTATTTTCTCAAGGTGTACGCTGGTCTGCTATAGAGAGAGGGGCGTACATGAGGTAAAATCATGAGAAACTGCAATATTTTTAGCTGAAGAGTGTACTTCTAGCAGCAAATCATCCAAGTCAAACAAGCTCTTCAATCCTAAGTGTCCTTTTGTGTGATCAACAGGGTAATGTGATCACAGACGGAGAAGTGCAGATTTGACCTATAACAGATGCCCTCTAATGTGTGAGGTCAGAGGGAAACGATGGCCGAAATAAATTATAATTCCAAGTCAAAGGAGGAGCAAGAAACCGCAGAACCAAGTCACAAAAAACGCCTGAAACAACGATCAAGGTCAGCGAGCAAATTACAATATTGACATCATATAGATGTGTAGCATGATACAACATGATCTCCGATACATAACTAGGAGATGTATATATATCATGGCCACTGAAATACAAGCATGGATCCATGTCAAAATGAGAGATCATAGCCATAACAACAAACTGGATCTATGTCTCATGAAGAGCCAAAATGAGTGAGGCTCAGTCTTGCGCAGCTTGGGCGAGAACATAAATATGGTGATGCTATCAGAATCCCAAGGTCTTCATCCAAACAACCCAAGGAACAAACCCTATCCATGTGAATAAATGAGCTGAAGTCGAACATGGGGGGTATCATTTGATTACCGGTCATTGATGTATACCATTAACAAACGCGAGGGATTCCATCGATAATGATAATGGGGCCCAAGGTACCTAGTACGATCCAACAAGTATGAATAAGAGGACTTGAAGTCAAACACTTGAAGAACCTGTCGAATAAGAGACATTGATGTATTCCCATTATTCAATAGTGAGGGAAACTGCCACTGATGACTGCAATCCCCAAGGTACTAACCGAAACTCTAAACTTCGTTCCCAGAGCATAATGAGCTGAAGTCGATGGGAAGAAGTCCGCTGGAAGGGAGGCATTAATGCATCCTCCATCATCCAACACGAGGAACACTCACAGGTATGAGTTGATGTGGAATAGGACGAGTAACAAGATGAAACAAACTGACACCAAGACGTCCAACACATGAAGTCAAGGTAAACTGCAGAATGGCCAACAGAGGTTGTATCCTTGAACAGTGAGCACGACACAAAGTGACTTAGGCAGTTTTCAACATGAAGGGGAAAACGATATAAGTCTGCAATGTAGGAGACATAACAGATCCTCCATATGGTTGGAAGAATAACCAACTGGGTGATTTGACAACTCGGAGATCAGTTTCACCCTAAGGCCAAAAACTAAAACCCAAATGACATGAAAGACTCAAGTAGGTGCTGTGTTCAAGGATATGACTGACTTAACTGCCTTTGAAACTGAAAAAGATGTGATACACCCTTCTTATCCCTTATTCTTTTTGGTAAAAGAATGACCTTCATGTTGTTTTAATAAGTCCAAGAAAGATAGAAAACTTAATAAGTCCAACCATGTAATAAGTTTAACGAGCCCATGGGAGGAAGACTCAGGACCTTCTTCATTGTTTACAGAGTTCGAAGAAGAGATAGAAGAATACTCTATAATATTGATCTCTGGATTTTAATATCGAGCCGAGATCTGTTCTTGCTCGCTGGTGTTTTCAATTTTAAGGAGTCTAAAAAACTTAAACAATAACTCCATACACCTACTTGTGGATTTTAATACCGAGCCCAAGTAGGTTAATGCTCGCCGGTGTTTTCCTATTTATAGAGTCCGAAAAAATTAAAAATCCTCTATATACCCTCTTGTGGATTTCACATCGAGCCCGAGTAGGTGAATGCTCGCTTGGTGTTTTCATGTTTAGAGAGCCTGAAAACCCTAAAGAGAGGCTCCAAAGGTCCTTTTTCGTACAGTTAGTCCCCTCCCACAAAAAAGTATAAAACAATGAGAGGAGAACTCTTCTAGCCACATATGACTAGAGTATTCCTTTTTCGTAAGTAATCCGCAAAGGTCTGGAAAAGGGTTTAACTTATACCTAAGCGGATGGACTTTCAATTCTTTTAACAAGCTTGAAGAGAGAAAGTCTGCTTGACAATCTTGTTTAGTTTTTCATAGTCAAAACAAGAGCTTAAAACGACTTAAAAGACAGTGCTGTGAATATTTAATTAATATTATTATTTATAACTTAATAGATTATTAGGTTATTAGTGAAAGGTCGTAACCCTTCGTTATGATTGCTCAAGTCTTATAAAGGCCATCTTATTGTAAATTTATAATCATCATCTAATATATTATTCTTATTATCATTCAATATGAAAGTCGGATACGACTATTAAGCATCCAACCGGATACGGTTGCTGCATTTGGTATCAGAGCTCGGATTCGGCTCCTTCGACCTGAGCTCGGACTCGGCTCCTCCGACTATTGAGCTCGGTTTCGGCTCACCTATCCTCATTCTCTCTACCCATCTTCCACAACACTCTCTCCACTTCCTTAGTCCATCGCCCATCACCCACGCCATTCACATAGCTCCACTTGATCGGTGGACATCTCTCCACTGCCCTCGTATAGTCCTCACAAAGATTCACTCCACAATTACCTCTCATCACACCCTCCAACACTCCACACTTTCCTTCGCCCATCTCCCATCACCCATGCTATTCACATCGCCCTCAGGCATCCACTCCAGCTTAACGACTAGCTCCAGCGTTTCACTCCTCCTCGCCTTCCCCCCAGCTCCTTTGCCACCCCCAGCTCCCAATCCCCGCGCTCCTACTCTTCCAGCCGTCCAACATCACTCCACTCCACCTGCGACCTCACTCAACCACGTCCACACTCACTTACCTTTGCTGCGCCCTTCTCCAGCGCTTCTCCACGAATCTTCCCTCCACTCTCGTTCCCCTTCACCCAACACACCCCCCAAGCTTCCATCATCTACAACTCCACGCTCCTTCTCCCACCACCATTCTACGTCCAGCTCCACACTACCGCATTTATCCTCTAGCCAAGTCCATCCTTGCACTGCGCCTACCCCCGCTCGTTCACTCTCACGCCCACCTTCATGCCACGTCCCTCCCTTCTAAACTTCTGCAACACACCTCTCCCCTCTCCGCCTTCATCATCCACGTATCCCATCCATCCTTCCGCCAGCCTTCACTCCCACTCGCTACCTCCATCCCCTGCGTGCCTCCTCCATCACTGCTTCTATCCACGATCCCTAGCCCCTACACTTGGCTCCTCGCCCTCTCTCCTCCATCAAGTCATCATCGCGCTACATCATAAAACCCATTTTTGGGCTTACTAGTTATTTCATTCCTCCAACCTACCATACCAAGCTTAGGGATCAAAACCCTAAAACAATCTTAAATTCAAATAATAATATATTATTATTAGAATTAAACCCCCAATTCAATAGCGCTTCCCAAGTTGACATTTATATTATCATAATAGTTTAAAAAAAAACTATTATTTTGGAAAAAAAATATAATAATTATTATTATATTTTCAAAATTAAAAATATTGAAAACTATATAATAATATTATTATTTAAAAAATAAAAAAATTAAAAATTAAAACAAAACAAACTGTATACAAAATATTATATAGTTTATGAAAATAATAATAATTAATTAATTAATTAATATATTATTATTCAAATTTCACCTCAAAAGCCAAAATAGCGTTCTACAAACATCCATGGCATCTTATAGTAAGAGTGACGAATTCATAAATCTCCTTGAGGAAATCCTTAAGGACATAGATGAAATAAAGAAAACTATGGACGAAACATTTAAAGTAAATGTAGATGGAGGTGAAAATCACGTAGAAGAAGCCACCCAAGTTGATGAAAAAAAGGAAGATAGAGTAGGCCAGTATGTCACAATCACAAACACACGAAGGACAGATATCATCACAAAGACAGCTATAAAGAACATCAAGGGAAGCAACTATAAAATCTATCACACACAAGATAAGACCAATGTTCTTATGAGCATTATAAGCACAAGGAGCCCATTCAAGGGAACTGACACAAAATGTGTTGGGGATAACAACACGAAAATAATTAAGGTCGTAATGTATGTTGAGCATATTCAATTAACGATAAACATAGTTAAAAGAAGCAATCACACAGGTAGAAATAACGTAAACAAAACTTCACCAAGTTCGTACTTATTGCAAATACAAAGACATAATAATCAAAATGAGGCAATGGTCATAATCAAAATCGCACCTCTCAAGTCATCAGTGTGACATAGAGCCAGAATAAAAGACGACATTAGGAAAATACTCAATCTTTGCAGACAAAGCTGTCCTAAGGGGAAGGCAATGCTGTGAATATTTAATTAATATTATTATTTATAACTTAATAGATTATTAGGTTATTAGTGAAAGGTCGTAACTCTTCGTTATGATTGCTCAAGCCTTATAAAGGCCATCTTATTGTAAATTTATAATCATCATCTAATATATTATTCTTATTATCATTCAATATGAAAGTTGGATACGACTATTAAGCATCCAACCGGATACGGTTGCTGCAGACAGCTACTAGGATCATATGTTCATGACTTGCCAAAAATATAATCTCAATAATCGAGTTAGTAAGTGATGACAAAATTTCTCTATGACATAATAAATGATCAATACAATGTCTATATTGGTCCGTCAATAAAGAAACTAAGTCATATCGGTTCAATGCTTTGAGAATCTAGTGAAAATTTGAAATATCTAGGGTAGATTACTTCACCAAACATGTAGGTATTAGTGATTAAATAGGACCCTTTAAGAGCAATCTGAAACTATATACTTTTGCAAAAGTGGGTAAAGATTAAAGTCACTTTTATATAACTAGTTTCAAATTAGAAAATGAAATATCACAATTGAAAAATATAGGGCAAGAATTGGAGCAAACCCTTGATCTTCTTCCACTCGTTGCGATCAAACCGGAGTACCAATCAACCTTCCGCTTCCACCAAGTAAGTTCAATCCTTCCAAACTTGCATTTTCATGTATTTTTTGTCAATTTCTGTGGTCAAAAACCATTGTTAGGAAATTCTCACATCGTGCTCTGCATGAGGAAGAGCAACGTTCTAAATGTGCCTGTGTAGTGTAAGGAGCAGCGTACACCCCTGAAAGTAGGCTAAAAGTTGGAAAAGACTAAAAATTGACTGTTGTTTGGCAGGATGGTGTTGGTATGGAGAGAAAGAGAACATGAGGACATGGATAGAGAAGCATTGCAAGATCCAACGACCCTTCATACACTCAGAAGATGTGGATTACTGAAATTCTATAGAATGGTCAACATGCGGGCACAAATCCGCTTGCTTGAAAGACTTGTCCAATACTGGGATGCAAATGTCATGGTGTTTGATATTCGAGGTGAGATACTGGAGCTCACCATAGATGACATTTACTTTATCACGGGTCTCTCTCGTAGAGGAGAGTTGGTGAATCTAAAAGGGTCTTCCCGCAATGTGGGTGCCTTGTCGGTGCAAGAATATGTCAATGCTCACTGTTGACCAGGAAGTGAGAAATGTGGCAGTCAAGTTCTCATCTCGACTGTTACAAGCTTCCCTCTTCAAGTTATTCTGAGTGTTCTCAACCGAATGGGGGGAAGTGCTTCTCAACATATTTCCTCGAGGCATTATATGCACATAGGTGTTGAATGCTTGCAAGGGTATGTTTATGACTGGTGTTCGAGTCTTTTGGAGAACATGAAGCTTCAACTCTCGGGGTGTAAGACCGGGAGAATGAAGAATTTCGGGTATGGGAGCATACTTTGCACCTTCTTCTTTGAGAGGGTGCTTGCTATCAGTTTGGGCATGGCAATGGTCCCTATCAACCCTCGTGAGCCAATGCTGTCCCGTTGGGGTGAGATCTTCCTCCGCCAGGGTGGTGGCGAGGGCAACCTTTGTTACCAAGAGGATGACTTCTGGGGTTGGTGGGAACGACAGGTGCCAGCTCTTGAGCAGTTTCCGTATGCAGGCCTAGACTTCCTTCATGATCCTGAGCTGATACTTCCTCCAGGAGCAGCTTGGGGAGATATAGGTATGTTTATGTTTTTGAAAAATTATTTAATTTTTTCAATTTTATGTATATATGATTTTTATGATGGGTTTGAAATACTGAAACAAAGTGTCAAATGCAGATGTTGGACTAGTACGCCTTGAGGGACACCCATATAATTTCGTGAGACCAGTAGAAGTGGGTGCAGCTGATGCCACACTTGGGACCCTAGAGAGGAAGATGAGTCGGTTGACTCACGACATTCCTACATATCATATTGAGCAGATGCCAGTTGATATGCAGGAGGATGTGGTTGGCGTGCCCCCAACCTGGATTAGGTTACTGTGGAAAGTAGCTAGACTGGTCATATGATACCGAGAGGCAGCGGAGGCTGATGAGGCCCCACCTTCTCCATAAGAGAAGGATATTCTATGTATATTTTTGAGGCCATCGAGCCCAATTTTGTATCTTATGGCATGACTCTGTGACAGACTTATGATACAAACTCATACTATTTTTTTTTTGATACAGTATCGGATATATATACAGTATCGGTTATATTTACATGTGTGTTATTGTGTTTTATGCATGAATTACTTATGTATGTGAATGATGCAAATGCCAATCTAGAACATAATTTGCAAATGAATCAGCTAATGTATCCAGATTCCTTGGGATATGTTGATATGTGATATAACTAAACTGTCTCTCAAGTAACTTAACGTGCATGAATTGACGTAGCAAAGTAGGATCTCTAACCTGATAAACACCCTGTAACTGAAAAACAACTAACTGTGAGTCGAGCCGTACCTCCAAATGTGAAATGCCATGAAATAGGGCATCTCAGAGTAGCTCTATGATTGCACTGTATTCAGCCACATTGTTGTTGTGGGACCTAAACAAGCCCCTCCCGAAGACACCAGTTGACTAGTTGGTGAGTAAATAACCCAAGCAGCCGCGACCAATTGACAAGTGTGGTGGCTAGCGCTATCAACAAACCCTATAAAGTGTTCAGTCGACATATGAAACACAAAGCAATAAATGCATAAGACGTAACTACAACTGTAAACAAAGCTAACTGTACAAAATGTACAGCTAAAAATACATGAAAAAGCACAGATGCACAAGCGTAGTACTCCTTCAAGTGGGATCAATGCCTGGAATCTCATCATGAGACCGGGCAAAGATGTCACGGAAATCATTAAAAATATTGGTGTATGGAATGATCTCATCAAGATAACAGTCCGCTCCAATAAAGATGTTTTTGGTGACCTCAGGTTCAGTGGAAATGTTGATCGGGATGGTTCTCGTTGTACTCGTACTATTCCCTTCGACAAAAAAATCTTGTGAAGTGGAAGGGACAGAGGACCAATCAACATTCTCACTGGGTCTCGAAGAGAACTCACCTCTCTCTATCAAGTTTAGAACGGGAAGTAAATAGGACCTGGGGTGTAAATGTTCCCAAGGGTGTCTCGGGCCTATCATAGCTTCAAAAAATGTTTCGTCAGAGGGAAAAAATGTGTCCAAACTATCAGGAAATAAGTTAGAGTCCGTTGACCGTGCAGAAGCATGGTCCATATCCGACTTGTTAGAGACCAATGGAGTCATGATATGTTCTGTTGCGGGTTGTTGTGAATCCACATGAGTTATCTCTGCAATAGATATAGGAACAACTGGTTCTGATTTAGTAGGGAGAGTTCGTGGATCTGTCATTGAACATACCATGGAAGTCTCTGAAGATGAACATTCTTCAGAACCAACAAACAAAGTAGGAGAAGGAAGGTCAAAAGTGCCTATTAAGGACCCATAAAGACCTGATCCTAAACTCTCAATGACTGGGTTGGACAGATCAATCAATAGAATGGATGAATTCAATGAAGTCTGGTTGTTCTTCCGGGTAAACGAAAGTTGATCGACTGTGACGATCTTGCCTTCGTGGGGGAACATTATGACTCGGAAGACAGCTGATGGCACTGCCTGCATGGCAAATGTCCAGCTCCTACCCAACAACAAGTTGTAATCAAGTGGAGCATCCAGAACTTCGACCTCTACTGATACTAGTTTGCCTGCAAGTTCGACATCGAAGGATGGTAAGACTCCATGTGGACAGAAAGATCTTCCATCGAAGGCAATAAGTATCGTGTTCGAGGGAGCTAACTCAGGTTCACCCAAATCCTTCCAGCAAGAGATAGACATTATGCACGTTGATGCGCCCTCATCTACAACAGCTCGTTGAATGGTCTTGGAACCATGGACGACCTCTATTTGGAGAGCAACATGATACGACATCCGGTACTTGATATCTGTCATATCAAAGCGCGCAAGCATGGCAGATGAATCAACACTCCCAATCGCTACGAGGAGTGCACTGCGCTGCAATGGGAAACTTTGCAGTACCTCCAAGGTAGACATAGCACAAGGGGTTTGGGATAAGTCCTCCACAACATTGTAGTTGGGAGTAACCCACGCGTTAGGGTTGTGCATAGCCCGTTTGAAGACGCCTTTTGGTATCTTCGGCAGCGCCTCCACTGGAATGTGAAGAGGAGTAGAGGATTCAGGAGCATCTTTCTGTTGCGGATCCAGGGTATAGTTCCTTGCTCGAGTTTGCAATAAAGTATCTGAGTTAACCATGTTAACGAAAGACTGATCAGCAGAGGTGGCACGAGTGGTGCCCCTAGCACTAGAGCTGCCATAAGCTAAACTCTGTCCATGAGGGAAAGGGTCTTTTAAGACAACTGGTTTCTTCTCACGGATTAGCTTCTGGGCTTCTTCCATTAGAGGGCATTGATGGGTAAGGTGGTCCTCTTGACACAGTTTGCAAGGGAACTTAGCCTTCCGTTTCTCTCTTTTACCCTCCTCGACATTTTGCTTGTTGTTGGGATTTTGTTGGTTTCCCTCCCCTTTCTTTCCCTTTCTTTTGGGCTGCTGAGAGCCCTTTTGGTTTGTTTGCACCTGCTGTATAGATTCTGTAGTAGAAGGGGAGGATGCAACAGAATTTGCTTCTGCAACAGACTGTTTGACTGACAAGGTGTGAACCTGCTTTGTTAAGGCATCAACCGCTGCAGAATCGACTGAACCCACAATGCCATCAGCAAGTGGTGTAGGTTTCGGTCTACCTAAGTCTATATTAGACCTCGGCGCATTAGGAATAATTTCATATAAAATCGCAGACTGAGCATAGACCAAGTCCAGCTACTGGGTTCTCAAAATGGATTCCTCTTTGGAAGACACCCCTGAAGTGGCAACTTCCTTAGAAACATAAGGAAGAAGAGACTTAAGATACCATTCCAATAAGAATGCTAGGGGGATGTCGGCCTTGATGAGCCTCTTTCGCCTTCGCCACTCCTGAATGTGATCAGATAGGTGAGTGGCCTTGTTTTGTCAAAATGTCGACAGAAGGTCCGTACCGGCATCGTACTGGAATGGAAGTTGAAAGTGGTTCAAAAACACAATGGAAAGATCCCGAAAGGTGTCATAGGTAGCAGCGGGCAATTCGATATACCACTTGGCTGCGACACTAGTCAAGGTTCTTTGAAAGAGCCTCAACCTTATGGAATCATTGTTCAGTGAGTTGGAGGAACACCAGAGATGAAAAGTTGTGACATGGTCACCGGGGTCCTCACCAGTCTCGCCTTCAAACTTCGGAATGTCCAAGGGAAACTTTGTGGGAATGGGTGGCCATGCAGTATCATGACGCACGGGGTCGTTCGTAAGCTTTGAAAGATCTGGCAAGTTTAAAGTTGCTAGAAACGATAAATGTGGTTGAGCCGATGGCATCTGGTAAACAGGAACATGGTATTGGGAACCACCCATTGCCTGGTTCGTGTACTGTTGGTTGGGGTTGCCCCCAGCCATCGGTTGTGAAACGAAAGGACTGAAATTATTCCACCCAAAAGATAGTGGATTGAAACCTTGCATGTTGGTCCACTGTGGCTGGGTGTTAGCCCCGCCATATTGCTGGTTAAACATATTACCCCCTCCTCCAGCAAACAAAGAGAAGGGAACACTCCCTGCAGGTATGTTCAATGGATTAACATTGTACCCTGCATAGGGGTTGAAACCAGGTGTGGTTGTAGTGCACGGTGCAGTCATGGTACCCATGACAGGCATAGATGTGGAGGGAATCTATCCTACAGTGTAAGTGGAAGCAACAACTTGTGTTACACCTTGAACCTGTTGTGTGGCAGAAGACTGAGTGAAGTTCATTGCGGGTATCCCAAACAAAGGGACATTGTTTTGTCCAAAAGTTGGTGTGGAGGCTAAGGCAGATGTCGAGGCTAATGAGCCCGACATGCCTAAAGTGCCAGCATTGAAACTGAAGGACGGAGTTGAGGCAGAAGCATTCTGCGACGAACTCGGGATGGCAGTGTTTGTGAAGGAAGGATTAACCATCCTTGTGTTCATAGAAGTTGTGGGAGTTTGTGAAACTCCCTGCTCGTCTCCTGGGTTAGCCATGGTATAACCTGGTGTAAACAAATAAGTACTATACTTGGGTTGTTGGAAGGAAACAAACACCAAAAATGGATCGTTGGGTCCTGTAAGAGGAGGGTTGAAGGGAGTATTAAACTCTGTAGCAGTTAAATCCTCAACCTCGACAATATCAAAGACTTGTCGATCCGGTGTTCTAGGTGGTGTCGCCCGTAAGTTCAAAAGAACCATGGGAATCAGTTCTCCTATGTCGCGGTGGCGGTGGAGGCTCCACTATGAGTTGGGGAAGGTTTTGCAACCTCCGAGACCGATGAAGATGTTGGTCCTCCACAACTATAACAAAATAAAACTAAGTAAAAGCCTAGTGGCCACTACAACTAAGGAGCAAACAACATACCACTAAAAAATTCCTAAGTAGTCAAACCAGGCAAACAGATAGCAAATACTCTCGGAAGCAAGTCTGGGATGGGTAGGGCCCAGAACGGACTAACAGAGTATCGACGGTCAGTTACGTGGCATCCTCCAGAGGTACATTGGGTGCAAGCGCTTGAATCACCAAACCACTTTCCCGGGATTACTGCCAGAGGGTTACCTTCCACGTCTGTCTAAGGTGAAGTGGGAATAAGCGCCCACTCTACTTGTGTAGAATCCTAGAGGTATGATATTAAGACTACCATCAATACGAAATAACCTGGGGGGACAATCATTTGCCTAGTCGAAACGCATGGGCAGGGTAGCAAATCCTGAAGTCCGAAAGGACCCCCGTACGCGAGTCAACTCTGGTTTATGGTTGAGAGGAAAGTGAGGGGCTATCCTCAACAATTCCAATCTTCCACGGCCTCATGCTTAACTCTGGTTTGAGTAGAGCATCCTAGGACTATTTGATATAGATGGATTTACCTAAATGAAAGTCGTACTACGATTTTTGAGTAATGAAACCAATTCCTAGCAGTTTAAGGTGATTTAAGCTCGAAACTCTAGCCTAAGCTAGTTGATGTCGTGTATACCTAAAAAGAAAAATGTTGCTAATAAATTTTATTAAAGTTTCTTTTTAAGGGTTACTTGTTACTCAAGGGTTGTAGTGCGATGTGTGGAATGGTTTGTTATGAAAGTAAAGTACTTGTAAATAACTCTTTCAAATTCACAAAAAATTTCTCTTTTCGTTTATAATTCTTTCAAAAACTTGAAACCTAAGCAAACCTAAAACAAAATCTTTTTGTATTTTCTTTTAACGTTTCGAAGCAAACTATGCTACTTCAAAGCAATGCTAGACCTTACTACTAAGCTACTTAAAACAATTTTTGCTTTTTTTGATAAATGTAAAAGAAAAAGAACTTGTAAAAGTGCAAGTAAGACCCAAATATGAAGTGCAAGTAAGACTAACACCTAAATGGTTCAAAACAAACAAATCAAATGATTTGAAGAAGACTTGACTTACCAAATTTTTGCAAAAGAAAAACTTGAGACTTGGAGACGAAGTGGAAAAGAGAAAGGGAAAATAAATGCTTGTGACGGAAAGGTAGACCAAACAGGCTGCTCCTGAGCATCAAAACCCTAAGAAAACACTAAGCCAAGTAAATAAGTAAGCAAGCGAACCAACAAGTGACCTTACCAAACACAGGGACTCGAAAGAAGGCTAACTAGGAGGCTTTGACTCACTTGAACTGAACTGAAAAAAAATTAGGAAGTATCTAAACCAATCAACCTTTCAGAAGCAACCCTAAGGACTCAAACTTGAAGGTCAAACCCTAATGGAAAGGATAAGACAAAGAGAAAGTGTGCTAACGTTGCTACAAACAATTAACGATAATAACGTAGGTTTGTATGAATGCAATCAGGAACTAGGGCCAAAGCGTGCAGTTATGTCAAAAAAAGAACAATGCATGAACTTCAAAAAGGGCTAGAAGGCAGTGAAGACACTTACAAAGACTCAAGCAAGAAAAAACAAGCTAACAGACATCGGAGAGGCATACAAGATTCAACAAAGACATGGAAGGTCTCAGGGATCAGTGGAGGAAGCAAAGCTAACAACTGGAAAATAAACCAAAATCTTGGTAATCAAACCCTAACAACAAACTAGACACTACAGGAAAATACACCACTGTGCAGTGTATAAACCAGTGTACATTAGAAGAGGTACGCTACTGTGCAGTGCAAGGAGGAGAGTTCATCAGGTAACAAATGCTACTATAAGTAGGGAAGACCAGCGTACATGCCTCAGAAGGGCACAAACAGGATTTGCAAACAGTCAATTGAGATGAATCAAGCAAAAAGGACAAGTAACATAGACTTACAAGGCCTCTCAGACAATAAAAAAGACTGAAAAATGGGCTGGAAGAACACCTAACTAGGTCTCCTAGAGCAGTGAAACACACGGTTACTCCCCAGCGGAGTCGCCCGTCTGTTGTTCAGGATTTCTACCTTATAGTGAGGATATGGACACTACCAACTGGGCGGGGTTGACAGGTAAACACATTGATTATATTGCATTTAGTTGTTGCAAAAGAAAGAGATCAGGATTGAGAGAAATACCTCTTTTCGACGACTGGTCCTAGCTTTCGCTTGGTCTCTCGCTTGATCTCCTACTTGCTCTTCTGCTTAACGAACCTGCAACACAAAAGATACCTTCCTCAGCGTATCTTGGATATAATGAATATGATGAAAGAATAAACAACTTGATCATCAAATATAACAAGATATTAATCCAAATGAATATGCAATCTAGTAGACATTCGATTTGGGACAGGAAGGGTGTTTCGACCTTTTTATTGTCAAAGAAACATGAATCAGTACAATATACCTGACGTGTAGAGATGTTTCTGCAACCGGATCCTAGGCTCCTGCTCTTCAATCTGACTTGGGAATTCCTCCAGCGTAACAATACTCAAAGCATTCTTTCTCAGTCTTCTCTCTAAGTGTAAGTAAGTTTAACCCCTCTCATGGATCCTCCTTGTATTTATGGGACAAGGTAGGAAGTTTAGATCGAGAGGTGGTTGGATTGGGAGGTTGGGGAAATTGCAGAACCAACTTCAACTAATCCCAATTCGTCAAATTAATATATTTTTTGATTTCATCTTAAGATGTACGCGGGTTTCATACAACAAGAGTAGCGTACAAGAAGCAACTTCTGTGCTTTACAACATGCATTTACAACATTTTGGGAGATGTATGCTGGTTGTCTTTGAGCAAAGTAGGGTATTTTATCAAGGTGTACGCTGGTCTGTTATAGATTGAGGGGCATACATGAGGTAAAATAATGAGAAACTGCAATATTTTCAGCTGAAGAGTGTACTTCTAGCAGCAAGTCATCCAGGTCAAACAAGCTCTTCAATCCTAAGTGTCATTTTGTGTGATCAACAGGGTAATGTGATCACGGACGGAGAAGTGCAGAATTGACCTATAACACCCCCCACCCCACAAAAAGAAAAATAAAAAGGAGATGATCCAAGAAAACCCTAATTTTACAATCACAAGAGAAATTGAGTGATGCCACTAGCCAATATTTTTTGGATCAGCTAAAGAATTGAACAAGTAAGGTTTACACCTACTTTTGTACCATGTTGAGAATCACAATTGAAATCATGTTGAGAATAGAATGGAACCAAAGACAAACCCAAATTTTGCAATAACCCATTGAATCACAAGTGTGTGAAAGAGAGAAAACTCTAGTGTACTAGAGAATTGAATAAGTAAGGTTCACACCTAATTTAATAGCATGTTGATATTCACAAGTGAAATCATGAGAATTGAATGGAACCAAAGACAAACCCAAATTCCGCAATAAACTAATCACAAGTGTGTGAAAGAGAGAAAACCAGAGAGAGAGAGAGAGAGAGAGAGAGAGAGAGAGAGAACTCCCAACCACAACTCCGCTACAAGAGATATGCACAAGTGCACCTAAAAGAAAGAAAAAAACCAATCACAAGAGAACAACAAAGATGTGATTCCCTTAGACATAAAACACTTTATAAGAGAGATGTAGGTGCCCATAGACATAAAACAATTTACAAGAGATACCAAGAAGATCACAAGATGAGGAAATACAAATGAATGATGTATATTTATACAAAATTCAATTAGCATACTGTACCCATAGGAGGGGCTAATGAATCTATATGGGCAAGTTTGACTAGGTTGACCTTAACCATCCCTGTATTACAATAGATGAAATAAATGATCAAAGGATGGCATTAACAATGATTACAAATACACTTATAATACTAATGATACATATGAGTGTCCCATAGCACATGTGAATATTACACCCATAATTCGAACACACCACAGGTGAAGGAGTACACTCACAATTCGAACACACCACATGTGAATGAGTAGTGCGTAGATAATACCAACTTTAAACGAGAAACTTTCACATAGTGCACATTGCATTGAGATAGGGTTCATATGTCACATACCTAGTGACCTCACAGTGACTTTGGGGTCCTAGGTACTGAAATTTGCTAGCTGAATTTTCCTCTGATATGTAATTTTATTCTTCTAATGATTTCAATTTTACATTTACAACAAAACAATTATGTGTATAATTACTCATAAAACATATATGAAGGATCTACCAACTGTTTCCATAAGAATGCATTTACATAGCCATTATTTCGGTTCCATAATTCATATGATGAAAGAGAGTAATGTAATAAAAAATGAATACCATACATTTATTCACATAATGAACTTATCTGAAATATGGCCAACTGACTACAAACCAAGGACGTTCCTCCCATTCGTAGGATATATCAAGCCATATATTTCTTTAACAGAGCCACTCCCGAGCTGGGGCTACCCATCCACAAGAAGGTACCGATCTTCTACTACAACTACCCAATCCTCTATTCTCGATCAAGCTCTAATTACCCATTCTGGTGATGGTGGTACAACCATTGGTGGTATAGATATTATAATAGTGAAGGTGGATAAATGATGGAACAATGGTCTCTAGCCTGTTGTCTCCCAAAATTGGCATGCATTTGGTGAAGCCCAAAATGTGAGCACACCAGCTGGACGACAACTCTCGGAAGAGAAGCCAATGTCACCACACTCCTCTCTCCTCGCTTCAGGTTGGCTCTTCTCCAAATCAAGGGGGGTATCCCTAAGATAGGATCGCTAAGGCAGGTGCAACGAATGGCAAGGTGAACTGAAGAGGTTTCCTTAGGAAACGATTGTAACAGAAAAATGTATCTTGATTGGGTGATGGGAGGATCAGTCCTCGAGGAAAGGCTAGTGCCAGTATATCAGAGGGGAGAATGGAGTCAAAAGAGAGCTCAAAGTTGTGTCATATGTGACTGAGGGGGAAGGATCGCATGATTGAGCAAGCCCAGATCAGTCTAGTGTTTGACAATCAGAAAGAGTACTTCTTCTTCTCTAGCTGCGGGAGGTGCGCTATGCAAACCAAAGATCAATATTACACAATCAAACTAGATTAAATGCAAAGATCAATACCTGTGTATGCATGCTCACAAAGGGAAAAAGAAAGCAGATGCCAAGAGTTCTTCGCCAAAGGGAAAAAGAAGGCAGGCTGCTAAAAATTCTTTCACCTTCCAACGTGGTGGATTGTCACCCTTCTATGGCCTCTTATACAAATGCCGAAAAGAAAACGCAGAATCTTAAAAGTATTCACACTTATCAAAAACTCACAAGATCACGCCACATGAGGAGAGTGCTCAATTTATCCAAAGAATCCCATGGTATTTTTCATTAAGCTCAAGGAGAAGAAAACTCCCAAGTTTTTTCCATGTTTACAATGAAGGATGCTGGTCCTTTCTATAGGCCCCAAACCTCACCTACTTAAAAGATAATAAAATACTAATAAATAAACAGTAAGATGATAGATCCACTTTTCTCTCCATCTAAATGGCAACAGCTCATACATAACCGAGAAGAAACTCCCCCTAAATCAGAGGCTGGTTTTTCCAGGTGGACAGAGCATAGAGCTCTTCAACAGCAGCCTAGTGAGATGCTGTGGTTTTAACAAATCGGGCCTGCATCATAAGTGTCAAACCAACCTAATAATGTGTGATCTCCCCTCCCTCGGTCGCTAATGAAAACCGTGGGTTTCAACTGCATGCATTCGGCTGCCAATAAACAGCGTGGGTAGACCCAAACCTCACGACCTGGCTACCAGCTCGTAAGTAAAAAAAAAAGTTTAAAGGCCAAGTGTGGAGGTTAATGTGAAACGATTTATCCCAGACTGAAAACGACTGCCAATGCTTGCCACGACCACCAATCCACTTGGATGCCAAGTAAAAATAAAATCACGGGTCCACAGGTGGCTACCCGTTACAATAAGAAGACATCCTCAACTGCCAGTGTGAACCTTCGAAACTCCATGTAAGAGTAACAAATAGAAAACGTGGCAAGGTAACGTGTTGTAGCTTGGCGTTTAAAAGGAAAATAGGATCCTTTAAAGACTCGAGCTAGCGTTTAGATTGCCTCCATAAGTCCCGGTTTTATCGATCTATGAAATGGATGCCACCGAAAACAACGGAGATGACCCGTGGAGAGACAGGCGGCTCGGCTGCCCAAAAACGCGTGGATGAACCCAACTTTCAAATGCTTGAAATGACCCCCGAATGGTCTTTAATTTCTGCTGTGCTGATTAATTTGTTGAAAAAGAAAAACCAAATTCATGTTTAGCAGCAGCCCGACTCCAAGACTTACGGCCACAATCCATCTCATAGCTCTGTCAGCTATGATAACTCGGGCACACGCCACAGAATCATGGTGTAATTTATGTCTAACTAAAATTTCCATGCAACTGGCTGTCAGAGGATTTCTGCGGCTGATCCATTGGTCACAATCCCGCTAATTTGTGCATGCTGTCGCAGAGGTGGATCAGATTTCCTTCTTGGTTCCCTCCACACAGCAGTCGAACGGTGATGTTTCCTTAGAACAAGGGAGGGCAGCTCCAGATTTCGTTGGAGCTGAATTATAATGCCAGGGCATTCCACCGGTCACCTTCTTCTTCTCCTAGTTTTACTTTCCTTCACATCACCAGGTGAATTAATTGGACCAGTAAGCGTCTCATCAACAAGCTCTCCAATTTGAACAACCTTACCACTGCTTACTCCATAACTAAAATCAGAAGCTTGATTTCCGATTATCATTTGCTTTCACTGTCAAAGGACTACGTCCTGTTTCTGCCGAATCGGATGTCAGCTTGATTTCTACTTGATTGGCCACGGTGTTCTACAATTCTTTCACACATAATAGACATTGATCCTGGGTTATTGGTGCGTAATTTGCGATCTATGCATTTGATTTCCTCCATGTCCTCCTTTGAAAACTCAAAAACATCAATGTTTTCCATCAATCGTTATACTTTGCTAGACCTGGGGATTACAATTGTATTCCTTTGAATACCCCACCGTAGTGCAATTCGTGCTGTAATATTCAGTTTTTCTACTGATGCTTTGATTCTCTTCAATCCAGTAGTATCAGTAATTATCATCAAGACATGACCACGGGTATGCTCAGCAACAAATAACAACTGGCTCATTCCCAAATCAATCTCTGCGCTGACTGTAATCACCAGCATTTTCTTCCTCTGTCAAATGCATGGTCCACTTCTTTTGTGCTAGTTCTGTATGTGCATGGTTAACAAATCAAAATGCATTTTGAAAAGCATCTTCACATAAAATATCCACAATCACAGCAAATGTTTTAAATTAACAACATTAGGAAAATAGATGCTAAGCTGAATCGATACAGGAGAAATTTCATTTTGATTGGCCATATTGATCAGATTAGAAATTGGAATACCACTGCCAATGATCCATCCTTATGCACTATAGTGTCCTGCTGCAATTAGTAATCATAATTATGATAACCTGAGCACATTCTGATTGTTGGTTTGCATAAAAGTCTTCCTGCTGCGTCTGTGGACACCCCTGCCAAAATGGGGGGTAACATCTGGCTCCAACTGCGGGACGTGTGTTCATTTCGTGAGTGCGTGAGAACCTCAGACTCATGGTTACCGCAGATCAAATTTGGAAAAGAGAGAGATCATGTGGTGGGGATGGCTCAATTCACATTCCGTGATCACCACTTTTTACATAAAAATTGCAGAAATGACAAAATGATGCTAATAACAGTAAAAATGCTCATGCAAGAGCTTTATTCTTCCTACCTACACTATCCTAACATGAGAAGACAGAATGCTAAGTGTAATGGTACATCCAATGGAGCCATTTCAGCTTTTCTTTCATTCCCATTTGTCTTTTCTTGTGCTTGTTTAGAAACAAAGACAGAAACACATACCCCATGAAACAAATCTGTCCTACAACCTGTTCATGAAATAGGTTGAACTGAAACATCAGATTGTCAGGGTATAAAAACCTATCAAAGTTATGACAGGAGGAGTGTGCACAAGCAACCTATATCCACTGATTGATAGGGCTTAAGTACAAACCTCCGTCATAAGGCTGCTCAAGCTGTTCTGCTGAAAAAGTATTGCTATCTTCAATAAAATGAACTTGAGGCAAGTCCAAGTTTTCACAACAAAACTGTTCATGAATATTGTTAATGGTGTAAATTTGAAGCAGCTCCATTCCTTCAATATCTTCTGTTACGGCAACATGAATCTCTGCAGTAATACCTTCAACTAGGGGTCTTTGTAGTGCTTCTTCGATGGGATCTTCAATGATCTGTTCTTTAAGCTCATGATGAACCCTAGGGATGAGAGCATCATATTCCTTAGCAAGTTGTTCAATCTCATCAACTGTTCCATCATGCCAGCGAAGCAGAAACTTCTCAAAAAACTTTGCCACTGAATCTATGGATCCATCCAAAAGGCCATACTATCATATTGCATCTCCTTCCAAAGTTATAGCAAAAACGATCATAATATCATCCTCATGATGAACATTAAAATCAGACATTAATTTGCAGAGAGAGGCAATATGATGGGCGGCTGAAACATCATCATTTCCATGGAATTATGGAAGAATGTCATGCACCCTCCCACAGTCGTAGCATTCATTAGGAAATCCATGGATTTTTGAGAAATCCATGGATTTTTGAGAAATCCAATGGGGCATAAGCTTCATACAAAAGAGCAAGATGTTGTTCTTTTTTATCGTCCATAAGTAAAATAATGAGCTACTGAATCTAAAACATACATATAGTCATACCTCATACCAAACTGTGGAGTCGCCAAGGTGAGCTTGAAGGCTTTCCAATGAGTGTGCTCACCTCTACACCCAATAGGATCTTCAAATTTGTAAAAGGATAAGGGCTCTGTCCCTTCGTGGAGTCGCCATGTGAGAAGAAGAATCTGCAATATAATCTCCCACAAATGTCGTCAATGAAGCATGGTCTTCAAATTTCGGGAACTGGACTTTGTCCTCGGCAACGACGCCAACATGTTGTCTTCCAAAACTGGCATGCGTGTGCTGAAGCCCAAAATGTGAGCACACCAGCTGGATGACAACTCTCGAAAGAGAAGTCAATGTCACCACACTCCTCTCTCCTCGCTTCAGGTTGGCTCTTCTCCAACTCAAGGGGGGTATCCCTAAGATAGGATCGCTAAAGCAAGTGCAACAGAGGGAAAGGTGAATTGAAGAGGTTTCCTTAGGAAACGATTGTAACAAAAAAATGTATCTTAATAGGGTGATGGGAAATATGGGAGGATCAATCCTCGAGGAAAGGATAATGCTAGTTATCAGAGGGGCGAATGGAGTCAAAAGAGATCTCAAAGTGGCCTTGTGTCATATGTGACTGAGGGGGAAGGATCGCATGATTGAGCAAGCCCTGCTCAGTCTAGTGTTTGACAATTAGAAAGAGTACTTCTTTTTCTCTAGCTGCGGGAGGTGCGATATGCAAACCAAAGGTAAATATTACACAATCAAACTAGATTAAATGCAAAGATCAATACCTGTGTATGCACGCTCACAAAGGGAAAAAGAAAGCAGATGCCAAGAGTTCTTCGCCAAAGGGAAAAAGAAGGCAGACTGCTAAGAATTCTTCACCTTCCAATGTGGTGGATTGTCCTTCTATGGCCTCTTACACAAATGCCGAAAAGAAAACGCAGAATCTTAAAAGTATTCACACTTATCAAAAACTTACAAGATCACGCCAAATGAGGAGAGTACTCAATTTATCTAAAGAATCCCACGGTATTTTTCATTAAGCTCAAGGAGAGGAAAACTCCCAAGTTTTTTCCATGTTTACAATGAAGGATGTTGGCCCTTTTTATAGGCCCCAAACCTGATCTAGGTGGATATCGGTGGCCACCCACCTTTCTAACTGGCTCAAAACAGTTTTTTGGCATTTTCGGTAATATACTATTTTTAGCAGTTTTTTGGGTCCTGAACTTCCAGAGCCATTTTGAGGCCCTAAACAACGTTTTTTCGGCGTCGAAATTCTCAGGAAAATATGGGTACTGTGCGTTAGTCATTTTGACGTGCAAGACTTGAGATTTGCAATATATTTTTGTAGTCATTGAATAGATCTTTCCAACGAGCTATTGTATGCCCCAAATGAAGATCGTATGCAAGAGTTACAACCCCGGGAAGTTGATGTACTAACTTACCCAAATGAGGCCCACATGACTTTTGCCGCCTCGTCTCCTAGGGTTAGGTTTTTGGATTTCTAGGGTTTTTGACATTCCTGTTTATTGTAAAAGGCCTTCAGAGCCTCATTGTAACCATCTTGTTCCGAATGAGCGCAGTCGTCACATCTCTTCTCAGAGATAAGCCGCCACCATTCCAACAAGCTTGTTTTCCGCTGCATTTTACAATTTTAGCTTATTTCTTTATTGAATAGAAAACTAGTTTAACTGTACTTTATTATTTTGTGTTAAGCGTCTGGTAATAATCTGTATTCATTTCGTTCTGCTCATAAAATCCAGATCAGTGGTATCAGAGCGGTCTTCTCCTTGTCGTCTTAATGCATGTCCCCAACAAGGTCAGGGTACAAAGAATTGGGTCTCGAGCTTGTTTCTCTTGAGGACAAAAGCTCTCGCACGCCCAACGACTTCTCATGGCAAGAGAAAAGAAAGATGACGGGACAGGAGATCCTTTCAAAATGTTTCTTGAGGAAGCCCTCACGCAACAGAGGAACGAGATGATGGATAGTTTCACGCAAATCCTTCAGCGACTACCAACAAGCGACGCATCTTCCTTGAGCGGAGGCGCCACCCCCTTCAAGGTAGAAATCAACTTCGATATTCCTATGTTTGAAGGTCAGATAGACGCAGATGCTATAGATAAGTGGTTGAATCTACTAGAAGGGTATTTTTTTGTCCATAACTTCTCGAATAGAGAAAAGATTACTTTTGCACTCCTCAAAGCCGTTCCCCATGTCAAAGATTGTTGGGAAACTGTTTGCGAGCAAAATGACACAGATGAAACCTCATTATTTTCAGTCACAACCACCTGGGAATCCTTCAAGGATGCTATTAAGGAACAATACTACCCTGTTGGAAGTTATGGCGACTTGTATACCAAATGTACCACGCTGCGATAGGAAAGAGACCAAGCAGTGACAGAGTTCACACATATATTCCATACCCTGCGCACCAAGCTGGGTATCAAGGATTCAGAGCGACATCTAGTGCTCAAGTATCGCGGTGGTCTGCATAGATACATCCAGAACGAAATGGAATTTCTGGACATCTCTTCCTTGGGCGCAACCTATCATATGCCGTCAAAATTGAGCAAAAGCTCAAACAAAAGACACGGTAGTTTGGGTTTGGGAACCCCTCACAGCAAAAGACAGGAAAGGGTGGCCCCAACCTAAAGAATAAAGGACAGAGCAAAGATGGACAGTATCAGGACAACCAGTCCAAGCCGCAAGAAAAGAAGAACACCAGAAAGACAAAGAAAGATACTGGGAAGTGGTGTGACTTCCATAAGAGCCCTTGGCATAACACCGCTGACTGTCGCTCAAAGCAGTCGCTGGTGGCCGAAGTGAAAGCATTTGAATCAGATGCAGATTCTGACTCTGAGTCCGAACCAGAAAGGGGAAGACAGATTATTGACGCAGAAACCAGTTCCACCATTGCTACCACCAAGCTCCAGCCTGATGAGCCAGATGAGCCATAAGAAGGAGAACGCCTCTTCCATTCACAGATGTGGGTAAAAGGCACCCCGCTGCACTTCATCGTTGATAGCGGTAGCTAGAAGAACCTCATCTCAGCAGAGGTCGTCAAGTGCCCGGGCCTTCTGACAACGCCGCACCCATAACCCTACACCATTGGATGGCTCCGCAAAGGAAGTGATCTCCGCGTCAGCCAACAGTGTCGACTGTCATACGGCATCAAGCCCTTCAAGGACAATGTATTGTGTGATGTTGCTCCTCTCGAAGTTTCAGATGTTCTTTTGGGCCAACCTTATTTATGGAAACGTCATGTTGTATATGAGTCTAGGCCTCGTAGTGTTATTATTTCTTTGAACAAGAAATTGTACAGGATACCCGAGGCAACCCCTCCTAGTGCTATTTCCTTGATCTCTTCCAAGCAATGCAGGAAGGTCATCTCTCAGACCGGGAAATTTGTCTTCTTCGTGATTTGCTCTCAGAATAAGAGAAAGATCACAGCCACATCCAGGGCCTCCGCGACCGATCTCTCCACACAACTGAAGCAAGTGGATAAGTTGGTGGAAGCATACTCAGATATCTTCTCCTCTCCTACCGGGATACCTCTACACTACCAGGTCAAGCATCCCATCGATTTGACCCCATGCGCACAGCTACCCAATGGGCCAGTCTATCGCCGCTCTCCATTGGAAAATGAGGAGATCAAGAGGCAGATCCAAGAATTTCTCCACAATGGGCACATCCGTCCCAGCTCATCACCTTGTGGGAGCCCAATCGTGCTGGTGCAGAAGAAAGATGGGACTTGGCGACTCTGCATTGATTATCGGGCCCTAAATAAAATCACAGTCTGCAACCGGTACTCGATTCCCCAAATCGATGACCTCCTTGATCAGCTCATGGGGGCCAAATACTTCAGTAAGATTGATTTGAAGTCTGGCTCCCACTAGGTCCCAATAGAACAGACATATGTATGGAAGACTGCCTTCAAGTCAAAAGAAGGTCTTTTTGAATGGCTGGTCATGCCCTTTGGTTTGACAAATGCTCCAACAACTTTTATGAGGATGATGGATGATATCCTACGACCTTTCACCAATACTTTTGTAGTGGTGTATCTGGATGACATACTCATCTACAACAAGACTTGGGAGGAACACTTGCAGCATATTCAATAGGTTCTGCACACCCTGCAGCAACACAAACTATATGCAAACTTGGAAAAATGCTCCTTCAGCATGGACAATGTCCATTACTTAGGCTACATCGTTGATCGACATGGTGTGCATGTGGATCAAACCAAGATCCAGGTCATTTGTGACTGGCCATACCCAACCACACTCACTGAACTTTGGAGCTTCTTGGGCCTCGCCAATTTCTATCGCCGGTTCTTGCTGGGATTCTCTCATATCGCATGGGTCCTCAGTAAGTAACCAGGGGCGACGGTAAGGCAAAATTTGCGTGGGGCCTATCCCAACAACAAGCCTTCAATGACTTGAAGAAGCGTTTGTGCTCATCACCGGTACTCTCATTACCGAACCTGCAACATCCCTTTGAGATTGAGACAGATACTTCATATTATGCTGTGGGCGTCGTTCTCACTCAACACGGCCACCCTGTGGCGTATCATAGTGAGACACTATCAGATGCTATCCGTAAGTACCCTACTTACAACAAAGAAATGTACTCCATTGTGCAAGCCTGCTGCCAGTGGAGACATTACATTCTTGGGAAGGAGACAGTCATCCACACCGATCACAAGCCACTACAGTTCATGCAGACCTAAGGAAAGTTGCAAAATGACCACCATTAGAAGTGGTCAACATACTTGCAGCAGTTCCACCTCAACATCAAATATAAAACAGGGAGTACCAACTGAGTTGCTGACTGCCTCAGTCAACCTCCAATCATGACACTCACCACAATGCTAGACTCTTGCGGCCACGAGACCTCTGGATGGCCCCACCTCTACGAGACAAACCCTGGTTTCTCCACCACCTAACAAATGTTGGGCACCAACTCAGTGGTCGCTAATTTCCATCTTCAGGACGGATTGTTGTGTCGTCTGGGCCATCTCTACGTTCCATCAAGCAAGTGCGCGAAGCTGATTTGGGAAGCTCACTACAGTCAGGTGGCAGGACACTTTGGCGTCGAGAAGACAGTGGCAGTGCTGCAGAAACATTTCTACTGGTCGAAACTTTGACAGGATGTCGGCAAGTATATCAAGTCCTGCACTGCTTGCGTTATTTCCAAACCGACCACTAAGAAACAGGGCCTGTACACCCCTCTGCCTACTCCTAACAGGCCGTGGGAATCCATCTCAATGGACTACATATCAAGCTTCCCTTCCCCCAAGAGGGGGAACGACTGTGTTTTTGTGGTTGTTGATCGCTTTTCCAAGATGGTGATTCTAGCCGCCTGCAAGAAGAACATCACAGCAGAAGCCACTGCCAAGCTCTTCTTTGAACGAGTCTGGGTACATTTTGGGATCGCACAGACCATTATCTCAGACCATGACAGTCGGTTCCTCAACTCATTTTTGTCGAGCCTCTGGTCACTGCTGGATACCAAGCTCACCAAATCCACTTCCTTCCACCCCTAGACAGACGGCCAAACCGAGGTCGTCAACCAGATGGTTGTACATATCTTGCGCATGTATAATTCAACACAGCCCCGCACATGGGATGAGAGTCTTCCCTATGTCCATCATAGCTACAACCGAGCCTTGCACAACTCAACTAGCCACAGCCCCTTTCAGGTGGGGTTGGAATTCCAACCATTGGGCACCATGGATGTTGCACTTCCCTTGGAAACCACCTCGGCCGACTCATCCCCAGAAGCTGACAAAGCCACCCGGTTCATTGAACGGATCCAGCATATCCACCAACAGGTTCAGGATATTCTACGAAAGTCTAATGCCAAGTACAAGTAGCGCCATGATCAACATCGGGTGCCACATAAGTTTCAGGTGGGAGACAAAGTTTGGTTGCATTTGCAAAAAGAGCGCCTTACAGGGCCCCATCGAAAGCTTCTCCCACTCCGTTATGGGCCGTACACCATCACCAAGGCGGTGGGTGACAATGCTTTTTAGCTCAACATTCCCCCCTTCCTTGGTCTGCATCCAATCTTCAACGTGGCTCTCCTTCGACCATATTTCCCACCATTATTAGACACCGCAGAGATAGCAGAGCAGTTGACACCAACAGAGCTCAACCCTGACTACCTGCAACAGGCATCCAATGATCATATTGCAGACACACAAATCAAGGGCACTCGACATCAAAGGATCCAAATTTATCGAGTTGTCAAAGCAGGGCAGCTCCTGCACCAGGGCAAGTGGCTCACTCAGGGCCAAATTCAGCAGAAATTTCCTCATCTAATGGGGGAACTCAATGTAATGGAGACCATTGCTTCCTAAGGAGGGAGGATTGATCCAGGTGGATATCGGTGGCCACCCACCTTTCCAACTGGCTCAAAACAGTTTTTTGGCATTTTCGGTAGGGGGTCATTTCAAGCATTTGAAAGTTGGGTTCATCCACGTAATTTTTAGGCAGCCGAGCCGCTTGTCTCTCCACGGGTCATCTCCGTTGTTTTCGGTGGCAGCCATTTCACAAATCGATAAAACCGTGACTTATGGAGGCCATCTAAATGCTAGCTTGAGTCTTTAAAGGATCCTATTCACCTTTTAAATGCCAAGCTATATCACGTCACCTTGCCACGTTTTCTATTTGTCACTATTACATGGAGTTTTGAAGGTTCACGCTGGCAGTTGAGGATGTCTTCTTATTGTGACACATAGCCACCTGTGGACCCACGATTTTATTTTTACTTGGAAGCCAATTGGATTGGTGGTCGTGGTGAGCATTGGCAGCCGTTTTCAGTCTGGGATGAATTGTTTCACATTAACCTCCACACTTGGCGTTTAAACTTTGTTTTTTGACTTACGAGTTGGAAACTAGGTTGTGAGGTTTGGGTCCACCCACACTTTTTATTGGAAGCCGAATGCATGTAGTTGAAACCCACGGTTTTCATTAGCGACCAAGGGAGGGGAGATCACCCATTATTAGGTTGGTTTGACAGTTATGATGCAGGCCCGATTTGTTAAAACCACAACATCTCACTAGGCTGTTGTTGAAGAGCTCTATGCTCTGTCCACCTGGAAACACCAGCCTCTGATGTAGGGGGAGTTTCTTCTCTGTTATGTATGAGCTGTTTCCATTTAGACGAAGAGAAAAGTGGATCTATCATCTTACTGTTTATTTATTAGTATTTTATTATCTTTTAAGTAGGTGAGGTTTGGGGCCTATAAAAAGGACCAACATCCTTCATTGTAAACATGGAAAAAACTTGGGAGTTTTCCTCTCCTTGAACTTAATGAAAAATACCATGGGATTCTTTGGATAAATTGAGTACTCTCCTCATGTGGCGTGATCTTGTGATTTTTTGGTAAGTGTGAATACTTTTAAGATTTTGCATTTTCTTTTTGGCATTTGTGTAAGAGGCCATAGAAGGGTGACAATCCACAACGTTGGAAGGTGAAGAATTCTTAGTAGTCTGCCTTCTTTTTCCCTTTGGCGAAGAACTCTTGGCATATGCTTTCTTTTTCCCTTTGGCGAAGAACTCTTGGCATATGATTTCTTTTTCCCTTTGTGAGTGTGCATACACAGGTATTGATCTTTGCATTTAATCTAGTTTGATTGTGTAATATTGATCTTTGGTTTGCATAGCGCACCTCCCGCAGCTAGAGAAGAAGAAGTACTCTTTATGATTGTCAAACACTAGACTGAGCAGGGCTTTCTCAATCATGCAATCCTTCCCCCTCAATCACATATGACACAAGGCCACTTTGAGCTCTCTTTTGACTCCATTCGCCCCTCTGATATACTGGCATTGGCCTTTCCTCGAGGAATGATCCTCCCATATTTCCCATCACCCAATCAAGATACATTTTTCTATTACAATCGTTTCCTAAGGAAGCCTATTCAGTTCACCTTGCCCTCCGTTGCACCTGCCTTAGCGATCCTATCTTAGGGATACCCCCCTTGAGTTGGAGAAGAGCCAACCTGAAGCGAGGAGAGAGGAGTGTGGTGACATTGGCTTCTCTTTCGAGAGTTGTCATCCAATTGGTGTGCTCACATTTTGGGCTTCAACACACGCATGCCAGTTTTGGGAGACAACATAGCCAAAATGGGTGTCTCTGACCTCCGGGAATGAATGATAGAATTATGGGCTATCTCTCTCTTTTTATATGCATGGTTGAGACTGGCCAAGTGGCACCAAGGTTTATAGGAACTAGCCACTTGGCATCCATGTGGTTGGACACTTTTCCCCCTTTTCTAAGGAGATTTGGACAAGTGGCATACTTGGGTTTGGACATATTCCCCCCTCCAATCCTTGGCTTAGGATCATCACTCTCCCCCTAGTGGAAGGATATCCCCCCATCTCTTCTTCGTCCTTCTTGGTTTGCAGTATTCATGTGTTATATTAAATAGAAATGTGCATAACTAAATCGTTCATGTTTGGATTTTAGCCATATCATCCATATTTACAAAATTACATCCTGGGGCCAAAAATGAGGTGTTACATTCCCCTCCCCCTTAATTTATGCACCGTTGTCGGTGCATCATCAACACTATATATACAATGGCATAATTTTAACATGTCATAGAATATGTACAATATATCGTTGCACAACCTCCTTTAGTTGCCAAGATTCTTTCTCAACCATAGTTGCCATAATGTTCTTGGTCCTTGCAATCTAGTATATTTGTCGGCCATCTCGTCCAAAATGCACTAACATTTATCCTTCACTACCTTAGTTTTTTTTCCAGGCTTGGCACATCTACGTCATTTATTACCAAGAATTGTTATAATCATTCTCATGAAATAATCATAATGTCTATAACAATTTTCCAATTCCAAAATGTAATAACACATATTTATCTCATCAAATAAGTATGAAATATCTATCCAATACTTATCTGCATGCACATTTATTTTCTTTCTCAAGGTTTCCACGAGAATAATTCAACTTACTGCTCCTCTTGAAAAACAAGGAATTGAGCTCCCTTTTATGAGTTAACAGTAGCTCAGGCTCCCTTCTCCGAGTTAACAATACCTTGGGCTCCCTCTTTTGAGTTAACAGTACCTCGTGTTTTTTACCCCAATTCCCTTCTAGTGCTCCAACATAGGCTGACCAGGGAATCTTTCGTGCAAATTCATTAGAGTTTCGTCTTACTTGCATTCACTCACCCTCCAGGATCAAGCATCCCCTTCTTTGAGTCAACAATCCTTCAGGCGATCCATCATTTACCCAAGGCTTTCTTTCACAATAAGAGTACAAGTTTAGGCTTCTCGTGTCTTTGCAGTGGCCTTCTTCCCAAGCTTTTCAACTTACAGTTTCCACCATGGGCTCTTAATAAGTACATTTACCATCCACCCGTGTCATATACAAAAACATACATGTATTAAGAATCATGCTTTTATCTATCAAACAATATTGGAAATCATTATCATCATAATTAAAGCCCTCATATGAACATCAATTCTGTCACGTCCCCTCCCATTCTACCAGCTAGATGGAGAGGATTGTGAGGTTAAACCGGGCATCTAGCCCCCATATCCATTCATTAAACAAGCATTCAAATTCAAATGAATAAGAATATATACATACACAAATGCATAACAGATGTGGTATTAAACTGGGCGTCTAGCCCTATGAAACATTTAATCATAAGCATGAACATAATATAACAGAGATAGATGGAACTGTATGGTTTTGAGAAAATCACAGCTGAATATTAAGAATTTCACAACCATCATACATTTAAGATGTTCATCAAATAAGTAATTGCAAGTTTACACAAGAGAATACTTATCTTATACAAAAGTAGTCCCCCGCAACTGGCTATGCAACTGCAATGTTCCACCCAACCGTAGGCCAGTGTGCTCCTCAATCTCTCAGCACCACTGCCACCCCCGAGCTGGGCATGATCTCTACAAGGAACCAGGGAACAGCAGACTCACACATAGCCAAGCATACACCAAGATGAGCCAAGCCAATCTGCAATTGGGTTTATCAGGCTGCTAGGAGATGGAAAGGAAGAGTTGCTAAGCTAGTGAGCTCCAGCACAGAGCTAGGGATAACCTTGCAAGATCTATCTAGCTTGGCACCCACAATACCTACACACCCAGCACAAGGAAGTATTCTTTTCACTGCTGTACAGTCCCTCAAGCCATACCTTCCCTATCTAGTGCTCTCAAGGTATGCATAGAAGAGTAACCAAAGCCCTCTTGATCTTCTTGAGAGGTTGCTTCCCCCACTAGGTTTATCAAGCCACTTCTATCCACTACCACTCCAAACTTCAATTCACAGGTTTAAGCCAAAAACGAGGATGCACATAACAGCAGAACCCCATTTGCTGGGCATGAGAAAAACGTTTTCCACAGTGGGATGCATGAGATGGGGTTTCAACTAACCCAAAAAAACGTGGGAACCCACAAAAATGAAATGGGAAGTTGGTGAACAACCCAGGAAGCCAAATCCGTTTTTAGTAAAACGTCCAGGGTCAATTCGGGGCAAAACGACCTCCCTCCTAGTCCCCAATTCGTGGCCTTCCTCTCCCAACTGTTATACCAGGCAAAAACGACTCCCAGGCATGGAAAAATGCAGTATTTAGATGAGAAACGTAAATGGAAAGGACCCAGCTAACTCCAACTGCGTGAATGAATGAAGACTGCCCATTCCCCATGGCTTTGGGCACCATTTCGTGGGTGGTTTCTTGCCCCACAAGCAAAAACATGATTTTCCAAGTTGATGGCTTGCCCATGCACGAAAATGGCTTGCCCATACTCTTTCATTCCCAAGGCATTAACTGCCTTAACCAATTTCTTGGAAAAATTAAATGATTGGGTGCATGAGACAAAATGGGTGGTTGGTGGTTTATGGGTTTCCCCATTGACACATGGATTTATACCATTGGATGAAGGGTTTGAATAATTTCCCTCCCTATTCCTTGTAGAACCATGCCCCATCTCTTTTGTTGCATTGCATAGCCGGTTGTGGGTTTTTCATTAAAAATTCGTAATTACATGATGTCTTATATACATTGTGCCCATCTCGCACAAGAACCATAGGCATCTATTTTAATTGTCGATATATAAACGCTAAATCAATGGTGGGGCCTTGGCCTTGAGCTCCTCACCATGATTAACTTACAATATTTACATCATTTACAAAGGGGGTCAAAATGGGGACGTGACATACCCCTCCCCTTACATTAGCACTGTCCTCAGTGCTCATCAAAATTGAACAAAAATGGATATGCCATCCTCATGGCATCCTCCAGCTCCCATGTAGCCTCATCGGGACCGTAGTGCTTCCATTGCACCTTTACCTGTCCGATGGCTCGGTTCCAGAGCAATGTTACTTTCTTGTCTAGGATGCGCAATGGATCGGTTTGGAATTCGCCCTCGGGTTCCACCTGGATCACATCCCAATTAATTACATGGTTAGGATCATGTACATATTTCTTAAGCAAGGAGACATGAAAAACATTATGAGCTTTAGTGCTAGCAGGAAATGCAAGTCTATATGCAACTGGCCCTATTCTTTCAAGCACTTCAAATGGTCCACAATATCTAGGTGATAGCTTGGCACAACTCCCAAGCTTCAAGGAACTCTTCCTTGATCTTACTCTAAGATACACATGATCCCCAACATTAAATTCCCTATGCATTCTATGTTTATTTGCATAGATTTTGTGTCTATCCTGGGCTGCTTTCAAATTTTGCCGGATCTTTGCAACCTCTTGTTCCATTTCCTTAAGCAATTCTGGCCCAAGTACAATTCGGTTCACTGGATTGTCCCAAGTCACTGGTGTCCTACACCTTCTGCCGTACAAAGCCTCATACGGACTCATTCCCAATGATTCTTGATGCCCATTATTATATGCAAACTCTACCAGGTGTAGATAATCCTCCCACTTGGATGGCTTGTCCATTACGTACATGCGGAGCATGTCTTCAAGTACCTGATTTACTCTTTCTGTTTGCCCATCTGTTTGAGGATGGTACGCGGTGCTAAAGTTCAACTGTGTACCCAAATCTGCAAAGAGACCTTTCCAAAAATTGGAAGTGAACTTGGTATCCCTGTCCGAAATTATTGCCTTAGGTAACACATGTAATCTGAAAATTTCCTTCATGAAAATATCTGCTATGGCATCGACTTTATGTGTGGACTTAACCGGTATAAAATGTGTTGCCTTTGTTAACTTGTCCACCACAACCATGATGGAATCATGTTGTCTCTTAGTCATTGGCAATCCTGTAATAAAATCCATGGAAATTATTTCCCATTTCCATTCTGGAATCGACACTGGGTGCAATAAACCTGTTGGGTGTTGGTGTTCAACCTTCACTTGCTGACATTCCATGCACTTAGAGATGTATTCAGCAACGTCCTTCTTCATACCTGGCCAGAAATAATATTTTCTTGCTATAGCAATTGTTTTTTGATATCCTGGGTGACCAGAGTATGGAGCTTTATGGATCTCATCCATAACCATTTTCCTTAAATCTGCCGCATTTGGAATATAGACTCTATCCTTATAAGTAAGAAGTCCACCTTCTCCCAAGTGATAGCCTTCATTCTTCTTGCCAAGGTCTTGCTGCTGCAATTTGTCCTTTATCCGCTCATACACTTCATCCTCAACCATATGGTTAACAATCTGCTGCTTCAAATCTGGTTGGAAAGTACTAAGCGCTGCCACATACATTTCATGTACCTTCCTGCTGAGTGCATCAGCCACCTTGTTTTCTTTCCCTTTTATGTGTTTGATTTCAAAATCGAATTCACACAAAAATTCCAACCATCTAGCTTGCCTAGCATTTAACATTGGCTGATCAAACAAGTATTTCAGCCCACAATGGTCTGTCCTTAACTCAAATTTTCTTCCCATTAAGTAATGCCTCCACATCTTTAAAGCATGTACTATGGCTGCAAGCTCTATATCATGAGTAGCGTAGTTCTTCTCATGCTCCTTCAACTTTCTTGACTCATAGCATATCACGTGGTTGTCTTGCATAAGAACTCCTCCAAGTCCTTGATTGCATGCATCGGTACACACCACAAAGTCTTTTTCCGGGTCTACAATCTTCAAAATTGGTGCACTTGTAAGAAGATTTTTCAACCGTTGAAAACTTTCCTCACATCTGGGTGACCATTCAAACTTTATTCCCTCCTTTTGCAAAGAAGTGATCGGGTTTGCAACCTTGGAGAATCCCTCGATAAACCTCCTGTAGTATCCAGCAAGGCCCATAAAAGATCTCACATCAGTCACATTCTTTGGAGTTGGCCAATTCATAATGGCTTCAATCTTCTCAGGGTCTACAGATATTCCTTCGTCGGAGATGATGTGACCCAAATAATGAATTTTATCTTTATAAAAGTCACATTTGCTCAACTTTGCATACAGCTTATGCTCCCTTAGTAATTGCATTGTCATTCTCAGATGTTCTTCATGTTCTTCTTCATTCTTAGAATAGATGAGAATGTCGTCTAGGAATACAAGAACAAACTTGTCCAAATACTTGCTAAAAACATTATTTGATGAGACACATGAATGTAGCTGGTGCATTTGTGAGACCGAATGGTACCACTACAAACTCATAGTGTCCATACCTCGTTCTAAAGGCGGTCTTATGAATATATTCTTCTTTGATTCTTACCTGATGGTATCCAGACCTCAAGTCAATCTTTGAAAATACCTTTGCTCCTCTTATTTGATCAAAAAGGTCATCAATTCGGGGCAATGGGTATTTGTTTTTCACAGTGACTTTGTTCAACTGCCTGTAGTCAATACATAACCTAAGTGTTCCATCTTTCTTTTTCACAAATAGAACGGGCGCTCCCCATGGGGATACACTTGGCCTGATATATTTCTTTTCCAGCAACTCTTGTAATTGCATTTTCAATTCTAGCAATTCCGGTGTACTCATCCTGTAGGGTGTCTTAGACACTGGTGCCGCTCCTGGCACAAGTTCAATTGTAAAGTCAATTTCTCTCTTTGGAGGGAGTCCTGGAATCTCATCGGGAAAAACATCCCTGAATTCTTGCAATACACGATAGTCTTCCAATTTAAGAGTTTCATTCTCTACTGCCTCTAAAACGTGAGCTGCATACAGTTGACATCCCTTCCTACAGAACTTCTTCAGCTGCATGGCTGAAACCTATCTAACAGAAGTCATCTTTGGAATGCCTTTTACAAACCTCGGGTTTCCTTCTTCGTCCATGCATTCAAACGTCTTGTTGTAGCAGTCAAGTTTAACCCTGTGTGCTTCTAACCAATCCATTCCAATGAGAATATCATAGGAACCCAGTGGCAAAATATTCAGATCTGCATAAGTGAATAGCCCATCCATCTCTAATGGACATTTCTCTACCATTTCACTAACTTTTCTCTTGGTTCCAGTGGCTAGTTGAACTAACCAGGATTTACTATGCTTTAATTTCTTGAAAGCACACATCTCGACAATTCTAGGAGTGACATAACTGTGAGTAGATCCAGGATCAATCAAAATAGAAACAAATTGCTTAGCAATCTTACCTTCAATTTCGACCACAGTTGACTGATGATCTGCCTGGCGGTCGTCTAGAGCTGCATAGATTCTAGGGATTGTCCTCGCCACTTGACCCACAGTTCTAGCTCCTTGGATGTTGTGAACTTGATTTGCATTCCCATTCCTATGTGGACAGTTCCTAAGCATGTGGTCTCCTCCACAACCCCAACATTGAAGCGGTTCTCTTGGCTCCTTTGGATCTCTTGGCTTGTCTCCATCCTAGTTGGCTTAGTCACAACCTGTGATGGCTGCCTTTGCTGATTCCGGAATTGAGAAGGCTTGAACCCCTTCTTCCTTTGATCAAACTTCTCATTTTTCTTATCCTTCCATGCCTTATGGAATTCTGGTTTGCTTCTGTTTTGATCAAAGCAGTACTTGGCCTTTCTTATGGCCTCCTCTAGAGTTTGAGGTTCATCAAACTCAATTCTGTCTTTATATGACTGGGGCAGTCCACTTACGAAACGCTGAATTTTGACCTTATCATCTCGAATATACTTGACATACCTCAGCAGCTCCAAGAACTTGTTTGCATATTCTTCCATGGTCAATTGTCCCAATCTCAGCTCATGGAACTCTTTGATCTTATCATCATAGTACCTATCAGAGAGGTACTTTTGCTTGAAGTATTTCTTGAACTGCTTCCACACAATCTTCCGTTCATTGATCCTCTTCACTTGCCTAGTGTGTTCCCACCATATAGATGCTCTTCCATTCAAGTTGAAGATGGCTACCCTTGCCTTCATATTTCCCGAGTAATCCTGGACTTGGAAATATTTTCTCATCCCAAGAAGCCAAGCTTCAGCTTCTTGACCGGATTTTACTTCTCCATCAAATGTAGGAGGTTTTGCTTTCTTAAATTCCCCATGCGAACTGTTCTTGTAGTGCTTCTTCCTCTTACTCATGTGAGATGAAGAGCTTGAACCCTCAATGGATTCTTCAGAGTCAGATGATTCATTAGAAGATATTTCTGGAGTATATGTGCTGTCTGTGGAGACTCTTCTTGGGCTACTGGCCCTCTTACGGGAATTCCTTCTAGAGCTACTCCCACCCCTTTCTGGATTTGATATCTGATGCCCAGAGTTTATTTGCCTTTGGATGTCTGTCAAACTCTGTAGCATGGCTGCATTCCGCTGATTTTGTTCTTCCTGAGCTTTAATCATCCTTTCATTATCTTCCCTACAGCTTTGTAACTCCACCCTTAGGCTTCTCATGGTGGCTGCAACATCTGGAGGGGTCTCTTGATTTCTTCTCCCATTAGATTCTGTCTCAGCATTCTAAACCTGTATGTTTTCTCCCATGGCATCTGTCTCAGGTTCATAGGGATCCTGTGCATCATTCATGATGTTCATTTTCTTGGCCCAACCAAGATCCAAATTTTTTTTTCCACTGTATTAACTAGAGTGTTACCCTGCTGTAACTGTGGCTCTCTGAAATGTGTTCATCAGCACAATTGTTAGCTGCATTACATTCTTAGGATTCACAATTACTTCATGCATGTGGAAAAAAATTCCATACTGAAAATTCGTCAAATCACAACAACGAAATATGAGGGGAAAAAGAAAAAGGGGGTCAAGGGGGCTTGCCCCCTTGTGAGCAGGGCGGGTCGAGGGCAGCGCCCTGGTTTTTTTTTTTTTTTTTTTTTTTTTTTTTTTTTTTTTTTACGAATCATGCCTCAAAAAGGGGGTCAAGGGGGCTTGCCCCTTTGTGAGCAGGGCGGGTCGAGGGCAGCGCCCTGTTTTTTTTTTTTTTTTTTTTTTTTTTTTTACGAATCACGCCTCATCGGGCGATACGCTGAATCCTGCCGCAACGGGCAGTTCGCGAAATTCGGCCGCGACGGGCGGTTCACTAATTGCTCCCGCAACTGCGGGGCGGTTCACGGTATGCTCCCGCAACTGCGGGGTGGTTGGCCTTCCGCAATGGGCGGGGCGTTTGGCTGAAGGTTGCCGCAACTGCGGGGCGGTTCGGCGACGGCTTCCGCAATTGCGGAGCAGTTCGCCGAACGCTTCCGCAATTGCGGAGCAGTTCGCCGAACGCTTCCGCAATGGCGGGGCGATTTGCCGAGCGGAGCCATTCGGCGAAGGCTTCCGCAGTTGCGGAGCCATTCGGCGAATGCTCCCGCAATTGCGAAGCCATTCGGCGAAGGCTTCCACAGTACCGGAGCCGTTCGCGGAATGCTTCCCCGATTTTGGGTGATTTTTCGAAATGATTCGACGAAGTCTTCCGCAGTTGCGGAACGATTCGCCGAAGTCTTCCGCAACTTCGGAACGACTCGCCGAACTCTTCCGCATTTCGGAACGATTCGCGGAATCCTTTCGAAATTTCGGAAGAGAATTCCTTCCGCAATTTCGGAAGAGAATTCTTTCCGAAAAATTCCGACACTTAGAAATTTTTTTTTCACTTAAAAACATTTTTCTCCGCTGTTTCGGAGCCATTGGCTGAATTCTTCCGCAATTTCGGGAAGGTTCGCAGAATCCTTCCGCAATTTCGGGAAGGTTCGCCGAACTCTTCCGCAATTGCGGGAAGGTTCGCGAAACCTTTCCGAAATTTCGGAACGACTTCCCGAAACGGCTTAAAACACAATTTTTTTCAAAAACAGACTTAAACCAATTTTTTTTTTTCAAAACTCATAAGACAACAATTTTATTGTAATTGCTATCAGATTTGGCCCATAGAGGCCCAATGCTGCAACGCAGCTCTGATACCATTCTGTCACGTCCCCTCCCATTCTACTAGCTAGATGGAGAGGATCGTGAGGTTAAACCGGGCATCTAGCCCCCATATCCATTCATTAAACAAGCATTCAAATTCAAATGAATAAGAATATATACATACACAAATGCATAACAGATGTGGTATTAAACTGGGCGTCTAGCCCTATGAAACATTTAATCATAAGCATGAACATAATATAACAGAGATAGATGGAACTGTATGGTTTTGAGAAAATCACAGCGGAATATTAAGAATTTCACAACCATCATACATTTAATATGTTCATCAAATAAGTAATTGCAAGTTAACACAAGATAATACTTATCTTATACAAAAGTAGTCCCCCGCAACTGGCTATGCAACTGCAACGTTCCACCCAACCGTAGGCCAGTGTGCTCCTCAATCTCTCAGCACCACTGCCACCCCCGAGCTGGGCATGATCTCTACAAGGAACCAGGGAACAACAGACTCACACATAGCCAAGCATACACCAAGATGAGCCAAGCCAATCTGCAATTGGGTTTATCAGGCTTCTAGGAGATGGAAAGGAAGAGTTGCTAAGCTAGTGAGCTCCAGCACAGAGCTAGGGATAACCTTGCAAGATCTATCTAGCTTGGCACCCACAATACCTACACACCCAGCACAAGGAAGTATTCTTTTCACTGCTGTACAGTCCCTCAAGCCATACCTTCCCTATCTAGTGCTCTCAAGGTATGCATAGAAGAGTAACCAAAGCCCTCTTGATCTTCTTGAGAGGTTGCTTCCCCCACTAGGTTTATCAAGCCACTTCTATCCACTACCACTCCAAACTTCAATTCACAGGTTTAAGCCAAAAACGAGGATGCACATAACAGCAGAACCCCACTTGCTGGGCATGAGAAAAACGTTTTCCACAGTGGGATGCATGAGATGGGGTTTCAACTAACCCAGAAAAACGTGGGAACCCACAAAAATGAAATGGGAAGTTGGTGAACAACCCAGGAAGCCAAATCCGTTTTTAGTAAAACGTCCAGGGTCAATTCGGGGCAAAACGACCTCCCTCCTAGTCCCCAATTCGTGGCCTTCCTCTCCCAACTGTTATACCAGGCAAAAACGACTCCCAGGCATGGAAAAATGCAGTATTTAGATGAGAAACGTAAATGGAAAGGAACCAGCTAACTCCAACTGCGTGAATGAATGAAGACTGCCCATTCCCCATGGCTTTGGGCACCATTTCGTGGGTGGTTTCTTGCCCCACAAGCAAAAACACGATTTTCCAAGTTGATGGCTTGCCCATGCACGAAAATGGCTTGCCCATACTCTTTCATTCCCAAGGCATTAACTGCCTTAACCAATTTCTTGGAAAAATTAAATGATTGGGTGCATGAGACAAAATGGGTGGTTGGTGGTTTATGGGTTTCCCCATTGACACATGGATTTATACCATTGGATGAAGGGTTTGAATAATTTCCCTCCCTATTCCTTGTAGAACCATGCCCCATCTCTTTTGTTGCATTGCATAGCCGGTTGTGGGTTTTTCATTAAAAATTCGTAATTACATGATGTCTTATATACATTGTGCCCATCTCGCACAAGAACCATAGGCATCTATTTTAATTGTCGATATATAAACGCTAAATCAATGGTGGGGCCTTGGCCTTGAGCTCCTCACCATGATTAACTTACAATATTTACATCATTTACAAAGGGGGTCAAAATGGGGACGTGACAAATTCCACACATAATACTTAGATTTCAATGGAAAGAGAAACAATCCATGTCTTTGTTATGGATCTCTTTTACTGCCATATCTGTGACATTCTTTCTTTTCTTTGTATATATATTTTTAACACCACTATGTTCTCTCAACAAAGCATTCTTAGAGTCCATCCAATGTGACTAGTTTTTCATGCAATTCTTTCACTACATTCACAACATCTCCAATTCAGGTCATTGTTGTTTATATCATGCAAGCCATAGTCCATGGTATTCTTGCAATGTGTCCTCATAAATCAAACTTTTTATTAACTTTGAGGTCCTTCTCGTACTGTTTTCCCTTTGTTCACGATAATATTCAGTCTTCATTATATTCTTATACCAATTGCCATGTCCAAGACAAATCCAACTGTAGTTTGTTCTCTTGACAGAATTCTCGAATCATCCAAACAACAATGAGTATTCATTCATATACTCTTTTCATTGCAATATTCATAATATAACCCATTGAATATTCTCAGAATTATAATGCCAACAATTCAACCACTTTTCAACTTCCACGTGTTAAATGAAACAAAATACCATTCTCCATATATGTTTTATCTACACATTAAACATTCTCATAATGCAATCAACACATATGTCAACAAGCACATTCATAGTATCTACTTATGCATATTCCCTCAATGCATCTTTGCATTAATTCCAAACTTCCATAATGTTAACTCTTATGATATTCCATGATATGTTGAAGGATTCAAATAACACCTTGACACATCATCCATCCACCTCACAATTACTTGTTTGATCATCTAGATGCCCTCCTCTTCATTCCAAACACCAGACTAAGATTATACTTCTTTAGTGCTCTTTAGTGTTGGCAAAGAGGTTGCAATCCAAGACATTGATCACAAGCAAGGATATTTTTGGATATTTGTGTGGCACTGTAGCCTTTCCAATTTCAACAAAACATGGCCTCACACATGGTTATTTTGCATGGCATATATTTCCCCAAGCATAAGTGTGATACTCATTTTCAATGGTTATTAACTCTTAACTATTCCCATCATGACACACTAACTCCTAAATACATCAAAATATTCTAAGAGTTTTTTTTTAAACCCAAAACCTTATGCCTTTATCTTAATTATGTATCAATGACATACATGCATTCAAATGTCATCATGAACATATCAAGCATGATTGAATGAATTCTTACCCAATTTCCTTCAACACTCATGCAACATAGGCAATGTAATATCCCGATTTTGACCCTATTGCATTAAAATTGTAAATGATGTAAATATCGTTATTAAATCATGACGAGGAGCTCAAGGCCAAGGCCCCACCATTGATTTAGCGTTTTATGTATCGACAATTAAAAATCGATGCATATGGTTTTTGTGCTAGCCATGCACAATAGAAATTAAGACATCATGTAAATATGAATTTTAATGAAATACCCACAACTAGCTATGCAATGCAACAAGAGATGGGGGCATGATTCTACAAGGAATAGGGAGGGAAATTATTCAAACCCTTGAGCCAATGGTGTTAATCCAAATGTCAATGAATGAACCCATAAATCCTCAACTGCCCATTTTGACTTATGCACCCAATCATTTAATTCTTCCAAGAGTTGGTTGAGGCAGTTAATGCCTTGGGATTGGAGAGGTATGGTAGCCAATTTCGTGTATGGGCAAGCCATCAACCTGGGAAAACGTATTTTGGCTTCTGGGGCAAGAAAACACCCACGAAATTATACCCAAATCCATTCTTCACCCATTTCCTTGGTTCTCTCACGCAGTTTGAGCTACTAGGTCTTTCTCCTTCACGTTTTCTACCGTTTTTCCTGCATTTACCATGGCTGGGAACTCGTTTTTGGTTGGTACAGTGACTGGGAGAGGAGAACCACAAATTGGGGGTTTGATGGAGGTCGTTTTTTCTCTTGGGTTGTCCATAAACGTTTTCTGAAAACGAATTTGTCTTCCCAGGATTTATTCCCCATTTTCCATTTCATTTATGGTTTCCCACGTTTTTCTGAAGCTCAGGGAAACCCCATTTTGTGCATCCCACTGTAAAAACGTTTCTCTTCATGCCCAACACTTGTGTTTTTACTGTTATGTGCATCCCTGTTTTGGTTTGATATTGTGAGCAAGAATTTAGGAGTGGAAGAGGACAGAATTGGCTTGATGAGCCTAGTGAGGAGGTAACCTCTCAAGAAGATCCAAAGCATTGGCTACTCTTCTATGCACACCTTGAACAATACTAGATTGGAAGGTATGGCCTGAGGGATTGCGTAGTGGTGAAGGGAATACTTCCTTGTATTGGGTGTGTAGGTAATGTGGGTACCAAGCTAGATAGATCTGATAGAGGTATCCATAGCTCTATGGATGAGCCACTAGCTTAGCAATTCATTCCTTTTCATTTCCTTAGCAGCTTGATAAACCCAATTGCAGATTGGCTTGGCTCATTTTGGTGTATGTTTGGCTATGTGTGAGTCTGTTGTTCCCTGGTTCCTTGTAGAAATCATGCCCAGCTCGGGGGTGGTAGTTGTGTTGTGAGATTGACAAGCACAATTGGCCTATGGTTGGGTGGAACGTTGCAGTTGCATAGCCAGTTGCTCAGAACTACTTTGCTTTAAGATAAGTACTCTCTCGTGTTAATTCTGTATTGTCTTTAGTTGATGAATGACATGAATATGTTGAATGTATACTAAATGTGTAATTGAATTTACTTCCGCTATGTTTTCATGAATATATATATATATGTACATCTGCATATGACCGTGCTTTTTATATTCTGAGAATTGTGTTTATTAAGTATGGGGCTAGTTGCCGGTTTGAGCCTCACATTCTCTCCATCGCACTGGTATGATGGGAGGGGACGTGACAGGCAAGATCATTTTCATACCTGTATGGTTTCCATCCACACCTTATATGTTACCTAACCAGCTCATGTTTTCATGGGATCTCACATCACTCCCTCCATAAATATATTAATAAGTTATTTCCTTGTTCTCTTTCAATGTGGGATTGATCTCCACAAGTAGTGACATCATCAACATCTTCAAGCAGGTTCCCAAACTTTCCTAGTTATGCAACACATCAAAAACCATACTTATTTATCATGTCATACTCATGGGATATATCAACAAATCATCTTATCTCATATGCAATTTCACCTACATGCATTTCAAGCATATTCTCATGCACTCTATCAATATTATTTCTCAATATGCTTACTGGTGCATATGCTTTCCTGTTATGTTATACTATTGCATTCTTATAACATAAATATATCTACACATAGCTATTTTCTTAACAAATAGAAACATAAGCAATGTAAACGAGAAGAGTCAAAGAATTTTCCCTCTCCCCATTCCTCTTCAAAACTTGGAATTCCAAAGTTTAATTGATCTCTTCCATGGCCTTTTTTCCAATTACATAACAGATCATTAGCTGCATTATTCTCACCCAAGTAGCAATACTTAATTCAGACATAGGTTATACTTTCTACTTCAATAATAAAAAATTCTATTTTATAAACAAAATATGGATTTAGGGAGAGGAAATCTCCCTTATTTGTATGTTTCTCCTGTTGGCCAAATGCACCCTTTTCTTCTACAACCAATTCTTGGCATGCTTGAATATTCTTGGAGGATTTGGTCACTTTTGCATTGTACTCATTTCTGAGGTTTGTTGCTCCATTCCTCTTGAGCAATCTTATCTAAAAAAAACTTGACATATTATCTAGAGCTTCCTTTAACCTTATCCAATTCTACTTTTTTATACCTTTGCTAGCCTTTCTATTATTGCACCAAATAACTGTTGGGTATGTTATATCTCTTCACAGGGTCGCTGCGTGTACAACACGATCCCTTGCGTCCGGAGGGGGGGGTAGCCCGACAGGGCCCACCCCCTTCGTTTCGGACCGTTAGGCCCCCGGAGTCTACGCGCACAAAATTTTTTGGGTTGCTTTTTGCTTTTTTGCGATTTTTGACCCATTGTACTCTATCTAATCCCGGTAAAAGGGATTAGGGTTGTAACCTAATTTCGGGTAAACGAATTAGGTTTTAGATGCTGCGGAATACCATTTATTGTATTGTACATGGTTAAATAAACATATAATGAAAAGGAGTAGTGTGGCTCTAAGTTTTGCTGGTTTTTTCCCGGTTAAGGGTTTCCAGGTGAAAATCTCTGTGTAATGTGTGTGCCATTGTGTATTTTCTGTTAATGCTTAAGAATCAGATAAGTTTGTACTTCACTGTTAAGGTTTAAAACTTACAATAACAACTACCTCAACCAAGAGATCCACACCTCTTCTCTTCAATTTATTCCTTGCAATTTATATTGCATAAGTTGGATAAAATTAATGCATTATATGCATTCTTTGACAATGCAATAGAATCCTTAACCACTTTAAATAATCCATCATTTACATAGGATATACAATCCTTTTCAGTCCTATTTATGCCTTATTTGTAGCATTTCCAACACACTACAATGGCGCGATTCATCTCACTTCAACTTCATGAACCAATAGCTCTTATGTCTCTTCTTACACTATCTTTTTGCAAATATTGAATATGACAAATGCATGGCATCCACCTTTACCAGGAATTGCATTCTTCCATTGCACCTTCACCTAACCATGCCAACTTCATTCGGATTGTAACTGCAATCATCCAAACTCAATTTACATCTAGCATGTTTATATACCGTAGAACTCTTCTCTTAGGCATACAAAACTTTGGAAATCAACCACATTTCTATTTAATAAAAAATTGAACCATACTTGGCTCATTCCATTGTTCCTTGCATATAGCTTACCTCTATGTATAGCATCAACAAATAATTCAACTTTAGAAGATAAAATGAAGAGGAAGCCATTTCTGAATACTTCCATTGTCTCCCTTGCATCTTTGTATTTCTATTCTCAGACTTCTCATGATCTCCATAGTTCCAGTGGATTTATATTTTTCTCTATAATCATTTGTTTATATTTCTACATTTCCCACACTGATATCTTTTTGCCAGAGGTCTTCTTCAGGACTGTATGGAAGCTCCCCTTCTTCTCTTTTACTCTTCTGTATTTTTCTGGAAACCTATATTGTAATTGAGGATAATACCAGACTGTAATCCAAAATATTGTATGTCATTACATCTGTTAGACATAATTTAATTCTAAAAATTCAATAAAAATGTCCATATATTTTAAATTCAGAAAAACACCATTTGTCAGTTTTGTCAAATAGGGTCTATAGGTCCATTTCTTCTCATTTCTTGAAAAGATCTGTATTGCATAATTATGGAAGCCTGTTTCATATTTATTCTCCTTATAATAATATTTCCAATGAGATCTCTTATTTCCATTTCTAAATTCAAAGATGAAAGTTACATCCCTCCAAAATCAACAAATTTGCCCTATTTTACACTTTTTTTGTAGCTACAATTATTCTGAAGGACCAATTTTTGAGATGTGTAGAAGAAAATTGGCAAAGAATTGGATTTTTTTAAAAATCGGACATTAATATACCATATGATTCTGATTAACCATATACTTTCATTATTTTATTTTGATGTTCCCATCATATTTTATAAAATTCTAGAATCAACAACTTTTAATTTTTGCACTTTTTCTAGGCTTAGAATTTTCTCTCAAAACTGCTATCTCCCAAACTAAGAATTTATGGAAAATTTTCCTCTAATCAAAGTTGTTCATCTTGATGATTAGAACAAATGTTGAAATCAGTAAATTTTCTGGTTATGAGTTATGGGGCCACTTTTGCCTCCAAATTTTCAAAAATCTCACTTGTGCGCCCAAATAGTGGATTTTGGCCTTCTTTCATCTACCGGCTTCACATATTTTTGAGTTTGGACTCAAGGATCTAGATTTATCTGTGTGCCTAGATCACGACTACACCATAACAATTTGGGCCTCAATTAGGCCCCTGGCCATCCTCCAGTTATGCATCTTCAAAACTCATTAATATGCAATTTATGCAAAATTGAAGTAGAATGACTCTATTCTCCTCAGTGACAATCCTTTAGCCTCCATAAAGAGGGTCGAAATGGAACAAGTCTCATCAAATTCCGAGTTAATCTAGTCCTGTTATGGCCATTTTTTTAAATAATAAATTTTCCAATTTTTGCTAACCTGGCATTATGTTGACACAGCAGGGTGATGACACATCATCATATGCATCTGCTTATGTGTCATACCTTCCCATGTTTCATCCTATGATGCGACCAGGTCACCCTCATCATACTATCACTTATCAGACAAGTGGTTTCAATCTCCGTGGAACAATGGTTTCCAAAAACTGCTTTTCCGGGATTGAATGCACGAGAGGGGCACACGTCAACAAGGATTTTTCCCTTTCAGGTTCATGCTAGTTAATTTAAACTTCGCACATGTTTGCGAGCATGAAGCAGTGTGAACCATTGATATACACCATTACCCGATGGTCAAATCTACTATGCCTTTAGACCCTATCACACACACAAACCCATGCATGTATATATGATGTGGATGGTCCACATCACATCCTATGCTTACATGGATCCTCCATGTTAGTCCTCCTACCCACGTGGAACTTCCACGTCATACGCCCATGTGGAACAGGTGGGGTCCATATAAAAATTCTCAAATTTTTAAGGTTTCAATTTTTTTTTGACAAGTAGCTCTTGGATAATACCCTTGTCATATTCTTATAACTAGGTGGCCAACTCAAAATGACACCTGGCCTTTTCCAATGTTGTATAAGCATTCTATAAACAAACATAACTATACATTCTATCTCTTTCCTCGTACTCTTGAATCTTGCATTGCTCATTTTTAATTTATCATGTGCTCCCCTACTAGTTCTGAAAACCAAATCTGAGCACCTCAAGATAATAATTTCTTTAAGAAATGATCAAACAATTTGTCTGTAAATTGTAACTTCACCCAAATTTTGTTAAAACTTATGAATTTTCCACATAGTTCATTCTAAATTCGACCAACCATCTAAACACCCATTCCATGATTCAATTTCATCTTTCAATTGGACAAAATTGTTTTCCCCAAATTATTTTCCTGGTACATTTTATAGAACACTTCATGTGCAACCTGTAATTTTACCTGTAGAATTCAAATTTCGTCCCATGCAGTCCCAATGTTGCAACTTGGGCTCTTATACCAAATTGTCACATACCCGGTGACCTCACAGTGACTTTGGGGTCCTATGTACTGAAATCTGCTCGTTGAATTTGCCTCTGATATGTAATTGTATTCTTCTAATGATTTCAATTATGCATTTACATCAAAATAATTATGTGTATAATTACTCATAAAACATATATGAAAGCTCTACCAACTGTTTCCATAAGAATGCATTTACATAGCCATTATTTCGATTCCATAATTCATATGATGGAAGCAAGTAATGTAATAAAAAATAAATACCATACATTTATTCAAATAATGAGCTTATTTGAAATATGACCAACTGACTGCAAACAAAGGACGTTCCTCTTAGCCGTAGACTCTACCAAGCCATATATTTCTTTGATAGATCCACCCCTGAGCTGGGGCTACCCATCCACAAGAAGGTATCGATCTCCTACTACAACTACCCAATCCTCTATTCTCGGTTTGGCTCCAATTCCCCGTTTTGTTGATGGTGGTACAACCATTGGTGGTATAGGTATTATAACAATGAAGGTTTAGACATGAAAGAGTGATGGAACAATGGTCTCTAACAAAAATGGGTGTCTCCGACCTTCGGGAATGAATGATGGAATTTTGGGCTAGCTCTCTCTTTTTATATGCATGTTTGAGACTAGCCAAGTGGCACCAGGGTTGATAGGAACTAGCCGCTTGGCATCCATGCGGTTGGACACTTTTCCCCCTTTTCTACGGAGAGTTGGACAAGTGGCATACTTGGGGTTGGACATCCCCCCCCCTCCAATCTCCGACTTAGGATGATCACTCTCCCCCTTGTGGAAGGATATCCCCACATCTCTTCTTCGTCCTTCTTGGTTTGCAATAGTCATGTGTCATATTAAATAGAAATGTACATAATTACATCGTTCATTTTTGGCTTCTAGCCATATCATCCATATTTACAAAATTACATTCCGGTGTAAAAAATGGGGTGTTACATCATACTTCTCAAAATAAATGCACTCACAAATGAGATGATTTTTTGGAAAGAACCATGCTCACCAAGAGGGCCATTGCTGGCTTTGTGCTAGATCCTGTTACAAACATAAAATAATAAAATATATAATAATAAATTACAATAATTACTAATAATAAATATTGTTTATAATTATTGAGGAGATGTGACTCTTCAATCAGGGTGCCCAAGCTATATTTAAGCGGGCCATTCATTGTAATGTAAAGATCATCCATGAAGTAAAACCACACGTGGTTTTCTTGGGTTTATTCTCCAACAACAAACAAAAAGCGAGATTTGAACTTGGGTGGGGAAGGTAACAATCATTCCTCCCAACCACCCATTCTACACCATTTTACAAAAAATAAGGGGAAAATAAGATTAGAAGAGCATAAAAAGAAGATTTTTTACAAGAAGAATCATATTGAATATTATTTATTATATATTTTGTTCATTACATTGTGGGGAAAATCTACTTATTGAAGATTATTATCCTTGAAATTGAAGAACAAATAAGAACACATAAATTAAAGTCCAAAGAAAATTTATTTTTAAGTCGAAGACCATTATCATTGAAGAATTTGAAGTCAAAAGAAGACCAAGTTATCGTCCAAGAATTTGACTTATGGCGAATTCAAAATAAAAATTGGAGCCAAATCTACAAGCAACATTGGACGAATTAGAGCAATATAAAGTGAGCAATAAAGATCTTCAATTCGAGATTAGGAAGCAAAAATTGTTTACTCATTCAAAAGAATGGGAGAATCAATGCTTGAAAGATAAAAAATATGAGTTAGAAAAAGCTAATAAAGAATTCAAGAAAATGTTATCAGATAAAGATGAGAAAATATCACATTTAGAAACTCATAATCAAAAGCTTGAAGATCAAATCAGAAAATAAAAAAATGACAAAGAATCACCATATACAAGCAATAACGATTTAAGAGAAGAAATAAAGCATCTAAACAAGCTCATCATGGACAAAGATGCTGAATTGGCACAAGTCCAGAGAAAGTTAGAAAGTCAAGAAACCGAGAATTGCCTCCTTCAACAACAAATTAGTGAACTCTAGTAGAAAGAGAATGACACTAAAAAGACCCACAAATTGGAGATTACAGTTGTCAAAAGCACGTTATCAAATAACACTGAAGAAATATATCGGTTAAAAAACCATAACAAGACATTAATTGGAAAAATTAGAGAGTTAAAAAGTACTAAGAGGACAGAACAATCAAACGAAGATACCGATGGAAAAATAATGGATAAAGAGGAAGAAAACTAGCACCTGAGAAATTTTAATCAAGAACTAGAGGAACAAATCAAGAAGTTAAAAGAGGAAAACAAGTCGCAAGACGAAAGGTTAGAGAAGATTGAGAATGCGCAAATCTAGAAGGAAGCATCTAGAATCTCCAAAAAACAAATTCAAGTTGAGGAACAAGAAACAAAAACAAATTCGGTCCTCATCACAGTTCAAAAAGAAGGCAATCCACGAGAAAAATGAAGAATAAAAACTCCTTATCGACACCCCAATTATAAAAGTCATTTTGACCAAAGACAGGACCAAAATGAACATAAACATAGAATTTATGATTTCAGATGCAAAGGAACATGCAATCTACAGCCTAAACAAAAAACAAGAAGATTTACCCAACAAGGCGACCAACATTCAGCTCCGATGAAGGTAAATATCGGATGGATCACTTCCCAGGAAATGCGACTTTTCAGTTCAGAGATTCGAAAATTATATCGCCATGTTCATCAAGTATCAGATTTACAGTTTTAGAGGGACATGAGAAGATGTTACAAAAAAAAAACTGATAAGTCCTTCACTAAACAAAGATTTGAGGACAAAGCTTCCCTTAAGGGGAAGGCAATGTTACAAACATAAAATAATAAAATATATAATAATAAATTACAATAATTACTAATAATAAATATCGTTTATAATTATTGAGGAGATGCAACTCCTCAGTAAAGGTGCCCAAGCTATATTTAAGCTGGCCATTCATTGTAATGTAAATATCATCAATTATCAATATATTATTTCATTATCAAAATGTGGGATTTCGAATATTTGTGGACATTTTAGAATTATTACTGGTGTTAAGAATCTTTTACGCTTAAGATCCCACAGGGTAAAAACTATACCCAACAAATTCAATGCAATGGCATATCTCGGGATTGAAAATGAACAAAACTTGAGCATATAATAGATCACATGAGATTGGGAATAGCTTGAACAAAGTTGCTACCTAGTCACGAACTCAGGTTGTGTATGAGAACACTCGTTGTCATGAAACATTCAAAGATTCTTGCTAAAAACATATCCATGCAAGTTCATAGAGATTTGGTAGGATTGTTTTTAAAATTTATACAGATTTGAATCCACGAACAACCACATAATAAGGTAGCAGAAATCCATGTTAGGTTTCACTATGGGTCCATGTCATAAGGTGGATATCACCTCATTCACTAGTGGTACAGAAACTGCCACTGCACAAAAATACAAAGCCTGCATAAGAAGCCGCTAAAATCGTAGGGGATTCAGGCAATATGTGCACACTATTTTCTATAATCTTGCATGGAAAATCCACACTAATATTGATAAAAAAACTCCCAAATCAACAGATACACACCAACAAAATCTGCAAAAATAGTTGCAAGCGTGATGGGTTTGAAACAATTATCAAGTCCTTATTGTTCATGAATGTGTTCATGTTGTAGTTGAGAACATAATCAAAGAGAGAAGAATAGTCATCGGGGACATGTTTTTTGGATGCATGCATAGTACAAGCTTGATTAAAAATAATTTTGGGCCTCATCACAATGCAGATGAACCAACTAGAAGAAGAAAAGGTGTACATTGAACTGTTGCAACTGTGCTCACAGAAAAATGTGTAGTGAGTGAGAAGAATCAATTGTAAATGCAAATCTAAAAATGCACCATTGTTTACTAATAACCTATGAAAGATATATTTTTTCAAAATTTGTATTTAATAATATATTTTATAATTTGATGTTGAAAATTACATTGAAATGATTACATTATATACATGCAAGCCTATGTAAGGTTGCACCCTTTTAATAAGAAGGGAGACAACCTTTGAACTAATAACAATTAATAATTAATCATTGTAATAACCATTTAGGTATCTTACAAGTCATCCCTCCCTGGAAAAATTTGTCCTCGAAGCTTGGGTAAAAGAAGAGTTATTGTCGTAAACTCCATCTTTGCTTCAATGATTGTGACTTCAGGGAGGCTACTAATATTGATGAGATACTTAGGGACAAACGAATTTTTCTCAATAGTTTATCTCTAATAATAGTACCATGATTCAATAATGCTCGAAACAATTGGTCACATTTCTAGTCATATTTTTCCATGCATGGCATGCATAATATTCCATAGATAAAAACACAACGATTATGCATCCAACAGTTCTCATAAGGATGATGGCATGGAGGACACATCTCAAAGTAGTTGGACTCACATTGGTGACCACATCTGGGAAGAATTTTGAACACAAGCAAATGGCAAGGAGGACAGTTTGCTTGAGGAATCAAAATCTTGGTTTGCAAAATGTCTTTTTGTTTATTCTTAATTCTCTTCTCTAGTTTTGCAATTCCATATCATCATGATTATCAAATTTATTTTAATCATTATACTTTTCTACATATTTATCTTCACAATCGTTATTGGCATCAAGTTCATCAATATCCAGTGTATTTGTATCTTTGTTTTTGTTATTGGTATTCTCATCAAACTCTTCTCCAGATTCACCTTGATCTTCCACACTCTGGACTTTATTCTTGTCCTCTACATCTTTCTTTTCCTTGTTATCACTATCATATTCCTTATAATGACCTTGACTTTGGTATGGACTCCCATCATGGTTTTTGATTCGTCTTTGTTCTGGAGTTTCATTAGACATTTTTATAGATTTTTCAATTGTGTAAAATATGACATCCGAATTGAATATGGAAGAGTTAGTATTTATGTTTGATTTGCACGTTGAGGGTTGAGAAGTGTTTATATCCATAAAATTATAAGTACTTGGACCATTTTTGCAATTCATTTATGTTCCTTGTATGAAGCTGCAACTCATTTTCGGTACATATGTGTATTTATGACTTGGCATGTGTTACACGAAATTTTCGTGAATTGTACAAGACCATGTGACCACATGTTACAACAATCCCTAAAGCCACATCCATGATGAATGGTCCTTAACTCTTTTTTCCATGCAAATAACCTTTTTTATGACTTCGACGCGCTCTGCTTCATTAGCAACATGCATCGAAGTCCATCGACGCGCTTTTCTCTACTGTTAACCCACATCGATGACTTAGTTTTCCTTCACGTGAACTCACGTCGATGACTTAGTTTTCCTTCATGTGAACTCACGTTGAGTCCATTTGGCGCATGTTGCTCTATGTCCAAGTCGCGTCAACGTCTGTATGGGCAAAAAAAGGGGTTTTCTAGAAGTCTCTAGAACAAAATCTTATCTGTATGAGATTTCCTCCCTATTTGCTAGGATCTCACTCGAATTCCTCACTTGTTTGGATCATATCTCATCCATTATCCCTAAATATCTCATCTCTTCTCTATCCATATTGTCCTATAAATTCAAGTCTTGGCCATGGGTGAAGGGGAGGAGGAATTGAGAATAGAGTTATGCTGGAGAAATTACACTAGGGGTGATAGACTTTAGATCCTTATCCTTCCATCATTGAAGTGACATCTGGGAGCAAAGAATAATCCAATGGAGAGGAGATACGACACTGAGGCTTAAGTGGTTGTACTCTTTACCATTTATGTTAATACAATACTACATTTCATTTCCGATAAATGGTTTGTTATTAATTTATTGTATATATCCTTGGTCATATATATAACTTAATCTAATCCTAGATCTAGTTTTCTTCTTGTGTTGGTTGGCTTACATGTTTTGTAGGTACTTCTTATAAGTGGATGAGCAAGCTTGCTGGAGCATTGGATCATTGAAGACAACTCATAGCCAAAGGTATGTCCTCTATATTTCAATTTGTGATTGGATCAAGTTAGGGAAATGTATGTGTGATTGGTTTTTTTGTTCTAGTTTAGTGATTAAACTAGGGAGGTCAGCTTATGTCCTCATTTGCAGACTAGTCCTGAAAACAAAATTTGCGACCATACTGGGGACTTTTCTCCCTAGATCTATTTCTTTTTCTTTACTCGGATTTTTCTTAGATCATGTCACTTTCTTTTTTGGATCTATTTTTTTATAGTCACCGGGTCATCCAGTTTTCTCCTAGCACCCTAGGCCCAATCAAATTTGTTGAGTTAAGGGGTTTTGTAGCTTTCATTTTTGAAAAAAATGTGGTCAGGTGAAGAAATTGACTAGGGACGAGACCACATGTCCCACCTCCACCTCCGCCTCCACCTCCTAACATGGGAGGACCCCCACCATATGCACAACCCTCTATGGAAGGACCTTACGATCAATAGATCTATGGTCCTACTGGTACTCAAATGCCGTACCAATATTACCAGTACCCATAACCAAACCGACAATTACCATTTCTGTCTACACTAGATCTGCCGAATATGTCGCGTTTGACCAATGATCCCATTCAACATGGCATGGATTTTCCACCCATTCTAGTGAAGCTGCCATCAGACATACCCAAGTTTGACGACAAACCCGACGAGGATCCCCAAAACCACGTAATGACATATCATTTGTGGTGTTCCTCGAACTCATTAATGGATGATTCTATCCGTTTGAGGCTATTTCAAATAACCCTCACCGGCATGACCGCCAAATGGTATATCGATTACCGCCACATTATTTCACAGGCTTTCGATCCTTGGCTATGGCCTTTCCTATGCATTTCCAATTACCAATCCACTATGAAACCGGCATGGATCTTTTAACTTCACTCTGGAAAAATACCTCCACTCATATTTCCAATCATATTCATGAATGGAGGACAAGACGTCGACTTGTTAAGGCTCCCATTTTGGATCAATTATTGGCCGATTGGTTTACCAAATCACTATTTTCCTATCATAGCCAAAGATGTCGCTATGGGCGGGGCAGTTACAGAGGAACAAGACACTGTATGTGACTAGTACTTAGACTTAGTCTACGCTCAATCTTGAACTTTATACGACATAATTCCCAATGCCCCTCGCCCCACTCATGACCCAACAAAACCATCTATGGGATCACATGCCGATGGCATAATTGGTTCCGTTAAAACCCAGCCTGCCACCCAATCGATTGGATCACAAATCCAAATGGTTTCAAATCCAACTCCGTCACAGGATGGTAATAACACCAATCATTCACCCAGTCCTGATCCCACTATGAAGGTGAATTCAGTCCAATCTGCTTCATCTCAGAAATCTGGTGGTAAGAAGAAAAATAAAGGAAAATCCAAGAAATCTTCTAGCCAGTACGAACAAAAAACCAATCCATACTCTACTGATGCCAAACCGAAATAGAAGGCCAAATATCCATGTTTACTCTATGGTGATGATCACTTCACGAAAGAATGTCCACATTGTGAAGAAGTCCAAAACTTCCTAAAAGGAAACCCTCAACCCATAGTTTTAATGGACCCCTTCCCCACACAACAACAACATATGACTGCACAACAACCAACTCCTTTGCAAGGAGAAACATCCACGACCGCTCATGTTCTCATGATGCATAGCGAAACGGTTAACGTATCTACCAGGGCACGCACCTACGATTCTGTTCCAGATAAAGAATCTAATGGAGGTCATGTTGACAAATTCTCCACATACGCATCCACTATCCCTCCCACACAAGGTCCTTTGGCCATAGACAAACCTATATCATATGTAGTGTTTCATCCACCTAAAAGCACAATATGAAAAGCAATTTTCAACCCCAATGCCTGGGTCGCTCAGAAATACAACATTGTGGAAAATCTATCCCATGCACCATTTGCTATGTCGACCCTTGAATTATAACAAAAATGTCCTAATCAACGTAAGAATATACTATCTGCAATTGGAGCAGTGGATCCAGAATCATCTAATACCATCATGTTTAGATTGGAATACTTTAAGTCGAGGCTTTTTCACCAACTGGCATTACAAATCATTACCAATGTCGCTACGAAAAATATCCATCGTACTATTTTAGACGAAGGAGCCTCTACTTCCATAATGTCCTTTTGTTACTGGAGAGCCATTGGCTGTCATGAACTGAACCATTCTCCTACCACTCTGAAAGCATTTGACGGACGTGGATTCCAACCACATGGGCTTTTACAATCCTTAGCCATTGAATTAGGAGGTAAGACTATTTCCGTTAATGTGGAAGTAGTCACAACGCCATTGGATTACAACTTATTTCTTGGTTGAAATTGGTTTTACGCTATGACCGTGGTCGCATCCTCCATCTTCCGCATTGTGCAATTTCCCCATCAAGGGAAAATTGTCACTATCTACCAATTATATTTTTGTACACTATACACCACAACTCATCGCACAGATAATGTCCCTCTTCTAGGACACTCTTCGCAAATATATGAGAGTGTGGGGGTAGGACTCCTTAAGGACTCATCCCTGATGCTAGTCTTTCCAACACCTGATCCCCCATCACATGTCGCCATGGTGAACATAATATCTTCCATAACTCCATCTTCTTACAAATCAGCATACCCTTGGTTTGTTCCCTATTCTATTGACATTGATTCGATTAGAGATTAGATGCCTCTCAGCCCAACTGAGGCTACTTATAATGCCATCTAATCTGCTTCCAATTTACTTGATGACCATCACCTAGTGGCATCAAACCCATGTTCTCTACCATCTTGGTTGAACTTGTACTCACCATCGCTGGATCATCTCCTCCGGACATTTCCCTCCGATGAATCCATCATGGATATTATGAGCTTGGATGAGCTCCCATGGGAATACCATCACCATCGATCGTCCTTCCTCCCACCTTTAGACACGGTAGCGAATGATATTCAAACTATTATTTCACCAAATTCCATTTCCAACCCTTAGTCTCCTATTCTCACCCAGGATACAATAACCGGAGAGAATTTGGAAAACATTACGCCTACCACTACCATTTACATCTCGGTGAAACCCAGTGTCGTGGAACATATTGATATTGGTCAAACTTGTTCTTCTAGAGAAATCAAAACTTATACGACCTTATTTAAACTATTACGCGACGCATTTGCATGGAGATATGAATAAATTCTCAGGATTGATCCTACTATCGTTGTGCATGAGATCAAAACTTATCCCGACACAAAACCCGTCCGGAATTTTTTTTGTCCAGTGCACCCTCGAAAGACTGTAGCTATTAAAGCAACAATTGAAAAGCTCTTGAAAGCTGGTTTCATTTATCTTGTCCCCTTGACAGATTGGGTCTCCAATATCGTTCTTGTTACAAAAAATCAAAGAACCATCAGGGTTTGTGTTGATTACCGGGATCTAAATAAGGCTTGTCCTAAGGAAAATTACCCCACCCCATTTATCGACCAAATCATCGACAACTTTGCCAGTAGTGTCATCTTCACATTTATTGATGGAGTTTATGGCTAAAATCATATTGAGATCCACCCAGCAGACCAACACAAGACTACATTCATCTTCCCATGGGGTACATTTGCATACCGCAAATTACCTTTTGGCCTTAAAAATGTTGGTGCTACATTCCAGCGGGCCATGTCGTATGCCTTTCGCGATATTAAGGATTTCATGGATCCCTACCTCGATGATTTTTCGGCTCATTCAAATTATTGTGAGTTTCATATTGATCATCTGAAGGCTATTTTCCTTAGATTTTGACGCTATAACATCTTCCTAAATCCTCACAAGTGTAGATTTTGTGTGGAGTTCAGACGTCTCCTTGGATTCATTGCCTCAAACGATGGGATTCGTATCGAGCCCCTGAAGGTGAGGGCTATTCTGTCCATACCCACACCCACAGACATCATCGAACTTCAAAGTTTGTAGGGGAAGGCAAACTACTTGTGTCGTTTCGTTGTAATTATGCGGAAAAGACACATGGATATATGCGGTTATTAAAAAAGGACGTCCCTTTTGTCTGGGACGACTACGCCCAAAGTGCCTTTGACAATATCAAGCACGACATTTCCCATGCACCCGTGTTACAACCACTTGATTATACCAAGGATTATATCCGTTACCTTGCTACCTCTACCTCGACTATTAGAATGGTTTTAGTGTAGGAAGATACCAACATGCAAGAAAATGCGATGTATTACCTTAGCAAGGGTATTATAGACTCTGAAACTAGTTATTCACATGTCGAGAAGTTGGATCTGGCAGCTTTTATCGCCGTACATAAGTTTCATCATTACATTCTTCTCCGTACAACTACTATCATTGCCGATTCAAACCCTATGTACCACTTCTTAAATCGTCAAGTACTAGGGGGGAATATTCGCGTTGGATTGTGATTCTTTAAGAATTTGATTTACAGTTTGAAAAGGAAAAATCTAAAAGGTGATTAGTATTCGTGGAGCTAATTTGTGATCTTCCCCATGTTGATCAAGATTTTGAGCCCATTGAATCTCTTCCCGATGAGTCATTGTTCTTGATCAGTACCTTCGATCCATGGTATAGAGATATCACCTTGTACCTTCAAACACAACGCTTCGGGCCTCATTTATCCCATGACGAACACCGTCGTATCTGCCATCATGAAAAATATTACCTAATCATCGACGACACCCTATATTGTCGTGGTATTGATTTGATCTTGCGACGATGTTTGAATCATGAGGCCGAGTGTGTTTTGAATGACTGCCACTCAGGGGCATGTGGCGGTCACCTCTCTGGGATGGCTACAACCTGGAATATCTTATGTGTTGGATACTTCCGGCCATCCATTTTTAAATATTGCATGGAATTCGTTAAGCGGTGTCCTCCCTGCCAGTTTTTTCATTCCAAAAAGTGCACTCATGCTGCCCAGGCTTTACACCCTGTTATTTCCATTAGCCCCTTTGCAAAATGGGGCATAGATTTCATTCACTGTAATCCTACCTTGGTCAAGGGGCACGACTATGCTATTTTAGTTGTTGATTACTTCACAAGATGGGCTGAGGATATGCCTACATATAAAGAATACGACAAAAATTCCACACTCTTCATGTTCAATCATGTTATTTCCATATTCAGGGTTCCACGAGCCATTGTCACGGACCATGGCTCACATTTCCAGAACCAGATGGTAACTGAATTGAGTGCCAAATGTTAGTTTTTTAGAAATTTCAATATGATCTAGGATCTTAACTGAGAGAATAACATGTACAACATATCTACAGCATATCAATCATGGACACAATAATGCAAGCACACAAGAGACACAGAGTTTCACCGTGGAAAACCAAGAAGGTGAAAAACCCCGCAACTTCCTTAGAGATAAATAGAGCAATGATACAACCAAAGTACAAGAGATAGTCTTCTCCTAGAAGATGATCCTCCTCCTCACAAGTGCGCCACTTTCTGAGAGAGATAGAAGTGAGTAATGAGTGAACAAATAGAGATCTCCCGATCTCTATTTATACTTGCCTTGTCCTGCCCAATAAACTAATGGGTCCGACTTGTCTAGCTTGGCCTAATAACACATGGTTAAATTAATCCGAGCCGAACCCACACTTGGTGGTCTAATAACCTATTTACCCACATGACTCATACCGGGCCGACCCCATCAAGGTGGTCTAATAACCTATCAAGTATAAGTTACGACACTTACAATATAAATGATGACACTTCCGTATAGAGGAATAATAACATCTCTATAGGAATACAAACACTTCCGTATAGAGGAATAATAACATCTCTATAGGAATACAATACACATGGGTAAAATACATTCCGAAGTTACATATACATCAACACTCCCTCTTAACTAGGAAGGTATTTCTTGACACAAATCTGTTAGCACAAGTCTTCTTCTCTGGATCATCATCAGCGAATCATCGTCCTCGAATAATCGTCATCGTCACTGCTACTGCTATCTCCATCAATTTCTGAATCTACTCATCATAGGAAGTTCTACAGAGCCAGTCCTTTTTCATACTGGATGTAGGCCCACCACCTGCAGGTCTTCATAATCACTGGCCATACTGTGGAATCCTCAGGACTTATTACGTGCGTCAACAAAACCTAGCAAGAGCATCCCAGGACTGATTACGAGCACACTGCTCAACCTATCGGATCTCCCAGGGAGCCATTACATGTGACCAAGCAAAACCTAGCAAGAGCATCTCAGGACTGATTACGTGCCCAACACAACCTGCAAGATCTCCCAGGGAGACATTATTTGCTACCAAGCAAAACCTAGCAAGAGCATCTCAGGACTGATTACGTCCCAGCACAACTTACAAGATCTCCCAGGGAGAAATTATATGCCATGGACAAAACCTAGCAAGAGCATTTTCCAGATCTCCCAGGGAGCTATTATATGCCAGCGGAAAAACCTAGCAAGAGCATCTACAAATCTCCCAGGGCACTATTATATGTCCCTCCAAGCAAAACCTTGAAAGAGCATTTTCCAGATCTCCCAGGGAGCTATTATATGCCAATGGAAAAACCTAGCAAGAGCATTTGCAAATCTCCCAGGGCGCTATTATATGCTTATCTGCACAACCTGTCCACGGCCACAGAGTATCAACCTAATACTCATCATACATCATCCTGATGTCCATGATCATCTTGATCATCATCTCTGCATCGTCCTGATACTCATCACACATGATCATCCTTATCATACGATGTATCCACCTGATACATATCATGCATCCACCTGATGCATATCACATACATGATCCACCTGATCATACAATGTATCCACCTGATACATATCATGCATCCACCTGATGCATATCACATACATGATCCACCTGATACATACATAAATACATGATCCACCTGATCATATCAAGCATCCAACATGATGCATATACAAATGCATGATCCAACTGATCATATCCAACATCCAACTTGATGCATATACAAATACATGATCCAACTGATCATATCCAGCATCCAACATGATGCATATACAGAGTAGTAGCTGGAGCATCGTCTTGATGCTCATCATCCAACGCTTATATCCACAGCCATGGGAATGATCCTCCTCTCACCATGCTTGGAATGACTCCTGCAAATGTGTCCATCACTTCTTCCTCGACGTGTCATCAATCCGAAGAACACCAAGCCTCTCTTTCAAGTACTCAAACTTCACTCTGGCTAGTGGTTTCGTCAACACATCTGCAACCTGCTCATCCGTCGCAACATACAGGAGCTTCATTGCTCCTCTCTGCACCATATCCCTAATATAGTGATATTTGATCTCAATGTGCTTCGACCTATTGTGGAACACCAGGTTCTCAGAAAACTTCACACAACTCTGGTTGTTGCAAAATATACCAGTAGCCTTCAGTGGGAGATCAAATAACTCAGACAATAGCTTCCGGAGCCATACTGCCTCACAACTAGCCGAACAAGCTGCAACATACTCTGCTTCAGCTGTACTCAGTGCTACGTAGGATTGCTTCCTGCTAAACCAAGAGATCACACCTGATCCCATACTGAAGCAACACCCAGAAGTACTCTTCCTATTTGCAGCACTGCCTGCCCAATCTGAATCAACATAACCCTACAGGTTAAACTTTTGATTCGCATCATACTTGAGCCCATAATCAACCGTACCCTTTAGGTACCTCAGAATATGCTTTACAACAACCAGGTGAACACCTCTGGGACCCATCAGGAACTGGCTCAATGTGTTCACCGCAAAGCAAATATCTGGTCTCGTATTCGTCAGGTACATCAAGGACCCAATCATCTAACGATACACAGTGACATCAACCGGATCAGATGAAGCATCACACAGAAGCTTCAGGTTCGATGCTATAGGTGTGGCCATGGCCTTATAGTCCATCACCCCGAACCTCTTCAGGATCTCTACTACATACTTCCCTTGTCCAAGGAAGATACCATCTTCACTCTGCCACACCTCCATGCCCAGAATAGTGCATCATCCCCAAGTCCTTCATCTCGAATTCGGCAGCAAGCTTCCTCTTGGTATCGGTAATCAATCCATCCTCACCTGTTACAAACAGGTCATCCACATACAAGAGTAGTATCACAGGACTGCCTTCCTCGACCTTTTAGTAAAGGTTGGAATCTGCTTTACTCTTGGTAAATCCCAAACTGGATAGAAAGCTGTCTATCCTACCATACCAAGTCCTAGGAGCTTGCTTCAAGCCATACAGGGATTTCTTCAACTTGCACACATATGACTCCTTGTCATATGTCTCAAAACCAAGTGGCTTCTCCACATACACTTCCTCTTCGACTACACCATTCAAGAAATTTGTCTTGACATCCATCTGGTGTATCTTCCACTTCATCACTGAAGCCAAAGCAAGTACTGATCTGATGGTAGTGTACCCAGCTATAGGTGCAAAATTCTCTTCATACTCTATTCTCTCTTTCTGGGAGAAGCCACGAGCTACAAATCTCGCTTTGCATTTTTTTATGCTACCATCTGCAGCATGCTTGATCTTATAGATCCACTTGGAAGTCACAACAGACTTCCCTTCAGGTCTTGGGACTGCATCCCAAACATCATTCTATTAGGATATTCCTATACTCCATCCTAGTCCCACCAGTATTTTGATCATTTACATTTTCAGTCATGCATGCACTTTTAGGGTTTGCATGCATCATTTAGGGTTTGCATGCATTCCAGTCATCAGTCCAGCACCTAGCCCTCAGTTAGCCAGCCCCCGAGAGCTTCCCTCAGATCAATTTTATCCCTCCTAGAGCTTACTGCGCCCTTCCTCCTTCATTTAAGGAAGTCACTCATCCTCTCTCACCTACCACTCAGTTTCACTTCAGTTATCTTCAGTTGTCTTCAGTTCTTTCCTTGATTTAAGGCTAGACTGACTCTCAACTGACTGTATCACTTTGATGGACCTCCACTGAGACTTGACTGCCCATTCTGACTCCAGTTAGCTCCTCATGCGCCCTCCACTGAGCCTCCTTCATTCAGTTAGTGTCTCCATGTGCCAGTTACATTCAGTTACACCTACCACACTCAGTTAGACTCAGTTTGACTAACGGTTGACAGTTACTTGTGCATTGATGACTCCACCGATGATGAGATAGACTATTAGTTATGCTCCGATGACACTCCAGTGATCTTTTGATCACTCCATGAAGGCTAATTCGAATTTCCACCTTAGGAATTCGAATCCTCATGCATTGTACTATTTATTTGTCCATATTGTGATTAATTAACTAGTGTGTGTGAAGTATTTTTGCTTCTATCTGAGTTCTACTGTATTATTATTCTGTTGCTTATTATACTGCATTGACCACTCTTCTTCTATTTTTCTGCTTAATCATAATTACTCTTGTGAGGTATACATCATCTCTTAGATCTACTGTACGGATTTTCACACATTCTTCATGATCGACTGGGACTCCTCGATCATGGCATACTTCCTGAAGCCTGAGAACTTCAATATCTTCAATAAATAACTTTGTTGCTGGAACAAATGTTGTAGTCCTTCTTTTGTAGGTGATGATATACGATCTTTCCTACAAGACAAGTTAAATTGCATGATTAGAAACTTCTCATAGTTTCATAACAAAATTTTACAAATAAGAATATATGTCATACCGTCATGCAATTATTTTAGCCAATGCTTCAATACAACATTTATCCATATCCCGTAACTTTCTAGATGCCTTCCAATCTCTACCAGAACATTGTTAAGAGTTTGCACTACTCCCAACATGTCAGCAAATAGGTTTCATTCTAGATAAGTAGCAATGGAATGTTGTACAGTGCCATAGGCCACTTACCCATTATATGCATATTAGTAGTATGCTGTTCATTAATGCAATTATTCTAATATGTCAAAATACACAACCTAATTCTAGGAGCATCAGTATATACATCATTGAACAGTATTAAACAATCAAATATGCAAGAAATGATAATTCAAATACTTATCTTTGTTTGTTTGTTGGGTTGACTCCCTCTCAGTCTTTGCTTCCTTTCTGCAACTCCATTATGATGTGGATTGTGAGAAGTTGTCGACTCCCTCTGAATATATGCATCTTTGCAGAGACTACTGGAGTGTGCTCCCTTTTGATCTTTGCTTCCTGGATTACCTGTCCTTGAACTTATATCCATCCTCGATCACTATGCATGCTTACAACTATCATTATTGTGATATCCTCGAGATCTCATACATAATCATACATTTATTAGTATAATCTCAATACTATAAGAAACACAATAATCTTAAACATGTATAGTAATGATCATTTTAAACACAGATAATAAACATTAGTATTCAAGGTTTATATAGGACTCTTCTGGTTAGTCATATCATCAATTAAAGTAAGAAACATAATATGCCTAAACCCATGATTACTCAAACCTATAACTTCATGAATAATCATAATCAATCATGCCAAGTATACTTATATAAGATATCCTAACACAAGGTAGGATTTTAACTTGATATAGGAAAAACATACTTGGATTAACATGTTAGCTAGCTATGTCTAACATACCCACATGATGTCTTCTTGTTCTTCAATGACTTGTGCTAGTAACCTACATATCTCGTAAGTTAACTATTATAGAACCAAGTTATACATACCTCGTAAGTAGATCTTCTATGTGATCCATGATAATGGATGAATCTTTGTCTTCATGTCTCCATGGTCATATGATTTGTCTTTCTTGATGTACCTTTCATGTTAGTAGACAACATCAACCTCATACAAGACCACAATGCATTAGTACAATCATAAGTGTCAAAACCCTAATCAATGAATATCTGCATTCCGATAATTTTATTAAGGTGATAGAACAAGTCTAAAGTTAATCAAGATTGTACTAACCTTAATGAAGACAAACATACCATAGACTTAATCATGAACAGATCTCGAAACATACCTAGATATGTTGATGTATATGTAACTTCGGAATGTATTTCATCTATATATTTAGTGTACCCCTATAGAGATGTATTATTCCTCTATACAGAAGTGTCATCATTTGTATTGACAAGTGTCGCAAGTGTGTTAACTTGCCGATGGGTTATTAGACCACCTTGTAAGGGGTTGGCCCGATACAATGTAATATGAAGTTATTGTACCTAGATAGACAAGTCGGCCCCCATAAGGTTATTGGGCAAACATGATAAGTATAAATAGAGATTGGGAGATCTCTATTTGGATCACTTCAGAACTCACATTTCCTTCACTCGGAAAGTGGTGCACATGTGAGGAGGAGGATAAGCTGCTAAGAGGAGTCTATCTCTTGTACTTTGGTTGAGCTATTGCTCTATCTATCTCTGAGGAAGTTGTGGGGTTTTTCACCTTAGGGTTTTCCCCATGGAAACTCTGTGTCTATTGTCTCTCATGCTTTTGCTTCTGCTAATGATTGACATGCTTGTTATGATTGATATGCATTGATATACTGTACATGTTATTCTCTCAGTAAAGATCCTAGAGTATTGTGAATTAATGCTCAAAATTTAACATGGTATTAGAGCTAACCTGAGAAGAAGACATTGTGCAGTGACAAAAACTAGGGTTTCTTGCTTATTGGGTTTCTCTCCACAGATTTTAGAAACGCGGTATAGTAGATTGACTCTACTCATCAATGAGAATCTATCTGTCCAATCAAAATTCAATTCTGAGCTTTTTCAGATTTGGCCCTAAAAATTAGGGTTTCCACAAAAATAGGAATTTCTGAAATCTGAAGACATAGCTGGAAGCTCCTTGGAAAAATCAAAGTTTAGAGCATTGGATCAAGATTTTTGGCTGGGTAAATCTCCGGGAAACGCAAACCCTAATTCAGGGTCCTCCCCAATGAACCCAAGAAGACTAAAAGGCATTTCTGAAGGGTGAATCTTTGCAGATCTCAAATTCTAAATACACCAAGCTGATCAGATCATCAAGGCACATCTTTCTATCCTTTCAGAAAGTTGAAATTCACTTTTTGAATTTTTAGGGTTTTTTTTTCGACAAACCCTAATCTGGGACCAAATCTAGTTTTCAACAAAGCAAGTGGTAAGACCTAAATCTCTTCTATTTCCATTTGAAGTACTCTTTAAGATGTATCACCACACCAAGCTTGAGGATAAGCTTGAAGGGGCTGATAACTTCCGAACCTGGAAGTATAGGATTGGGTTAATCCTGGAAGAAAATGAATTGGACTCCTACATCTGCTCTGAGGTCCGTATCCCAGAGGATGAAGAGGCTAAGGTATTGCACAAGAAGAACTTGGTCAAGGCAAAGAGAATCATTGCTGATTCTATCAAAGACCATCTCATACCACATGTGTCATCTCTAAAGACACCCAAGGAGATGTTTGACTCCCTAACCAAGTTATTTGAAGGGAAGAACATAAATCGGAAGATGACTCTGCGGAATCAATTGAAAGGGGTAAAAATGTTGAATGGAGAGACCATTCAATCTTACTTCTCCAAGGTCTCTCAGATCTAGGAACAACTTGAAGCTGTGGATGAAGTATTAGACAATGGTGAAGTTGTTATGACCACTCTGAATGGCCTACCTAGGTCATGGGACTCCTTTATTCAAGGAATCTGTGCAAGAAAGAAATTGATCTCTTTCAATAGACTTTGGGAGGAATGCTCTCAAGAAGAAGCTAGGCTTGTAGCACGAGAAAAAAATATGCGGAATGAAGATCAAGCTCTCACAACTCACACCAAGGGAACAAAGGTTAAGAGGGAGAAATCTCATAACAAGAAACATTCTCACCTTTATCATAAGAAGAAAGATCTATCTCATGTTTGATGTTTTGAATGTAATGAGAAGGGACACTTTGCTTCAGAATGTCCCAAGAAAAAAAGGGACAACAACAAAAACAACAACTTCAACTAGAAGAAGAAGGGCAGCAAAAGAAGGTATCATGCTCATGCTGCTGAAGATGATGAACCTCCAAAGAAGAAGGCTAGAGCATAAAGTGATGATGATGATTCATCAAGCGAAGAAGAGTATGTTCTAATCTCTGCTCTCACAGGTACTATTTCTCACGGTTGTAATCATTGGATTATTGACAGTGGTGCTTCCAAACACATGACGGGGTTTAAAGAATATTTTGTAAATCTATCTGAACATGAATCACCCCATAAAGTGAAACTTGGGGATGACTATCAATACCCCATCAAAGGAAGTGGTGAAGCCTCCTATAACCTAGATTCTGGAAAGTCCTTGAAGATGAAAGAAGTTCTCTATGTACTTGGGCTCAAGAAGAATCTACTCTCCATATCTGCATTGGATGCAAAAGGTATGAGGGCTGCATTTGTAGATGGCCAAGTTCTAATGTGGCCAAAAGGTAAAACTATTGATGATGCAGTAGTGATTGGAGAGCAAGAGGGAGGCTTGTATAAATTGAAAGGACAGCCTGAACATGCCATGGTGCATGATTCCATGGAGCCAAGTGAACTTTAGCATAGAAGACTTGCACATATGCACTACAGAGCATTACCAATTGCAAGTAAAGCTGTAGAAAGTCTTCCTGAAATCAAGACCAAGCATGAAGGTGTTTGCAAAGGATGTGCAAAAGGAAAGAACATAAAGAAAGCATTTCCAAGCAGTGAAAGCAAGGCTAAAGGAATCTTGGAAATCATCCACTCTGATGTATGCGGTCTGATGTCATCTAGTTCTCTGAGTGGGTATATTTACTATGTCTCTTTCATTGATGACTTCTCCAGGAAGACTTGGGTTTACTTCTTGAAGAACAAAGATGAAATGTTTGATAAGTTCAAGGAATTCAAAACCTTGATGGAGAACCAAATTGATAAGACGATCAAAACATTCAGATCCGACAATGGTGGAGATTTCACTTCAGGTGACTTCAAGAAGATATGCAGTGATTCAGGGATTAAGAGGGAGTTGACTGCTCCCTACAATCCACAACAAAATGGAGTTGCAGAAAGAAAGAATAAGAACAATCATGGAGGCAGCATGGACATTGCTGCATCTGCTTATGCATCTATGGGCAGAAGCAAGTAGGATAGGTAATCCAGGAAGCAAAGATCAAGAGGGAGCACACTCTAGCAGTTCATGCAAGGAAGCAACGATCAAGAGGGAGCACACTCCAGCAGTTCATGCAAGGAAGCAAATATTGAGAGGGAGTCCGCCCGACAACAAACAAACAAAGATAAGTATTTGAATTGTCATTTCTTGTATATTTTATTGTTTAAATAATACTGTTCAATGATGTATATACTTATGTTCCTCGACTTAGGTTGTGTATTTTGCATATTTACATTAATGAACAGTATACTACTAATATGCATATGATGGGTAAGTGGCTTATGGCACTGTACAACATTCCATTGCTACTTATCTAGAATGAAACCTCTTTGATGACATGTTGGGAGTTGTGCACACTCTTAACAATGTTCTAGTAGAGATTGGAAGGCATTTAGAAAGTTACGGGATATGGATAAGTGTTGTATTGAAGCATTGGCTTAAATAATTGCATGACTGTATGACATTTATTTATGTGAAATAATTTGTTCTGAAAATTATGAGATGTTTCTAATCATGCAATTTAACTTGTTTTGTAGGAAAGACCGTATACCTTCACCTACAAAAGAAGGACTACAACATTTGTTCAAGCAACAAAATTATCTATTGAAGATATTGAAGTTCCCAGGATACGGGAAGAATGCCATGATCCATCGATCATGAAGAACGATGTTTGGGATGCGGTCCCAAGACCTGAAGGGAAGTTTGTTGTGACTTCCAAATAGATCTACAAGATCAAGCATGCTGCAGATGGCAGCATAGAAAAAAAATACAAAGCGAGATTTGTAGCTCGTGGCTTCCCCATAAAGAGGGAATGGACTATGAAGAAACTTTTGCTCCTGTATCCAGGTACACTTCCATCAGATCAGCACTTGATCTGACTGCAGTGATGAAATGGAAGATACACCAGATGGATGTCAAGACAGATTTCTTGAATGGTGTAGTCGAGGAGGAAGTATATGTGGAGCAACCACTTGGTTTTGAGACACATGACAGGGAGTCATATGTGTGCAGATTGAAGAAAGCCTTGTATGGCTTGAAGCAAGCTCCCAGAACTTGGTATGGTAGGATGGACAATTTCCTATCTAGTTTGGGCTTTACCAAGAGTAAAGCGGATTCCAACCTTTACTACAAGGTTGAGGAAGGAAATCTTGCGATACTACTCCTATATGTGGATGACCTATTTGTAACAGGAGATGATAGATTGATTGCCGATACAAAGAGGAAGCTTGCTGTCGAGTTTGATATGAAGGACTTGGGGATGAAGCACTATTTTCTAGGCATGGAGGTGTGGCAGAGTGCAGATGGGATCTTCCTTGGACAAGGGAAGTATACAGTAGATATCCTGAAGAGGTTCGGGATGATGGATTGCAAGGCCATGGCCACACATATGGCATCGAACCTGAAGCTTCTATGTGATGCTTTATCTGAGCCGGTTGATGTCTCTATGTATCGTCAGATGATTGGGTCCTTGATGTACCTAACGAACAAAAGACCAAATATTTGCTTTGCGGTGAACACATTGAACCAGTTCCTGACGGATATGAGGAGTGTTCACCTGATTGCTGTAAATCATATTTTGAGGTACTTGAAGGGTACAGTTGATTATGGGCTCAAGTATGAAGCGAATAAAAAGTTTAACCTGCAGGGTTATGTTGATTCAAATTGGGCAGGCAGTGTTGCAGATAGGAAGAGAACATCTGGGTGCTGCTTCAGTATGGGATCATGTGTGATCTCTTGGTTTAGTAGGAAGCAGTCTTGCGTAGCACTAAGTACAGCCAAGGCAGAGTATGTTGCAACCTGTTCAGCTAGTTGTGAGGCAGTATGGCTTCGGAAGCTACTGTCAAAGTTATTTGATCTCCCGCTGGAGACTACTGGTATCTTTTGTGACAACCAGAGTTGTGTGAAGCTGTCTGAGAACCCGATGTTCCACGACAGGTCGAAACACATTGAGATCAAATATCACTATATCATGGATATGGTGCATAGAGGAGCAGTGAAACTCCTGTATATTGCGACGGATGAGCAGATTGCAGATGTGATGACGAAGCCACTAGCCAGAATGTAGTTCGAATACTTCAGAGAGAGGCTTGGCATTCTTCAGATTGACGACACTTCGAGGAAGAAGTGATGGACACATTTGCTGAAGCCATTCCAAGCATGGTGGAAGGAGGATCCTTCACATGGCTATGGATGTAAGCGTTGGATGATGAGCATTAGGATGATGTTCTAGTTTCTGCTCTATATGATCAGTTCGATCATTTATATGTATGTATGTATGCATCATGTTGGATGATGGATATGATCAGGTAGATCATGTATTTGTATATGTATCAGGTGGATAATTGTATGATCAGGTAGATCATGTACTTATGTATGTATCAGGTGGATGCATTATGTATATCAGATGGATGCATTTGTATGATCATGTAGATCATGTATTATGATATGTATCAGGTAGATACTTTGTATGCATCAGATGGATATACTGTTTGATCAGGATGATCATAGATGATGAGCTTCAGGATGTTGCTCCAGATGATACACATCAGGTTGATGGTATGATGATGATCAGGTTGATCATGTGATGATGTACATCAGGATGATGTATGGTGAGTATCGGTTTGATACTCTATGGCCGTGGACAGGTTGTGCAGGTAGCATAGAAAAGACCCTTTTAAAACTGGACATGTAGAGCGGTGTGCTCGTAACATCTTGGGATTCTTTGAGTAGGTTTTTCTATAGGTAGCATAGAAAAGACCCTTTAAAATACGGACAGGTAGAGCGGTGTACTCGTAACATCCTGGGATGCTCTACTGAGATCTAGACAGGTAGAGTGGTGTGCTCGTAACATCCTGGGATGCTTTGAGTAGGTTTTGCTACAGTTTTGCATAGAAAATATCCTTTAAAATTTGGATAGGTAGAGTGGTGTGATCGTAACATCCTGGAATGCTCTATAGAGATCCAGAAAGGTAGAGCGGTGTGCTCGTAACATCCTGGGATGCTCTGAGTAGGTTTTGGAAAGTTCACATAGAAAAGATCGTTTAAAATCCGGACAGGTAGAGCAGTGTGCTCGTAATAGCCTGGGATGCTCTATCGAGATCCAGACAGGTAGAGCGGTTTGCTCGTAACATCCTGGGATGCTCTGAGTAGGTTTTGTGAAGGTCAACATGTAAAAGAACCTATAGTATGCGCTAGGTTTTGTTGATGCACGTAATCAGTCCTGGGATCCACAGTATGGCCATTGATGATGAAGACCTACAGGTGGTGGGCCGACATCCAGCATGAAAAAGGGCTAGCTCTGTAGAACTTCCTATGACGAGTAGATTCAGAGATTGATTGAGATAGAAACAACATTGACGATGATTTGAGGATGATGCATCGATGACAATGATCCAGAGAAGAAGACTTGTGCTAGATGATCTGTGTCGAGAAATACCTTCCTAGTTAAGAGGGAGTGTTGTTGTATATGTAACTTCGGAATGTATTTCATCTATATATTTATTGTACCCCTATAGAGATGTATTATTCCTCTATACGGAAGTGTCGTCATTTGTATTGACAAGTGTCGCAAGTGTGTTAACTCAGCCGATGGGTTATTAGACCACCTTGTAAGTGGTCGGCCCGATATAATGTAATATGAAGTTATTGTACCTAGATAGACAAGTCAGCCCCATAAGGTTATTGGGAAAACAGGACAAGTATAAATAGATATCGGGAGATCTCTATTTGGATCACTTCAGAACTCACACTTCCTTCACTCAGAAAGTGGCGCACATGTGAGGAGGAGGATCAGCTGCTAAGAGGAGTCTATCTCTTGTACTTTGGTTGAGCTATTTATCTACCTATCTTTGAGGAAGTTGTGGGGTTTTTCACCTTAGGGTTTTCCCTACGGAAACTCTGTGTCTATTGTCTCTCATGCTTTTGCTTCTTGTGATGATTGACATGCTTGTTATGATTGATATGCATTGATATACTGTACATGTTATTCTCTCAGTAAAGATCCTAGAGTATTGTGAATTAATGCTCAAAATTTAACAGAATAAGTCATACCTGTCGAGATTGCTTGTAATCTTCTTATGTAAGGCCTTAGCCTCATCTCCCTCTGAAACAGGAACTTCTTCACTTATGCAGGTGATCAAACGATTCTCTTCTAGGATTAACCCAATCCACTTGATTTGAAGAAACTAGATCTGGAGTTGGATTAGGGTTTGTCAGAGAAACCATAAAAATTCAAACTTTGAATTTCAAACTTATGGAAGGATAGAAGGATGCACTTTGATGAGATGATCAAGCTGGTATACTTAGAATTTGAAAACTGCAAAGTTTCACTCCTCAAAATTGCCTTCGAAACTTCTGGATCTTCTAGACAAGATCCCGAACTAGGGTTTCGTAAAGCCCACCCTTCTTCCCAACCAAAAGGTTCGATCCAAAGCTCTAAACTTCTATTTTTCTGAGGAGCTTCCAGCCACGGTCACAGACTTAAAAAATTCCAACTTTTGCAGAAGCCCTAATTTTCCACTTTTCTGATCAAAGTCTCGAACTAGGGTTTGATCAAGCCCAGCCTTCTGCCCAACCAAAAAATTTGATCTTGGTCTCTAAATTTTGATTTTGATGAGTAGCATTCAGCCGTGGTCTCCGATTACAAAAATTTCAACTTTCTCCGAAACCGTAATTCCCAGAGCCATGAATGAAGGTGCTCAAAATTCAATTCTGTTTTGACAGAGATATGCACCTGATTGTTTCTGGTGTAACTCCAAAATTATGAATCCACAGGGTCTGAAACTTCTACTTGTGGTATCCCGACCTGTCATCTTTCCAACCCCATAGGTATGACCTCAATTTTATTCTCTTAGAGAGAGTTATGCCAAGTGTTGCAACATGACCTGTTTATGGGATAAAACAGGAGAGTGAACTTGTACGGAGTACCACGTGTCATTGGTTCACTTTCGGCATCTGATCCTTTGTCCTATGAAAGTAGAGTCCGTGCCCTACCTGTCATTTTTTACGAAATTTCATTTGGAGCTTCCTAGCCCAAGTTATGACCTTTTTTCCTAGGTCACCTGTTTATGACTTAGATCTGGAAGAGGTAGAAACCCTATATTGTACAAATCATAAAACACAAAGTACAATGAATTAGAAGTTTTGCTTCGGAAGCAAGGTACATGGGGATCTTATCTTCGACCTGTAAGAGTTTCAGATCCTAAAACCTCGTCTAAATGGATTTATATCGAAAGTGCTACGATGACGGGTTTTGATATATCAAGCCCTAGCATCGCAAGTGCAACAATTGTCATACATGCCATACCATGCCTTCTTTCAGGCTAGCTCTGATACCATGTTAATTTTTCAGAAATTTCAATCTGATCTAGGATCTTAACTGAGAGAATAACATGTACAACATATCTACAGCATATCAATCATGGACACAATAATGCAAGCACACAAGAGACACAGAGTTTCACCGGGGAAAACCAAGAAGGTGAAAAACCCTGCAACTTCCTCAGAGATAGATAGAGCAATGATACAACCAAAGTACAACCAAAGTACAAGAGATAGTCTTCTCCTAGCAGATGATCCTCCTGCTCACAAGTGCGCCACTTTCTAAGAGAGATAGAAGTGAGTAGTGAGTGATCAAATAGAGATCTCCCGATCTCTATTTATACTTGTTCTGTCTTGCCCAATAAACTAATGGGGCCAACTTGTATAGCTTGGCCTAATAACCCATGGTTAACTTAATCCAGGCCGACCCCACACTTGGTGGTCTAATAACCTATTTACCCACATGACTCATACCGGTCCGACCCCATCAAGGTGGTCTAATAACCCATCAAGTATACGTTACGACACTTACAATATAAATGACAACATTTCCGTATAGAGGAATAATAACATCTCTATAGGAATACAAACACTTCCGTATAGAGGAATAATAACATCTCTGTAGGAATACAATACACATGGGTAAAATACATTCCGAAGTTACATAAACATCAACACCAAATTGGGATTTAGCCATGAACACTCAACCCTCCACTACCCCCAACTGAATAGTCAAGTAGAGGCCATCAATAAGGTCTTGAAAAACATGATACAACACATGGTAGGGACCCATAGATCAAATTGACACTTAATGCTCTTTTCATCCCTTTGGGAATATAGAACCTCCGTCAAACTGCTACCAGATTCACACATTTTCAATTGGTATACAGCTTGGAAGCAATATTGCCTATAGAGTGCAAGATCTCGTCTTTGAAACTAGCCATCGAACTCTTTCCAAACACCACGGCTGAAGAGGAACGATTCCTATATTTATCCAAACTCGACGAAACTCGTCGTGATGCTACCCTCGCTAACGAAGCACATAAGAAGCGCATCAAATCCCATTATGACAAATCTGTTGAACCTTTCATCTTCAATGAAGGTGATTTGGTTTTGACATATGACCAAAAGCATGACAAATTGGGGGCAGGTAAGTTCAAGTCCATGTGTCATGGACCCTACATTGTGAAACATGTTTTAGAAAAAGGGGCCTACCAGTTTGTTGATTATGATGGGATACCCTTGGGGGATCCTAGAAATGGGATCTACCTCAAAAGGTATTATACTTAGGGAAATCCTGCATAAGTACCTTGTACACTTTGTATATGATGTATGTTTAATATGATGTGAAGTTTTTCTTTCATAGGTTAGGCCTCATCTCCATCGTGACTGCTTATACCATGTTCTGCTTGAATGCACAGATGAAAACCTATTCAGGATTTGCAGATGGTGCTAGCTGGCATACTCAAAACCTCACCTCGGTGGCTTTGGTACTCTATTCCCCTGCCGTCAAACTTATAAGATCAAGAGGAAATTTCCTAAGCCCTACACCTAATAATAAAAGTTCCACAAATAAGTACTAAGACAAAATTTGAAGCTCATAGATTTTAGTACATCATCATGGAAAAATATGAAGCTCATAGATTCCAGTACATCATCATGGAAAAATTCTGAAGCTCATGGATTTCAGTACATCACTAAATATAGATAATAGGGCTAGTCGTGGTGCTCTTCATAGCATATCACCGCTCGAGCTACCCGACGGATCAGATGTCTGATACTCACAGAAACTCCCATTGTGTGGCACTGGTACCGATGAGGTAGATCATCTAGTGATATGTCCGAGATATCAGTAGTCAACCTCTCTAAGTTATGCTTGGTCTCCGCAAGTATGTCTCTCCCTCTTGATCATGGAAAGAAACAACCCTACCCTCTCCTCGCCACTGTATAGGGGAAGCTCCAGGTGGCCTCGTTGGCCCCACATCTGTATTGGTAAAACACAAAATCATATATTTGAAAAATACAAAAAAACTTGAAAGAGCATGATTATTATTTTTTACCTATATCGCACCACGCAGACCCTTCTAGTAGTGCCAAGTCAAGATCTCCTCGGAAATCTGTGCCAACGTAACCATAATATTCTACCATCATAAGCTGCTTGTGCATCCGTCAAAAGAAAGCCAACCCATAGCTATGAATAGGACCACCATGACAGCTAAACAAGTCATCCCACCTCCTCATTTGTGTCTCCCACGGATCAGGGCTAGCTATCTCTATATGTTGTGGGAGGAAGTGAGGAACCCATTCCATAAAGAAGGATACCAAGATAAACCCATAACCAAAATGTTTAGTTCTACCTGTCTTACACTTGGTTAGTTGATCTTTCATGATGCTTAGGAGACTCTCACACCAATTAAACACAGTAGGTTCCATGCATGCTAGGGCACACAACATCTAAGACCTGGTTTCCTGGTGGTGGGATTTAGTCCCTGCTACTCGAACCACTATGAAGAGCACAGTCCTCAATGATATATCACAAACTTTTTCAATTGGGATCTTCCTGGTAGACTTCCTAGTCCTGGGCTGACAATACTAGATAATGAGTTCGTCCATATTTCCGTCACCTCCACTCTGCCCAGTAATCATGGCTCAGGCCCCTCTTTTTGAAATCCCAGTCAAAAAATAAATGTCATCTATCTCAAGGGTAAGGATGTGGGTCCCTACTCGGAAATACGGTTCATCGAGGTCCCACATGTCCACTAAGTACCCCAACAAATGTATTTGGGCCCTCATATTCAGAGTAAGGAAGAATTTATTTAAGCCACATTCTTGAAGTGCCAACATTGTATTGGCATCATTTAATCCTTCCAAATCATCCAATTCGTGGTCTCATTCTTTCCATTCTAGCACTATTTTCCTTGCTTGAGTATTTGCAAAACCAAAGATAAGGATTAAAAATCATTCATTTCAAAGAAAATCCAAAAAATTGTGATACATTTCATCTTTGGGGCCGCATTTCATGGTTTATGTGACCCGAATTTGCACACAGTGTGGCATTGATGCACCTGTCCTTTTTGTGAACCGCGTCGATTAGTCGCGGCACGGTTCCCGAAAAGGCAGGTTGCGTCGACCAAGGCACACATTTTATGCTTAAAAACGACCCCAAATCTATCAAAAACCATAAATTTTGCAGCATTTTATCTTGGAAAATCAAATAAGAAGGTGAATATGGTTACATGGAGTTGATGGAGCTCGAATCCACAACCTGAGTGCCCACAATCTTAAACACATGCTTGCTACTACAAGGATTTTTTTACCCTTCTTGGTAAAACGAACAAAGATGGAATGGTAAAATAAGTCACTTTCACTCCCTTTTATTGGATTGAAGGTGAATATCTTACTATTTTACTTTGTAATTTTTTATTACCTTTTTACCATTTTTAATTTAAGAGACTCTTTATTGATTAGTTTATATAGTTTTTTTAACAATTTGTTGTTGAGGTTATAGGTCAAACATAATAAAGAAGTTATGGCCCAAACTATATTTCATGCTAGAAGACACTATTGGAGTTTTCTTTAAGCCATTTTTAGACTCTTGAAATATGAAAAGGTTGCTGAGCGAACTCACTTCCTTTCATGCTCATAAAAGGATTTTAAAGGGAATCTATTCAATTTTGGTTTACCCCTTTTTTGGGCCGAGTAGTATTAATTACGAAAAAGGAATACCTCAGTCAAACTTTGACTAGGAGATTTCTTCTAGGTATTGTTTTGCACTTTTTCGGGCCTCGGTACTAAATTTACAAAAAGGTACACCTTGGAGTCTTCTTTAGTCTTTTTAGACTCTCTAAACATGAAATGACACTGAGTTTACTTTCTTTGGACTCGTTAAAATTTAACATTGAAGGACCCTTATAGGGACGAACCCCTTCTTTCTCAGGTTTGTAAAACATGTGATATTGGACTCGTATGAAGGATGAGCTATATCAAGCATCTGTTATCCCCGTCAAGCTCGTTAATAAACAAATAGGTACTTGTCAATCATGATGGGGAATAAGGGAAGGGAAATGCATCTCTATCCTCATTTATGGTATCCTGTTGTCTCCCTTGAATATGGCACATGTTTGTATTTCATTCGAACAATTGGGTAACCAGCTTGTCTTTGAGTCTTGTCAAGTCTATGAGTGTCTTTAATCATTTGGGTCATCCAAAGAATGCTCCATTCATGTTGCATTATGTCTTGATATTCGTCTCATCGATTCCATGCTGCTAGGTCATTTGTCGTGCCATAAAATGTTCAACGGGAGTCCTCCATTTGAGTCAAACTTTGCAATCGTCAAGTTCTTTCTTACATCGGTTATCTTTAAAGTCCAAGTACCTTGTGTCAGTCCACACTCATTTGATTTACCACATGAAATATTCCTCCTGTATAAGTTTCATGTCGATGATGTGGGATGCATCATGGCCCTCCTTTGATGAATGTACCCTTGTCGACACCAACACATCATCCAGGGATTAGATTTAGAGACCACCTAGTGCCTTGAAGACTACATACCTCAATGGAAAGTCTTCCCGCTTTCGATAGTGGGTTCAAATCATTGACCTCTAATCAAATGATTCCATGAATGTTCGAATCCAACTCATTCATTCACATTCGTTGGGATGTACTATGATAGCTTAGGGATCGTTATCAGCACTGGTGATTTTCCTTGCACTTGTTAATGGTTCACATCATTGGCCGGTAATTAAGTGGTTTATTCTATGTTCGAATTAAACACCTTGTAATCACATGGTTAGATTAGTATCGATTCGATATTGGGTAGAAGACCCTGGGGATACTCATTATGTGGTTACCTAGGTTGAATGGAGATTTTTTGAGTAGGTTCCCACATGAACATCATGTCAGTGGCCTCATTGATGTACTGTCACACGGATCCACTCTTGTATTGGTTGTGGATGTGTCATTATCTCATCATGTATGATCTACGCTTGTATCTTAGTAGCCATGATTATGTTCAATCAGTCAGTATCAACATGGATCCGCGCTGTATTGGTCGACAACCATTTTTTGAGTCATTTATGTAGAAAAATCAATTCTCTAACAGAATTTCAAGTTAAACTCATATTAACAATGTTTAATAACCCATCTCATTCAACCATAGAAAACTGAAAATGAAATTTCACTCATAAACACATCTGAATTGGAAGCACAAGAGAAGTTTTCCAAAATACCGAGAACATAAATAACATAACAACCACGCACATAAAATTTCAGACTCAGAAATGGCCCAGGAAAAACCCCAACTGGGGAAAACCTGTGAGAGAGAGAGTATTTTTATTTCTTTAAAATGGAAATGTACAACAACTAAATGACTAAGAGAACACTTGTCTCAACCCATTGAATACAATCACCAATTCTAGAAATTCTATGACAGAATTTTTGCTCATACTCAGCATTGGAAATTGTGCCCAACATAGGCTGTACAGCCAATCAAAATGCACAATTCACTTCTCAATTTATGTGAACAATGAAGCTATCCCCCTCCTCGATCTGTGTGCTCTCTATAACAACAACAAATTACATAGAATATTGTGCCCACTCTGAAAGGAAACACATGCTCTCCTTTTTCCTAGGAACTCGTGCCTCTAACAAAGATAAACTAGAATTAAATGCAGCAGAAAATGAACTCGAAATTCATGCCAAACAATTCCAAACTCATGCCCAGCATCTTCCTCAAAATTCGTGCTCATTAAATACAGTTGTACGATATGGTCTGACTGTTGTACCTGTGCCTTGGGATGCGTTCCAATGGTCTTCTCCTCTCCTCTCAAACTCGACTTGCTCCAACCAAAAACTCTCTTTGGATGAACTCGACTTCTCCAACTCTCTTGGGGATGTGTGCAAATGAAAGAAGGAAGGCTTATTTAATTCAAAAATCTTGTCCCTTGGTTTGCCTCTCAAGGGTAACTGAAGAGTCATCTAATCCAAGGGCCCAAAATAGATTAGCTCAATGGATGAAAATAATTTTCTCATTATTCTGTCCATAAATTAAATTCATTCACCTACCACTTAAATAAACCAAAAGTCACTTTATAACAATAAAGTGAATTAATTGCTCATCTCAAGCAATTACTACAAGGGTCATGTCCCCTTTTTCGTCATTAATTACTTAGGCACAAAATAACTAGGAGAACACTTCCTAGGTACAATTTCAACACTCCCCTTTACCAAGGAAGATGTTCTCACTGACAACCAACTCATCTCTGAAGAAGATAACCTGCTTCCCCACCAAAGCTGATAAACTGCTCATGTGCTTCTCGCACAATATCAAAGTCTGCTCATGTGCTTATCACACAATATCATAGATTCCCACCCTTTATAAAATCTGCTATAGAAAGGTCAAATCAAGGGTCCCTTCATGTTAGACATCATCACATGAAGGACACCATCCTGAGCTACAAAGATTAGGGCTTCTGCTTCACCCGGGAAGACCTTCTGGCATATCCTCCACCAGAACCACATTCCAGTCTCTCACTGTCAGCAATAGAAGCTCCCCCTATCTCTGGAAGATGTCTTGCATCCTGCATTGATTCCTCATGTCAAGACATCTCATCTCGCTCATCCATTAGTGACAACTCATACCAGTTGACCCTCTTTCTAGCACTGGAGGAAGTATCCTCTCGCTGACTCCTTTGAATAGAAGATGAACTAATCGGTACCACAATAATCTATGGAGCATCTTGCTCTCTCCTCTGAATTGCGGACTAAATACTTGGCGCCACATCAATCCTCGAAGCATCTCGCTCACCGTCTGTCTCAGACTCAGGATCTGATATCCACCCAGATCCACCTGCTGTAGGCTGACCACGCGCTACATACTCTCCATCTCTCTGATGACCTATCAACACAGTTTTAACCATATCCACTCCCGATACATAGATGAAGACGTTTTCACTCTTGAACAAAACTGCATATCCTGCTCCCTCCAAGACTGGAATTGAAAGCTTGTTGTCCTGCAGCCCTGGAATATAACATACTCCTGAAATATCCAGAATCTCTCCAAACTCAAGCTGGAACCGTACTTGTCCCAATCCTGTGACTGCATGCAATGTCCCATCTCTATCTTGTATGAGCTGCTATGGAATAGTATCAAAAGTGAGGAAGGCATCTCGCCTCTCAGTAATGTGACTGCAATAGGAACTATCCACAACTTCCCAGTATCAATTGGTCCGCTAATACCGCAACTCGAAACAATAGTGGAAAGAGATAACTCTTTCTCGAACTGTGTAGCATACCACTAATCTCTGTTGTAGCTACAACCTGCTCCTCTTTCTCCTGCTTTCCCTTCTTCTTCTTAGGACATTGGCTAGCATAATGGACAAAATCATTCCATGCATAGCACCTAACTCTACTCAGGTCCCTCTTCTTCTCACCCCTCTGTTGCTTAGCCTCCCAGGCCCTTCTTGGACTTCTTACCTTTAGTTGATAAGGCAACGTTATGCTCATCCTCCTTACTATTGAAGAGATCCCCTGCACAAATTCATCCCAGAGAATATCCCAGGAAGGCATGTTCTCTTGTGAAACAAGTGCCTCCACGAAGACAACTCACTGCTTGGATGCTCCATTCAGTGTTGTCCTCACTAGGTCACTGCCGTACACAACCTCCCCAACAGTTGCTAGCTCATCTCTCACCTAGGTGATCCGAGTAAGTTAAGTAGTCACATTCTCAGGTTTTTTCATCCGTATGCCTTTCAGCTTCTCCCTTAGAACCATCTTCTAGTTCTCATTAGAGATCTGATACAAATTGGTTAGAGCCTCCCACATTAAATAAGCACGGAACTTAGAAGTCAAATGAGGGATTACATGGTCCTTTACCGCATCAAGGATGATCCTCTTAGCCTTGATGTCCTTCTTGTTAAAGGCTTGTAATGCTGTTGCATTTGTGGCTAAGGGAATTTGAATTGGTTGAGCTTGTGTGTGACTCACCACCTCATCCCACATCTCATTCTCCTGCAATATGAGCACTATCCTTGCCTTCTAAGGAACAAAGTTACCAACCCCATCCAATCTATCTTCCAACCTCAAACTGGTGTCCATCTCACTAAGAATAACAGTCCAACAAATCTGCTAGGTGATAAAAAAACTAAATCTCCCACAAGTTTGAAATTTTTTTACCGTCAATCTGCCCTAAATAATGCTCTGATACCATGTAGAAAAATCACTTCTCTAACAGACTTTCAAGTTAAACTCAAATTAACAATGTTTAATAACCCATCTCATTCAACCATAGACAACTTAAAATGAAATTTCACTCATAAACACATATGAACTGGAAGCACAAGAGAATTCTACCAAAATATTGAGAACAAAAATAACATAACAACCATGCACAAAAAATTTTCAAACTCAAATATTTTAGCCAAAATGGTCTAGGAAAAATCCCAACCGGGGAAAACCTATGAAAGAGAGAGTGAGAGTATTTTTATTTCTTTAAAATGGAAATGTACAAAAACTAAATGACCGAGAGAACACTTATCTCAACCCACTGAAGACAATCACTAATTCTGGAAATTCTATGACAAAATTTATGTTCATACTCAACATTCCACCAGCATTGGAAACCGTTCCCAACACAGGATGTACAGTCAGTCAAAATGCACAGTCCAATAATTCTTGATTTCTGTGCACAATGGAGTTGTCCTCCTCCTCGATCTGCGTGCTCTCTGTAACAACAATAACTTTCATAAAAAACCGTGCCCACTCGGAAAGGAAACACATGTGTTTCGCGGACAATCTACCGAGAGCGGACTCAAGGCATGATCTCCCTAGCTTAACATAAGTCTAGAACAAATAGGACAGAACATAAAATACTTTCCTAGATCGTATAGATGTACAAATGTAAGAGTAGATCACTTACCTTACATTCGTAGATCCCTTTCTCCCCTGTTGATCCAATGTTCTAGCACTGCTAGATTGTAGGTAGCTAAACCCTGTTGAACATATGATAGACCACGAGAAGTGAAAGCATATATTTCATATGATAAATCTAAGCTAACAGTTAAGGAGGAAAGCTCTAAACATCATCGAGAGACAATACTTATGGAAAGCAATTATATTAACTATATTTAAGAATGGAGAAGTACAATAGAAAAGAGGATTACAACCGTTGCCTTAATGTTGCAAGCTCCTTCTGACAAGCCATGCCAAAGCTTCTAGAGAGAAGTGGATGTTCCCCAAGCTAGAGTGTTAGGTCTATTGGGCTTGATTTCACCAGCATGAGAGTACCATAGACTTCCTCCCTTTAGAATGGGAGTGAGCTTCATTTAAATAGGACTAAGTGGATAGGATATGGATAGGATAGGTTGAGATATGATAGGAGAGACTTAAGGGATCTTTCCAAGGTGTTAGGAATCAAGTGCCAACTCTCCCAAGAGGTCAGGGATAGGGTCCCAAGTCAGCAAGCTTCGAGAAGGAGCTCGAAGAAGCTATTTTTTCCATCTATCTGACTTCGTCGCACCCTGTAATGGAGCAAGGTGCGACGTCGCATGTTGCAGGAGTGCAACCTGCGATGACCTCTCAAAACCTAGTACAAAATGGGTACAAATCCTTCCAGGTCAACCACTCAATCAGGGAAACTCCAGGGGTGTATACATTGAATCTCATGATGGGAAGATTTTAGGTGTAACAGAATGCCCCCCAAAGCATGAAGCTGTTGAAAAAATAGACAGGTGAAGTTCTTTGACAGAAGGAATGGAAATGGACTTGTCGGACGAAGGACGTTGTTGCAGTACAACTGACTCTGAGCACACAGTCTCAAATGACTCACAACATGGCTGCCGACCAATACAATGCAGATCCATGGTAGAAATGACCGACTGAACACAATCATGGCTACTAGACACAAGCATAGATCCATGATTAGATGATAACATAGCCACAACCAATACAAATGTGGATCCATGTAATATAACTCAATACAAACTCCATCGCAACCTGGGTAAAACATGACTCCCCAGGGTCTTCAAGCTGAACCCGCAATGATACGAATCTATCCATGTGATTAAAAATGTCTTGACGTCGAACATGGTAGAAACCACTTGATTACCGGTCATTGATGTAAACCGTTAACAAGCACGAGGGAGATCATCATTGATGTCAATGATTCCCAAGGTATCATAGTACATATCATCAAGCGTGAATAAGTTAGTTGAAGTCGAACGCAAAATGAAATATTTCAATCAAGAGTCAATGATGTAAACTCATGTTGAAAGCGAGGTAGCATGCCATTGAGGCATGCAGGGCCAAGGTACTTGGTTGGTTTCTAGATTCAGTCCTCGAATGATGAGTTGATGTTGACAAGGATGAATCCGTCGAAGGAGGGCCATGATGAATCCCCCATCAATCGACACGAAACATGACAAAAGATGTGTAGAGTAGGTCGGATGGTACAATAACATGCAAGACTGACTCAGAGTAGACCGACATGGTGGTGGGCGTACTGACTGCAGATGATAAATGACAGACGTATTCTTGAACATGGTCATGGCATGACTTGGCAGTATTGACATGACGAGTATGGCACAAATTCCTAATGCAACTGATGATGGAAGCTTTCTTTGAATGACTCAAAGGAGTAACAAGACTCAGGAAGTAAGCGGAACTCGAGGACAAATAGATGATCCAAGTGCTGTATGCAAATGCAGATGAGTGCCATGTTCAAGAACGACTACGTACTGCCACTAACAAAGTGTGTAACATAAAAGCTTTCATTTTTCTCCATCATGAACGATGAGTGCCTCATGTTTTTTTTTACGATCTTGATGAGGGTAACTAGATGCTCGGTATAGCTCATCTCATAGATGAGTCCAATCCCAAATATTTTTCGAACCTGGGATAGGAGGGGTTCGTCCCATGGCAGGCCCTTCAAGGTAAGAGTTTAACGATTCCATAGAAGGTAAACTCAGTCATCATTTCATGTTTAGAGAGTCTGAAAAGAACTAAAGAAGACTCCAACAGTCATTTTTCGTAAAGTTAGCCTCATCGCCCGAAAAAGGGTAAAACAACGCGGGAGAGGACTCTTCCAGTCATGATTGGCTGGAGTATGCCTTTTTCGTAACTAGTGCCCCCTGGTCCGAAAAAGGGGGTAAACTATCACCAGGGAGACGACCGTTCAAATTCTTTTACAAGCGGGAACGAGACAAATTCGCTTGGCAATCTTTTCGTATTTTGAGAGCCTGAAAAGAGTTTAAAGGTAGACTCCGGGGGGGTTCCTTTTCCGTAGGAGTTTTAACGAGCCCAGAAAAGTGATAAATCGTAACTCGGTAATGTATTCTCATGGTTTCAAGAGCATGAGAAAGGACAAAGAGTAAGCTCATGATCATTAAATAATTAAAATCTAATGAAGCGAAAAGATAAACGATTAAAATACACAAGGGGTGTTCATACCTGAGATGACTGTTCCAATACGAAAATGGCGTAGAAAGGCACTTCTCAACTTCTGCACACTCGGAAACTAGGTCAAATAGTCAACCGAATGTTCAAATATAATAAAACCGATCCAAACTATAGCAAATGGCATCAAATATTTGAAAGGGAATATTCCATTTTGTTTATAAATAGAAATAAAAACCAAACATGGTCACCATTGTTCTATTTGCCAAATTTGGGAGGAAGAGTGCCATTTGGAGCCAAACCTTCACTCATTGATTCCGGGAGCTACGATCAACCATTTCACTCGCTGTCAGGAGAAGGTAACCCTAAACTTCAATTAGCAAGATTGGAGTGGTTTACATTTTTGAATTTCAGTCATTTTTTTGGGTTTTGGCTTGATTTGGGAAGGGCCATTGCACCCTCGGCTCGTCGCAGTTGGCCTTTTCGGGAACTGCGACGAGACCGAGTCATCGCAAAGGTCTCACAGGTGGACTGCGATGACATCACTCTGTTTGCAAAAATGGGGTGCGACGACGACAACGTCCATCCCCAACTTCAAACCAAGCTCAAAAGAAAGACTGTTAGTGGTTGAAGCAAGTTCTAACATTGTTTATACTCTCCTATTGACAGGTTCCAAGCATCGAAATGGTTTTGGAATGGTGAGAACGGGAACATGATTTGGATGATGAACAAGCTACAAACGACCCACGGTGTGTAGAAGCATTAAGGAACTGTGGGCTCCTCAAGTTCTTCCGGGTCCAGGGGATGAGATCCCAAATCCCACTCTTGACTCACATGCTCCAATGCTGGGATGCGGCCTAGCAATACTTTGTGATTGGTGAGCATGAGCTTACCATAGATGTCGAGGACATCTATTTTCTGACCGGATTGTCCCGAAGAGGGGACAACGTGCTACTTACTGGATCACGTGGGAGTGATCGGATCGTGGACGATATGATCTAGCAGCATTGTGTTCCGAACACTCGTGCATCTAGTGGGAATATTCCCATTAAAGATGTACAAGAATTCCCATTACGTGCCATACTGTTCACCATTACGAGGATGGCGGGGATCCAAGCTCCTCACTTAGCCACTAGGGCACAGATGCTTTATGTGGAGGACTGTATGTCTCCAAAGATATTTAACTGGTGCGAGGGGGTCCTCGCAAACATGCGAGCTCAGCTGACAAAGTGTTGGCGGGGAGAGTTCAAGCAGTTCGGTTATGGATCCATAGTGATCTTGTTCTTACTGGAACGGGTCCCCCTTTTACATCCTCAGGTACCACTGGAGGATAGGGATCCTAGAGATCCTCACATGGATAGGTGGACCGATGTGATGGCCCGACATGGTGGGGGCCCTATTATTGGATACCCTCTTGAGTTCTTCACTTGGTTGGAGGGCCAGTTACTGATGGTGGAGGATTTCCCTTACAGTGGCACAGACTTTAGGGATGACCCAGACTTGCCGCTGCTAGAGGGAGCACCATGGGGAGACCTTGGTAAGAACAAATGACCCTTGTACTTTTTAAAGTTTTGTGCATTTATAATTTTTTTTGATATAGTGTTGACAGATGATCAACATGTGTGTGCAGATGTGGGACCTGTACGACCTATGGGTACCTCTCTTCTGGCTAGGAGAGAGAGGGGGGAGGTAGCAGTTGTGGGTCCGGCTGTGCATGCTTCCATCGCGGAGATGGATAGAGTCTATGCCAACCTGAGTGGGTTGACATTAGACGTCCCTGAGCCATCGGTAGATGAGGTGCCGCGGCCCATGCAGGTACACACGGTTGGAGCTACTGCGCACTTCAACGCGCTGCTTCGCAAGGTTACGAGAGCAGTCGACTATTTTCAGACTCAGCAGGCTAGGTCTGCTAGACCTCCTAGGGTTGTACGGGCCAGGCGATAGGCCATATGTTGTTATTGTGTATGTACTGAGAGCTTAGAAGCCTCATATTTTGTACTACTGAAAGTTGCGAGGCTTCATATTTTGTAGAGATTTATTGAAAGCCGTCGTGCTTCAAACTTTTGTATCAACACTACCTTTTTGAGAATATATATATATATAGATAGTCCGGCAATTTATACATTATGTGTTCCAAAAATAATGATGTGATCTTGTTTATATGCTTTGCTTTTATACAATGTATTATTTACATGTTGTGAATGCTTTTACATATTATGAGTATTATGTGTGTGCGATGTACCAATCTAGAATGAAGTTGGCCATCGAGTCAGCAACTGCGTTTAACTCTCGTGGAATGTGTAGGTATTGAATGGATTCAAATGACCTTTCCAGGAAACGAACTTGTCTAAAGAGATGGAGTAGGGTAGGATCACAGATAGTGTAGACCCGGTTAAGATGGGAAACCACTAGTTGAGAATCCATGTGGATGACAATGTGGTTCATACCCAAGGAAATGGCCTCAGTTAAGGTTCCAACTACTGCCAGATATTCTGCGGCATTGTTGGTTGCAAATCCAAGGCAAATCCCTCCTAAGATGATGAGCTCTCATGCTGGGGAATATAGTACCAAAGCTTTCGAATCAAGGTTACGGGTATGCCAGCTGGCACCGTCCGCGAATCCGTAGCATGCCGCCATCTGCACACGCAGACAGAACATGGTATAAGAAGCGGAAACAAGATCTGAAGACACTAAAAAACAAGGGCGTCACACCACACAAAAACACACAAACACGCCATGTACAATATATACAAGAAAGTCTATGCATGAGAGGATCATGCATAGTACCTCTTCAGGTAAAGCCCATTACGGGGTTCACCCAAAGATATTGTGTCATAATCTTCAAGCTCGTAAGCTCTTTTTTCCAAAACACGTTTGACAATGTAAGGTCCGTGCCACATGGACTCGAACTTTCCTGCCCCTAGTTTGTCATGTCTCTGGTCGTATGTAAGGACCAGGTCACCCTCGTTGAAAATCCAAGGTTCAACTGACTTGTCGTACTGAGTTTTGATGCGTTTCATGTGTGCTTCATTAGCAAGAGCGGAATCTTGATGGGACTCATCAACTTTTGCTAAGTAAAGGAAATGTTCTTCCTCGGCAGTAGTGTTAGGAAGAAGTTTGACAGCGAGTTGTAGAGACAGAATTTCGCACTCTATGGGAAGGACAGCTTCCAATCCATACACTAGTTGAAAAGGAGTGAAACCTGTGGCAGTTTTAACAAAAGTTATGTAGGCCCATAATGCTGAAAAAAACATATTATGCCAGTTGGACTTATGTGTACCTACCATCCTTTGGACCATAGTTTTCAAGACCTTGTTAATGGCCTCGACCTGTCCATTAGACTGCGGGTAGTAGGGTGTTGAGTTTTCATGACGAAAACCCAATCTATCGCTCAGTTCATCAACCATATGGTTTTGAAAGTGAGAACCATGGTTGGTTACTATCGCTTGCAGAACTCCAAACCGCGCTATTACATGATTGAACATGAAGAGTGCGGCGGTTTTGCCGTCATTTTGGTATATAGGCATTGCCTCAGCCCATTTTGTGAAGTAATCCACAGCTACTATGCCCCCCAGCCGAGGTAGGATTACAATGCATAAAATCAATGCCCCATTTTGCGAAGGGGGCCATGGCGATAACCGGGTGTAACGGGGCGGGATGGGTGTGCTTCTTTGTATGGAAGTGTTGACATGGAGGACATCTTTTCACGGCCTCAATACAATCTTTGAAGATAGTAGGCCAATAATATCCTGCGCGCAAAATATTCTGGGCTGTAGCCATCCCAGAGAGGTGACCTCCACACGCCCCAGCGTGACAGTCATTCAGAACGCGTTCAGCCTCATCGTGAGTTAGACAACGTCAAATAATGGAATCGACGCCACGGCGGTACAAAGTATCACTGATGATTAGATAATACTTTGCATGGTGACGTATTCTACGACGGTCGTCGCGAGACAGTTGAGGGTTGAAGCGTTGGGTTTGAAGATATAATGAAATATCTCCATACCACGGATCAGTCGTACTGATGAGAAATAATGATTCGTCCGAAAAAGAATCATTGTGCTCAATTTCTACATCAGGATGGGGAAGGTCGCAAATAAGCTCAGCAAACACCAAAGAATTTTTAGACTTGGCTTTCTTGAAAAGAAGGTCAAATTCTTGCAGTATCACAATCCAGTGTGAGTACTTTCCCCCAAGCACCTGACGTGTCAGTATGTGGTACATGGGGTTCGAGTCTGCGATGATGGTGGTGGTGCGGAGCAGGATATAGTGCCAGAACTTTTGGACGGCGATGATTGCCGTGAGAGCAAGCTTCTCGACATGTGAATATCTAGTTTCAGCGTCAATGAGACCCTTACTTGCATAGTATAGTACATGTTCCTGGGCGTTTTGATCCTCCTGTACCAAAACCATGGCAATGGTGGTAGCAGAAGCAACGAGATATAAGATGTAATCTCGAAAATAGTTTGGCGGTTGGATTACGGGGGCATGCGTGATAGCATGTTTGATGCCGTCGAAGGATTTCTAAGCTTGATCGTCCCAAACGAACGGGACGTCCTTCTTAAGCAGTTTCATATACCCCTTAGTCTTCTCCGTGAAGTTACAAACAAAACGCCTTAAATAAGTCACCTTCCCTTGGAGACTTTGAAGTTCCGTCACGTCGGTTGGAGGTGGTAGGTTGACAATGGCCTCCACCTATAAGGGATCGATGCGGATCCCAACCTTCGAGACAATAAACCCTAAGAGGCGTTCAGACTCAACGCAAAAGATACACTTATGAGGATTCAGACGGATATTGTACCGTCTGCATATGAGGAAGATGGCCATCAGATGATCCATGTGGAACTCACGCTGCTTTGAATGAGCAGGGAGATCGTCCAGGTAAGGTTCCACAAAGTCCTTAATGTCATGGAAGGCATACGACATGGCTTGCTGGAATGTGGCACCAGCATTTTTAAGGCCAAACGGGAGTTTGCGGTATGCAAACGTCCCCCAAGGGCAGATGAAAGCCGTCTTATGTTGGTCAGCTGAGTTGATCTCAATCTGGTTGTAACCGGAAAAGACATCCATGAATGAAAAGATGATGCTTCCAGCACAATTGTCGATAATCTGGTCAATGAACAGGGTCGGGTAGTTGTCCTTTGGACAAGCCTTGTTAAGGTCCCGATAATCGACACAGACGCGAATGGTACCCTGCTTTTTGTTCATAGGGACGATGTTTGAGACCCAATCCGTCAATGGGACAGGATAGATGAAACCAGCCTTTAAGAGCTTTGCAATCTCTGCCTTGATCGCTGCAGTCTTCTGGGGGTTTACCTATTATCACCAAACTTGTAGGTGCCCCTAGAGATGAATCCAAGATGGATGGGCAACCAAAGAGGTGCAACCAAGATGGCCTCGACTCCCAATGGATGGTTGTCACTCCAATCGAGGCAATCTTCACTTTATGTTATCTAGCCCAAGACAATAAAGGGGGAGACCCAGATCTACTCTCGATAGGAGAGATCAAACCAAAACACCAGATCAAATCAAGAATGGGTGAAATATGTAAGGTGTATGGTGAACCCTAGATCTATGGATGAAGTCACAAGATGAGAAGTATGTTGGATCAATGGGTTTAAGCAGTGTAGTTTTGGTCCATTATGAGTGTGAGAGTGACTTATGATATTTGAAATAAGATCCAGGATTAGGGTACTAGTCAATTATGAGAAAATCCACTGCCTTGGGAACCGTGTCCAATGCAGGGTAGTTAAGGACCAAATTGGGGCTAACCAGTACTAAAGGTAAGCTTAATTGAGTGATATGACAATGTCAAGGGGTTCAAGCAACCAAAACAAGGATCAAACCACAAGCTAACCCAACAATCCAGGAAAGTCGAATGGGCTTGGAGAAAGATCAGTGCCTTGGGAAGTGGGCCAAATGGAGTCGGATGTCCACCAAATTACAGATCTGGAATGTTGAGGTATTGAGATAGGTGGATCTAAAAGATTAGGGTCATCCAATGGCTGGATCTCAGTAGATCTGAGATTGAAGTATGCCACAAAGTGACCCAAGTGGGGCACAACCCTCAAAATGAGGAATGGGCCCCACAAGGTCAAAATCACTGAAGTGACACACTAGGGGTAGGTTATTGAATGTGTAGATTATAGATCAAGTGGAATCTCACCTACCTAGGTGCTAGATCCCTACAAACTCACCTCTCCCAGGAAGTGCGACCTCCCTTGGAGAGGCTTCTTTGCCTTGGAAAGTGGGTCAAATGGAGGCCAAATCACACCAAACTATAGATCCGAATTGCCGTAGATACTGTAGAGGTGGGTTTTAAATTTTATACCCAAAAGCCAAGTGGATCAAGCTAGATATGAAAAATTGTAAAATGAGGGTTTTGAAATAGTAAGGGTTTGAAACATTTAGACAAATGGATAGATCATGGAAAGAGAAATTACCTTGAGATCATACCTAAATGATGAGATGAAATGCCTTGTTGTTGAGGAAGACTCCCACAGAGATCAAATGAGAAAATGTTGAATTTGCTTGCCAAAATGATTCCCTAGTCCACAAGTGCGACCTCCTCTACCTGTCAAACCAAGGAACAATGATTCAATCAGTAAGATCAAGTATGGAGGAAATACAAGTAAAATGCAATGATAACATGAAATAGAAGGTCCTAGGACAGTAATACTCCCTGTTACCAACAAAGAGATCCAAAGAAGAAGTAGGGAGGGTCCTCCCCTACCAATACGTCCTCCTTAAACCGAATCGGCCTCCACCTGTAGATGCAAAAAACGTGGTACAAAAATATAGCAAGACAAAATCTCCAAGAACCCAGTGCAAAGGAAGAATCAACGAATGAACTCCAAAAGCATTCACCACAACACAACAGATAGATGCAATAATAATTCTCTATTCCAATAATCCAGAGCCAAAAGTCCCCTTTACAATGAGAAGCTCTCTCCTTTAAATAGGAGGGAGAGAGTCCAAAATCTAACCACTTTTTGAATGAGTGGCTAATATTAAAAGATCAAAAGATCTAATCAATGGTTGAGATGAGCTCAACAATACAATACATGGATCACTAATAAAATATAACAATAAGTGGACAAAATTTCCCTAGGAGAGGGGATCCCACCAAATCATGATGACAAAATACTATATCTAGCTTATGGTGGGTCCAAGGGGTAATTTTAGACACCCTTGGTCAATCCCCATAGCACAATATCAATAAAATAGTCATCAAAGTACCAAATCGTGCCTCTATGGGCAAATCGTGAGCCTTGGGAGGCTCAAAAAATCATTAGAAAGTGCCATAAGTGATGGATGTGGGTCCCAATGAAGCTAAAACTGTTGGATTAGGTGTCGAAGACATCCCACTCATCATCATTGATCATCCCATGCCATAACATTGCCTCAGTAGCCCAAATCGAATTCCTCTGTAGCCATTTCTACCATTTCTGAACTGACTCGGGAAACGTGAAACTGCCCAAATTGTCCCCTGGAGTTCCTACGCTGTCAAGGTGAGCTCACTAATGAGTCTGGGAGGGGGGTAATATTGATCACAACTACTAGTGAGCTCACTTCATAGTTGTGATCAATTTGCTAGTGAAGGGTGAAGGCTAAGAAAAACATGGCTAGGCTAGAGGGAATGACTTACTGACTTAACACTGTGACACTTTGGAAGTGGAAAAGGGAATACACACCATAGCATATAGTGGACAAGCAACAACACAGGGAATGGCGGTATCTCACAAATGGATAAGTTGTTCAAAGAGTGTTTATTCACCTTACACAGATGCGCACAATCCATAATACAAAAGAGGCCAGCAATATTTTTGATATAGCATTTAAGTTCCATTGCTTTTTGGGCCTAGAGTTTCCATAGCCTTTGATCTATGTGTGTTTACAAACACATTGCATAGATTTACATTTATTTAGGCTTCTTGCTGCAGGTGTGTTTTTAAGGAACTTGTTTACCTGAGCACTTCTAGGTGTGTCACAGACAGCTTGTTTACCTAGGTATTTACATCTCACAAAAGATATAACATTTGATATTTCATAACCATTTTCATTTGGCTTTCCTTTCATTCATGTGTGTTTAGAAACACATTGCATGAATGGGATTTTCATACAAGATATAACATTTCATTTCCATAGTTTGCAATAATGGCAGCACTAAAAGTTCCAGGTTTAGCCAACAACATCTTTAGTGACTAGGGGTACTAAGCCAACTCACCATAGGTAAGTTTTGTCACCAACTCAGAGCCGAGACACAATAAACAGGGAAGCTCATCCAATATAGAGGCTATAATGGGGGAAGGTCCTCCATGCCACTAGTCAAGTAGTAAGTCAAGGTAATGAACAAACTGGGTGAGTCATGGATGGATGAAGACAATGAATAATTAAACCGACACTAGAAAGCCAAAGTATGGCGGGAATGATCACCTCTATTCTCCCTAGGGAGGGTAAAACCAATGAGTATAGGCCAAGAACTTCTAAGTCTGAGTAGGGACAAATATGATATATATGTATAAGTACAACCAGGTCCACATATATATATGATCGCCAGATCATGGTACTAAATGTTAAGACATGCTAAGAGAATGGAAATAAAAGCGATATAACCACAACACCATAATATACCTGCTAAGTCATATACCTGAAAGATCATCATCTGAACCATCATCTGTCCTCTGAAACTGTTGTTGTAACTATGGGCACTACTGACTGCTCTATACAAATGGATAAATAGCTACATCGGTCATCTCTCTGAGTGTCCTGAAACTCAGTTATGGCATGGGGAATAAAACTGCTGTCCAAAATCTGATAGTGATCCATAATAGATGCTCATCTCAGCATCTCAATGCAAGGGAACTGGTTCAATAGTGTACTGGAATCAGAAAAATAATGTATGGTAGCCCGGCTACTATATATGTGATAACAGTATCGGTCGCAACTTGACGTACAGGTTTGATGTCGGGATAGGTTTTTATTTCATGAAAAAAAATCGTGGGGTCTATCCCAGCCATCTCCTCGTAGGACCAAGCGAATACGTCTCAAAATCGCTTAAGTAAGGCCGTACCAATAGCTATTTCTTCAGGGAAACATTTATGGCCTATGCGAATGTGTTCCACTACACCAGGTTTTACCGAGATGTCTACCGGGGTGGTAGGCTCAATGTTGGCCAAGTTTCCCTCAGTGTCCAAAAGACATGTAAGTATGGGGGAAGGAGGGAACGGGTAGACATCTGGTGAAAAGATGGTGCTAATGTTGTCCTCTATGTACTCCAAAGGGGGGAGAAAAGACGACCTATGGTGGAGGTCATCCCACGGACCATCATTAACATTCATAACTTCCATGATGGACTCGTCCGAATGAAAAGTTAGAAGTAAGAGATCACTGGTAGAGATTATTCCTGTCATAGAGAATAGGATGGGGGAGCCACAGCTAAGTGGTTCTCTGGTGCTGACTGGATAGCCTCGTAAATACGTTCAGTGGGTGAAAAATGCATTGCGTCTCCAACCAGGTGTGTTGTGGCTTCGTCAGGTACAAGCCAAGTATCAATGGAGTGAGATGAAATCTCTGTGGAGACCATGTTCACCGAGGCAACATGATTAGGGGGGTCCAAAATTGGAAAGATGCCCATGAGAGATGAATCTTTCAAAAGGCCAACCCCTATACTCTCATATTGCTTTGATGTTTGTCCAATGGAAGGAACATGGTCACTAGGATGAGTAGTAGTGTCTAGTGTGCAAAAATCTAGTTGGTCAACAGTAACAATTCGTCCTTGGTGGGGGAATTGTACTATACAGAAGATTGAAGAGGCTACCACCTGCATGGCATAAAAACAATTGCAACCAAGCAAGATATTATAATCTATCGGGGCCGAGACCACTTCCACATTAATGGTTACGGTCTTTCCACCCAACTCGACTGCGAGAGCTTGTAAGAGCCCATGAGGTTGAAATGCACACCCGTCGAATGCTTTCAACGTGCTAGGAGAACGATTCAATTCGGGAGAGCCGATGGCTCTCCAACAGGCGATTGACATGACAGAAGTAGAGGCGCCTTCGTCCAAAATGGAACGATGGACAATTTTCCTAGCAATGTTCATAGCTACTTGGAATGCAAGTTGATGGGAAATCCTCGGCTTGAACTAGTCAAGTCGGAACATGATGGTATTCGAAGAATCAGGGTCAACTGCACCGATTGCTGCGAGGAGAGTTTTGCGTTGATTGGGACAATTCTACAAAAATTCGAGGGTAGACATGGCATAAGGGGCTTGTGCCAAGTCCTCTATGATATTGTAATTTTGTGCTTCCTGAGCATTAGGATTGAAAACGGCTTTTCGAATCGTGCTCTTGGGCGGTCGCAATATCGAATCTAAGGGCGGCTTCTCAATGGTGAGAGAAGCTGACGGTACAGTAACATCAAGTATAGAGTTGGAAGCTTTTTCAGTATTACTTCTGACAGGTTCTTTCGAAGAGGCCGGGTCATATGATCGCGAGCGAGTGTTCAAATTGATCGTCTCATTACGTACCATGAGAACATGCGTGGTATTGGATGGTTCCCCCTGGGTTGGGGGGGTTGAGCAATCATTTGCTGATTCTGAGTGGAAAACGGATCGTTGAGGACTGCGGGAGTCGGTTTACCCCTAAGAAACTTTTGGACTTCGTCTCTATGGGGACACTCTTTAGAAAAATGATCATCTCCACACAGTAAATAAGGAAATTTAAGTTTCGGTTTTTGTTTGGTGTCGCCACGAGTGCTCTTTTGTTCCTGCTGGGCGGAAGACTTCTTAGGTTTCCTCTTGTTCTTCTTCTTGCCACTGGACTTTTGGGATGAAGCTGATTGGACAGAATTCACCTCTTCAGTTACAGCAGGGGCAGTCGATTTGGTGGTGTTGTGCCCATCCTAAGTTGGTAATGGGGAGGAACCATGAAGGTTCGATGATCCAACAGGCTGGGTAGTAAGGGATCCAATGATGCCATCAGTTTGGGGTCCCTTAGGAGGTTTCATGGGGTCATAAGTGTCACAGGGTGCATTGGGAAGAATTTCAAACAGGGTGTCCGATTGAGCATAGACCAAGTCTAGGTAATGGGCACGAGCGATAGCTTGTTCTTCAGTGACAACACCGCCCACGACGACATCTCGAGCTATGTGAGGAATGAGAGACTTCGTAAACCAATTTGCTAGGAGTTTGTCTGGAATGGGAGTCTTAATCAAACGCCTTCTCCTCTGCCACTCATGTATATGAGTAGAGATATGAGTAGCGGTATTCTGGCGGAGAGAGGTGAGAAGGTCCGTACCAGTTTCGTACCGTATAGGTGGTTGGAAGTGAGTAAAAAAGTTCATAGCGAGAGAACCGAAATCATGAAAAGAATGAGGTGGTAGTTCGATATACCACTTGGAGACCGAACCAGTGAGAGTCCGTTGAAATAATCTAAGATGGATCGAGTCGTCCATCAGAGAGTTGGATGAACACCATAAATGGTATGTCATCACGTGGTGTTTAGGATCCTCGTCCAGCTTGCCGTCAAACTTAGGGATATCCAATGGAAGTTTCACCGGAATCGGGGGCCAGTTAGTTCTGTGGTAGATGGGGTCGTTCGTCAGTCGAGATAGATCAGGTAGGTCCAAAGTAGCCAAAAAGGGTAGCTGTTGATTAGGCTGCGGGTACTGGTAGTACTGGTAAGGCATGTAAGGACCGGTAGGACCTCATATTGACTGATTAAAGGGTGACCACAGAGTAAACTGACCATAGGGGGGTGTGCCGCCCGAACCGTGAGTCTGCCACCATAAGGTGGTCCATTCCAATAAGGTGGGGGTTCACCTCCACCACCGGGAGGAGGTGGGGGTCCACCGTCGCCGCCGGGAGGAGGTGGAGGTCCATAACTGTAATAAGGTGGCCCGCCACTGCCTCAACCTAGAGGGGGTGGTGGACCACCTCCACCGCCTCCACCTGGAGCGGGTGGTGGACCACCTCCACCGCCAGAAGGATGGGGGCCCCCACCACCTCCGCCACCAGAAGGATGAGGGTCTCCATCGCCACCACTGCCACCATAATGATTAGATTCGCCACTCCCTCTGCATGGAGGGGGTGGTGGACCACCTCCACCGCCTGAAGGGAAATGTCCTCCTCCACCATAATAGGGTGGTCCTCCGCCGCCTCCGCTTGGGGGGGTGGTGGACCATTCCCGACACCGCCAAAAGGGTGGGGGCCGTTGTTGGTGAAATGAGTTGGACCTCCGCCAGAAGGGAGAGGTCCACCTCCTCCAAGGTTAGGTGGGGCCCCCTCGCCTCCAATGGGAGGTGGGGGTGGACCGATCAGGGGCGGTGATGTTTGAGTTACAGTTGGTTGGGGTCCATGTTGTAAAACAGGTTGTTGGCCCCATAGAGTGTAGGGATTTCCAGGATAAGGTATCACGTATGGTGCGTTTCCAAGATTAGATTGACCCGGTGCAGGGTCAACAGAACCTGGATACGCTTGACTCCATGAGGGTTGAGTTACATTGGATGGCCCCCCAACATGAGATAACCCCATGGTGGATGGTCTAGCGGGTTGGGGAGGTCCAACGGGAGGTCCGTTGGGGATTCCACTGCCTACTTTCTGGTTAAGAAACGGGGGTTGCCCCACAACCACAACAGGCTGACCATTATTCAAAGGTTGAACCAACATAGGTTGTTGATTAGCTACCATCGTAATAATGTTACCAATGAGATAATCTGGGGGAATGGAGTATCCTCCCCTTGAATTTTGAGGTGGGGGAGGAGCTGGTAAAGTAACTGTGGTAGTAACAGGTGTGTTGGATTGTTGTCCTTCAACCGGTTGGTTCACTTGAAGTGCAGGACTGGACTCTTGCGAGGGTTGACCAGTCTCATTAATGGTCGCGTTGTGGGAAGATTGTTACGGTGACTCGAAAGATAGAGAGCGATCTGGGATGGGTCGGTAAAGAGGTAACGATGGGTCTTCAACGCTTTGTTGGAGACTTGACTGCCGGGACTGCTCAGCCATAGAATGAAAGTGAGCTAATTGGTCACTATAGTAGGCCAAAGGGTCGTCCGGAGTAGTCCCATTGGGTGGGGGTGCAATGGAAAAATGGGCCACTAGGTGACTGGTAGAAGATGTCCAGTAAGCTGCTGAAGGACCAACAACTGTTGTGGGGTCGTCATGGGGTTGATTTATCCATTCCAACGATCCAGGCTCTCCTGGCATAACTGTCGGGAGGGTATCGTCTTGTGAAGTAGAAATGTCCACCTCTTCACCCTGTGGGGGGTTGGAGGTGGATGAATCTGGTGGAGTTGGGGGAAACAAAAGTCCTCCAACATTCAGGGTAGGGTTTTCAACTTCAGTAACTACAATCGTGTTACCTTGATCCATTCTTACCCTCGAAATAACCTCTGGGTTAAGGGGATATTCGGGTGATAAGTTTAAGATCCTACAGGACCTTCTCCAGGGAAAATCCTCTAGAGCGTCAGGAAAGTCAGCCAGGATGGCTGAAACAGCGTTTCTCCTAAGGGTATGCTACAAAAGAAAAGCAATCCAGAAAAATCTACTCAAACTAAGGCAACAAGCAGACTTATGTGAAAGAGTGGATTCAAAATCTGGAACCTCACAGGATTATCAAGGCATCTCAAACCGCTATATACTGCAGGGTCCAACAATATGACGCGACAAGGAGGATTCGGACCGTACCCTTTCCTTCATACCCGATTACCTGGACAGTACGTGTGTGCTAATCTCCCCATGTGTTGTTCTCGGTGTATTGCTTTGCCAAGACGGCCAAATGGTTAACTCAGTTGGTTTCAGGAATCCTAATGGTGTCTCCCAATATACGCAAAGTACATGGGAGCTCAAATCCGTAGTGGTGTTGTCTAATGCACAACCATTCGGCAAGAGACCTTCTGATATACTACCGAGTACGTGATACACCCTTCGATATACGCCAAGTACGGATTATGGTACTTGGTGGGTACGTGAAGGAGCTCGATATACCGATAAGTACATGGAAAACTACAATTCCCCCGGGATACAGTGCTGGCAAATAACGACAGCTGCCATGCTTAACGACGCCGGAACACGTCTCTAACTTACACACAAGTTGCTAAATTTTTTTACCTAGTTCTACCGTTAATTTTATCTTGGACGGTTAGGTGAATGCATGAGGTGAGTACATAATCGGAAGCATAATGCAAGTCCTAGCTACATGCACGAAACATTATTTTCTTTCGATGAATTCTAACTATGGGAAGGAGAAAAATTTTCTTTCCAACGATATTTGCCAAAACAACACAATGCAACAATTCCCAATTCAAACAATTTTGACTATGAAAGCATTCTTTTCATTCGTGCGAAACGTAAAAAACTACAACACTACTAATCCAAATCACAACATTTTTCTTTTTCCTTTTCAAAACGAAAATGATGCCAGGTAATGAAAAGAGAGGATTCTAAGATGGAGTATGCAAGATTTTCAATTTCACTTTCAATGGCCTAAAAGCAGTAAGAATTAAAAATGCATCTATATTTCCTTAGCATGGAATTAATTTTGCAAGAAAAACCGAAGTATACTTTGGATTTTCGAGAAAATGAGAAACTCATAATTCAAGAAAAACACAAGTGATCACACATTCATTCAATTTTTCCGAAAATGCATAAGCAAAACATTCCAATGCACAAACGATTTTCTTCAATAATGCTTGAGAAATGATGGGAAAGAGGCACTTTTAGCTTTTCAATGGATGCATCAAAAGATTATCTTGATAACAACTATGCTTTCAGATGTAAATGACTGAAAAGAAAACACCACTTGCATCACTTAGTGCACTCAGAAAACTCAATAAAAGACAAGCACTCAATCAAACTAAAAGATACACTTAACTCAAAGTCAGACAGTAGCAAGCAAAGCTCAAAAAATGATGTAAACGAGGTTTGGGAGCTGATCTAATGTGGTAACTAGATCAGTCAAGGAGAGGAGGGAAAGCAATGGTGAGCGGATGAAGGTGGAGGAGACGAGAGTATCCGCCACTACCGGTTCTCGGACTTGTCCAAGATGGAACCCAAAATCAATCCAAACGAAACCAAACACTCAACATACAAATTAAAGATGGTATCTTTGGCTGGATCTTGCAGCACGGAGGGGGTTCATACAACAAACCAAAGCTCAGATTAAGAAATGGAGATGGGATGTTTGCATGCCAAATTTGACAGATCGGCGCACTTTGTGCTTGTACACAGTGCAACGTCGCAGTTCACCAATGCGGGGAGTGCAACGGTGTCACAGTATTCCAATGAAGGGCCTATGACGAGTGGCAAACAGACAAACAACAGAGACCATAAAAGACACAGTGTCGCTCTGTTTTCACTAACCAGGTACGACAGGCGAGATCTAAGTTCAAAAATAAATCAAATCTCCAAGCAATGAACTGTGAAATGGTTTGAAAATGAGTAGTATAAACTCAGAGGAAGCAGATCAGAGTCTTCAAGATGAAGATCTTATAGTGAAATCAACTCAAGAAGCAACTGACAAATAGAAGGTCTGTGTCAAGCAATCAACTAAAAATGACTCTCAGGCAACTACAAAACAAGACGTAATCTTCCCCAGTATGGTTGCCAGATTTGTTTCGTGGACAATCTACCGAGAGCGGACTCAAGGCATGATCTCCCTAGCTTAACGTAAGTCTAGAACAAATAGGACAGAACATAAAATACTTTCCTAGATCATATAGATGTACAAATGTAAGAGTAGATCACTTACTTTAGATTCGTAGATCCCTTTCTCTGCCGTTGATCCAATGCTCTAGTGCTGCCAGATTGCAGGTAGCTAAAACCTGTTGAACATATGACAGACCATGAGAAGTGAAAGCATATATTCCCTATGATAGATCTAAGCTAACAGTTAAGGATGAAAGCTCTAAACATCATCGAGAGACAATACTTATGGAAAGCAATTATATTAATTGTATTTAAGAATGGAGAAGTACAATAGAAAAGAGGATTACAACCGTCGCCTTAACGTTGCAAGCTCCTTCTGACAAGCCATGCCAAAGATCCTAGAGAGAAGTGGATGTTCCCCAAACTAGAGTGTTAGGTCTATTGGGATTTATTTCACTAGCATGAGAGTACCATAGACTTCCTCCCTTTAGAATGGGAGTGAGCTTCATTTAAATAGGACTAAGTGGATAGGATAGGTTGAGATATGATAGGAGAGACTTAAGGGATCTTTCCAAGGTGTTAGGAATCGAGTGCCAACTCTCCCAAGAGGTCAGGGATAGGGTCCCAAGTCAGCAAGCTTCGAGAAGGAGCTCGAAGAAGCTATTTTTTCCATCTAACTGACTTCGTCACACCCTGTAATGGAGCAAGGTGCGACGTCGCATGTTGCAGGAGTGCAACCTGTGACGACCTCTCAAAACCTAGTACAAAATGGGTATAAATCCTTCCAGGTCAACCACTCAATCAAGGAAACTCTAGGGGTGTATACACCGAATCTCATGATGGGAACACATGCTCTCCTTTTTCCTGGAAATTGGTGCCTCTAACATAGATAAACCAGAATTAAATGCAGCAGAAAATGACCTCAAAAATCATGCCAAACAATTCCAAACTCATGCCTGGCATCTTCCTCGAAATTCATGCTCATTAAATGCTGTTGTACGGTCTAGTCTAATTGTTGTACATGTGCCTTGGGATGCGTTCCAATGATCTTCTCTTCTCCTCTCAAGCTTGACTTGCTCCAACCAAAAAATATCTCGTTGGATGAACTTGACTTCTCCAACTCTCTTGGGGATGTGTGCAAATGAAAGAAGGAAGGCCTATTTAATTCAAAAATCGTGTCTCTTGGTTTGCCTCTCAAGGGTAACTGAAGAGTCATCTAATCCAAGGGCCCACAATAGATTAGATCAATGGATGAGAATAAATGCTCATTATTCTATCCATAAATTAAATTCATTCACCTACCACTTAAATAAACCAAAAGTCACTTTATAACAATAAAGTGAATTAATTGCTTATCTCAAGCAATTAATACAAGGGTCATGTCCCATTTTTCCTCATTAATTACTTAGGCATAAAATAACTAGGAGAACACTTTCGAGGTACAATTTCAACATTTTTAGCTCCAAAATGTTAGAGCTTGTATTACAAAGTCCTTGATTATTGTCAACAGTTCTCCTATCAATGGTTCCTCGCTCCTGTAATCATATCAAAGTACTTCACCTATCACCTTTTTCTCTAGCTTCGTAATTTCGGGGGCAATCTGTTACACAGAATTTTCGTCAGTTGTACAAGACCATGTGACCACATGTTTCCACAATCCCTAAAGCCACATCCATGAGGAATGATCCTTAACTATTTTTCCCCTGCAAATAACCTTTTTTATGACTTCGACGTGCTCTGCTTCATTAGCAACATGCGTGAAAATCCATCAACGCGCTTTTCTCTACTATCAACCCACGTCGATGACTTAGTTTTCCTTAACGTCAACTCGTGTCGAGCTCATTTGGCGCATGTTTCTCTATGTCCAAGTCACGTCGACACCTGTACAGGAAAAACAAGGGGTTTTCGAGAAGTCTCTAGAACGAAATCTTATCTAGATGATATTTTCTCCTATTTGCTAGGATCTCACTCGAATTCCTCATTTGTTGGGATCATATCTCATCCATTATCCCTAAATATCTCATCTCTCCTCTATCCATATTGTCCTATAAATTCAAGTCTTGGCCATGGGTGAAGGGGAGGAGGAATTGATAATAGAGTTATGCTAGAGAAATTACAGTAGGGGTGATAGACTTTAGATCCTTATCCTTCTTTCATTGAAGTCACCATCTTGGAGCAAAGGGGAATACATTGGAGAGGAGATACAAAACCAAGGCTTAAGTGGTTGTATTTTTTACCATTTCCGTTAATACAATATTGCATTTCATTTCCCATAAATGGTTTGTTATTCATTTATTGTATATCTCCTTGGTCATATATATAACTTATTCTAATCCTAGATCTAGTTTTCTTCTTGCGTTGCTTGGCTTACATGTTTTGTAGGTACTTCTTATAAGTGGATGAGCAAGCTTACTGGAGCACTGGATCATTGAAGACAACTCACAACCAAATGTATATCTTTTATCTTTTAATTTGTGATTGGATCAAGTTAGGGAAATGTATGTATGATTGCTTGTTTTGTTCTAGTTTAGTTATTAAACTAGGGAGGTCAACTTATGTCCGCATTTACAGACTAGTCCTGAAACAAAATTTGCGACCATACTGGGGACTTTTCTCCCTAGATCTATTTCTTTTTCTTTGCTCGGATTTTTCTTTGCACGATCATTTGGTGAGGGGAAACATAAGGATTCGATCGATATGCTTTTTGTTTTTCTTGTATCTTGGATGTAGTAGTGATCCTTTGGTGAGGAGGAATATAAGGAGGCGATCGATATTGTTTTCCTTATGTCCTGGGTGTAGTAGCAATTTTGGACTGCCCCATCTCATAATGAGTGTTCAATGTTTGATCATCATCATTTATTTATCTTGCTTTGTTTTTGTTCATATGCTCTCTTAAGTATTTTTTTTGTCTTCATGATTGCTCATTTGTACTGTGATGACTTTACCATCTTCATTGACTTCATTTTCATTAGACATTTATTCCTCATTTGAGTTGTCCTCATTCTTATTAATTACTTTTTCTTGTAATCTTATACCTTTGACTAGCATTTTCAATGTTTCAAAGTCCTTTTTCATTTTTGTTTTAATTTCTTCAACTTTTTTAAATCTTTCAAAAAGGTTATCAATGAATTCGTCATAGGCCAAAGTCATAGCAATTCAGTTTAACTATTAACTAGTACTGCCACTTAACTTGTGGCTGGTGAACACCGATAGGCCACAAGTCAGCTACATGTTATCACTCGTCTTCTTCTACTTAAATGGGTTGTCTGTGTGGAAGCGTGTTATCCATGCATCAACTACAAGCTATCCATGCATCAACTACTAGTTATTTTGATATTCTTTTTTATTTTATAATTGTTTATTTCAATATTTGAATGACTACCATCAAATCAATTTGGACAGTCCACATGTCCCATCCTTGGACAATCTAAGAAAAGCACAGGTGCTATCCCACCCCAAATTCTAAGATATATACACCTATCGATGTAAAAATACTAATGATAATAATAATAATTATTAAGAATTAATAATAATAATACTATTATTCATATATCTTTAATAATAACAAAATGTTAATGATAAAATTATTATTATTAGCGAGCAAAAGATTGTAGCTCACTTGGTGAGTGAAGGAGGCCAAGACTACTTAGAAAGTTTGGGGTGGGGTGGGTTCAATTCCCCCGAACTCTACCATATTCTGAAAGATAATTATTATTATCTTTGCAAGCCCAAACATTTCAACGGGGCATTAAGGACTTACAAGCTTTTCACTTTTCACTTTGCGCAAAGACTTTGTGGCGTAGCTTGTTTGATGTTGGTCTCTGGGGAAAGGTGGTCAAGACAAAATATCTCCGCAGTTTACCCCCGTCTATTTGGTTTCGAAGTGGCAAGCATAGGCCCCATGGGTCTTTCCTCTGGAAGAGTCTCCTAAAGGCTTTTCCTCTTATCAATAATCATGTGGGGTGGACTGTGGGCAGGGGTACCCAGATCTACATGGGCATTGATCCAATAGCCAGACTCGAGAATGATTACAGACTCTCATAACCTCTCCTCCAGGCACTGCACAGCTCTGGACTTTATGTTCTAAAACAATCTTTTTCGATGAATGCATATGGTGTCACTCGTTGGCCTTCGGCACGGGAATGTGTGCCGGATCCGGAGTTGCGTCGTGAATGGGAGGCCTACATTGGTATTTTTCTTAACAATGAGGAGGATGAGATCACTTGGTTTTACAATAAGCGTGATGGTAAGGTCTCAACAAAACTAGCCTATGACAACATTATATCTTCTGAGGTAGCCTTCGCCGGCAAGAGATGGGTTACGAATATTTGGCACCTCAACTGTCCATTGAAAGTGCATTGTTTTATGTGGTTATTGATCCACAATAAACTTTTGACTTAGCAAAATCTGTGTAAGCGCGGCTTTTGTGGCCCCGGTATCTGTGTTCTTTGTTCGATTGCGTCTGAAGACGTGGAGCACCTCTTTGGCAGATGTTCTTTTTTCAAAGTCCTGTGGCAGACTCTGGAGCAGTATTTTAATTTCCATTTTCCATGGACTCACATAACTCTGGAAGAAAACCTGACTTCATGGTTCAACTGCAAGCCGGTGGATCCGACGCTCTTTTGTTTCTTGGCTTGGGAATTGTGGAAGACCTGCAATCTCTTAATCTTCCAGGACTGGAACCCTTCATGCAGCTCAAGACGACTTATGTGGAGCTGGAGCGGTTTTAAAGTTATCGCAGGATCAATGGTACCACTTGTATTCCGGAGTTGGGACCGGTTCCAATACGCGTGCGGAGTTGTTAGCATTATGGATCCTGCTTGGGTACGCTGCGTTTTTGGGCATCTCTTCCATCACCATCCTGGGAGATTCTCAATCAATAATCAACTGGGCAAACGGTATGGACAACTTACGCTCAATGGAGCTGGCGGGTTGGATTAAGAGGGTGAAACATCAAATGTCTACATTTGACGCAGTCTCTTATCAACACATTCACCGAGAGCATAATGAGATTGCTGATCGGTTCTCCAAACGAGCACTGGGCAAGCCGTGGGGTTCTTGTTTTATGGAGGAACACAGTTGCGGGACTCTTCATAGATCTTCCTATTTTTCCTTTGCTGAAGGACTTTGAGTTAGCTACTAGTTTATATATGTGTTCTCGGTTTTTTTCATAACCCGCAGACGGCTATGTTTGTATTAGACTTATACAACCAGCTCCCTCTTGATGATGCAGACTCTTAAGGATCATGTTTCGCGCATCTAGCCCTGTCTTTTTGTTATAACTTTTAAGAGACAAGTTCTCTTAATAAAAGTTGTTTTTTTTTTCTGTATGAAACAAAAAGGGCAAGGGAATGAATGCAAGGCAATGGGAAAAGAGAGCGTGAGCTTATGGAGATGAGGAGCGATTTGGAGGAAGGGCGATAAAGTAGGAGTGATGCAGGAGAAGGGGATGTGATGCAAGGAGGGATGGGGAGTGCATAATTGAGGTAGGCGCGGGGAGTGCTTCGAGGAGGGAGGCGTAGGGTATCAGGGACTGGAAAGCACAGGTGTATGGTGGCGTGGGCAATGGGGAGGCGTCTGGAGAGCAAGCTAAGGCATAGGGTTTGTAAGCAGGTTGGTGTAGAGCATTGAGCATTGAGTGTAGAAGGGAGTGGGCATGATGAGGAGTGGAGCGATGAACGCGTGGGAGAGTACAGGGGGCGACAGGCAAGAGAGAGCAGAGATACAAGGGAACTGCAGTGCGCGACAGGTAGGATGGTTGCAGCGATTTGGAAGGAGAGTAGAGATATGAGGGGACTGCAGTGTATGGTAGAAAGGGATGTGAAGGGTGGAGCATGGAAATAATGTAGGCAAAACGCGTGAGAGATGAGAGTAGCGATGGGGTAGGCGCTGGAGATAGGAGGATTGGGGGAGGCATTGGGTGGGTGGGAGCTAATGGTAAGGAGATAGAGAGGAGGGCGATGGTAGAATGAGGAGAGGGAATGGATTGAAGCGCAAGGGAGGATGCGTGGAGGGAGGGCTGCGTGAGTGGTGTAGGTGGGAATGGACTGGATGGATGGACCGTGAGAGAATTGAATGAGTGAGGGATGAGTGAACAGCATGGTGATCTAGTGTGCAGGGAATGAGAGTGAGGAGAATGGGCATGGAAAGATGGGAGAAGGAGAATGGATAATTCCTAAAGGAAAATGAAAAATGAGTGAGGTTGGATGATGAAAATTACATTGAAATGATTACATTATATACATGTAAGTTCATGTAAAGTTGCACCATTTTAATAAGAAGGGAGTTTTTAATTAATAATTTAATAATTAATAATTGTAATAACCATTTAGGTATATTACAACTAATTAATAATTGTAATAACCATTTAAGTATATTACAACCTGATTTTTAATAAAAAATATTACTATGCATTTATGTGAGCTATCATCTCACAACTCACACTGAAACTTGCAAAATCACAACATCATAATGCACACACCATAAAGGCCATGGCAGCAAACACTGGCTTTGACACCATGTTAAAGCTAGGGGCTAAGCTTCCAAGCTAAAACATAGAACACATCACATAACAATGGACACTAATAGTATAGGGGAGGGATGCCAGTAAGTGAGCGTTTTTTTTACCGGTAGTGGTGCAGTTTAATTCTCTATGTTCCCGAGCTTGTTTTTCCTCCAAATTTTTATGACATATGCTTTGTCGTGTTCTCTATCTAACCATATTGGTCTTGAGGTGTGACTAATCCAAAATGATGCCATGTCAGCCACAAAGTTCCAAGTTGTCTAGTCTTAGTGTGCCTTAGTGTATTTTTTATTGGGACCAATGGTTGAACATTGATGTGACTTAAAGTAGATGTGACTTAAAATGATTTTCCAATTTCAAATATTCATTTTATTTCAAAATGTGACTTTAAGTTCAATTTTTTTTTATAAATAATTTTAAAAACATGAAAATATTAAGAATTACTTGTACATAAAGTGCTTTTATGAACCACTTATAGTAGATAGTTGTTTCAAAAGTGAGGTCAACCAACACCATTACTATGTCCACTACTGATCACCCTATCTCAACTACTGGTCTTCCCGCTCAAGAATAGACAACCCTCCCCTAGTGGAGAAACCCTCGAGGCAGAAAAGTCCACTCAGCATGATTGCTTGGTGTACATGTAGTGGCACAAGGGAATATATATATATATAATGATTAGTTCTAGGCTAATTGTTGCATCAATGAAGATTAAGCCACCCACTAACTACCATATCATATAGAAGACCACGAAGGCCACTTAACAACCACATTCCCGAAAAACCATTAGGACAATAAATATCCACTAAGCCAGGATTAACCAACAGATTTTCAACACTTGGGTAATATAAAAAAGGTGATGTTTATTATTATTCAAAATAAAAGTAGATTGATCCAACTAGTCATGTTCGAGTGGTAAGGTAGAATGTTTATTGTGATGACAAATTAATTCCATGTTAATGTGGCCTTGTGATGATGCAGGGCAAGCAAACAAGGCCAGGAGTAAGTCCTCGCTAACTTTTGATGACTTATAAACCCCTTGGGCATGACAACTATGTTGAAAGGGATCCTAAGTTTAACAATGCACTAACCTCGTGTTTATGTGAGTGGTGTTTCCCCAATTTACTTACCAAACAAAATTGAAAGTAGATTTGTTTGAAGAATCACTCAAAAAGAATGTTACACAAATCGTGGGTGTGATCGAAATCAATTGAAGAATACAATACGAGTGCAGAACTTCCCTCAAAATTAATTTTTATAAATATATATTTAATTATTATTTTATATTGAAAAAAAAATGGAATCCAAATGAATCATAATCCATAACATCATACTAATACATCATAACATCATAGATTCATACACGTTATTTTCATAATTGAAATCAAATTGAATTGTTGCAAAATCATCTGTAACTTAGGTTTTTGCTTATCTTCCTGTACATGGAATATTTACTTCTAATATCATTAATTTGTGGTTAGGATTTATAAGATAAGACATTGTAAAACATTTTTTGCTGCAAGATATGACAAGAGGGATGTTTCTTTTTAGGACTTCCACAAATAGCATAGTTGAACCTATCGGGTGGGGGCATAGTAAAAAGAAATCAAGGATTGCAATTCAAATTGAATGTCTCCTAAAATGACATGAATTATTGGCCTAGATAAATGAGCTTTATGTGGGATTGAAGTTGTTGTGCAAAATAATAAATATATTGACCTTGTTTGACTGAAGTTGGTGTAAGATGATAATTTATTTTCTTTAAGGAAGCAATGCAACTAAAACATAAATATTTGTAGTTTACCATGGATTGCTTGTACGAATTTCAACATGCACACTTATATATGCTTTTGACAACATAACATTATATATATTATTATGTCCATCCAATTGTTATTATTAGTAAGAATCAGTAACCATGAGTATTAAACATAGAAAGCGTCTCCATGCAAGGAATGTCTGATTCAAGTTTAGTAAGATTCTCCTCTATCTACTATTTTACTACAATGGGACAAGTTCACACGTCTCCATGCGAGCTCATATAGGTAAGTTGTATAGGTTGGGAACTAAGGCTTTATTTACTTGGATTGAAAACTATTTCTCTTTATAAAAGAATGGAAACTAACATGATTATAGATTTCACGATTTCATAATTTCAATGCTAGATTTTTGTACCTTGGAGGTGTTCTGTTAGAATATTAAAAACCCACTTTAGGCTTAGGATATAAAGTATTAATCATTTTTTATTAATTTCCTAGGTGTTGATTAGGTATTTGGCTACATATTGCCTTTTTTGGCCCACACATGCCATCATTATCCATAGGAGCGCACTTAGAAAGATTCTGGATAAGATTCTACTGATTTTATGACTGCCTTGAATTAGCAAGAGGGCTTTCTTTCCTTACGCAGTTTTGTCCTGCTTTTTCTGTTTTTCAGTGGATAAAGATAAAGCTAGGCACCCTCATTGACTTGGCAAGTTGTCTTCGTTTTGGTCAACTCATCCTCCATATTTTTCTCTCCAAAATCCATTATCACATCCATTTTTCATCACTCATTAGCTGCCATATTTAATTTAGCTAATTTGTGAGGTCCTTGACTGATTTAGAAAGTGATCTTGCCACCTTGGGGTCTTTTATCTTTTAGTAATCCTGCCTTTTGTGAGCTTTTCAAACTTGCCTCCAAGGCATTCAAATTCTCTCTTGAGGATGAATTATATATTGTATTCATATTGTTGAATAATACATAGATGATATTTACATCAATTGAGTTCCATTTCTCATGGTTCTACTTCAATATTTCTTTTTATTCTTGCATATCTTTGAATAAATTCTTGTGAGGACCTCTTTGCTTCTAGGTTTAGGCTTATTATAATTCTATCATGGTCTTGAACCTATTTAGAATTTTTACATGGTATCAAAGCCATATAATTCTCACATGGTATGAAAGCTTGGGGAGCTCTTGATTAAATTAGTCTTTTAGTATAAGATTTCAGAGAGTTTGTTTTGTAGGTACTAAAGATCGAATGGCAGAAAAATATTGTTGAAGAAGAACTCAGATCTTTCCATCTCTCATCATTGTTCTCCTCTTACACTTCAGATGTTGAGGATCCTTTTCCAGTCATTGGTATCCAAGAAGGTGATCTAATGGTTATTTGGAAGTCCAGTATACAGTGTGAGGTTGTTAGTTGTACTCTCACTTTCACTATCCATGCTCCTGCTAGTTCCTACATGATTGCCAACACACTTTCTCAAGAAGTTGGAGACACTTCTTAGTTCTCTCATATGTATTCTATTTTGAATTCTGAAGATCATCAGATAGTTGTTGCAGCTTATACACACTCAGAACCTCTCTTTGGTTTTCTTTTTGGTGTCATTGGATGATATAGAGGCAAAATTACTGTATGGAGTTCTTGCATTTGCTTTATTGTCATGCTTCTGATCCACTGCATGATTATGGTTAGAACCTACTCTTAGATTTGCACAGAAGATGGAAGACATCATCAAGACTCATTTGGACATGATCTCAGGAAGTTCAAGTCTAGTGAGCACATTCCACTTCTTCCCAAGAAGAAGATTCCTCGAGACATTTGACCAAGTTCTCACCTGCTTGGAGTTCAGAGAGACTTATTATGGTGTATTCCATGTTGATTTTGAGAGGAAGTTTTCTTCCCCAGTGGTTTTCCTTATTTCCTCACCTACATGGACTAATACATTTTTGTAAAGGGTGACCATAGGGCACAGTTTCCTGGGCCCTCATCATATTTTACTCACACTAAGTCAGGCTTAAGAGGGAGTGTTAGAATATTAAAAACCCACTTTAGGCTTCGGATATAAAGTATTAATATTTTTTTTATTAATTTCCTAGGTGTTGACTAGGTAGCTGGCCACATATTGCCTCTTTTGGCCCACTGGCATGCCATCATTATCCATAGGAGTGCACTTAGAAAAATTCCAGATAAGATTATACTACTCTTATGACTGTCCTGAATTAGCAAGAGCACTTTCCTGCCTTACACAGTTTTGTCTTACTTTTTCTACTTTTCAATGGATAAGGATAAAGCTAGGTACCCTCATTGACTTGGCAAGTTGTCTTGTTTTTTTCCAACTCATCCTTCATCTTTTTCTCTCAAAAATCCATCATCACATTCATTTTTCATCACTCATTAGCTTCCATATCTGATTTATCTAATTCGTGAGGTCCTCGACTGATTTTGGAAAGTGATTTTTCCACCTTGGGGTTTTTTAGCTTTCAATAAGCCTGCATTTTGTGAGCTTTTCAAACTTGCCTCCAAGGCATTCAGATTCTCTCTTGAGGATGTATTATACATTGTATTCATATTGTTGAATAATACAGAGATGATATTTACATCAATTGAGTTTTGTCTCTCATGGTTCTATTTCAATATTTCTTATTATTCTTGCATATCTTTGAATAAATTCTTGTGATGACTTATTTGCTTCTAGATCTAGGATTATTAGAATTCTATGATGATCTTGAACCTATTTAGAATTCCTACCGTTGGTATCAAACCAATAGAATTCTCACATGTTCCCCTAGTGATTTTGTGCCTAAGTCACTAAAAGGGGAAAAGTGACATGACCCTTGCATTAATTGCATGGGATGTGGAATTAATTCAATTTATGAGATATAAAGTGACTTTTTGAGTACTTAATAAGAAAGTGATTGAATTTAATTTAATGGTGAGAAAAAATGAATTTATCTCATCCATTGATTTTTCACCTCAAGATCCAATGTGGGTCCTTGGATTTTGTGACTTTTCAGTTACCCTCATTGAGAAAGCAAAATGGCATAAGTAAGAGGCATTTCATTCTTTCTATGAGCTTTGGATGAGAACTTAGCCTCTTGAGAAAAGAGAGAGCAGGAAGAGAGAACAAGATTTGGTCACACATTTCAAGGCACCCTACAACAGTAATACTACATTGAAATGGAGTTGAAGAACAACAACATGATTCCCAAGACTACTGGCACAATTTTCAAGGAGAAGTACAACATTTCTTAACACTTCGTACAACATTTTCTCGTAGTAGAGGGGCTCGATTTTTCTTGCTAAGATGACACAAAATTTGATTAATTGTTGTCATTGTTTGCACAAATACTGAGGATGAAGTTTGAACTTGGCATGAAATTCGAGGAATAAATATGACTGTGAGAAGCAGTATGTACAGTGCTGAGAAGGCATGAATTTCGAGGTTGTTGGTGCATAGAAAACGAGGTTGTATTCAACACAGTTTTCGAGGCAGTGTGTTGGTTATCTTCGGTTGAAATAAGTTGTCCTATTTGATGAGTCTTTCACTGCTATAAAAATTTTCCTAGAAGAAAAATAAAAATCACTCTCTCACAGGTTTTCCCCGTCAGGGTTTTTCCTGAAAAAAAGTTATCTGAAATTTTTATGTGTGGGTGCATTTATTTTCTGCTCATAAGAATTTGTAAATTTCTCCATATATTTCCAATTTTGTGTTATTTATGACTAATAATTTATTTGGAGCAGTCATGTTGAATGGGTTGGGTATAAAACAATGAACAATGAAACTTGAAACCGGGGTGGGGAAAAGAAGAGAATTTTTTTACATGGTAGCAAAGCTTGAGTAAAAAGAAGTGGGAAGAATACACAGGACGAACTTTCAAACTTACCAGGAGAGACAATTTTGTTCACCAGGCAGATTTTTGGAATTGCATTTTTAGTGAGATGGCTACTGGGTTGAGGTTGGAGGACAAGTTGGACGAGGTAGCCAATTTCAGTCCTTGGAAATTGAGGATTGTGTTGATTTTGTAGGAGAATGAGTTGTGAGACATTGTGAATAGTACTACAGCTAATCCTGTGGTGGTGCCTGCATCTATAGATGCAACATCTTTCGAGGCCTTTAACAAGAAGAACATCAAGGCTAAGAGAATTATCATTGATGCAGTTAAAGATCATGTGACCATGCAAGTGATCAATAAGGACAATGCTTATCAAATGTGGGATGCCTTAACCCGCATATACTAAAGTTCCAATGAAAACTGGAAGATGGTACTGAGAGAGAAGTTGAAGAGATTAAGATGGCTAAAATTGAAAATGTTGCATCTTACCTTACTAGGGTCACACAGGTGAGAGATGAGCTTGGAGTAGTTGGGAAGGAAGTTGTTGGCCATGAGATACTGCAAAAAACCTTGAATGGTGTGGCCAAGCCATGGGTTGTGTTTGTGGAGGCTATTGTGGCAAGGGAAAATATGTCTTCATGGGATCGTCTTTGGGATGACTTCATTCAGGAGGAGACCCGGAGAGGATATGTGCAGGGAAGTTCATCTCATAGTAAGGAAGATGAGGAGAATGTGGCCTTGATAGCTAAGGAGAAGAAGAAGAATAATTCCAAGAAGGATACCAAGGGTGGGGCTTAGTATCAGGGTGATCAGAAGAAAGACATGGGAAAACTCAAGTGCTTTGCTTGCCAAAATTTTATGCGCTATGTTGGACAAACAAGGAGAAGGAGAAGCCGAAGACAACAACTTCAACAAAGATTAATGAGTATGCAACACGATTCGAGAAAGAGTTTTCCCTATTTGTTGGTCATTCAAAGAGAGCATCCATTACCAGCACATAGGGAAAGTACGAGAGAGAGTACTCACTGCTTGTTCGCGATTCGTTGAGTGCATCCACCACCACATGCACCTGATACATTGATAGTGAGGCTTCTATCCATATGACAAGTGTGCGAGATATGTTTTCAGAGTTAACAAAGATTGGTTTGGATCTAGAGGTGTTGGGAGATGACACTATTGTCGGGACAGTTGGGCAAGGGACTGTTACCTTTCAGAGAGAGTCCATGGGGCCCACGATAGTGAGGGATGTCTTATATTTCCTTAGGTTGAAGAAGAACTTGATATCAGTTTCCACTATTGAAGATAGGGGATTTGGAGTGTACTTCCTAGATGGGTATGTACATGTTCATCCCAAGGGATTGAGTTGGGATACATCTATTGCGATTGGTGTCAGATGTGGGAAATTGTACAAGCTCTTGTTTCATCATCTTCATCCTTTGGCACACGACAAAAACAACAGTTGTGATCTATGCGAGTTATGGCGTAGGAGCATGGATCACTTGCATCATCCAACTCTAAGGATATTAAGAGATATGGTGACTGGGTTGCCTGATTTTAGCAGGGAGCAGAGTGATGTGTGCAGGGGGTGTGCTCTCAGAAAGCACACCAAGACTGCTTTTCCAAGCAGTGACAATAGATTGACAGGGGTAGTTGATTTGATTCACTCTGATTTATGTGGTCCGATGTCTTTTGTTTTGTTGACTGGTTTTGAGTATTATGTCACATTCATTGATGAATTCTACAGGAAGTCCTAGATTTACTTTATGAAGAGCAAGAAGTCGGAAGAAGTCTTGCAAAGGTTCCAAGAGTTCAAAGCTCTTGTGGAGAACCAAACAGAGAGGAGGATTCAGGTGTTGTGTTCAGATAATGGGCTGAGTATACCTCCAATGCATTCAAAGGGTTTTGTGCACAGGAGGTGATCAGGAGACAATTGACAATTATGTATACCCCGCAACAGAATGTGGTTGTTGAAAGGAAGAACACGGCCACTGTGGGTGCAACGAGAGCAATGCTTCATGATCAGAGCTTACCTTTCTTTCTTTGGGTCAAGGCTTGCAATACAATTGTATACATTCAGAACATGAGTCCCCATAGAGTCTTAGGGTGTATGACTCCTGGGGAGGTGTTTACAGGGAAGAGGCTTGAGGTGGTCCATTTTAGGATATTTGGTTGTCTAACTTACTCTCATGTCCCTTCAAAGAAGAGGAAGAAGTTGGATCCCATGACAGAAAAAGTGTTTTTGTGGGGTATGATGAGACTTCGAAGGCCTTTCGCATATACCTTACTTCGCAGAGGAGAGTTGTTGTGAGCCTAGGAGGTGAGATTTGAGGAGTAGGCCTTCCAAAAGTCTTGTGAATTAGATTAGGGGGAGCAACAAGCTTCCACACCTTAGGTGAGTAGTTCACATACTCCAACTTCACAAAGTGTTGGGTCATAGGTATCTAGGGTGACTGGTCCACAGGTTTTTGGTGCTTCAGGTTCAGGGACACACTCTACAATTTCACCGAGTACAGGTTCAGGTTCTCAGGTTATAGGTTCATCAGTTCTCGTTTCACATGGTTCACCAGCTACTGTTTCACTAGCCACTGGTTCTCCAGCTACTAGTTTTCCAATTTCTAGTTCACTGGTTGCGTAGGAGGCATACCCCCCACATGAGCACACTTCAGGGAAGAGGAAGCCTAAATGGATTCCAGACATCTTGAAGAAATCTCAAGAGTTAGTGGGGAATCCCAAAAGACAGGTCCGGGAGAGCAGAGTTCCAAAGAGACTTTGCAGTTACATGGCTATGGTGACTAGTCTTCGTGAGTAAAAGCCTTCCACTTTTGAGGAGGAAGCAGAGCATCACATATGGAGAGATGCCATGATGGAAGAGTGCCATTCCATCATGAAGAATGATGTGTGGGAGGTGGTTCCAAGACCATAGGAGAATTTTGTGACTTCTCGGTGGATCTACATGATCAAGCATGTTGCGGATGGAAACATCAAGAAGTACAAAGCTCGATTTGTGGCGCTAGGGTTCTCACCGGTAGAGGGAGTTGACTATGACAATGTCATGTCCCAAATTTGGTATTGGGTCACAATGGCCTATTCACATTGGCCCTATTCATTAGAGTTTGTCAAATTGATGCTAAAGGTCAAATAATTGCCAAGGAGGAAAATTACTAGTTTCCTAGGTTTGGGGTGGAAGCTTTGGGATTTGGAATAATGGGGATAATAAATGATGTTTGAACATTAGAATGGCATAAATATTTAATAAATGAGCTAAATAAATATATACAAGTTAAAATAAAAGTGGCATTTCATCATGAAGACACATGGAGGAAGTGGGACCCACATATGGCTAGATTTCCCCACTACATTTGGCATCATTCTCTCACCAATTCGAATTCAATGTGAATGGTAACATACTTGGGGGAGTCCAAAAGGTATTATTCATGGCATGACTCATCCAAGGTCGAAATATAGAGGAAGAGTAACTCCCATGGAAGAGGAAGAGGCAATTTGGAGCTAGTGAGACACTTGGGCTAGATTCCTTAGCTCTATGACAATAATGATGAAGATGCTATGACACCTATGACACAAATCAGACCTGAAGGCTGACATATGACATATATGACATGTCAGGGCTAAAAATAGACTCCAAGAGGGCGCTCAAGGGTGTTAGGGCAGCTAAGATGCTTCCACATGTGATTTGGTGGAAGTGGGAGACTAGGAATTGTTGTACAAGTGGCGTTCTTTGGAATCTCTTCCCAACTTGAGTTGGCATGAGTCTCTTGGAAGGAATTCGACTCATGGAGGCCATTAGAACTTTATAAATGTCAATAACAAAGAATGGAACCGGCTTTTGATCATTTGTAGAATTTGCAATTGCATTTGTGAAGAGGGAGAGCTAGCGGATGACTAGTTTCTTGCCTTAGCCAATTTCGAGGGTGAAAGATTCCCATCCAAGTTTGCAATTGGAAAGGCCATTCAGACCTTTCATTTGGAGCTTTAATGGAGTCTTTATTTGCAGGTGTAAGCTACAGGGCAGCTCATGGTTTCTTCTATTGCAGCTCGCTCCTTCAACCATTTCCAGTTTTGATGGCATATTCTTGATCCTTGAGGGAGGGCGTTTTTGGTGAGCTATTGTACTCTTTGGGGGAGCTTCTAATGCCCAATTTCCTTTGTAATATGAATTAAATACTCTGTTCTTCATCTCCAGAAAGTTTTAGGTCGAAATTCCAAGTAGAAATGTATAAATCTCATTTTTAATGGAAGAACAATGCCATTTCCCCATTACCTTGTTGTGAATCAATGTATTGATGATGATTTCGAATGAATGGATGATTCTATGATGAATTTGTGATTAATGGACTGCCATGGATGTATTCTACAAGTTTCATGTACTGTACTTGAGCATTTGAAGTATTTTTACTCAGTTTAATTGCATTGGGAGAAGAAATAGTGCCATTTCCCCAAGGGTCGAATTGGTGATTTTTGCAGTTGAATGGGAGAGAGTGAGAACAGCTGTAATAAACCATCAATGGTGCATATGAGACCTTAATAACATAATTAACACATTACATACCTTTGTTCATAAATTTGAGTGGGTTTGGAGGCATTTGGGAAGCCATTTTCAGTACTTACCTTAGGGGGATTTGAACCCCAAATTACTAGTAAAATTGCATACTTGGTCCAGAATCTTAAGAGAGTTTGCAGAGGTATTTTGGTGGCCATATGTTATCCCTGAACATCATATTCAATCCCTAATATCATTCATACACCTTCCTTGAAGATTTGAAGGCATTTGGAGTCAATTTGAGACCTAGAGACCAATACTAGTCAAAGGGAAATCACTAGTAAAGTTACCTACATTGACCAGAATTGAAAGAGTATTTGCAGAAGTGTTTTAAAGGTACAAAGGCATCCCTGAAACACATATTTATGTTCTAATATCATTCATATACCTTCTCAGAATATTTGGGATCATTTGAGGCAAATTTGAGACCTAGAGATCGAAACTAGTCAAAGGTCGAACCAAGGAAAAAAGTGGAAAATTGCAATTTTAATAAAATTCCTAACAAGGGACATTACAGTGGTATCAGAGCATGGTCCTTGCACCTGTGGATTAGGTACATACATTCAAGAATAATAGGTAGCCATGTCTTACTATTATGATGAATCCTATGAGTACAATTCTTATGAGGAATATGCAGATGCTTATGAGCAATATGAAGCAGAATGTGAATGGTATGAGGAAGAGGTGCCATCATGCAACACTTCATACAATTTCAAGAGAAATGAAGATTATTCTTATGACTTTAGATCTGATGAATATGAGTGTGTCATACGAACCAAGGATAATTCTATGAGCGAGTTCCAAAGATGGAGAGAAAAATATAAAACCTTGCCCCAACAATATCAAAAATATCAAGAATATCTTGCTTCGAGCAAAAATACACAAAATGCCATGTCTTTTGAGTACTATGCTGAACATGTTTTTGAAAATAGGCCCAAAAATGAAGATGTGGAGTTAGTGAAGAAAGGTTTATGCCCTTCTTGTAAAAACCCTTGGAGCAAGTATCATATATGTGTGCATGAAATGATGTCCTCCTTGAGGAGAGCTTTTGATATTTATTCAAGAAGAGCTTCCAAATATACTGATCCTAAGGAAAACAAGGGGAAAAATGCATCATATTTCTTGAAAGAGAAAAATGAAGAGACATCACAAGAGCATGAAGAATATTCTATTGAAAATATGGAAGATCATTTCGAGACACCTTCTAGCTTAGACATGAACCAAAGAGCATCTACTGATGGATGCTTAAACTATGAAGGAGTACCTATTGATGGGTGCTCACACCTCTATGTTGGTGACATAGAGATCACTTTTGAAAGTGTTGCTGCAAGCCCAAGTTCCATTAAGCATGATAATGAATACCTTGTAGCAGTTGAAGAAGAACCAAGATCAACTTCCCCATCACCACTTGAGCTTCATGAAGTTGGTCCAAGCAAAAATGAAGAAGATGAGGAGGTTTATTTGCAAGAGCCTCATTTTCTTGAAGGGTCCTTAAAGATGAATGAAAAGAAGATCCAAGAGTCCCTCAGCATTCTCCATGACACTCAAGCATTGGTGTCAAATTCTTGTTGGAGAGCTACTTCATTGGAGGAAACATCCTTCCTTGAAGACATGGAGAAGATTCAAAGAGCAATGTGCCACATCAAAGGTAATTTCATGTCTTTGCTTTTTGATAGAAACCATTTGTTTGAGCTTAATGAATTGTTACATGATGCATACTTGAAGAATAATGAGGATAATCATAAGCTCACAATTCAAAATGAGCAACTTCTTGAAAAGTTGCAAGGTACTTGTTTTTCCTTTTATGTTTCAGATTGTCAAATGGTAGATTGTTTGGAGGATTCTCATGACATGGTGGATCATGAGAAATGTGAAAATTTGAATGTTCTTGATGTGTTTGAAGATGAACTTGAAGAGATCCAAACACTTGATGTGGTGGAAGAGGAATTTGAATTGTCTCTTGATGAAGGTTATGCAATTTTTAAAGAAGAGCATGATTCCTCTACATTGGAACCAAACTATGACAAAGAGTTTACACTTTTGAAGGAGCTACATGATACTACCCATATAGATCCTTCCCATGATGAAACTTCAGTACTTTTTGAACATTTGGGTGATTTGGTTCATTCTCCTACATCCTACAATTCCATGTTTTGCAACATTAGTCTCAATGAAGTATGGGTGAAAGGGTTCTTTTTTATGGTGCCACATGAGGAGTATGGAACTCCTAGATTTACATTTTATGATGATATGGTTGGAGCACATTCTTATTCACATTTGCAGCAGCATCCTTTGTTACTTTATGATGATGCACATCTACATGGATGCACCTATGATATGCATTTGAGTCACTTGAAGACTCATGGTTTTTCTTTCTCAACACTTGATTCATTTGATGTTGGAGGAACTTCATCCAGCACTTGGGTGAATAGATTTATGATTGGAGAACATTTTTGTTGGAAGAGACATACTTTGTTATATCTTTATGATGATCACATTCAAGGATGTATGGGTGAGACTTCTTTGAGTCATTTGAAGTCTCCTTGTTTTTTCTGCTCATTATTTGGTTCAGATTTTAGTGGAGATTCTTCATTCACTTCTTGGATGAAAGAATACATGGCTGAATATTTTGATGCATATCACATCCTTTTGGAGCAGCTTTATAGGACATGGGATACTCACCTATGTCATTGGAGCAGATTTGATTTGTCACTTGATGCTTGTATGCACTTGGAAAACGGTGGTCTACTTGCTTGGAGGTATAAGCACTTTCATGATTCTTTGATGAAGCACCTCCTTGATATTCATTTTCATTATGTAGTTATGTACTTTGATGATATATATTTTGTACTCATGATGTTTGGAAGAATGCATACAAGAAAATGGGATCCATGAATCCTCTTAACTAATGGTGTGGGTTGGAGAGCACTCTTAATTATTGGGATGCAAAACAAACAATGGGACCCTGGAATAATTTTTATCTCATTGGTTTCAAATTTTTTGGGGAAACAAGCAGTATGGGAGATGGATTTCCCCACTTAATAAAGTGATTTTTATCAGAGTAGTGCAGCAGCAAGCATGGTGGTTCCTCTCTAAAATCTTCATGGAAATTCAAATACTCAAGGTTGGGCAATTCAATGGCAACTTCAAAGAATTATACAGAAAGCAGGTTCTTCAACACCCATGTTTAAAGTTGCTTGAGGACAAGCAATATTGGGAAGGGAGGATTTGTCATGTCCCAAATTTGGTATTGGGTCACAATGGCCTAATCACATTGGCCCTATTCATTAGAGTTTGTCAAATTGATGCTAAAGGTCAAATAATTTCCAAGGAGGAAAATTACTAGTTTCCTAGGTTTGGGGTGGAAGCTTTGGGATTTGGAATAATGGGGATAATAAATGATGTTTGAACATTAGAATGGCATAAATATTTAATAAAGGAGTTAAATAAATATACACAAGTTAAAATAAAAGTGGCATTTCATCATGAAGACACATGGAGGAAGTGGGACCCACATATGGCTAGATTTCTCCACTACATTTGGCATCATTCTCTCACCAATTCGAATTCAAGGTGAATGGTAACATACTTGGGGGAGTCCAAAAGGTATTATTCATGGCATGACTCATCCAAGGTCGAAATATAGAGGAAGAGTAACTCCCATGGAAGAGGAAGAGGCAATTTGGAGCTAGTGAGACACTTGGGCTAGATTCCCTAGCTCTATGACAATAATGATGAAGATGCTATGACACCTATGACACAAATCAGACCTGAAGGCTGACATATGACATATATGACATGTCAGGGCTAAAAATAGACTCCAAGAGGGCGCTCAAGAGTGTTAGGGCAGCTAAGATGCTTCCACATGTGATTTGGTGGAAGTGGGAGACTAGGAATTGTTGTACAAGTGGCGTTCTTTGAAATCTCTTCCCAACTTGAGTTGGCATGAGTCTCTTGGAAGGAATTCGACCCATGGAGGCCATTAGAACTTTATAAATGTCAATAACAAAGAATGGAACTGGCTTTTGATCATTTGTAGAATTTGCAATTGCATTTGTGAAGAGGGAGAGCTAGTGGATGACTAGTTTCTTGCCTTAGCCAATTTCGAGGGTGAAAGATTCCCATCCAAGTTGGCAATTGGAAAGGCCATTCAGACCTTTCATTTGGAGCTTTAATGGAGTCTTTATTTGCAGGTGTAAGCTACAGGGCAGCTCATGGTTTCTTCTATTGCAGCTCGCTCCTTCAACCATTTCCAGTTTTGATGGCATATTCTTGATCCTTGAGGGAGGGCATTTTTGGTGAGCTATTGTACTCTTTGGGGGAGCTTCTAATGCCCCATTTCTTTTGTAATATGAATTAAATACTCTGTTCTTCATCTCCAGAAAGTTTCAGGTCGAAATTCCAAGTAGAAATGTATAAATCTCATTTTTAATGGAAGAACAATGTCATTTCCCCACTACCTTGTTGTGAACCAATGTATTCATGATGATTTCGAATGAATGGATGATTCTATGATGCATTTGTGATTAATGGACTGCCATGGATGTATTCTACAAGTTTCATGTACTGTACTTGAACATTTGAAGTATTTTTACTCAGTTTAATTGCATTGGGAGAAGAAATAGTGCCATTTCCCCAAGGGTCGAATTGGTGATTTTTGCAGTTGAATGGGAGAGGGTGAGAACAGTTTTAATAAACCATCAATGGTGCATATGAGACCTTAATAACATAATTAACACATTACATACCTCTGTTCATAAATTTGAGTGGGTTTGGAGGCATTTGGGAAGCCATTTTCAGTACTTACCTTAGGGGGATTTGAACCCCAAATTACTAGTAAAATTGCATACTTGGTCCAGAATCTTAAGAGAGTTTGCATAGGTCTTTTGGTGGCCATATGTTATCCCTGAACATCATATTCAATCCCTAATATCATTCATACACCTTCCTTGAAGATTTGAAGGCATTTGGAGTCAATTTGAGACCTAGAGACCAATACTAGTCAAAGAGAAATCACTAGTAAAGTTACCTACATTGACCAGAATTGAAAGAGTATTTGCAGAAGTGTTTTAAAGGTACAAAGGCATCCCTGAAACACATATTTATGTTCTAATATCATTCATATACCTTCTCAGAATATTTGGAATCATTTGAGGCAAATTTGGGACCTAGATATCGAAACTAGTCAAAGGTCGAACCAAGGAAAAAAGTGGAAAATTGCAATTTTAATAAAATTCCTAACAAGGGACATTACAGACAAGGCCTTTGCACTGTTGTTTGTTACTCTTCAATCATAGCAGTGATCTCCATTGCAATGAAGATGGGTTGGAAGATCCACTAGATGGATGTAAAGATCGCATTTCTCTATGGACTTATTCAGGAGGAGGTGTATGTTGAGCAGTCATAGGGATTTGAGATACATGGGAGAGATTCTCATGTTCGCGGGTTGAAGAAAGCTTTAAAAGGACTAAAGCAAGCTCCCAGAGCATGGTACTCGATGATAGATTCTTACTTGTTGCAGATGTGATTTCAAAAGAGTGACGCAGATCCGAACCTATACTTTATTGTGGTGGGTGATGATCTGCTTATTCTTCTGCTCTATGTTGATGATTTGCTCATAACAGGTACAGAGACTCATTGCAGGGTCCAAGCGATATCTTGCTTCAGAATTTGAGATGAAAGATATTGGGCTGATGCATTATTTTCTGGAATTGGGGGTTTGGCAGAAACATGGTCATATTTTCTTGGGATAAGGAAAGTATGCAGTACACATCTTGAGGAGGTTTTAGATGGAGTATTGCAGGCCGATGGCCACACCTATGATCACCAACTGGAAGAAGCTTAATGCTTCTAAGAGTGAGTTGGTGGATCCTACCTTGTATCGTCATCTCATTGGCTCATTGATTTATTTGGTCAACACCAAGCTAGATATGTGTTTTGTAGTGAACACTCTTAGTCAGTACATGGTTGAGCTGAGAAGAGTGCACTGAGTGGCTGCAAAACATGTACTCAGGTACTTCTGTGGTACGGTGGATTATGGTTTGGACTACATGAGAGCAAATGGAGTTAGTTTGGTTGGCTACACGAACTCAAATTGGGCAGGCTGTGTGACAGACTGAAAGAGCACTTCTGAGTGTTGTTTCAGTTTGGGATCGACAGTAGTGGCGTGGTTCAGTTGAAAGAAAAATTTAGCTGCAATGAGTTCTACTAAGGCAGATTACATGGCAGCCAACCAGGCTAGTTGTGAGGCCTTGTGGCTTCACAAGTTATTGGTGGGATTGTTTGGTCAAGAGCTGAGGCCTACGGTGATTTACTGTGACAATTAGAGTTGCATCAAACTCTCTGAGAATCCAGTTTTTCATGACAAGTTGAAGCACATTGAGATCAGATACCATTTCATCCGAGACTATGTCTAAAGAGGAATTGTAGAATTATAGTACATATCCATCGATGAGCAGGTTGCAGATCTCTTTACGAAATCTTTGGGGATGGGCGAGTTTGTATTCTTCAAAGACAAGTTGGGAGTGGTGAAGAACACCTTCCTCGGTAAGAGGGAGTGTTGATTTTTGTACCTTGGAGGTGTTCCCTAGTGATTTTGTGCCTAAGTGAGTAAAGGGGGAAAAGTGACATGACCCTTGCATTAATTGCCTGAGATGTGGAATTAATTCACTTTATGAAATATAAAGTGACTTTTTAAATATTTAATGAGAAAGTGAGTGAATTTAATTTAATGGTGAGAAAAAGTGAATTTATCTCATCCATTGATTTTTCATCTCAAGATCCAATCTAGATCCTTAGATCTTGTGACCTTTCATTTACCCTCATTGAGTAAGCAAAAAAGCATTGGGAAAATAAGAGGCACTTCATTCCTTCCATGAGATTTGGAGGAGAACTCGACCTCTTGAGAAAAGAGAGAGTAGGGAGAGAGAAGAGGACTGGGCATGCATTTAGAGGCACCCTACAATAGTAAAACATTGAAATCGAGGTGAAGAACAGTAGCACAATTCCCAAGGTTGTTGGCACAATTTTCGAGGAGCGATACAACATTTATGAGCAGTTAGTACAATGTTTTCCTATAGCAGAGGGGCTCGGTTTTTCTTGTTGAGATGGCACAAAATTCGAGGATATTAATTGTTGTCACTATGGGCACAAATACCAAGGATGAAGTCTGAACTTGGTATGAAATTCGAGGAAGAAATCTGATGGTGAGTAGTATGTATAGTGTTGAGAACGCATGAATTTTGAGGTTAATGCACAAAAAACGAGGTTGTCTTCAACGATAATTTTAGGGGCAAAATTTAGCCCATGGGCTATTTTTCCATGTTTTTTCCAAAAAAAGATTCACCAATTTCCATTTTTTGAAGCCTCATTTCGCCCAATTTTGATGGGGTAAACTTTTTTCACTCTAAAAATCGCCAAATTATTATATAAACTATATAAAATCCTTAGAAATTGAAATAATTTTAGAAAAATATCGCCAAATATTTTATAGTTGACATTTTAAGAATTGGTAAGATTCTCCAAGGTTTATACACTTAAATAAGTATGGGTCCTTCAAAATTTCCCTGTTTGTCTTTAACACAGTTTTCAAAGTAGTGTGTTGGTTATCTTCAGTTGAGATAAGTTGTCCTATTTGTTGAGTCTTTTAGTGCTGTAAAATTTTTCTTAGAATACAAATAAAATCACTCTCTCACAGGCTTTCCCATTGGGGTTTCTCCTGAGGCATTTGCCTGAAAAATACTGTGTTTGAAATTTTTATGTGTGGGTGCATTTATTTTATGCTCATAAGAATTTGTAAATTTCTCAATGTGTTTACTATTTTGTGTTGTTTATGAGTAATAATTCATCTGCAGCCGTCATGCTGAATGGGTTGGGCAATAAACAATGAATAGTGAAACTTGAAACCAGGTTGGGGAAAAGAAGATAAAAATTTTACATTCAACAATCCAATCCCTTTGTTTTGCATATAGATTGTAACATTTTATGAATACAATTTTTTTAAAGAGTACCCTAGCAAACAACCAACCAAATTAGTTGAACTATTAATGAACAATGTCTCTCAACAGGTTGATGGAGGATCAAATCCCATGGTGAAAATGTTGAACATACATGGATCTTTGAGTAATGGGAGGGGTTTGTGAGTTGCTTGTATTATTGGAGGTGTGTCAATGCTTTAAAGTTTGAAGCCAATTTCAACACGTTCAAGATAAAATTATTTGGGTGTGCTAACTGAATTTAAAACTCACTTGTTATGCTACCAGATCCTTCAATTGTTTGGAATATGTCAAGGTAATGTGGTACACCGTATGCTTCATATAAGATACCTCTAGATAAAGGTTTTAGCTGCCACTGTTTCCAATACTTACTGCTATGCATGTTTCTATGTGTTTTTTTATATAATTTGTCAATTCTAGACTTGGTCCATTCTGAATCTTGCATTCTATATCATTCCCAGTTACATTATCATAGAGGATTTTGAACCGATTCCTAAATTCAGATCTGAAACATAAATAACAAGATCCAATTCCTAAATTTGGATCCAAATCCTACATGACAAGATCTAGATCCTATATCCAGAAATGGATCCTTCAACAAAACTCGTTGAATCTTGAAGAATTGGATCCAGATTGCCAATTCATTGCTTCCTATGTGATTTGGGTCCGGGTATGGGGCTAGGAATGATGAATCTGGTAACTCTGCTCAAAAGTGATCAATTTTTTGAAAGAAATATTTGTGACAAAGATGTACCTCAACTTATAAACATCCATTGAAGTCGATCTATTAAAGTCATTTTTGAAATCAACAAAGTTGAAATGAGTTGACATCACAAATGACCAACAAAGTGAATAGTTGACATCAACAACAAATAGAAAAACAAATCAATGTTATCAAAACCCAACCGGTTTTGATAAAACCGATCGATTGGACCAATTTACACGGTTCACCGGGTCAAATCATGCATTCAAACCGTTTTTGGCCGGTTTCGTACAAAACCGACCGATTTCAAGGCTGAATCGGTCAGTTCTATACAGAATCGGCCAAATGGTTTTCTCCAAACCAGCCAGTTTAGTATGGAACCGGCCGATTCCATACAAAAAAGCTAAGGACCCCCAAAAACAATGAATTTTCAATTTTTTAATAAAATAAAAATTAGGGTCCACATGTGAGTTGTTTACTTGACCCACAACCCCTTCTAACATTATAAATGGAGGCTCCCACCCTCCATATCAATCACATTCATTTATGGAATTTTTCTTTTGTCTTATTCGTTTTGCTTGTGCGGCTGTATACAGAGTATGGACTCAAGAATCAACTGTTAGAGTATGGATTAGAATCATTAGATTGTAGATTCTAGAGTCTAGACTATAGTCATATGCTTATATTTTGACTTTAGAGGCCATTTATAGCCTCTTCGTTGATGTACTTTTCTTCACATATTTATTTGCACTCGGTGCTATTTTGGTTTTATACACTTACTTGCTAGATACATGAGAAACTTTGCATATTTGTGTATAATGGTTTGAATTCACATGGATGCACATGAATATATATATATATATATATATATATAGAAAATATGAATATTTTATGTATTTTTGCTCAACCAGTTTGTTTCCCGGTTTTTGTCGATTCTGGTCTGGTTCCGTGTCTCGAGGTCGGTTAGTTCGACCATCGGTCTGGTTATGATAACATTGAAACAAACAACAAAGGTCACATCAATCCATTTCAACGCAAAAATATAAAAAATCCCAAACTTACAAATTGCCAGAAAAATAATCATTGGAATTATAAGGCATGTTTTTCCAAAGCCAAGTTATTGTTAGTGTTTTACTAAGATTTGCATGTTGCATACAATAAATTAGCATAAAGAAAATAAGATGTTCCTCTCTTTAATGGACATGAAAATCTAATAAGACTTTATAGCCAAGAAAGAAAGATAAAAATAATATCCAAATTTTCCATGAAAAAGGTGGTGGATGGGTCATATGTCTCATCTATAAATTACAAGGATATCACATCTTTTATTGGTTATACCGTGAGCTTAAAGTGATTGTTATTTGAGCATAGTTGCACATTACTATTATCCCTCCCCAAATTGTACTGGTACCCATTGTACCTGCATCATAATAAATCAAGTAAATAGCTTACATTATATCATTTTAGAATTGAAGACTTGTTTAAAATAGGAGTCTCATACACTACATGATTTGTGGATTAATTGAAAGGCAACAATCTCTTTGTCAATAATTTTTGGTACAAGTTAATAATAGGCTTCTTTCTCTTACGATTCTTCAAATCTGCACTCCTAGGCATCAAGGATGAATGATATCCATAAGTGAAATGGTTTTCAAATAAAAATGTATTGTGTTGCAAAGCACCAACTCTACCACAGAAAATAAATTTTCAGAAAGACCAAAGAAAATGAAGCACAATAAACAATGATGAAAATGAAAATATAATTATAAAAAATCCCATATAAATACCCCCCTTGTATCACATTATATAAATAACTTATTTTTGGAGGGATGCACATTCATGTCATTAAAACTGATCACTATGCTGGAAGCATTTGTGTTCATCAATTTGCAGTTTGCAGATATTGTTACAATCCATTTTTTATCGCTTCTTACTACTCCAGGCTTGGGCAAATTTGTTGCAAACTTCTTAAGCTCATCAAACTAACACTTTAAGCTCCTTTTCTCTAGTGGCTTTCATGGTTATTCTTCCAAGCCACTTGTAGCTCCTTTATCGGATGCAGACCTCCCAGATCATGATAGGAACATTGGTGCCCAAGAAGCATGGAGTTCAGTTTGAGCCATGAGCCCTGAGTCATGTTTCCAAATCCAAATTTTCTACAAGCAACGACTGTTAGCTTATCTGAATCCATCCTGGATGCCAATACTGTATTAACAAGTAAAATATTTTGTATTCACTTTTCTAATATGAGTTTTCGATGTTGTCATTCTGTTCAGTATATCCAGTATCATTGTATGCATAGATGAAAATCACTGAGAGTGTGTTATATAGTGATGTAACCATTTGCATTTAGTGTCACTAGGTTGTCAATATCCACAGTTATCTGAAAATCACTGAGAGTGTGTTATATTAATATAGTGATGTAACTATTTGCATTTAGTGTCACTAGGTTGTCAATATCCACAGTTATCTGGTTCTTATAAGCCAAGATTTTTGGCTTTGTTGAAACCTGTAACCAATTTCCAACATTGTGGTTCATTGGCAATATTACATGGGGTAAGGCTCCAAAATTTTGAACTCCAATATGATAAGTAAAGTTCCAATGTTTTAGAAATATGAGTAAATAAATTTTATTATATATAGCCCAAGGGGTTAGCTCAACCAGTTGTTGCCAATGTTATTGGGAATTTGATTAGTTCCATGGCAGCCAGCAGCTACCCGGTTCGAATCCGTCTCGGCAAGATGCACTAGTCTATGCCAATGGGCTTACTGGGAATGCCATCCACAAATTTAGAGAAGCATTCCTTGGGTTTCTCCATGAGGTTTTCCCTCAGAAAATAAATTACTATATGTAATATTACAACAATTAACAGAATTCAGCTATCAAGCTCAATATACAATTTACTACAATATGTGGAAATTGTATGTAGCAATTTCATGATTCTTGAGAGCTTTGGGGATATTCGATACCACAAAGCAAAGGTTATATTATATGAATTCAGTGGCTGCAAGAAAATACGGTGTAAGAGACTTCCACTTTAGGAATGGATGATGCTTGGTCAAAATCTAATATCAGATTACTGAAACTCATTGGTCTAGTAATCAAAGTTCCTGCTGAGAGGCATCCGACAACTCAGCTTCAGTAGCAGAGTCATTGACAGACTCTAAATCTTGTGTCTGTTCAAGCTCAGAGGGGACAGAGCCATGTTTTGCAGCTGCTTGAAGAACCCTGTTTTGCACAGCTGTTGTTGATGGTGATGTTGCCAACTTCAATTTATTGGGTTCCATCTGTCCAGCAAACCAGAGAATACCCTGGGTAGCTGATCCAAATGGACTAAACAATACCCTGAAGGTAATAACAAATCACATTTAGTAGGTCTACAAGAAATTGAGACACCAAACCAAAGAAGCCAGATATAGTGACATGCTTGAAATCAGTGCAATAAAATTATAAATCAATGGAATTGTAAAACCAAGATTCTTTAATCAGGAAGATCTTTATGCAATTGCTCATGAATGCTATTTTGTTTGAAAGAACTTCTCCGAACCTATGGAACATTTACTAATGATCAATTTAGTTTCTTCACTGTAAATCATTTGACTAGTAGTAGATTCAATTCAAATCAATTAGTTGATTGCAACAGGAGTTCCAACTTCCTATTCTTAAGTGGTACTAGAAACCCTGACAGTTAGCAATGCTGAATGTATATCTTTGTCTGAAAGTGTTGGTACTTGATATTTCACGAGTCAGTAAACATATAGACACAGATGATAGAATAAACATTTAATAACCTGACTAGGAACATGTAACCAGTTCTCCCTGTCAAATTCTTAAATGTGTTATCAAAAGTCAGAAATGTTTGATAGAGGATCAAAGAGTTGGAAAATGCTCCTGCTACCACAGAAACTATCACCACTAAAGTGCAAGGTTCTAACAAGGGTTAAGCTGAAGGCAACTCTTAGAAGTGTTACCACTGTCACCTAGACAACGACTTCTCTTCACTTTAGTGATGAGAGGAAGATCTAATCACAAGGGAGGATTCCTTAAGTACAACTAAGTTTCAATGATTCTTGGAGTTAATGTTTTGATTATGAAACCAAGTTGGAAAGATTTCAGATCTGGATTATTGTTAATAAGATGTTGATTTAGGAGGTTAAAACTTAGTTCTTGATTTCCAATTATTACCCTAAATTTCCAGATTTATGATGGGATCAGATTGCTGTTATGTAAAGCAGATTTGGATTAGCAACAGATGTATCATAACAGCAAAAAATGCTATCCTTTAAAAGTGTTTGAAAGGACATGCAAAATAGGCTAGAAAGGAACAAGAAACTATGTTTTAAGATCCAACAACTCATGCGACACTTTAGTTACTTGTATTTACCATCACTTAGGGTATTCTGTGAGATTAATCAGGTTGATGGTGAATGCAGATTAGAGATCTATTGAAAATTATTAGATACCAGAGGAAATGTGAGTTTTATGGTTCTAATAACTTGCAACTAACCCAGAAATTATATCAGATCTAAATCTACTTAAAAAACTGTTATAAAAATGCCTTTATGATGTTAATTCGAGAAGCAAAATCACTCTTAAACAGTTCATAATTTTAACCCAGCAGAAGATGGATGAAAGAAGCATAACTGGGCAAAATTTTGAAGGAAATTTAGATTTAAATTCACCTTAAATTTTCTGTTTATAACCAGTAAGCAAATCAGACCCTAAACTGCCCTAAAAATCAGATTAAAAGATGCATGGTACAGCCCTAAGGGTACAGCCTAAACAGGAATTAAATGCAGCCCTAAAGGGGGGTTCTAATGATGCATTTTTTAGGGTTTTGTAGAGATACTTTATGCCTAAGATGAATTTAATTTCCAGATTTCAAACCAAAAAGAAAAACAGGTTTAATTTTAATTTTATGTGGTTAGAAACATAGGACTAGTGCCAAGGGTTGAAGTTGGGCAGATGGGGTCAATCAAGGATTGTAATGAAGAACACTAACATTCAAGGATAGCTAGGGTTTGAGAGCTAATTCCTATCAAATCTGAGAAATCTAGATCTATTCTAGGATCTGCAAGGAAATAACCTAAGTGGTATCTTCACACTAGCTTGGGCATAATATTCATCAAGCATGAAATCCTACCACATACAATCAAGCACTTAAAATACACCACCTATTCAACCATAAACCAAACAAATTTAACCTTACAAAATAAAGAGCTTACCTGCAAATCATCCCAAGCTAGCAACAATTGTTGATCCAAGAATACACCATAGCATTAGCAAGACATCCTCATCATAGCGTTAGCATCAACCATCCATAAGCATTCACCACAATAGCTAAGCAAAAGCCAAAAGAGAGAATTCTCCACAAGTTTCTAACATGTTTTACAATGGAGGAGACTCTCTTTATATAGGAAGAGAGACTAACAAACTCCTCAATAGAAAATAATAAAATCCTCCTCATGACATGGTCAAAATACCAAAACCCTAACTACTTGCCCAAGAGAAGGTGGGTGCACCACTAGGGTAAGTGAAATAGTCCATGAACAATACAAAATTACTCCCAAAAGATGGAGCGCTCCAATATATCTAATCAAAACATGGATAAGTGGTCCGAAACCATAGGGCTTTGACCCTCAAAATGCTCCCAAGTGTAACGACCTCAAGTAAATGCATGAACAAGTGTGCCAAATCATCACCAATGGATCGCCCTCTAGCCAAATGGACAAAAATAATTGAAAACTCCTCAAGATATGTTGACATGTGTGGGATGGAAAGGTCTCCATGTGTGACATCTCATCAATAATGGATCAATCATGATCCAAGGAGGATCAAAAGGTGAACTACTCCACTCACAAAGTGCAAGTGTCATTCCATGGTCCAAGGAAGTCAAATACCTAGAATGCTCCAAGAATAATGCAATTAATCTCCATTAAATGAGGCATGTGTGAGGCAAAATGTGGGACGTCACATACAAAATAATGCCATGATGGACCAAAACATGCCTCTAAATATGTGAAGGAGGGGGCTCTCCAAAAGATTGTTAGACTATGCAATATTTCTAGGGCATTAACTCATATACACCTAGGAGAAATACCATCAAATATCAAATATGTAAGAAATAATACATGAAAAGGTTAGCAAATGCACTTTTCTAATAATGTTCCTTTAATCAATTATTCCATTAACCGTAGATTCACGATGGTGTGAGCATAATTAAACTCCTATTACATGTTAGTTAGACTAATGTTGCAAATATCTTCGATTTCTCCCAATATTCTTTATTTCTCTCGAGTTTTTTAAGTTGTCGATTTTTTTCGATATTTTCATAATTCTTCAAGTCTAAGTTTCTTCTTGCCGATATTTTCTGATAATTTACAACATTTTCCCCAATATTCCCAATAAATTTCTTTGTAGACCCTCGACGATATATTCCCCAAAACGATGTTTGCAACATTTTGTTATGTTGCGATGTCCAGATCAAAGTTTGAAAAATCGAAATCAGACTCGGAATCGGTCGAGGGTCAACTCGGAATCGGTAATGAATCGGTCGATTTGAATTTAATGAATCGGTTTGCTCAAAAATACATAAAATATTTAATTTTTTTAAGAAAAACAACATTTTCAAGATTCTAATTCATGATTCCATAGCATTAGAAACAAAATATCGAATGTCTGCTCATGTATATACCATATAAGAGTCAATATATCAAAATGGCACAAAGTGTATTGTGCAATACATATCTAGGAGACTGGAACTGTAAAAAAATACATAATCCATGAGGCCTATAGGCTATATGGCCAGTAGAGTCCAAAAAATAACATGATATATAGTCAACTACATCAATTGAACTGATCAAACTCATCACCACTGCTACGGCTAGGAGTAGCAGTAGAACTAGAACCAAAAGAACCAGAAGTTGAAGGACTAGCAAAGGCATCAACATCTGGCTCGAGCTCAGGCTCCTCAGGCTCAGGTGCACAGTCATCTACTACTGCAGTAGTAGTACTGGCTGAATGCCTAGTCCTACATCGCCGTCGCCTATAAGTAAGAGGTCCTGGTCCACTAGTGTCTGCCGTGCCTGGAATATCAGGATCCACACCTATATGAACTGATGGCATTGGCAATAGAGGATCTGAATCTATATGACGCTGCAGCAAGTCCTCCAACTCAACATCCAAATCATCACCAAACTCTGGATCTACGGTCTCCACTACCCAATCTGAGGTAGGATCTATATCATCTAACAGAATGGGATCCGTATAAGGTCTTTTGTTCATCAACTAGTTGCGTCTGAGTCGCAGGTTGTACTACACGAAGACTAGATCATTTAACCGTTTCTGCTCTAAACGGTTTCTCTTCTTCGTGTGAATCTGCTCAAACAAAGACCAATTGCGCTCACACCCAGAAGCGCTGCAGGTTTGACTCAGGACCCGAACTGCAAACTTTTGCAATTGTTTTGTATGATTACCAAATGACTTCCACCAGTTTGCTACAATTGCAAATGCGAAGAGTCAAGGCAGTTAATTCAACAAATTAGATTGTGAATTTGGCTAAGAAATTAAGAATCCAAGTATTTACATTTTACAATTTAAACTTTAAACTTTAAAGTTAAACAACATAATTTAATAAAACAATGGAATTGTTTACCTGGTTGGCCATCCTCTACTGTAGACTTAGCCACACTATTGGCGAAGAGACCTGTGGTGTCTCTGAAAGAGGTGATCTGCCAATGTATCTCAAATTGGGTCACCGCACTTGGGACCATGCGCTCAAGGCAAGTATACAATCCATCCGCTATCTCCCCACTCGGATCAGCATCAATGTCATCTCTATATTTATACTTCGAGTTCAGGAAATACCCAGCTGCATGTATAGGGCGATGGAGTTGATTGTTCCATCTCCTATCAATGATCTCCCAAATAGGCCCATACTTGGCTACTCTATCTTTGTATGCTGCCCTTATTTGCTCCTTTGCCTGATCCATAGATTCATAAATGTATCCCATGGCCAATTTTTCCCCATCCACCAACCGCAACACCTTAACAAGTGGCTCAATAATTGCCACAACCTCTGCTGCTTTTTTCCAAAATGATGAGCTTTTAATTCTCCTCTTAGTGTCTCTTCCATCTTGTGTGCGAGCCCAACTACATGAATTCCATTCATCACTTGAAAACATCTTCTCCAAGTTCTGTGCTTGGAAAAGGAGAGATTGCAATGTGAGGAAGTTAGTTGCAAATCTAGTAACTGCGGGCCTAACAAGCTCCTTGCCCCCTGTGTGTCTCCTCATCAAGCTCAATACCCAACCGTGGTTGTAGATGTACTTGGTGATGCTTTTGGCCCAATCCACAGTGCACTTGATCCAATCCTCTTTGCATACATCCTCAAGCATGAGGTCTATGCAATGTGCTGCACATGGGGTCCAGAATATGGTTTTATGTTTTTCCTCTAACATCCTACCAGCAAGAACATAGTTAGAGGCATTATCGGTGATGACTTGCACAACATTATTTGCCCCCTCCTCCTCAACAATCTGATCCAAAAGATGAAATAACAGATTTGCATCTTTCACCTGATCAGATGCATCACATGATCTCAAAAACATGGTTCCCCGTGGGAAAGATACAAGAAAGTTTATAAGGTGTCGCCCCCTCCTATCTTTCCATCCATCCAACATGATAGTGCAACCTGAGTTTACCCATGAAGCTTTGAAATCCTTCAAGTATTCTTCTATGGAAACGATCTCTTTTTGCAAAAGAGATCCCCTCAAGTCATGCATACTAGGGCCTTTGAAGCCCTTCCCAGCAGCTACAACGGCATCCCACATAGGTTGGTAATAAGAAGAGCGGGAAGCATTGAATGGGATATCAGCATCATACCACCATCTTGCAGTGTACTCATGGGAAACATCTTTGTACTGCTTCTTCCAGTGCTCATCTAAGGTGGGCTGAATTGGTGTTGGATGCTACATCTGAGAAGCTCCGACACTGGCAGAAGTGGTGGGAGGTGTGAAATAGCTTTCAATGCCACCCCTCTTTTTGGCTTTGCCCTTATCTTGTGTACTCTCGGAGGGCGGAACATACTGGAAAGGATCCCTAAGAGTGGTAGAAGGGATAGATAAAGAGCCTTCTTTTGAATTTGAACCAGGGGCATAGGTTCCACCCATCATTTCAGCAATCCTCCTCTTCCTCCCTACTTCTTCCTCTATCTCTCTTTGCATAGCCTTTCCCTCTTCAAACTTCTTGAATTGTGCTTGCATCTCAGCTCTAATTTGCCCAATAACATCCAGTGGGGCTTCGCATGCCTTAACTTGGCCTTTGATGGCAGCTAAGTGTTGTTTAAGCCTATAAATGCCCCCACCCTTGATCAATTTCTTGCAATACTTGCAATAAATGTCCCCCTGAACAACATCGGCATGGATCCATGCAGGATCTTTTGCTTTTGGGGCCATGATTCTATACTGCACAGTGCAAAAATGTATTCTGAGAATCTGATCTGCAAACAAAACAAAAAAAAATTAAATGAATTTTTAATTTTTTAACTTATGTTAATAAGAAAAAATTAATCTTTAATTTCTGTTTGAATGTTATTAGAGTTCAACTGTTGAACCAGGGGCAACTGTTGGACTTTTGAATTTAAATTTTAAAGTTAATACTTAAAACTATAAAAAAAAAAATTATTTATGTTTCAATGTTTAAAACTTTAAACTTCAAAATTAAATTAAAAAAAAATAAGTGTAATCGGAAGAATTCTTACCTTCCTGTGTGAATTTCTATTGGAAATTTGGAATGTGCAGTTGCACAATGGCACACTGCAGTGTTGCACACAGTGCACACTACACACACTACACGAGTTGGAGTCCACGTGCACACTCGAGCACTCCACAGACCACCACTCGGCCACTCCAGAACCGGGCCAACCGGCATAGTGCACACTCCAAGACACAGAGAGTCGAGACCACTCCCTCTGATGGCGACCTCGCGGCTCCTTCAACCACTCCGACGGCACAAAGACCACTCCTTCCTCCACAACACACTCCTCCACGACCACAACCACTCCAGCGGCTCCTTCAACGACTCCGGCGGCTGCTTAGTGCTATCACGAGACAGTGAGGGCAACAAATGAGTTGGGTTGGGGGCTCGGGGTAGGGTAGTCACGTAGTGTAGGTTAGAAAATTAAAAAACAAATTTATAATTTTTTTTTAAATCACCGTGTAATGCCCCGCGGGCCCACTTTTCAAACCGGTCGATTTTTTACGTAAATCGGTCTAACCGGCCGATTTGGCTAGCCAGACCGATTTATGTAAAACATCGGCCAGCCAAACCGATTTTTTGCCGTCGATCCGATTCTGAAACCGATTTGAACCGGCCGCACCATAAATCGGCGAATCGACCGATTCCGATTCGGATTTTGCTGATTTTTAAAACACAAGTCCAGATAGGCAGGCGCCCAAGCATTAAACAAAGACAAATGAATAGGCGTGAAAGCACACTTTTTTTCCATTAAGACAATATACATATAAATACAATATGGTGACCCTTGGTTTCATATTCCAAGAGGTCACTTGGTCTCTCGATGACGTTTCCTATTCACTGTGACTCTTCATATACTTTTTCACGTGAATAGTACAAAATACCATAACCCTTAACAGATTCGGTTTCCAACATTCCCCCTTAATCCGAAGGGGTGTATGTGAGTCCAAGCATCTTCTGAAAGAGAGCTGAAAACAAGAAGTGGACAACTGCCAAATGCTAAACATTTCCTACCTGACAATCCAAATTTGCCAAATAAGTTAGCAGAAGCTAACGTCTTCTGCTAAGTGGTAAAAAATAAGTGCTCTCCGAATCGGTGGTTTTAGGATGACCACAAACTTGGTGGTTTTGGATGACCACAAACTTTGGAACTTGATGCTAACTCTGATACTAGCTCAGTGGTTCCCTCTGGAACTTGGCTCTAACTCAGGTTCTAGCTCAACAAATCCCTCTAGAACTTGGCTCTAAGGCTCAACGATTCCATCTAGAAAATGGTGGTTTAAGAACCACCACAAACTAATGTCTAGCAGAAGTTGTAAGTCTTCTACTAAATGGGTGGTTTTTGGTTGGCCACAAACCAATGGGTGCTCTGGAACATGGCTCTAATTTTTTCTTCTAGCTACAACTCTAACTCTAGCTCTGGCTCTAACTGTCAGCACTGGTTCTAGATGTGGCTCAAGCTCGCTTGTTTTTTACTGTGGCTCAAGCTTGCTTGTTCTAGCAGATGATAGGGCTTTGAAACTTGAAGCCTAACTATCAATCCATAACGTTCCTGCCTGTCAGGTGCAAGATGAGAAGCAGGAAAACTTACTTTGATATGATGGCAAAAGTGCATGGATGTGCCTCCAATGGCAAGATATATCAAAGAGGTAGGTTTTGAGTGTCAGAACTAGACACGATACCTATCCAAGCACCGCATAGTGGTTTTGAGTGTCAAAAATAGATACAGAATACCACGATCTGAACTATGAATTATTGGAAACACATCAAGTCTTTTAGTGCTAAGACCTACGAGGGATTCTTGCAACTCCACCCTCTGAGTCCTTTGATGATACTCCATTGATGCTCTGTTGTGGTGTCAAGGCCACTTTCTAACACCTGCTCCTCACTACAACTTCTAGTTCACATCCCACCTTTAAGTTCTAAATGCATGAGCTCTTTCAGCCTCCAATGGCCACAAATCTAAAAAACCACAACATATGAACACTGAACGGTTTACTAGGGCCAGAACTCTAGAAATGTGTACAAAGTGAGCATTTTCACATGTGAAAATTGAAATTTAGTCAATCTTCAAAAACAATAGTGCTCATCCCAATGAACTCATTAAAGGCTCATTTCTAGACAAGTACAAAAGATGATTTCTCATATTGAAGCCTATACATTCAAGACAATAGTATCTATCTTATCTCACAATGGGCAAGGCGGTAGAAACTATGAAGTAGGATTCAATTGCATAGAATGATTGAACGGTCAAAAGGTCTTCAATCACCAACATGGTATCCAAAAAGAACTACCGATAGAAGATATAGTCTCCCGTACTAAGCAGGGACAATAGTGACTACCATCTCAAAAACAAATTATGTTGGCCTGCAAAAACAGGTTCTATAAAGAAAGGAAAGATCCAGCCCAATACAGGCAGTATGGCATGCACTTTCCCATTGAAAAATGTCCCTAGAAACTTGTAAATGATGTGAACATGTCCCTAGGTCCACAAGCTCTCATTCTTTTGCAGTGGAAGGGTCAAAGTAAGCTTGGAGTAGACTAGGGATGAAGGCATAGAACCTTGCCTCCAGCTAATCCTCCTAGCTCACGTGTTTGCAAACTCCATCGAAATGTCGAGTGGCCATCAATGGGAAGCAAGACCCGTCATCTTATGTCGTGGTTTCCCGTGTTTTCTGAATCAATATTGTTGTTTCGAAGTTTCAGAGCCTTGTCAATACCATCAAAACGCCTAAGGAAATTCCTAAGGATACTCTAGAGCTCAAGGTTTCAGCGTCGCATGGGGTTCGAATTTTCCACCTTTGTTGTCTTATTTTGCTATTATTGTTGGCTTTAACCCCATGATCCTAAGTTCCTTGTAGCTGGGTACAACGGAGTGCCACCTTCAAATGGTGATGCACCATGAGAAGTGAGAATTGGTAAGGACCCACTTCTAACTGGACCTAATACATTAAATGCCTAAGATGGATACGAGTATTGTGATTAAAGAGAGATTATTGTTGGATCAATGCGTATCTGAGAAGTTGTTAGAGCTGGTGGGGAGGATTTTACTTACAAATCCTTCTGTGTAGTTTTGACTGTCTGTGTATGGATCGGTTGTCTTATTCGTGGCAGACCCACAATTATCACTCCTGGTACTGCTACTACTGCTCAACTCCCATCTTCTTCTTTGTCATTGTAATCTTCACTATTGTGATGTGATATTTTATATGAAGAATACCCTATTCTTCTACGTCAATCTTGCCAAGAGATATCTGCAGCAATATGATGAAGTGGAGTTGTCTACTTTGGGAATGGCTATTGCTACAATTGTTACTATTGTAGAAATATTAAAGAACAATGGTTTGGCCATTGAGAAAAGTGTTAGATTTAAACAATTATAGCAGTATAATTTAATTGTAGATAAACAATAGGATCACTAAAAGAATAACCAAGCACATAAACAATGAACACAAGAATTTTATCCTGGAAAACCCAACAACCTTTGTATAGAAATAATCAGTCCCGAGAACAAAGTACAGATACAAGAGAGAGAAATTGAAAATTTCTCCAAGTGAAAACCCCATAAATCACTTCTCTAGCTGCAAATGCGAACTTCTCTCTCCTCTAGTGCGAACTTGCTTGAGTTGAGTGAGTGACCTGTTGCCGCCGGATCAGCACACCTGGTTAACGCAACATAAAATCTTTGCTACTACTCGGTGTGCCCTTGGGGGCAAGTCTAGAGTCAAGGCTATCACTTGATCTTGACTCCTCCGTTTAGGAAAAACTCCCAACGAAGCCAAGGGGGGTAGTCCCTAAGGAATGTTTCTAAGGTTGTTAGAGTTCCCGTGTAAATGATTAAAGTGTTTTTTTTGTTTTTAGGAGTTGTTTTTTGGGTAGTAATTAAAAGGTTCCAAGATGATTGCAACAAGGTTTAAATAACTTTTACCAGCATGAATTAAATATCACTGTAAAAAATATAGCAGATGCACGATACTTGATATTGATAATAAGCAAATAAAGAGTGCAAGGACCAATGCCTTATGGAGTCGATACAGTACAAATGATAAGTGCTGAAAAAGGGAAATGTTGTGCAATTGTCTCTTGGTTGATTTTAGATTAATTAAATGTGAAACTTGATTAAGGGAAAAGGGGAAAACTCTTGATATACCGTGAGGTACAGGGAGGAATGTCCAGAAATTTAGAAATTGGTGGTTCCATACAAGGACATGTTGGCTCTCCAGAGCCTCTAGGGCATGTTCAACACTACACCAACCAGGGATGTAGTCTAACGGTGCCCCAAAGGTCTCAATACAGTGGTTCCAGCATCCCCAGGCAAAATTTCCCCACACAAAGTCTGATCGAAGTGCTGGATTTTCACTTATCTCAAAGGGATGTTAATTTTATTAAATGACTTATTAAGTTAAGTGTGGAATGTAAAAAAGTGCTTCCAACTGTTTCTGGGTATCCCAAAGGTGGGCAGAGCATACACAGTGTAGGCAAAATAGTTTATTCAAGTTGAACACGTAACCATTGTACTCTCCGATAGAGAGTGCTCTTGACTTGCTTTTCAGCTAAGTTCAAGAGACTTTAGGTTCTTTTTATTAAGCAATTAAGTTATGAAAGTAAAAGACAAAACTTATGGAAAATATGTGAATGGCCAAACTTATGCGTCACTTTTCTGGTCAATCTTCACTAATCGGTAATGCCTTTAGGTGAAGGTGAGAGCATAATTCGTGGCAACGAAGGATGGTTTTAACTCTAAGTTACTTTTGCAAAAAGGAAGTGATTAAAATATGAAATACAAGTTAAAAGTATACACCCTGCACTTAAGAAGTGACTGTGTGAAAAAAATGTGAGTTAGAAAAATTTATCCACGAAAAATGAAAAAATGCAAATCCCCCCAGGGTGTTGGGTATCCCACTGCTCTCGTTTGATAATTACAATTTTGAAGAAGAAAAGAAGTGCTCCTTAGTCCTTTTATACTTGGATCTAAGGGCTTACAATGCTAGAATTTGAAAATAGAAGTTTATGGGTGTCCACCGAAGGGTTTTTTGCACTTTTTGGGCTCTTGATCACTCCAAAACTTCGATTTTATTTGCAAACCTGCTAAAAACCAGCAAGCTAAATGTTTGCAAAAAAGGGATTAGAATGCACAAATTTACATAAAAATACAACTTTTTACTTTAAAAATTTATGGCAAAAATGGACACATACAAGCATGAAAGTGAGATCTAGATTTAGCCTTTTGATATGAAATCGATGCAACTTTCTAGATCTGAAATTTGAAACAAACTTTAGGATAATTTCAATCTTTTAAAAGTACTTATGCTTGTTCCAAAAGAAACATAAAGGGAAAAGAGGTTTGCTTTTGAAAAATTAAGAAGAAGAAGGAGAGAGAACCAAGCTTGTTAGCTTGTGCAATATTGGAGAAGGAGAAGTGCTTGCAAAGAAAGTTGTCAGTGCTTGAATATGAAGTGATCCACTCACTACCCAATCCAAAAGAGGAGTCAAGACAAGATCCATTTTCACAATAGGGCACTAAATCTTGTAACACAACCAAGAAACTTACACATACAAGAGATTGAATCTAGTAGATTAAATGATAAGAAAAATGAAGAGCAAAAATACAACCGAATATTATTTGCTACTTCTAGATCTCTACACATGCAAAATAAATAAGCAAATCAAGACAAGAATGCTTACCCTAATAGGATCCAAGATCCTTACCAAGCTAGATAGATCTACTTGCAAATGAAAGTAAAAATGGAAGATCACAAAGTTACCTCAACCAAAGACTAGCATGCATGAACAACAAGAGCCACCAATGACCTCCAAAGTCTCAACAATATTATTCATCAACAGTATTACAAAAAGAAGCAGAGGTTCTATGCAATCCAACCCTTGAGAATGATGGAGCATAGACCTTGCTTATATAGAAAAATGAGAGAGGGGGAGGTGCACTTCCCAAGATAGATCATCTTTGACACTTGGAGAAATGGACTGATACACTTGGAAAAGGCTTGTTGACACATGTGAGGGGTTTGGGGAGGCTAATGGCACATTTCTCCAACCATTTGACACTTTTCAACCTCCACTTGACACCTCTCCAACCACAAATTCGCCCCCCCCCCTTTTGTGGATCTCCAATCTTCAATCAAATCATCATTTATTTCCTTAATATTCTCCCTGATTTGATTGCCAATCAAAGGAGATTTGATTCCAATACATTTCCTTGATCCATGGGATTGGGATTTTTCCTTAAATGCAACTGCCAACTCAACTAGGCCTCTGTCTGGGACAAATTCCATTGATTTAGGAATTTGATTTTCTCTCATATTTATTATTTTTTAATTAAATAATTCCTCAAAATTAATTTTGAGAGAATTTTTATTTAAGTGAAAAATAATCACTTAGAACTTGGGAAAAGTGGGTTTAGGGGTTTTATGGGTGCTCTGGGTTAGAAAACAAGCACCCCCATGCCAAACTTCACCTCCTAACCACACTTTTATCACTTTTTGATATTTTTTAATTAAATTATTAAAAAATCTCATAAACTGAGAAAAATTATTTTTCTCAGAATGACTCAAAAATCCTAGGGGGCCTAGTGCATGTTCATATGACTCAATACTGATGGCTAGCATGTTTAAAAAAATACATACACACAGGCTTTAATAATCTCCCTAAGCTCGACCATCATGGGAATACTCCAACTTTGGAGGTGTGAGTGAAAAACTCAGGGATTATACACAGCTAGAGAGCAATGCATAATTCCTAAGGAAAAAACACTCTAGAGTATCCTTATGATAGCAAACCTAAGGTAGACCAAGCCTCTTACAAAATAATCATGCTTAGACCAACTTATTACAATTCCCCCGCAGGGGTCTGGACATGCAAAATTTACAAAGGGCCAAAAAATTCTGGCCTAATGGATCTCAGAACACTAACAATGAACATTGAACATGTTCACAACTTCAACGGTTCACTCGGAATCTACTAAGTGCAATTTAGTGGATAACATGACCAAATGAGACACACGACCTCTCAATTTATAAACATGAAAAACTGACTTTTTCCCTTATTGGGCCGACCTAACTTTCCCAAACTGGACCGACCTGTCTGGGCAGTTCTACCCATTGTTTGGGGCAGACTGCCCACTGTTTTGGGGCGATTTAACCACTAAGCCGACTTGTCTAACTGACAGGGCTGACTTGTCTTGGGGGAAGATAAAATAACATTTAAAATTTATTTTCTTTCTACCCCAAGGTTTACATTGATTCTTTCAAGGGTTTTACATGATCAGTTACATCAATATCTTCTCTCATAGGAGGTACAGCAATAATATAATAAAGTACAATAAGAATAGTTTCCGAAGTTGCACTATTTCGAACACTCCCTCTCAACAAGGAAGGTATTCTTCGAACACGGTCATCATCAACATCGCGATCATCCGGATCTCCTCTGTACATCACATCTGTCTCGATCATCTCTATACATACTGTTGAGCCCTAAATATAGGCACATTTCCCCCTATATTGTGGTTCATTACATTAGTTTTGATGTCGGCTTTGGTCCATCAGTTGTAATTGTCATTAGTATGGTTCTATTAGTTACGTCGGCTTGGGTCAATTAGTTGGGATTGTACCCCTTAATCTCCTATATATAGGAAGGAGACCTTTTCGTTTGGAGTATCTTGTCTTATCTTGTCTTGTGTACTTAGTACATTGTATAAGGAAGTTTCCCCCTCAAAGAGACTTGTTATTCAGCTATTTTCTTCAATAAAGTCATGGAGTAGTATTTCTGATCTATTTATGCTATTTTCATGCTCTTTTTGGAAATTTATTGCATAAAATTTGGTATCAGAGCTGTTACCAGCTGAATTGCACATCAGCTGGACTTCAGTGAGCCGCCAGTATTGCACAATTATTTGTGCTTATCAGAGTTCAGATGTTCCAGCCTTGGCCAATTTTGGCCATCTTTTCATTTCTGTAATAAGTGACCGTGCCCCACGGGGTTTGTAATAAAGCGTGCTAGCATGGTGGTCTTTGAGTGACTCGGTTCCCTAGGACTTGACAACCAAAGAAGGTATTCCAAGGAGTTTTTTCCCTTGTCAATTATGCTTTGTTTTTAGTCGAGTATAATCGGTGAGGTTTTCTCCTGCTCCTCCAAAGTTGGAATGCCCAAAGTGGTGGTTAGGCCTTAGGGGATTATTAGAATCCATTTTGTAATGTTTATAAACATGCTAGACGCTAGGATTTTGTCGTTTTGTCATGTACTAGGTCCCCCTGAAGTTTCAGTCAATTCCGAGAAAAATAATTTTTTTCACATTTTTAAGCCATTTTTTTATGGTTTAAATAAAAAAATTCAAGAGATGATAAAAGTGTGATCCGGAGTCGGAATTTGGCGCAGGGATGCTCATTTTCAAGCTTAGAGCATCCTCTTTACCCTAGTACCCAATCTTCCTATGTTTCGGGCGACCAATACTTCCCGTGGAGTAGTTTTGTCTTTCAGAGTTACAAAATGGCATTTTAATGCACCATTTCCAAAAATATAAAATATGTTAAAAAAATAAATTTGGCAAAGGCATATGGAAGGCGACTAAGTTAGAATAATAAACATTACGTTATAAAGATTTTGGTGGGCGTTTGAGTTTGGATTAAGTATTTCATTCAAAAGAGATGCGCCCATCCTCAAGTGGATGTCATCTTCCACTCGGAGCACGGGTTCGGTGGTGACATTTCCAATGGGGAGTGCGCCTACCTCATGGAGAGGTGGCACATCCCCATTGATTTGGCAATCTAATCGCATGCTAAAAACAATGGATTGACTTCGTATCAAACTCATGCGTGAAGAGCAAGCTCATGTGGAAGCTCACGGGTTCGGTGGTGATGGTTCCAATGTTGGGCTGCCTACTTCACGAGGATGTGGCGCCATACTATTGTTTTGGTTGCCAATCAATCCAAATCAAGTGCCAATCACACCAACAAACTTCAGGTCAACTCCTTCAAACACTCATGCGCCATCCTTCACGTGGGCAGCCCCCTCTGTAATGCCCGCCTCAGTACATTGACTGACCGTAGACTTGAGGACACTTGCCAAGTGACCCGACCGAATGTTAGATATGCTCGACTGATTGAGATAGAATGACCGAATGTTAGATATGCTCGACTGATTGAGATAGGATGACTGAATGTTAGATATGCTCGACTGACTGAGATAGGATGACTGAATGTTACATATGCTCAACTGATTGAGATAGAATGGTGAATGATAGATATGATTTACTAATTGAGAGAAAATGATAAATCAAATATATGCTCGACTAACTGAGATATTATGATGGATGATGAAATATTTCATAGTGCAGCGTTACTAATGTGCGCTTGAGTGTGTGTGTGTGCAGTGGCAGGTAAGACGGTTTATCGATTGACACACAATGGAATTATAGGGGCCGTAAGAACGGAAAGAACACATAGGGGTACGACGACAGACTATCAACCCTGAATTAGCACTCCACGCACGGACCGGAATCTTGTGAGCTGACTCGGGGAAGCGTGTGCCATACGGGCGATGCCATAACAACTTGGTCGCGTACAAGAGTTGAGGGGCACGCGATAAGGAGAGCCTTATCCCTCAGCAGTCCTTAGTCTTCAAGAAGTGTAGTCGAGAGATAGTGATAACGACTTCCCGATCGCTACACAGTTCTCCTCACAAGAAAGGAAAGGAATTGTCGGAAGGGCCCGCCGAAGAAGTACCTAGACAAGAGCAGAAAGAAGTCATCTAATCAATTACGCAAATTGAAATTACACATATAAGTTTGGGGAAACATAAAGAAAGAATTGAAACGGATTGTTAATAAAAGAATTATTTTACTCAAAATTTTATTTTAATTGATTTTATTATTTTGAATTATTTATTTGGATTGATTTTATTCAATAATAAGTTTGATTGACTTTATTGAAAAGGATTGTTAATAAAAGAATTATTTTACTCAAGATTTTATTTTAATTGATTTTATTAGTTTGAATTATTTATTTTGATTTATTTTAATCAATAATAAGTTTGATTGACTTTATTGAAAATGATTGTTAATAAGAGAATTATTTTACTCAAGATTTTATTTTAATTGATTTTATTAGTTTGAATTATTTATTTTGATTTATTTTATTTATTGAGAAAGGCTATTAATAAAAGAATTATTTTTTATTCAAATTTTATTGATTTTATTATTATGAAAAAGAGTTTGATTTAGATTGGAATTTTAGATGAAAGAAATATTTTAATTCTTGATTTTATCCTCTTAAATTTTATAAAGAAGAAATTTAAAATGGATTAGAATTTTAGTAAAAGAAATCATCTTTTAATTCTATCTTAGTATTAGAAAAAGAAAGGAATGTAGAAAGCATTAAGTCTAACTAAAAGATTATTGATTAAACTAAACAGAAGCAAAAACAGAAGTAGGACTCTAATGAAGACCACTACACCCACCTTGCACTAATTTAGGGAAGTAAGTGCACACCTAAGATAGGAAGAGACACTTGTAACTTGAGAATAAATATTAATAAAATATTAAATTAAAGAAATTATGTGCATGTGAGGACACATGGCACACAAACTTTTGTTATAAAAGAAGGGAGGAGAAGGAGAAAAGGATATCTCTTGCTCCCTAGTGCTGGACGGGCACCGTAATAGTGAATTCCTCTTGTGGTTCTTGTGAGTTGGGTTTAGCTTTCCGGGGATTGGGGGATCCCAGCAAAAAGCTTGCATTGTGTGTTCTTACGGCCCCAAAATGCTCGGGGGTTCGGGGGAAAGAAGAGTACCCCCGATATGGTAGGGAGGTCAACCGAGAGGTCTTCGGTAAATCGGAAGATTGGATGTCTGGATCGAAGCGGCAAGGGATGTCAGCTACAACCACCTTCAACTTTCAGAAATCAGGTATATGGTTCCATTTTATGTATAGTTTGAGTTTTAACATTTTATTTACAGTTCCGCATTTGATTTTCAAGATTTAAAAATTATCATGTGATGTTAGTATTGCTTAGATAGTCTTTTGGGGGACCCTGAAATGGAGGTCCCTACACCCTCACTCTTGTTTTGTGTTATTTAAGCAAGCTCTTGCTCTCTCCTTCACTAGTTGGTGTTTTGAGGCAAAGCTCTGCTATTTTTGTAATCTATTGAGAACTATCTGAGAAATAAAGAGACTTTGGAGGTCGAATTCTTGTGTTGTCTTTGATGTGTGGATGTATGATCAATGTGTTGAACGAAGGAAGCTTGTAGTAAGCTGCTCATCTACCTCTTGCCTTCGATCTTGGTTTACTGTAAGGACAATTATTTGTTGGGTAAGCTAAGCTAGTCAAGTTTGTTTACTTTTCTAGTCTTGTTGTTTCATATGTTTAAAGATCTAGCTTTTAAAATGTTTCATTTGTTTATGAATATTTTGGCATATTGATTTCGTATGTATGTTGCTTCCAGATCTAATGTTTTGTAATGAGTTGATGTAAGCTGCAGGTACACTTTTGGTTGAAGGAGAAGAGGACTTGATTGTCCCTCTTTTTTTTTATCTAACTACTTTCTGTTTCAGATCTAGTCCCTCAACAATCCAGGAATTCATCTTCAAATCTCGAAGTCTCATGTGAAAGAGTTTCTTCATTCCCTTCTCCTATTTTCTAAAGCTATCTTTGGTCACGGTTACCTTGGTTTGGAACTTTCACTTTCTTTCTCAAAATAAGCTATCTTTAAAGTTTGTGAAATTTTAAATCAATTAAGATCTAGATCAAGTATTCAAATTTAAATTCTAAAATTCTAGATCCATAAGTTCTATACTTTAGTGCAATTTTTCAGTCTTTTAAATATCTCAAGAAATTTTGTATTTTCAAAGTCTTAGAGCTTACTAGTTTTCAACTCATATCTAGCAAGCAAGTGCCTTTTAAATATTTGGGCTTAGTATTTTCAAAGCAAGCCAAAGATCCTAAGGAAAGTAGTTTTCTAGTTCACTTTCCTTAGTTATTTTTTACTCCATTTGCTAGTTTTTTCAAAGTAGAAATTTTCCATTTTTTGCACATAAACGAAATACACTCTTAAAGTGTGTTTTGGTAGATTCTAAACTTTTCATTGTTCGCTGGTTTTTTGCATTTAAATATCAGTCCAAACATTTAAAATTGATTAAAAGTTAGTGTCAAGTCCAAAAAAGTGCCCAAAAAACTTCATTTTACATGCTAGTTGTTTTCTAGTTTAATTTGGCAATTTGTAGTATTGTCAGCACACTCCTAAAGTGTTCTGATTTGTCATTATTGTTTAACTTTGTTCGCTGGTCTGATACTTCTTTTTAGCAGGTTGAACCAAAAGAATCAAGAAATTCACCATCTCAACGCTCCCTGAACACTTCCAAGAAACTAACAGTACAAGTGTTGATCCTTTTCTCTTCAAATAAATTGTAAACTGACTTGTTTCCCTAAGTAAAAAGGGCAAGCAGTATGTCATCTTCATTTCATTTTGTAAATCGAAAAAATAAAAAAAAAACAAGCAGGCAATTCCAGCGCCTGGACCCCAATCCCCCCAGGGGGGATTCGCATTTTTTACTTTTTTCAGTTTTTTGCATTTTTCTTCTTTTCTTTGTTTTAGATTAGTTTACTTGTTGTTATTAGTAATTACAAACATTCATGAAGCACACAAGGCATCCCAGGGGGACTTACAGTCTTTTACAACTTTTCACCTAAGTGCTACAAAATGAACCACAACTTGTTATAAAAAACTTCAAGTAAAATTAACCCCCTTTGCTCTACCGAAGTATTCCACCTTAAGTGGAAGAAAAGATACTCTTGGGGTTTGCATAGATTAATTACCAACTGCAATTATTCTAAAACCTTTTAAGATAAAATCAACCCCCTTGATCTACCGAAGTACTCCACCATATTTTGGTGTGAAGAAAAGATACCCTTGGGGTTTAGAATAGATTAATCATCCATTCACATTTCATAATAAAACTTCCCAACACCCCAAGCCCAAAATATGCTCTTGGCCGCTGCAGCTTAGTCGAAACAGCTGGACCAATCAGAAACGGGTGTAAGGTACTTAGTTTAATAGGACAATCCATTAGAACCAAATTCTGAGAACTCGGAAGGTTGCATAGGTGGAAACTATAGAGTCAGCAGGCTACTTTAAGTAGGTTTATCCTCGTCTGGTTGGACACTTGGTAAAGCTGCTAAAGCACTCAGTTCAAAGGGTTAGGTCTCTTGTAGGCCAAACCAAGAATTAACCCACTCCTTAACTACTCATTTAAATAATCATAAAATAAACCAACTGAGACACTGCAATACTTTCACTGAGACTACAGAAGCAACCCCACACAACAACATTCGCAAGCATTTTACATTCTCGGCATTGGTCTTTATTTTCTTATATTTTAAGTTCAATCATATATGTCGTGAATGCTTTCTATGTCATATGGTGTTGATCTTTTGATATAATTCATAAAGCAGTACTCAGTTATTATCATTTCATCATTTAATAAACTCCTAGATTAGACTTTTATTTTATGTTAATAGATTAAAAGCTAAGTTGTAGGAAACTCCGTCCGGAAGGCCGTACCGATGCCCGAAACGCGGAAACTGGTACGAAACGCCGTCGGCCGTACCATACGACATTTCACGATTTGGAAACGCTGTACGGTACGGCCGGCAGCGTTTCAACTGCTTTCCTGCTGTACGACACGTTTCCATTTCGTTTTTGGACTCGTGGACCCCCAAAAATCAGCATTTTTTTAAATTAATTTTTAATTCACCTATTTCCAACCTAAGTCACTACATTCGCAGATTTTAAAGCATGAAAATTGAAATCCATCGAATTTTATAGGAGGATGATTTTAATCATTTAAATTCATCAAATTTTATCGGTTAATTTTAACTCTAGCCCGCGATTTTTGGTAAGACAACAAATACGTATCCGCCATGTCCCTACATGCACCTCCTATCGTTAATTCACCTGACGATGTGAGAAAAATAAAAATACGCCCGAGTCTGCTTCGTGGCTTGCCCGATGCCCTCGACTGGAATTGCAGCAGATCTTGCAGTCGACAATGGCTCTCTCTCGAGTCTCAACACTCGAAATTCAAAATTGAAACCGATTTGTTTTAAACAGGCTCGGGACAAATGAACAAACTACTTCGTGGGGTCGGGGCACTTGGTTCGATTAACGATGGTATAGTAAATATGGTAGAGTAAATACTAAATAGTTTCATTTTTATAATGTGTTTAATGAAATTCAAAATTTTGATTTTTTTTATTATTTTCAAATTTTATTAAAAATTTTGATGTATTTTTAAAGAGCATAATAAAGGCTGAGTTAATAAAGATGTGATTTTCCTTCTAAATTATTGTTTATTTGTCTCATTCTTATGTTTTTTACAAAACAATGAGGTATTTTAAAGTTAATTATATATATATGGCGTTTCCCTCGACGTACCCATTTTCGGAGGGTCACGTTTCTAGGCGTCCCCGTTTCGGAAACTCGGAAACTTTTCCACGTTTCGTGCAGCTTAGATTAAAAGCCTTAGTTTTACTTTTATAGGGACCACCCCCCTTGGCTTCGCTAGGAGTAAGCCTAGACGGAGGAGTCGAGTAATCAGGTAACAGCACTTGACTCTCACTTGCCCCCGAGGACACATCGAGCGGCTTGAAGGTTTCCTGCCGCATTCCCCCCAGGTGTGTATTAGGTGGCAACAAGAGCCCTTTCCTCGGGACTGGTTTCTTCAAAACGAGTCTTCGAGGCAGTTCATACTGTACCAGACCGTGCAACAACACAAAAACAAGGCAAAGTTGGCACGAATTTCGAGGTGAAAGTACAACATTTATTGTTGTTAACAGGCCATACATAACAGCACAGAAATCGAGGCAGTGTACTGTTGTTTGCACAGAAATTGAGGGACAGATTTGGCACAGTTTTCAAGGCCACGCGTGTGAGGTCGTACAACAGAAATCTAGGCACATAAATCTAGGAAAAAGTACAAAAATTTCAACAGACCGTACTAGGACAGTTTGGCACAAATTTTGAGAAGAATTGGTTTAGATAAGTACTGCTGAAAATTTTTGTAATTTGTCTCTGAAATAAAAATTTCTCTCTCCTATCAAGTTTTCCCTTCGGGGTTTTTCCTGAGCCTATTTGGCTAAAATTTCTGAGTCTAAATTTTATATGTGTGACTGTTATAAATTTTCCGAGTTTGTAAAAGTGAAAAGAATTTCCATGTGTTTCAAGAAAAGTTAATTTTTTATGCATTGAAGCTAACATGCAGTCATGGGGTTTGGGCATTAAACTCTATGTGAAAAACAAAACTTGAAACCGAGTTGGGAATCCAAAATTTTCAAGCCACTATGCCAGATATTGTTGAAGTTCAAATAAAAGGAAGCACGAAGCCTTAACTGCTGATATTGATGAAGATACTTCTCACAAGAAGTCAAGGAATGATGATCGTATGGAGTTCTTCTTCTAGTTGAGGTGTTGATATGAAGATCTAGACTGCGATGGAATCCCAGCAAGAAAAATGAAGAACATAGGACTCTCATGATTCCCACAAGGAGGCAGTGGGAGCCCACCCACCAAAACAATAAAAGATAAGTATTTGGATTTATTGCTCACATAGATCTGTTTTGTCTTATATGTTTTCATAACAAATTATATGCAGATCTATTAAGAATATTGTTGAGCATTTGATATAGTTCACTTATTGATGTACCATAGGCACTTGTTGTACTTGTTATGCATATGAGCTGCACAACATTCCATGAACACCTGATGGAGCTAGTCTAGATGATATCTACTTACATGCTTATAGTAGTGCACACTCTTGATGGCGTCTTCTAGTTGATATAGCATACATCTAAATAGTTACCATATGTGTTTGGGATACATGTTTATGATAACTGTGTAAACTATTGCCATTGCATTAGTTAAATTTGATTATGCAACGTTGCTAATCATCTGATGGGATTTGACTTGTAAGGAAAAGACCATATGATATGGCCTACAAGAGAAGGATGATGAGACTTGTTCCAGTGGTGTGGACACATGAATCCCGTTGATGTTCAGATCAATCAAAAGCAGGAAGCTTCTAGGAGCATGACTCTCAACTTAGAAGGATGATTCCTGTTACCAACTGAGTTGCACTACAGTTGGACTTCAGTGAGCCGCCAGTATTGCACATTTACTTGTGCCTTCTTCAATGTTCAGAAGTTCCAAGTTTAGCCTTTTCAAGGCCCCTTTTTCAGTTTTTGTAGTACATGACTGTGCCCCACGGGGTTTGTAATAAAGCGTTCTAGCATGCTGGTCTTTCAGTGACTCGGTTCCCTAGGACTTTACAACCAAAGAAGGTATTCCAAGGAGTTTTTTCCCTTGTTGATTATGCTTTGCCTGTAGCTGAGTATAATCGATTAGGTTTTCTCATGCTCCTCCAAAGCTGGAATGCCCAAAGTGGGGGTTAGGCCTTAGGGGATTATTAGAGCCCATTTTCCAACATGTATAAACATGTTAGGCACTAGAATTTTATCGTCTTGTCATGTACTAGGTTCCCCTAAAGTTTCAGTCGATTCTGAGAAAAAAGTATTTTTCGCATTTTTTAAGCCATTTTTTAATGGTTTAATTAAAAAATTTCAAAAAGTGATAAAAATGTGATCCGAAGTCGGAATTCGGCACAAGGATGCTCGTTTTCAAGCTCAGAGCATCCTCTTTACCCTAATACCCATTTTTCCTACCTTTCGGGCAGTCAAAGCACCCTGTGGAGCAGTTTTGCCTATCAGAGCTACAAAGTGGCACTTTAATGCCAAAAATGCAACAAATTGCACTTTGGTCAAAGGTCAAAATTATTAAAAAATTGAATAATGCACATGTTAATTGACATGGCATGACATCACTAAAAGTGGGCGACTTCATCAAAATGTCAAAGTATGAAAGTGAAGGTCAAAATTAAATGTTTGAAGCATATAAAAGAGAAACGTACGGATCTCTCTCACGTGGGCCATACCTCTCCTTCACGGCCGTGGCAAAAAATTAAAGTTTGAAGCTTGGGTTGTGTATCACGTTAAGACAATGACCAAGCATATACTAAAGGTTTATATTTAAATCAAAGTGTGAATGTATCAAGATACAACTCGCCCACCATCCTTCACATGGGCCGGCATCAACCTCACGAAGGCATTACGGAATTGGTTGATGATGATTTGATTGGTGGGTGCCTACATCCTATGAGGTGGCACAACATCTATTTCAACTGCTAATCAAAGCAGCCAACTCACCAACGTTTGGAAACATCAACGCAGCAAACATCACTACTATTCGCTTTTCCTTCACGTGGCCAAGCTCGGATTGGATGGTTGATAAATATAAGTGGGGGCGGTTTCCTTATTATTGAGGTGGCACACCCGATGGATAAGACTCATATTAAATCAACCAATCAAGCGAAAAGCTCCAGCAAATATGGAAACATCACCCATGCTCGTTCTCTTCCTCGCGTGAGCAGCTCACAAACTCGGTTGCTTCTTCTTTCAGCTATTTTTTCCAAGCAAGGTAAGGCATCTCCATTGGGTGAGAGCTTTGCTTGCTCTACAAACTAGGAGCTTTGTCTCCTTAGGGTTTTGCGCCCTAGCTCACCTGCCATTTGCTATATATTGAGGAGCTTGGCTCCATTGTAAAGATCGGAAGGTGGAACCTCTGCTCTTGTGTCTATAATATTTTTCTGAGTTCTTAAGTTAATAAAGATAAGGCTTTGGAGGCTACATTGTGAGTTCATGTCATGTGTGGATGCTTGATGCTTCAAAACCCATGGAGGTAACTTGTATCTTTTGCACAAGCATTATTGTTTATTGTTAGGATTGCACTGACCTTGGAAGGAAATCTATATTTCAGTAGGGTAACAAATATGATCTAATTCTGTTTGTTATTTGATGATAGTGTAAAATGCTTTGAATGTTATGCATCTCTTGTTTGAATGCTTCTATTCGCAAGTCTTTTATATTGTTAATATTGGTGCCATTTGATCCTCTTGTGCAAGTGCTTGTGTGAAGTCTTTTGTTGCAAGTTACCGGAGCTTAAGGAGGAGGCATGCATGTTAGCTTTGCCACTTCACAAGCTACTTCAACGGAAGCGTAGTCTCTCTTGTTCCCACTTTTATGCAGGCTCCATTCGCTCAATTCTTTCCAGCTTACAACTCGGGTTCTCTCACCTTTAGTTCAACTTCTTTCATTCTATCTTGGTTACTAGTTCCATAACTCTCTAGATCTCAAGTGTTGAAAGTTTCTTAAGGAAGTAGATCTAGATTTATTATTCTAATGTTAGTATGCTGCAAAGTTTAAATCTTATTACTTGCATTAGTAATCAAATCTCTTATTTTCTAGCATTTGAAATGTTAAATTTTTTAACTAGATTAGAGAAGAGAAGTGTCATTTAAAGCATTTTAAAAGATAAATCTAGCAGTTGAGTGCTTATAGTTTCGGTTTGCTATCTCTAGAGAGGGAAGCCAAAAGAACCTAGCGAGATAAGCTTTCTAGCTTGTCTTACTAGTTGAGTTTTTTTGCATCTTTAGCTTGTCTTTTTACTTAGAATTTTTTAAGATAATTGTAGGCTTTTCTCTCAAGGTTTTTCTAAGTGTTTCTTGGTCTTTCTTGACAAAAGGAGCTCGCTGTTTTTTTGGTTCTGCACATAAAAAGTTAATTGAAAGTTAGTTTAAAAACGCAAAAAGTTGCCCAAAAACATGTTTTTTGCATACTAGTTGCATTGGTTTTGATTTTGACAGTTTGTAGCATTGTCAGAACACTCTTAAAGTGTTCTGATTATCATTTTCTAACCAACTTACTTCGCTGATCTGTTTTGATTTCATAACAGGTTGGAGTAAGAAAATTAAATAAAACTTGCATTTGGAGCTTCCTGAACCACCCAGAGAGAACCAGTTTCAAGTACCATCGTTATTTCTCTCAAACATTGTAAACTAACTTGTTCCCTAATGATAAAGGGCAAGCAGTGTTTCTCTTAAGTTTCCAAGTTGTAATAAAAAAATAAAAAGAGCACAGCAGGCAATTCCAGCGCCTGAACCCACTCCCCCCAGGGGAGATTCGCACCCTTTTTTATTTTTTTTATTTTTTCGTTTTAGATTAGTTTTCATTCGAGCAGTAGTAATTAAATAACTCACTCAAGCACACAACGTCCTCCGAGGACCCGTTTATCATTTTATATGCTTTTGTGTTTATTTCAAATTATTTTTCTGTTCTTAAAATTTAATCATAAAATTAACCCCCCTTGCTTTATGCTTGGGGTTTAGTGTAGAATAATCATCCACTCACACGTCTTAATAAAACGAACAACGCCCCAAACCCGGAGTATGCTCTTGACTACTGCAGCTTAGTCGGAACAGTTGGCTCAATCAGAAACAGGTGCAAGGTAATTAGTGTTAATAGGACAATCCATTAGAATCCAATCCTAAGAACTCGGGAGGTTGCATGGACTGAATCCACAGAGTCAGCAAGTTCTTAAGCGGGTTCATCCTCGCCTGGTTGGACACTTGGTAAGGTTGCTAGAGCACTCAGTTCGAAGTTTAGTTTTCTTTTGGGCCAAACCAAGAATTAACCCACTCCTTAACCACTCATTTAATAATCATAAAAATTACCAACCGAGCCACTGCAATACTTTCACTAAGACTACACAAGCAACCCTACACAACCGCAATTACAGGCATTTTTACATTCTCGGCACTGGTCTTTAATTTTCTATGTTTAAGTTTCAATCACAAATGTCGTGAATACTTATCTATCTTATGTTGGGTTAATCAATTGATTTAATTTGCAAGCAATGGTTAGTTGTTAATTTTTCATCTCATCATCTTTTTAACTCCTAGAATAGACTTTTATCTTTTGTTGTAGATTAAAAGCCTTAGTTTAATTTTCATAGGGACCACCCCCCTTGGCTTCGCTAGGAGTAAAGCTTGGACGGAGGAGTCGAGTAATCAGGTGACAGCACTTGACTCTCACTTGCCCCCAAGGACACACCGAGCGGCTTGAAGGTTTCCTGCCGCGTCCCCCCCCGGGTGTGTATTAGGCGGCAACAACTCCTACACAAAGCAGTTAGATGGAAGTCATGACTATGCAACAGCGAACAGACGAGTACCTAATACATCCAGCTATATTTGATACATGACCCACAGGCCCAGAGGATATCATATAGAGATTGGTGTTTAGGAGCAAAAGGCTCCAACGGATGTCGATCTCTCTCTACTACAGATGTTCGGTTCTTCAATGATTATGGAAAGCAATTGGTTTCCAGTTAGATTCATGGCAGGAGGATTAGAGTATGACGAGAGTTACTCAGTTGAATTCTGAGTAGGTGCACATCTGTTCAGTTAGAATTGTGCCTCAAGATTCAAAACATATAGGTGACGATGATCCCTTGTTCGTGATTTTGTATACCGATGATCTATTCCTCACCAAGACAGAGGGAACTATCCCTTGAGATGAGGATCTTGGCCTATTGATGGTGTGGTAGAAACCTGATGAGATCTTCCTAAGTTAAGGAAGAACACAGTTGAGATCCTGAGCAAATCCAGCATGATGACTGTGAGTCTCTGGCTACATTGATGGCGTTGTTGGTTGATGTACTTGATCGTCACCACGATGGATACTTACATTTTAGAAAGGAACTGTGCTCTTTTTCTCTGTGAAAGCTAGTGCTCAGATTGGCACCCAAAGTAATAGACTGATGGACCTACCTGCGAATAGAACCAGAGAGGGAGCAGGACGCTCCAGCACAGAGGGAGATGTAATGAGCATGATTGTAATATCGGACAATTATTAGCCATGTGACTTGGATGAGGGTGAGTGGTCCGATAAAAGTACCATATTTTCTCCCGAACACTCTAAGAAAGGATGGGAGATCTCCCAGACACCCTATGATAGGGTGGGGAGACTAGTCTCTTGATACTCTCCCATGCTGGTGCATAAATTCAATCAAGTGATTTGTTATTATTCCATTTATTTACATTTCATAACTAGAATAGGGCAGGACAGAAATGTCTTCCTCGATATACTTGATGCCTCTGTTAGTTGATATGTGTGTAGGTATGATTCAGGATGGGATTCTACACTCTGAGAAGGAGTGAGGAGATTGGTCCCATGATTGAATCCCTCGGTAGGAGGGAAGGTTGACCTTACTCCCTGACACTCTATGATGGAGTGGGGAGATTCGTTCCATGATTATACCCCTCACTAAGAGGGAAGGACAATGATACAAAGACCAATGCATTCTCCCGATCACTCCGAAAGGAGTGAGGAGATCTCTCAAGCATCCTGAGATGGGATGGAGAGGCCACTGCATTCTCCCGATCACTCTGAGATGGAGTGAGATCTCTTAGACATCCTGACATGGGATGGAGAGGCCACCGCATTTTCCCGATCACTCCAAGGTGGAGTGAGGAGATCTCTCAGACGTCCTGAAAAGGATGGAGAGTCAGACATCCTCAAAAGTATGGAGAGGCCAACGCACACTCCCGATCACTCCGAAAGGAGTGAGGAGATCTCTCATGGAGATATTTAGTGCATTCTCCCAATCACTCTGAAAAGAGTGAGGATATCTTTCAAACATCCTGAGATGGGATGGAGAGGCTAGTGCACACCGGTACTCTTGTATGGACTCACCGATGGACTGGTTGAGTTAGTGCATGTTCCTCGATGAACTGGGTCGAGCTGATGCACACTGGTACTCTTGTATGGACTCATCGATGGACTGGTTGAGTTGGTGCATGTTCCCTGATGGACTAGGTCGAGTTGATGCACACAGCCTCACAGGTACTCTTGTATAGACTCACCAATGGACTAGTTGAGTTGGTTCATGTTCCCCGATGAACTGGGTTGAGCTAAGGCACGTTGAGCACATGCATGTTCCCCGACGGACTGGGTTGAGCTAAGGCATGTTGAGTTGGTGCATGTTCCCCGACAAACTGGGTTGAGCTGACACACAAGTAACTACCCGATGGACAGGGCATGTTCTCCAATGGACTGGATTGAGCTGACGCACGAAGATTGATTTGTTGACACTTCTCGATGGGCTGAGAAGACCTTCCTTGTGATATAGAGATGTTCGAGATGATGATGATGTACCGATGATATCCAGATATGTTCCAGTATGATTATGCCTCCCTAGCTAAGGGAGAGAATTGCAGCAACAGTGATAATGATGATAGCACTGAAAGAATACCTTCCTTGTTAAGAGGGAGTGTTGAAGAATGTAACTTCGGAAGATATTCTTATTGCATTGTTATTGTACTTCCTTCGGGAAATATTCATATTGTAATTGATCATGTAAAACCCTAGAAGAATAAGTCAAAATAGACAAGTCGGCTCAACAGAAGTCTATGGGTAAACTGCCCCAAACAATGGGCAGTTTGCCCCAAACAATGGGTAGAATTGCCCCAGTCAGGTCAGCCCAGTTAGGGAAAGTCAGGTCGGCCCAGTTAAGTAAAAAGGCAAGTTTTGTGACCAGTATAAATAGGGTGGCACCTAGCTCATTTGATGCATCATCTCACTCAAGCAAGTTCATATGAGTAGTAGCAAAAAGACAAGTTTGCTTGGGAGAAAGAGTAGCTGCATTGAAGATATATTTTTTTTGGGTTTATGCTACTATTATCTGGATGTACATCAATCTCTATTGAAAGGTGTGAGCTCGGGAGTCGGGGGAGACAAATAGTTTGTCTATGGTTGAGAGGTGATAGATCATCACCATGGTTAAATGAGCTCCACTCTTGTTATTGTTTCTGTGCTTTGTCATTCTTTTAGTGATCCTATTTTATTATCTGCAATTAAATTATACTGCTAGAATTGTATAAAATCTAACACATTATACTAAGAGAAGTGTAAATAATGATAATCATAATATTCAAATAAACCAGATAAGAAAAAGATTAATAACCAAGTGTAACAATCAGCTGCAAAAAAATGTTCTTCCATTATGTAGTTTTCTAGGCTAATGATGCAAAGATTTAGGTGGGTTGATACGACATCAATCAGCACATAGTTGATATGTTTAGCTTGCACAAGGACAACATATTTACAACTGCTTATTTCTAATTGGAAAATATTACCAGTAACTAAATGACTTTACTTTGGTCAGCAATCCTAGCAAAAATGTATACATTTACCTCAGATCAGCCTTCAAATCCTCTGCACTTTCATATGTTTTAACTCGACTATAGATCACCTGCCAAAAACATGTCCCACATTCCCACTCACATTAAGAGAATTAAGTTGGTAAAATGAATATCGGGGACACGATATAGATTTTACTTAAATGAAAAGATGAAAGAATGATGGCCTTCACCAAAATATACCTGTGCAACACCAATAAAGCCAATAAGTTGGAGTGTCTTTTCCCACTCTGCACTCAACAAAGCATTTAAAATCCCGAAATGAGTGCTTCCACGGCATCTCAATAATAATTTACAAGACCTTACCTCAATATATCAGCCTAATTTGAAACTGGAAGCATCTTTGAAAAAATTCTATCTCTTACCGATCAAAGCATTGATGGCTGCAACAAAACCCTGTCCAAAGTCAATATAAACAATTGCTTAGTAACTGTTGGAAGAACTTATATAATGCTAAAAATACATAATCAAAGATTTCATACTACAAGGAAGCACCCTGATAAAATTCAATAAGTGAGGCAACTTACTCGAAGCACTTGTCTTTTCAAATGAGAAAACAAGCATTTGAAGACAAAGGAAAATACTCGTCTTCTTTTCTTTTGAACATTAGGTGTATCAACCTACCGAAATCCGAACACTTGCTTTCGTTGCCAATCCTAACCATAGGATTAGGGATTGCCCTCCACTGACCAATGTCGACACTCCTAATACCAATGCACGTTCAATTTATTGATTAGGGATTGCCCTCTGCCTGCCAAGGACAACCCTTTTGATACCCCTTTGGCTTCTCAAACACAAAAGGCTTTGGCCTCTATTGAAGGTGGTGAAAAGGGGTAACAAAGGAAATGTGGCTCCAACAGCCCCAGTGAAGAGTACAACCACCTTTAGAACAACTCTGTCCAAGTCAGTTGGCACTTGGCACAACCATGGCTTAGAAACCTGTTGGCTCCTCTGAAGCTACTTCCTCCCAAGGGAGGGGGTAGCTTCAGGGCCTGGTCTATCCTCCAATGTTGGATGGGTGGACCTCTGTTGACATTGAAGAAGACCATAGAAGACCCAAGAAAAATATCCTGGACAAGTAGGTAATTTATGTAGTAGAGAAAAGAGCTTTGTGACTCCAAACTCTTACCAAGCATTAAGTGGTAACGATGGTGAGGAGATGGATGTTTTTGTGGAAAGTTTTCAACGAAACTTGTATCATAGAATGTGAGGGGTCTTACAATGATGTTGTATCATGGAATAGAATTTCATTGGACATAAAATTTGGAAGGACAAATGCCTTATTTGTTTGACATCCTCTCCCATAACTATCTTGCATTTCTTTTACATAATACACAGTGTGGTCTTGCAACTCTATATTGTTGCCGATCTCTACTATTCGTAAGAGTATGTTGCAAGTTCTTTGCCCTTGTAATGGGAACTTGTGGATATTCTAATTTCTACAACCTTATATTCACCTCTACAACATGGGTTGTGGGCCTCCTCTTCCCACAACTTGGGATCGCAAGTCTTCAACTGTTCTCACAAATTTGTGACCACAACCTCGCAACATTGGGGATTGTAGTCTTGTGTCTATCCTACAAAATTGGGCTGTGGGCTTGCACCCCTCCACAGAATTATGCCTTGCAATATTTTGCAACCCCACAACCTTAAGTTGTGATCTTGATCAACACTGCAACTTTCTGGTGATATCGCAAGAGGGGTTGTGGGTCCTTTCAACCTCAAAACTTTCTTGTGATCTCACAAGGGGACGTTGCAGGTCCTTTCAGCCCTACAACTTTCTTGTGACCTTAAAAGAGGAGTTTTTGGGTCCTTTCAATTCCAGAACTTTTCACTTTATGGATTCTTCCATTTCTATAGGCCTTTGTGACCTCACAAAGTTAAACTTTCTTATCTGACTCAGACCAGTGGACCTGACTGACCTTTCTTTATCTAAGTCAGACTACCGTTCTCATAAAAGTTTATCTTGTTCTCAATAAATTTAGCCCATCATTCAATGCATTAAGGATGCACAAATTGATTTTTGCCTTTAGAGGAAACCCCTTATTCTTCCACTTTTGTGGGCCTCTGTGGCTTCACAAAATTAGACTTTCTCATCTGAATCAGATCATTGAGTCCACCTCACCTTTCTTTATCTAAGTCAGCCTACTGTTCTCATAAAAACATTCAGAAAATTTAGGCCATCAGTTAATACATTAAAGATGTGCAAAGCTATTTTTCTCTTCTTATTTCAAGCTGTAGAAGAATAAATATATCATCTTACAATGTTAATCAATCTCAGGGACATGTTGCACTTGTCATATGAACAGTAGCTGGACTTGAGCTATATGACTATCAGTTAGTCATTAGCTCCATGCTAGACTTTGACTATGTGAATAAAAGCTAAAGAAAAGCATTTATGACCATGACCAAAATGAAGGACGATGTAAGATGATGTTCATAACTCTTTATAGACAGCTATACATCTCAGCTGAAAAAGGATCTTTCAGAGCTCGAGGCTGGTATTCTCACTATTTCTACCAAAAGTTCTAGATTTGAACGATAAGAATGGTTCATAAAGGGTTTTTGATGGTCCATTTGTGCTGAGGTCAGTCTACAACTCCATCTTGTGGTTTGACTTTGGAGCATTGTTATCATTGTGACAGCTTTATCAATGAGCTGTTTGTTACAGACAGTTCAGTTGTGGCAATTATGGAGTTCAGTCGCTTTTGATGACTATTTTCTTTTAATATTTTATGTATCTTTTAAATTTTTGCGCCCTTTGTTTGAAGCAATGGTGGTAATTTTAAGTCTAAGAAATAAATGTTAGTTGGTTTTGGTCTTTTTTACCTCATGTGGTTGATATCGATCCATGGATGGTTGGTCCAAATATACAATAATTCAGTTGATTACTCTCTGCTTGGAAAAAGGTCTCATTAAATTTACCTACTTATTGTACTTATAAAGTAAATTTATATCACAGGAGAACTGCTATTAATGGTATTTTAGAGAAAATGAAAAAGTGAAAGATGAACACAATACAGATTCACAATGAAAGTAAGCACATTTGACCCAATACTTACCACACATGTTGCAAAAATGGCTCCTGGTGTTGGTCTGCTCTCCTCAAGTATAGCCTCTGTTTCCTACAGACACAAAATCCATTAAACAAGCAGGTTAGATACTACAAATAGTGTCTAGAAATGCACTGGCTGTAGATCTTCCTTAATCCCACACTGCTTAAATGTCGATGTAAATCCAGGAAATAGCAATATCTATTTTTCTTGGGTGTAGAAGTTACATATCTGACAATCACTATCAATTTTCAAAACTTCATGTTGACATTTATTAAAAAATCCAAGACAAAGCCCCTTACTTTGCTAATTGTAGAAAATCAAGACCAGATTCGACCACAACATTTTCAAAGAGGCAAAAACAAGTGTAAAGGCATTGGCCTAATGATCACCTCATACATTATTCGTTCAAGATATCTTGAATTCAAATCATGTACAAGGATGGATATGGAAATATAGTTTTACAAAATTTTCCTTAATATTGGGACATGATGTAAACCAAAATGTCTAAACAGAGCAAAGAAGGATGTTTAGGAAACTTTTGCTTAAGAAACAGGGAAGATTAATTTATAAAAACCTCAGTCTATTACTGAAACAAGCATTAAGACCTAAGAAAATGGTAAATAAGTTTGTGGCCTGCTGCCTAACAGCATGCAGCGAGGTGATCGGGTTTGTATTAATGTGGAAACCTGGTTTCAAAACCCTGTATAGGTGTGGTTGTAAATATGTTCTTGTAAATATAATAAGTATTCTAAAAAAATAAAAAATAAAAAAGAAGCTTCTATTTCAAGATAAATATTCTACACTCCAGAGAAAGTGCTTGTTACACCCCAAATTGTCTGCAGCGTGCCTTTCAAGATATACCAGAGTGAAGGGGTTTTCTTAATTTTTCCATTGTGAAAGGCCAAGTCTGGGCTTTGTTATGTAAAATTATTGGTCTAGCGGGGCTCAAGACCTTTGGTCTGGTCATGGCAGGCCCTCTTGGTTTTCATTCTAAGGAATATTGGCTTAGTGGCTTTGTTGACTACCCCTTGATGGGTGGAAGTCCCCCATCATGTTGGGCATTTATGCCCTGGGTTGGTGCTCTGGTGCTTCTTGGGATGGACCCATTAGGACACATGACTTAGGGGCTCCTAGCCACACTTATGTTTATGCTATGTAAAAGGTGATTGTGCTTGTAAGGGTTGTCATACCCGCTTTAGCACACCTCATTTATGCCCACTTGGAACTCTCTTTTGATGTATCACCCCTCCTCTTGGTCTCCATGTGCAAAATTCAGGATGATGTCATCCTTTTGAAGAAGGCCTTACCTTGCTAAAGAGGAGGATGTTGAGGGATCTTCTACATCGTTGGGATTAGTTGGGGCATGACGTCCTCCTCTGGCTCACCACTTCACTTGGTTGAAGCCATCTACATCATTTTATCATTATTTTTAGTCTTTTGTGATTTAGTCCCCGACTTGTGGGTGACAAACCCTAATTTTAAGTTATTTTACTTTTTTAGTAAGGCAGGCTCTAATTCTCAAAAACACTAGGATGCCTCATATAAATAAAGGCTCCTAGCACTCATTTGAAAACAAGACAAGGGTTCAAATATGTTCTTATTTCTCTTTATCTTGGTATATTGGAGCATTTAAGGTTATGCACACCTCTCTCTTTGGTACTTTTCTCTTGTGATGAATAGTTGGATGATGAAATTTTAGAGTTTTGCTATCTTTCAAGGTTGATTCAAAGAATGGTTGTTATAACTCATAACTAAGGAGGACCTAAGAACTCTTTCTTGCTCTTTCCTTGGGATATTGGTAAGATCTCTCTATTTTCTTGTTTGATGTTGCTCTTGTGCACCTTAAGCAAGGTAAATTAGGTTTTTGTTGATATCTTGCCAATCTCTTTTGAGGAGACCTTCCTCTTGAAGGATCTCTCCATAGGGGGGCCTTGGAGTTCATCGTTTGCCCTAATTAGGCTTAGGCTACTTTGACCCATCTAGGGTCACTAGTCTATTCCCTAAGTGGTAAATAGTAAATACTAAATATTGAATAGAGACATTGACCTTGATCTCTAGTTACCGTGGGGATGAGGACTAAGGTCTAACCCCTTATCTTCTTCATTTTTTATCAAATTTCTGTTGTATATATTACAGAATACAAAAAATATTTATATAATATTTGGAAAAACCCTAATGATATAGAAAATTCATATCACAAAAAATATAGTGAATTTTGGAATTGTGCTCTTATGGAAAAGTGCACCCTAGGGGGTTTTGTGATGGATATTCAAGCGCACCTTTTTTCTGTGGTTGGATTGAGAAATACACCGTGAGTTGTGTTATCTAGGGATTTTTCAGATCTGGCATAACAGGTGCAGCAGGTACATCAGTCAAATCAGCAAAGTGTGAAGACCAAAGAAGCAAGGAATTAGGCCTAGGTTGACCCCTTGGGGGTTGGACATCTGTTGGAAGAGGTTTCAAGCAGGTCCACCATATATTTGAGGGCTGATGAGGGCTTAGACCAGATCTGGTTATACACTTTCAGATTTAATTTAGGGCTTCCCTTCACCCTCTAGAGGCACGTCACTTGCCCAAGCATACAAGGTATATTATATATGGTAAGTTGGCATTGTTTGGGTTGATTTTTATCCATTTTTTGAAGTATTACTGACTGCTGCAATTTTATAACAGCAGTGAGATTCTAAAGTTATCTTTCTTGAAATTCGTAATAAAGTGTTATAACTCCTTCCTCTCACCTAGTGTTATTTATGCTTCATGGTTTTGACCCCAAAGGCACCGGTCTTAGCTGAGAGGTTGCTTGTGAAAGGTACTTGTGCATTGTTAAAGTAATTGCAGATATCATTCAACAAATTCTAGGGACTCCCTCTTAGTCTTAGGAGTTGACCTAAAGTGTTGGGAAGCTAGGCTGTGGTGACATTGGGCACTAGCTTCTCCTGTTCTGATCACTCATCGCACCGTGATTCGTGACTTTGGAAAGGGTGCTAATTTGAGTAGTAACAGTGTTAAAGCAATTATTTTCACCATAAACTAAAACAAATAAAACTCAAAGATCTGTCATTGTTCACTCCTGAGAACACATAGTTCCAATATTTACTTGAAGCCAACATGATATCACATGTTTTCCATAGTAGCACAAAGAATATATCTGTACCAAATCAATAATAGTTAGTAGTATTTACTTTTTTTTCACTTCAATGTTCATAGTGCATTAAGTTATAGTGTCTAATCATTGCACCAAGAGTAACAACCCAGTGTGATAGAGATATTGTCACATGGATAATGCTTACATCATCATATGTCAGCTTAAAAAATATAATACTTGTAACAAATAATAATAGTAATACTATGTGTTAGGATGTTAGCCAACTATAGATACAAATGATGCAAAGGAAAATATTTATGTAAATTGCTGAATGGCCCAAAGAGCCATCAAACTACATTGTAAATCTACATTTGTTGAGAATAAAGAATGAGCAAAGCCATTTGAATGTCAATATTCTTGTTTCAATTACCAAGGTAAAATCTTTGTTGTTATGGTGTGTTAATTACTGTGTGGATTTGCTTGTCGGGGTGTAGACCAACTAGCAAAGGAGTGAAATGATATGACACATTGTAAAGGTCACAAGTTCAAACCTCGGAGAACCCGTGCCCCATGTTGGCGGGTTGTGTGGGTGCACCTAGGGGTATAGTGGTAGCGGATGGGAATTGACCACGTGTCACGCTAGTACGAGCGTCGCCTCTTTTGTTGATTCCCCTAGTATAAAAATAAAATAAAAAATTACTCTGTGGATTCAATTGCAACTGCTATGAAAGAAACACTAAGCTAAAAACCAATGACTCACGTGAACCCTAGTGCTCTGAGAACTATGCATAGCCCTGCTCATGGCAGCTATGGAGTCTTCCTCGGGAGGGAGTTGTCCCCTCCCCCTAAACTAGAGGAAGCTACTTTTCATGCCATTGTTACCTCTCTCAGGAAATCTACACATAAGGCCCCTCCTTCAAAATTCATCAAATGGTTGGAAAACATCCCAGATGTTGCTCTGCCCATAATCTTTTCTCATCATATGGCCTTGGCAATGACAAAAAGAGGTCTCGTTGGTCAGTTCACTAGGATTTGGCCTTCACCAAGATCCATGGACATCTAGATCCAGAAAAACTAGCATGTACTGATCAAAGGGAAGATGTCTCACTTTTTTTTGCAACCAAGTGTTTTATGCCTTCTTGTTCGAATCTAAAGACGACCAAGATCTAATCTTTAGAAGTAGCCCTTACTTCTTCAGCAACCGCAACATCTATCTGAATAGATGGACCCTAGTTTTCAACCCAAAGTTGGACGTCCCCAAAGCAATACCAATATGGGTGTGCCTTCCTCATCTACCACTACACTATTGGGGAGACGAATCGCTCCAAGACATCGCAATACCCTAGGAAAATACATAAACAAAACTAAAACAAAAGCTGGAATGTTCACATGCACATAGATCTATGTGGAAGTAGACCTAGAAAAAGGGATCTCAAAAATTGTTCTACTATCCCTTGATAGTCGGCAACTGTAACAAATAAAATAATATATAAACATATCAATAAACAAATAATTAAATAATAAAATAAAAAGTAATTAAACAAATATTAAATAAAATTGATATGTAATTAATCGAATAGATAGATACATACCTTTCCATTGAAAAGGCACATAAGACCATATTTAAATGGTCCATCAAATATCTCTCATCAATATATATTCAATATTATTTATTCTTTCCAAATGGAGTTATTTTCTATTGGTTAAATATTCACTTGAATAGTCTTATTGTGATTCGGACACAATCACAACATGAGAATATCCGGATACGGATATTACATTGGTATCAGAGTACATTGGTATCAGAGCCCCTTCATTGGTATCAGAGCCCCTTCTTGGTCTTGATTCCAGCCTTTGACCACAAACCATTCTCAGAGCTTCTCTGATTAAGGATCTTTGATCCACATTGGTTTTTTGCCATCATTTTTTGGGTTTCCCAAAAATCTAGGACATTGTCCAAAAGTAGGCTTTTGGCCCAAAGAAGATTCAGTCTCAACTTTGAAGCAAAACAAGTTAATCAAAAATATATATTATTCCACTACAAAATCAAAGACAATCGTAAATCAAGATTACAAGAAGGGAAATAAAAAAAAGGTAATTATTTCCATTGCAAATAAGAATACGAGAACAAGTAAGAAAAAAAATATTACAAAGAAGAAGTGGAAAAAAAGAATTATCCGCAAGAGAAAAAAAGAAAAGAAAAAAAGAAGTAAAAAAATAAAAAGTTAAAGAATAGCATTCATGAAACCGCACATGGTTTTATGAAATTGCACATGGTTTTACTTAATATATTAAAATTATAAAGGAATTTTATAAGGTATATACAAAGAAATATGCTACCTTCATCACTAATGCTTTGAGGACAAATCATTCTGAAGATGAAGGCCATGTAACAAATAAAATAATATATAAACATATCAATAAACAAATAATTAAATAATAAAAGAAAAAGTAATTAAACAAATATTAAATAAAATTGATATGTAATTAATCGAATAGATAGACACGTACCTTTCCATTGGAAAAAGCACATAAGACCATAATTAAATGGTCCATCAAATATCTCTCATCAATATAGATTCAATATTATTTATTCTTTCCAAATGGAGTTATTTTCTATTGGTTGACTACTCACTTGAATAGTCTTATTGTGATTCGGACACGATCACAACATGAGAATATCTGGATACAGATATTATAGCAACACATCTAGGAGCTCAACTATGAACAACTACCTTTCAAATGCAAGGCTTGCCATGAATATGGGCACTTTGCCAAGGATTACAAGAAGTTCATTCCTCCAACACAATCATTTCTAACCAAGGAAGATCAATGGAAAACTATTGAAAAAAGAACGAGCACGAAGGTAAACTTGAACATGGGTTCAACACTCTCAACCAAACCACCTTCCTCGATTTCAACCATCCCCTATGTGTCCTCCCAACCTTCCCAACCTGCAGCAATGCCCCTTCTCCCCTATCAGGGCCCCCATCATTCCCACCCTTTAAGTCACTCTTCAAGGACGGTCCCCGAAGCTTCCCTCTCCCTCCCCTCCAATCTCACCCCCTCCACCAAAGCAGCCCTAGCCAATCCACCTCCCTTATCCCTCTCTTCCCCCCCTTCTCTAATGATTGCATCCCGGAGGAGGATGACACACCCTCAGATCATTTGGAAGAGATTGAACATCCTACCACCAAACCTTGGCCCATTCCTAAAGGAGTTCAAACTCGTAAACAAGCCTAACAAAGCAATGAAGAAGAGGAACAAGAGGAAGAAATTGAGGAAGAAAAGCAGCGCAGAAAGGCTAGGAGAAAATCAATGAAGATGTTTGAGAGGAGATAGAACAGAGAGAAAATACATGGACAGCAAACCACTCTGGAAAGATCTTTAGGATCTGGAGTCAAATTCTCAAATCCAAAAAATACCATGGCTAATCTCAGTCTGGCAGTCATCATAGAGGTAGTGCCAAACCCCCCTTCTCCCCAGTAAAAAAGTGAAAATCGTCTCTTGGACAGAGATATGGGCAGCAAATATAAAGAAGAAGCTTTAAAGGACCTAACCAATGCAGAACATCCAAATGTTCTCTTGCTCCAAGAGATGAAACTCAAAGAACCTAACAACTTAAAAGTCGCGAACAAGATATGGAAGACAAGTGTGGGGATTGCAATCAAATCTCATGGTACCTCGGGAGTAGTATGCACCTTTCAAGATAACTCCATTCTCAACCTGGAAATCATACACCAAACACAACATTGGATGATGGCATGGCCTTGTAATTGGCAATCAAGTAAAATTTTGAATATTTTCAATATATACATGCTAGTAAAGTCTAAAGATAAAGAAAATTGTTGGCAATCCTTACTTGACTGGAAAGAGTCAAATTTTGCAAAAGAGTGCCTCGTAGCAGGGGATTTCAATGTCACAATTTCAAATAATAAAAAAAGAGGAGGGAACATCATTCATGATCCCTTCCAAGAAAAGATGGAAGATCTCATAGTTGATAGGGATCTTGTAGACATTAAGCCTCATAAGGGATACACTTGGACCAACAAAAAGACTAGGCCAAGCCACATTACAGTCGGTCTTTATAGATTCTTGAATAAGAGCGATCTTCTAAATCCGTAGTTGTCTCTCTCCTCTTGGATTATACCCTCAGCAACCTCAAAACATAAGCCCATAGCCTTGACTCTCAATCAAACTCACAGCTATGGACCCCTCCCATTCAAATTTTGTGCACTCTGGCTACAAAACAATACAACAATGGAGATAATAAAGACTGAATGCAAGAAATACATTTATGGATCTCCCATATTCATATGGGAACAAAAACTCAAGGCAATCAAAGAGCTAGTTAAGACGTGGGAAAAGACCTCCTTCTCACAACCAAAACAAGAGAAGAAGATTATGAAAAGATAGTTGGAGGATATTCAAAATCAAATGGAAATGAGTGAGGTGAGTAAACAACTAAAGGTGGAAGACAAAGAATGCAAATTGACAAGAAGAGAAATTGTGGAGGCTCAAATCAAGGAGCCTTTGGCTTCAAGCTGGAGATAAGTTAAGTTAAGATAAGATAATTTTATTAATGTCCAACAAATGACCACTGTTATCACAGATTATGTAGGGGGGATTTGCTCCTCATTTTTGCCAGAGCAAACCAGATTTTTTAGTAGTCCATGACAGTGAGCACCAGATACAAATCATCAGTTATGTATGGATGGCATGCATTTTGATATTATAGCTGGAGCAGTTGAGTGGGAAGTGTTTCAGAGTAGGGCCCCAGGTCATTTACTGAGAAAATCTGGGATCCCTTGCCATACATTTTGGAACCTTGCATACAGTGGATTTCTCCACTATTGAACAATGGATTGGATCTTGAATTACAATGCCTCACATTATGTGCCTATGATGTATCCTACATGTTGCAGTTGTGTATCAGACAGTGTGTCCTAAGGATATGTTTATGGATGATTATATGTGATACCGATGGACTGACTTGTATAAGGATTTATTTTATAACTCGTGATTATTTAATAAGTATGATGAGTATGGCATTAGTATTGCATCACATTCTGTGTTAGTTTGTGTGTTACATACATTTTTCGCTCTGGCAAATCTCCACGGTGTTTCTTTGATCATTACCTGACCCTTTGGTTTCCCACGTTGACCTTGTCTCTTTTCCACCCATCCACCTTTCTTGATAAAGATCCCATTTGAACTGGATACAACTAAGTGATTCAAGGACTCCCCCCCTCTGTGAACTATTTGCTAGGATGGCCTCCATGTCGTCCCTGGTGTCTCAGCTCTAATGTGTGTGACAAAACTATCCAAAGCCTTAACTTTCCCTGTCAAAAGAGCTACCGATGTTGAGTTTTGAGCCTAGGTGGTCTAGTCACCAGAAGTGTACTCCCTAGACTTGAAACAAGTGCTCCCCATCCTTGAAATTGATTAGTGGCTGGGAGGGTAGGTACTCCTTGAATTAAGAGGTTAAACCTACTTGCTCTACAAAGACATTACTATGGCAACTCCGTTGCACCTATGGACAGTAGTTAGCAACGGAGCTAAGGTCGTGTCATAACTAGTGCCCAGAAGGCAATCCAAGGCCAGTACCTTTCAATCATTAGCCAACTAAAGGATTGAAAATGAATAAAGTGCTTCAAAGAAATATCCAAAGAAAGAAAAGAAATGTATCAAAAAAGAAAAAATGAATGAAAAGCACAAAGTGAAAGTGAAATAAAAGGGGGGGCTTGCTAGAGTAAAAGGGGGTACCTTCTAGCATATCATCCATTTGTGAGACACCTTGTTCCCTAGTGTTTTCCAAATTAGCAAATGTCACAAAGGTTTCCTGTCTCCCCTATCTTCAAGAGAAACTCAAGCCTTCCACTGATCACACAACTCCCCTGACTAAGCCTATTGACTACTCGACCACCCACTCCACCCACTAAGAAGGGATTATCTTTGCAACATTGTGTGATGGTTTTGATTAAAGGATAATATGTATATAACCCATGTAGTTGTATGCTATGTGTTGTTATGTTTTTTGTGCTTTGTTGACATGTCATATGAGGAGTCACATGGTAATCACCTATTATAGGATATGATCTTATGATTAGTTGTTTGCCAATGTTATATATAATTGAGTGTTGTTTCTCCTCTACAGGCTTGACACATGATTATCCCTTCATTTTTCATCTTGGTCAAAGTTTGACCAAGTTTGACTTTTTTGACTTGGTCAAACCTAAGTTTGACCTGGCCAAAGGGGTCAACCAGCAGTATGGGATGCTTACACATACATCAGTCATCATATCTCAGCCTTTGGAGGCCAATTAGACCTTTCCAAATAGCATTTGTGGCAGATCTAAATTAATTGGCTAAAATTGGAAATATTTTCCTAAGTCTAGAATTTTAGCCTAAGTATTATTTAATTAATTGGAGCTAATTATAAATGAGGCATTTCAGATTGGATTCAAGCATAATTATGGTGCACCTTATGGTTTTTGACTCATCCGTGGCATCATATTTGCATTTCGGGCATGGGAAGTCAAAGATCCAATTAATGGCACTTTAATTATTTTTATCCTAAGTTCCAATTTAAAAAATTCCTAAGGTTTGGAATGTATAGAAACGGGATTCCAGAAAATGGAAGTAATGACTTGGGTAGTCTTATTTTGAGGTCCTAAACATATTTTGATCATCATTTCATTATTTCGGCAGCACTCGCTCAAAAATTGACATGGCACTTCATGGTGGGCGCACTCTCTCCCTTGGGGTGCACTTAGTGAAAATTGAGCTATACTTTAGCAAATTTGATGATGTAAAAGGTGGAAGGGACCACCAAGGGGATCCCCTAGTCACCCCTAGTGATGAAACACACTTATCACTTTTCATCTATTTGCATGTACTTGGGCCCATGGAGACAATTTTCCCACCTCCAACAATATGTCATTTTCAGCTACTTTGTAAATTATAAATGAGAGAAAAGATCCTGGACATTGATCTTTTTCTCTCATCTCTTAATCTCAACGTCTATCATTTTAGAATAGGGATTATGCTCACTCTCCATCTATGAAAGAGAGTGAGCTCTTTATTGTATGGACTCTTGGTTATTTTTAATAAATACAATAACTAGAATTTTTGTCTCATGTTCTCTTGTTTTCGGATTGAGAAAATGAATATGTTCTCTTGTCAATCTCTGTTGTATGTTACTTGTTGAATCTATCTTGTTTGGGGACAACTTTATTGAGTGTTTTTGCAGGCTGAAGAGAGCCATACATGTCAAGTGTGCCCTAGTTGTCGGGCAAAAGGGGCACTCTGCTAAGAGAAATCGATTTGTCTTCTCACCCTCTTTTTCTCGGCAGTTTCCCATTTGGATTTGCATGCTTTCTTTACTTGTTTAATTCAGATTTGATTTGGCATTTGTGATTTCACTAACCAAATCGTTTTTGTGTGGCAATAAGAGAGAGTTGAAGAGTTGTCAAGTGTGCCCCAGGCAAAAGAGGTTTGGCATTTACTCAGAAGTTGTTGGAGAGGAGAGAGCACTTCATTCATCATCTGGAATAGAGGTAAGTAACACAAATATTTTGCTAAGAAGATCTTAAAACCATTTCTTATTTGCATTTTCACTGTTTCCTTGAGTTTGTTGGGCATTTGGAGGATTTTATGTGTTATTTAGTTGGTTGTAGCTTGCATGTCTATTAGGGGGTCATTTGTGGTGATTGTTTTGCTTATTTTTAGACTCCTTATTGCACCTCTCTTAGGAACTAGTCTCAAGGTCGATTTCAGCCACTTAGGTAGTGCTCATTCCCCTTCTACATGTGTTTTTACTTCGTTGTTCTAAGTTATAACCGATCTGTTTTTATTATTACAGTGAGGGTATTTTAGTTTTGAGTGGTTCTAAAGTCAAACCCAGCCATCGTATTTTACCCAACTTCCATTATCCATAAGACAACTAAGCCGGGGTTGGCATACTTAACCATATCAAAGGGTTGGTCATTTATCTTAACACTCAGTCCACTTGGTATATTTTCCAATGTTCCCCCAAGTTTCCAAGACGCGGGAGCGGGGAAATGCAGAAACAACATATGCAGAAGTACCCCCCCAAATTTTAGGAAACATCGAAGGGTACGTCAGGGTCTTCAACATAGGGGACCCCACTAGGAATACTACAAAATTTATAATTTAAGATTTAAGATTTTAAAGATTAATAGTAACAAAATAATAACACTAACATCATGTATTCAGTGTTGTGCTTCTCACATGTATTGTACTCAGTATTGTATTCAGTTTGACCTGCAATATGGGTTTGAGTTTGAGTCCAAGAGGTTGTTCATAATGGCTATGAAATCAAGGTTTTTGCTCTGTCTGCCCCACATATCAAGGTTGGAGGGGATGCTTTATGAATTTGTTCACTCTTACATGGAGCTTCTCATTACAAAGAAAAAAATTTAAATATGGTTTCATTTTGTTATTTATTAAACTATTTATGACTTTAAAAATTAATAATGATTCATGAAACAACATTTAATAAAATTTAAAATTTACAAATGGGTGTTAATTTAATAATTTATTAAATAAAAAAATTTAAAATACATTATCTGTCTCCCATCATTTCAACTATCAGGCCTGGGCCTGTTGTTGTGTTACTGTTAGTATAACAGTACATGAAGCATGTTACTATTAACACAGCAATAGGCCCGATCGATGGTTGAAAACTTGAAACTAGCGAACATGTTCGAACCCTAACCCAACAGTTAACTCTTATAGCAACACTAACCTTGGCCATTCGCAGACCAGTTTGGAGTTGGTGGGTATCTCCATCTCCATGGACCAGTCCACTAGTTCGCAGCCTTGCAGATGCCAAAAACGGAAATGATAAGCCCTCACGCGCAGGTGGAATTCGATCCGTCAAAAGAAACTGAAATGCCCTCGCGCACAGGCGGAAGTCAAGCTGTAAAGCCATAAAAAAAAATTGAAAAGCCTTCACGCATTGATGGGTAAAGGAAAATCCCTCCTGAACTTAATCCAACGGATTTTAAGCAGCCATGTGGCTCGATTTAGACCACAAGATGATAGGAAACACGCGTATGTTTCCACATTTCGAGAAAACAACCCTGGTATGTCTTTCCTATCGTTTATGGTCTTGGGTACGAGAGGGAAACGACCCCGAACTCGTTTCCTGGTTTCTGAATCACGTGGGGTCAAGGAAACTAGTTTCCGAGGTCCGAAAACGCATACCCGTGTAACATTGATATTTTCTTACTGTCCACTAGAATTTATTTAGGTGTTGATCTGATTGTTTGTCAAGATTAAAATTCAAGGAAGCCCTTCTTAAATCATTGTCTAGTTGTTATTTGCATACCAAAAGGGTTTTTGTTTATCCCAAGTAGCTTGTTATCCATTGTTTCATATATATGTTGCTTGTTTAAATCATTCTAGGAGTTGTTTGTTTGCTTCTCTTACCTATTTCCATCCCTAGATTGAGATCCCCCCCAAGGTACCATTTTTCTACTTTGCTTAAACCCCAAAAGTACCTTGTATTAGTATCCAAAATCGGTTCGGTGAATACGTTTGGAAAGATAAGATCACTCAGTTAGTACTTGGGAAAACAAAACTGGGGACACCTTCTGTGGCTAGTCTGGATCTACCCCAAGCCAATCTGGGAAGCCTAAAGAGAGAGGTCCTTTCCCAACGTGACACATTTGGGTAGGGCCCTGAGGTATCACGAGTGTAGTGGTCATCGTTCTCTGCCATACTCAAAGACCTCTATAGTTTGTGACAACAACCACAAAAGTAGGTCAGGGGGACAATGTAGTACCAAGATAACAATACAAAGTGGGAGAGCAAAAAGTAGCTCCTATGAAATGCTAAAAACAGAACTCAAACCTAACCCTAACTCCATAAATCGGGATCGAGTCTCAGAGAAAATATACAAATAGAGATATGAAGAGATCCAATCCAAGAGAGGAAAATGTATAAAGGGAGTGGACCTGAGCGTTGTGATGCAAAAATGTAGAAATTGTCACTGTCATGGGGCACTAAAGACTATGGAAGCACTGGAAACACTGGGAGTATCTCTCCTACCATCTGAGGCCAGCTAGAGGAAGCTCAAAAGAATACTCTGTCTAGAGAAAGAACTAGAAGAGGAATTGCATTGGGTAGTGTGTCGCTTCCTGGAGGAGGGAGCCTGCTATCGCCTCCTGGATAAAGTCGTCCAACTACCGAGATGGGGTCGAGACTGTCCCCGTCGCTAGTGTTGGACGGAGGTAGAGATTGACTGTCGTGTCCTAACTGAGCGGTCAAGATCAGTGCCCCCATCAATGTGTATCTTGGTGCCCCTAGAGGAAGGGAGCATCAGAAAGAAGGAAGTGATACTCTGAGTGGAAGTTGGTCCCAACTGAGAATATCATTGGAGGGTGAAGGAGCAAAGTCAAAGAGCCTCCTACAAGTACAATGCCAGACATCTTTGATCACGGTATCTGGAGAATCTAGTCAACATCTGGAGCTTTGTGGGAAGGTCACTGAAAAGACAATGGAGACAAAAACACCATTTCTTTCCATCGCCCAACCAAAGCTCAGATCCACAAAAATACTATGACGGAAATCACTTTGGGGGATGGCTCCATCCTAAACAATTTTCATGACATAAAAGAGGTGGCCAGGAAGCATTTTGAGAGGTTATTCACGGAGGAATCTACATAAGATCATAGAGCGATATTTTCTATGTTGGCCCACATCCCTTCTCTAATCTTTCAAGCAGACAATGAGACCCTCAACAAAGTCATTGAAGAACAAGAGGTAATCGAGGCAATATGGGGCTTGGCTCTAGATAAAGCTCCCATACCAAATGGCTTCCCAATTCACTTCTACAAAACCTGTTGGCATATTATCAAAGTCAATTGATGAGGATGCTCCACTATTCACAGCAAAAACATAAGCTGGGGGGCAATTCCAACACTTCCTTTCTTGCTTTCATTCCAAAAGAAGCAAACCCTTCCTCTTGATTCAAGCCAATCTCACTCTGTAACAAATACTACAAACAGGATGAGAAAGTTCATGCTAGAGATAATCTCTGAGAACTAGGGAGGCTTCATGCAAAAGAGATAAATTCTCGACAACATAATCCTTGTCCAAGAAGAGATACACTCCAGCAAAACAAACAAAGAAAAAGGGATGATCATCAAGATGGACATGGTGAATACCTTCAATCAGGTAAGACACTCCTTCCTCTTTGATATTTTAAGAAAATTTGGGTTTAATGAACCCTTTGTAATGATGATAAAAGCCTACATTAGCACACCTTGGGTCTCCCCCCTTATCAATGGAAGACCATCGGGATTCTCCAATCTTAAAATGGGACTCTGGCAAGGATGTCCCATTTCCCCTCTCCTATACATCATTATGGAAGACTCCTTAAGCAGAAAATTGGAAGGAGAGTGAGAACATTGCAGACTGTTGGGAATCACCTTCACCAAGGGAATCAAAGGTATAAATCGCTCTCAGTTTGCGAACAACACCCACCTTTAGGTAGGAGCATCCTTCGTCATCGAAGAAGGTTCAAAATTGTTTTGAATGACTACATGAATGCCTTGGGAGTAGTCAACAACGCAAAGAGCCACAGTGGAATGTCAACACCCCCCATCTCCAAGCTATAGCAAGAATATTTGAATTTCAGTTAACCACAGCTTGGACTTCCTTCAATTACCTGGGGATGCCAATCTCGCTGGGAAACACAACAGCAGCCAATTGGCAGGGAATCATAAGGAAAATCAAAAACAAATTGCAACAGTGGGTGTCTCAGTGGTTAAACCCAGCTGGTAGAATTGTTCTTATCAAATCGACCCTCTCAGCCCTCTCCATTTATCAGTGCTCAGCAATGTTGGCTCTCATGGGTATTCTCCAACAGATGGCCAAAGACATCAGGAAGTTCCTCTGGCAAGGGAGTAAAACTAACACAAAAAAATTCTACCTCATCAACTGGAATATTGCGAGGCTACCCAAAGAATATGGAGGACTTGAAATAAACGAGCCGAAGATGATGAATTATGCCCTAGGTGCAAAGCTGGTCTGGACTCTGGAGGCTTCTCTCTAGAAACAATGATTTGTGCAAGTAATTTCTCCACAAAATATACTTCTCTGGAAGAAGGAACAAATGCATAGACAAGCATTTGAAAGAACAAAAAGGCTCACAAATTTGGAAGCTCTGTAAAACAGTCTGCCCCTTAATACAGACCCATCTCACATGGATCCCTGGCAATGGCAAGACCATCAGTATCTGGGATTATAGTATTCAAGATAACCCTACTATTGAACAACAAATGGGGCTAAGAGATCTCAGGGAGTGGATTACAACCCTTGAAATTAAAACTCTGATATCTCAGAATGGTCTGAAGATGGAAAACGTCGGTTTGGCTGGAGATTGCTTGACCCTCCTCCTTTCTTCACTCACAAGGCCACAAGCCTCCTATCTTGTCTCTCAGGTTGTCCCCCAATAGACAGGACCTCCACTGATTATTGGGGATGGGGACCCTCGGGAAGCTATTCAGTTAAAGCTGACTATCAGGTGCAGATCAAATCTGTTCCACATCCACCATGATCTGGGATATGGAAAAATGTTTGGCACAATGATGGATTGCCCAAAGTAAATGTCTTCAATTGGATAATGGTCAACTAGAAGCTCCTCACTGCAGAAAATCTGTTGAAACCATGGAATCCACGGCCCCTCAAGATGTGCCTTGAGCAAAAATGCCAAAGAGAACCATCGCCACCTCTTCATAGAGACTGCTCTTGAAGAGATCAGAGAAAGAACTACACTTCCAAAGACATGGAGAGAGATGTTCACAGACTGGGAAAAACTATATTGAGGCAATTTCACCAATAAAAACATTCTTAAACGGGCATGGCAAGCTCTCCCAAGGTATCTATGCTGGAAAGTCTGGCTTGCAAAGAATAAGATCATTTTTGAACCAGAAAATATGATGCCCAGATGTACTGCAACTAAGGCTATTGATCTTATGAGTGAGACAATCATAAGCAGGTGCATATCAAAAACCAATGTCGGCTCTGCTGGAGCAGGAAGAACGGAACTGGATTAGCAAACTTTGAATGCACCAGATCCCCTCTTCCTCTCAAATCATGCATAAACCAAACCAAGGATCAAACTGGCAGCTTCGCTTGCAGGAGGAGCAAATGGTACGATGGAAGCTCTCTCTTAGGAAGCACACTCTCTTCTTTGATGGAGCCTCAAAGGGAAATCCAGGTGTGGCGGTTGTGGGGAGGTTGAGGGGGGGGGTGCTCATTGACCCCAGAGGAACTCAAGAACTTTATTACGAATGGGGACTAGTAGAATGCCTGGACCCTAATCGGATTAAAAAAATCGTGGTCATAGGGGACGCGGCCATAGTCAATAGAATATTTTTATTTTGAGAAATACTTCTTATATTTACAAGGCCATATTTACAATCAGAAATAGTCGTTAGACTTATGAAAGGACTAAATCAGTCCACCAATGAATACATTAGAAGATTAATAAAGAGAGCTCAACTTAAAGCTAGCAGATTCGAAGAAGTATGCTACTATCATGTAGTCGAGGACTTCAATAAGGAGGCAGACAAACAAGCTAACTTGGATTCGAGGCTATGCAAAGGCATATTAGAAAAGAATGGCGGAGAGAATCTCCACCCAATTCCTTAACCCAATGTTTTTTGTGAAGCACAGCATGAACTCGATGAATCAACTTCTCCGCTATGAATTTCACGAGACAGCCAAGCACATCATGAATATGATAGGATACACAGTACCATCCCATGCTCATTCATATAATGAACGTCAGCGTTATCAACAGAGAAGGGGCTTGTTGTGGACTGAAGGTGGGATTATGATTTCGGCAATGGTTTTTACTGAGCTGGGAGACTACGTTTCTCTTGGTTCCTTGGATGCAGTGAGGCAACAAATCTTTGGAGTGCTCTCTCAGTTCTTCTTCAGTCTGGATCTCATCTTAACCATTCCAGAATCAACCCTCCCAGTAATTTAAGCAGCATGGATGGACATCGGAACCTGTACGCGGAGATAAGAGATCTCGAGAGGACTCTCAGGTGACATGAGGACCTCATCTCAGCCAACCAAACATCAATCTTTCCAGTGACAGTTCGAGTCCATGAAAATGAGGCAAACAACAGCAGCCAGAATGTCCTGTTGATGAACACTGTCCAGCAACAGCAGCAGCAAATTCAGCACCAAGCTCAGATTATCCAGGCCTTGGAGGAAAACTATAAACTTCTAAGGAGGCAGCTGACACTACAAAGCATGGGAGCCCATTCCACAGCTTCCAACATCTGCCACTCAGCTAGTTCATCCCTGGGGACCTTTGAGGAAGAAGAGATGGTCAAGCAAAGCAATGCAGACATGGATATCGAGGAATTTCAGCCAATCCCAGCCCAGCACTCTGATGCAGGTAGCAACTCTGTTTTTAGATAGGCCTCTTTCCTAGTAGTTAATGCTCTGCAAAAGAGTTTATATTCTAGGTGTTTTTACAGAATTTACACTAGCAAAGTAATAGGTGAATCCTCTGCGCAGGATAGTACTAACAATTTTGAAAAAATGGTGGACTATGGATGGCTTACACTCTGCTCTCGGACTCTGCTCTGCACTCTTAATCTATCAGTTTTTTGCCTCCTGAAGGCAATTTTTTGAACATAAAATTTGCCCGTTCCTGTTTATATATATATATAAGAGAGAGAGAGAGAGAGATTTGATATGTAAACCTAATTTAAAAAAAGTTATATAAAGAAATTAAAAGAGAGATGAAATTTTTACATAACAGAAATACTTTAAAGTTTAGATATGATATTTACATATAAATTTTGTTACAATGCAAATATAAATATCTTAACAATAATAAAATTTGTATTTTTACATATCCATATTTGCATAAGTTGTGAATTCTAAGTTTTATAGAGTTGAGTGAGACTATAGCCAACTGAGATCCTAAATCATCAAAAAAATTACATTTCAAAATATTCGATCCCTCTTGGTGCTTTAATAGATCTGGGGTTAAAATGGATCTACGCTGGTTTATTATATAATTCTAATATTAGGGAGCAGTGAATAATAGCAGAAAGCTTATTTTATCTATATGCAATCTTTCACATGTATCATTCAACAATGACACAAATTTTCTAATAGAGAGCAGATTCTTACCTCTTTCAGGATTGTCAAGGGTGTCTCAGTTTTCATCTCTTTAACACGGAGACCTTCTCCCACCCAAGACTTGAAACCTCCTTGAATTCGATATGATCTCTGTATGATCAGTAACTTCTCTTAAACGGTTTACTTCGGCAATAGAGAAGCAAAACTAATGAACCTTGGATCAATGCCAGAGATGACATCTATTCGCTCTCAGGCATTCAAAACCAGAAAAATAAATTAAAATCATAATATCTACAAGAATTCATATTGATAACATTCTCTAGACTGAGATACATATGACAACTGTCAGCAGTAACAAGCAAATGCATATCCCTCACTGTCAATTGCGTATAGAGTCTATACCCTGATTCCAAGCTTCCTCAAAGCTCTAGCAACCTTTTTGGATTGAAGACCATTTGCATCCATAATGATCACCTTTGTATCACCCTATTACAGTTCAAATATATATCTGGAAATGAGTTTATTGAGCAATGTCTAAAGAGATGAAATATAGTATACTGGAAACTAGATGATTGACATGTATAATATACCACACTCGATCCATTCACAATCTCAGTCAAGCTCGCTGAAGAGAGCATACATTGACAATTTTCAAGTTTTTGATGACAGCTGCAGTCAAGACATCATCAATTTCATTTGCATTCTTCAGTAACTTCTTTATAGAACCTTCTACCTGACAAAATAAGATAGCTATATGTTAACCAACCATCTTCGGAAATTATAAGAATTTATATCTGCACTTAACACAAATATAACTAATCAAAGTGCATATTTAGCTCATACTAAACATATTGACAGGAAACAAAGATAATATAAGGAATTCTCTCATCTTGAGAACGTGGATTATTTTAATGAAACTATTCAAACAAGTATATTATATTATCAAAGCCTGGATAACTGGCCTAGATGATTACTCAATACCTCTAAATTACATCCATTAACTAAAATTCCCTGATACATGTAAATTCAAACCAGTGATCAGTGAAAGCTTGATTTTAGAGTATGCCCTCCCGTTGTGGAACTTCCTAGTAACCATTCAATGTTTGAATGCTAAGAATGTTGGTACTGATCCTAGGCCCATGATTTTTCTCTATTAGATGAGTCCGAAATTAATTCCTTTTATTTAATATTCAGTGTCGGCCTATGATATTGGTCATTAAATCTTTACATTACTGTTAAATACATTTCAATCATCCATGAACCTAAAAGTTTAAAACCCCTCTTTTTTTTTTAACAGAAACGGTTTAGGAGCTTTGTATTAAATAAAAACGAGATTACAAAGATCTGGGGAAGGACTGTTCCCATAATAAAACTGCATCCAACACTGCTTGTTCGTCCTTTACAATTCTGTATCTTCTATGAAATTTACCTAATCTATGGATACTATAGCTCCGAACATACTGTCCGAGAAGGAAGAGGCAAAAACAAAACATTCTGCAGAAGATAAATTATCCTATAATGCTGAAAACCTGAAGAGGTGCTAATGAAGTTGAGGTTTTACCCAAAACTGCTCCTAGACTAAAACTATGCAGAACAACGAAGCATGACCAAAGGGGACCCATTATAAAAACCAAAAAAACCAGAGGTGCCGAGGAAGACAGACGAATGAGGTCCTATTATTTGAGGATGCTTCCAGCCGAGGGATCCACCAATCCATCTTTCTTTTTGCCGTTGCTTGCATGCGTTTCCAGAGAGTTGTGACCAAATTCTGTTCTCACAACATCTAATTTTTCATCCAACTCGAGCACCTGTGTGCTGACTGCATCAATTTTGGAGTCCAGTTTTTCAATACCATAGCCAACATTTTCAACTTTGTCTGCCAAAATGGCTGCCCTTCCATTCGCCTGACTGCTACTCGCACGAATTTCAGTATGCGTGGCTTGAGCTAAGGAGAAGAGGTGAGTAATGGCCCTCTTAAATTCCAAGTTCTCGCTAGTGAGAATATGGACCTGGTCTTCCAAGTCTTTCATACTTTCATCCTCCCTGACTCGTTGCCTTTTGTAGACCTGCTGTGTACAAAAACCGCTGCACTCACCCTTCGTCGGTGAAGAGACCAGAAACTTGTCGCTTCCAGGAAATCGACCTGACAATGAATTTGAGGGTGCTCCATGCCCCCTTTTCTCACATGGCATACTTTGTCCATATCCCAACTGGGATTTGGGATGGACTTCCCACACCGCGAGCACTGAGACAAGGGAGACGAGTCGCCATCCAGAAACTTAGACAAGTTATGAAAACTCATATTGCTTACAGACCATTGCAGGGAACTCTCCAGAAGCCAAACAGAGACGAGATAATGGTTAGTACCTCTCCAAGCATGCGAATTAAGAGAAGCACATGGCTTGCTGCCCACCAGGCTGTATTCCCGCATGCAGACCACTTGTCTCATGCTTGAAAACTATCCCTCAGCAATTAATGTAGCATGGGGGGATTCTCATAACGCTGGTCATAAATTATGGACATCAAAACACGACCGCTTAGGATAGGAAATGGAATTGTGATGGTGTATAAAATGTTTTTAGAGCCAAAAACAACCTGGGCATGGTCAGCAATGCATTTCAAGGAGCTTCGATGAGCATTGTCACTTAAATGGGACTCAGAATTATGGAATCCAGCTGCTTTCCACAACATCTTGGTTGCTAACTAGAATCCCACAGTTTAGGCCTACTCCAGAGTTTGCCATGATATCCGTATGCTCGTTGTTGGCTCTCAACACATGCTAGAAGCTATGTTTTAAAAATAGGTGAAATTTGAATCGGAATCGGCCGATTCATCGATTTAAGGCCAGACCGGTTCAAACCAGTCTCCAAATCGAATCGGAGGACCGGTTCGGTACTGAACCGGTCCAGTCCACCGATTTTCAACAAAAATTGGCCGGTCTTTTGGTTTAGGCCCGTGGGCCATTAAAAAATGGTTTTTTTAATTTTTAACCTATATCCCCATGGTGCAGTAGTACTTGGTGATATTACTGGTAATGTTAAATTCCTAAAGTAAAAGTGACATTCTCCTTATCTTTTATTTTCCATCCTTTTACTTAAATTTTTAACATTACCATTAATTGTTTCAGGATATTTGAGAGTGGTTCCAACCTCATCAGACTTCATATGCAAAAAGTAGATTTTTAGATCCCATTCAAAATTCAGCAGACTTAATAGTTTTCAAGATTTTAGGATTGCAAGGTTTCCACCAGATTCTATCATGTATGAGGGTATGGAATTGGCATTTAATCAAGCACATCAACCCCTATATGTACATTGATGTTGGTGGTGTTGATTGTTGATTTCCTCTGTCATGACCTTAATAAAAATGTACTCTTCACTCATGCAAAATCATTTATCAAGCATGGGAAGCTTTTTCTACATTATTTTGGCAATTGGATTAGGAAGTTTCATCAAAATTGTAGTGTGTTGAGTCGTTGACTAATGTCCTTGGAGGATCAACTCTGAAATTCGAGTTGGAGGCAAGGGCTAGAGACTAGAGGAGGGAGGCATAGGGTGCTATTGATGAATAGGATCCCAATATAGGCAATGATTCATTGACATGCATGATTGATGATTTATATATCACATTCATTTTTGTAAATGTCTTTGCTAATTTATTAATTTCATATATATATATATATATATATATATATATATATTGCATTTCCTCATTTCCAAAATTTTGGGGGATCACGTTTCCCCTGTTTCGAAGTTTCCCCATTTTGTCCTCGTTTCCCCCGTTTCATGCAACTTAGGTTGAAGCTGTTCAAACCCTTGTACAACAATTTTGAAGCAAACATGTGCCTGTTATGACCTTTGCAGCAGTAAAAAGCTATGTTGCACAAGTTTCCGGAACGCGGGAACGTAGGGAACGCGGGTACGAGTACCGGACACGTCTATAAGTTTCCCCCAAATTTGCAAGAAACGGCAAGTTGGGAACAACAATAATATATATTAAAAAATTTAAAAATAAAATAATTTAAAAAACATGAGAACCAAATGACTTAGCACAAACCAGATGACTTAGCTTATTTCTTATATTACGGTTGTAACTAGAACATCTTAGCAGATGGAAATGGTAACAAAATCAAGATTACCATCCACGTCATTGATTATATAAGGCATAATCTTTCTAAAGTGGAAACTTTTAGAAGTTATAGTCCCTGTATTTGTGGCTATATGCATAGAGTAAGTTTTCAGTTTTGTGTCAACTATGATTAAAATGTATTAGAATATTATATGTTTACAACACATTCTATGCTAGGGTATTTGCAAAGGCGTATAAATAATCAAATTTAAATTATTATAAAATAGAAATCAAGATCTTATTGGGACTGTAGGAAAGGAATGTAGATCTTATTTACTTGAGCTTTTCTAATCTCCTGAGGATGGTCCCGGATTTGGGACTGAAACATTGAGAATCTGTTTCAATTTAACACAGTTTCCAGCCTTTTTTGAAAAACTTGAAAGTAGCCAAGGAGACCTCTCCATTGTAACTGTTTCACTGCAAATTACACCTCCAATTTTGTCCTCACTGAGTGCCTAAATAAGGGCTGACAGAAGTTCTGAATTTGCCATTTGTGTTCAGAGTCTTTCACAAACTGACAGATTCCAATGGACGCACATTCTTTGCTATTTTACCTCTGATGAAGAAGGCCGACAGTAAGCATAATACTACCATCAAATTTGACGATCACATCAATAAACTGTTTCCCTCCATTTGAATATTGCACAAGAAATCTGAAACGAGGGAATCCTTAATCCATTGAACCGATCTACTGTTCCACAATGATGCACAGACTGCTGATTTAAACCCAAAATGCAACCTCAAACTCTAGCACTTTCTCCCGCTCCAGAAGACTGTTTCAGCACGGAAAGTTGCTTCATGCCGTAGTAGCATAATTCGGCCATATTGGTATTTCATGTACGGAAATTCGGAACAAATTCGAATTCATCGAATATCAGTGTAGGTGTAAAACGGATACAGATTCTTACTAGTGGACAATTAAATTTTGAAAACCAATTTAAAAAAAACAAACTTCAATTATTTAAACACTATAAAACAGAAATACCATCCAATTTCATACTTTCTTACTAAAATAATTATTAATAACTAGTTGCCCTCTCTCACACTCACCATATCCCAGGTTGTTGAGATTTTATATTTTTGTTTTTTATTTTTTAAATATATGTTTGATTTTATTATATAAATGTCTATGTACATTTATGGTATATTTGTGAATATTTGATTAAAAGTATTATATATAAGCAGTCTACTTCCGTATTTTATTCATACTAGATTTTTGTATTACATATTTTTTCCATATCGAATCATATTCTTATCCATATTCATACTCGAATTATGCTACTATGCTTCATGCTATGCACGGATGGCCTATTTGCACCTTTGGCTATTCGAGCAGACAGTGTTCACCCCATAACATGCTGTAATGATGGGTTTTACTGCCCACAAAAGTGAAATCTGATACAAAACAGTGGGCTGCTACCTCTCCAAAGGCTGCTGTCTGGGATAAAGCTTGAAGCTGCCAGTTAATGCTATCATCAACACTTCATTGCTCCATCTAACACCGGAATAAAACAGTTTAGATTTGATTAGAGGAATAGTTGCACAAAACCAGGATAAAAAATCAGTGCACACTGCTACGAAGTGCTTTTCAGTTCATCTGAATTGAGTTGTAGGCTTGTAGCAATGACAAGCACCCCACAAAACTGCTGTTTTGTCCATAAATCTTTGTCACTTCAACCTCGGGTAAGCATCCATCAATACGCCCAGAACTCAAAAGGGATGGGTTTCGCTGCTTTGTTGCCCAGAATTGTGAATAGTAAACTGCTCTCTGCTGTTTGAAGCTCAAAATAGTTCTAAGTCAGCCCAGAATTCCTCTGAAAATTATGTGGACACCCTATACAAATAGGGGGGTAACAGACTCTCAGCTACTTCTCTAGGATCAATGCTCCTATCCTTGATTTGTTTCAATTGAGACTCGGAAACATTATAGGTTGTACCCATAACAGCATTTACACTATCAAAAGGTTCACCTTACAAAGCTTAAGGAGTTATCTTGACTAGACCAACTACTACTTCCACCCAAGTTTTGGCTAATAATTGGTTAATGAATCCTTGAGTTCTAGGACATAATCTTGGGTCATGATCTTCATGACAAGTAACACACCAATAAGACCATCTTTCCACGCCCTTCTAAGCGGAACCAAACCTAATAACAATATTTAAAATCCATCGTGTGTAAGATCCTGCCACATTCTTATGGAGAGTGTTCCACCATGTCAAAGTTTCCCCTTTTAGAGTAAACGCTACTCATGTCACCGCATTCGCCGATTTTCACTCTTGAAAATCGAAATTCGCCGTATTTAATGGGAGCACGAATTTCAATGGTTAAGTTCGCCGATTTTTATCCTTTACATTTAACACTAGATCGCTAGCCCACGCGAAATTTCATAGCCGCCTCGCAGCTGCACCTGCCGTCGCTAATCACGCGAAATTTCATAGCCGCCTCGCAGCTGCACCTGCCGTTCGAGTTTAAGCTTCGCCCGACGCCCTAGACATGAAATGCAGCACAGTCGACGCCGGACGGTCATGCTCTCTCCATTCAGCACTTGAAAGTCGACTCGAAACCTCCAAACCATTCGAGGGTTCGTGACAAACTGGTTCGGGGGCCATGGCAGACCGGTGTTTAAAATGGAGGATTTGCGTTTGTGTCAAAAAATTCTCTTTAGGGCCAGGTCCAGGCAAACCGGTGTTTGTTCTTTAGGTTTAACAGTGAACTAGGTTTGTATTTTATTCAATTATTTTATTATTTTTTGGTTCATTTATTTTATTGTTTCTAGGTTCATTAACATTCTATTGTTTTATGTGAATTATAATAATGTTACTAATCTTATTCTTAATGCTGTTGTTATTATTATTATTATTGATATAAAAATACATAATTAATATTTATGCATATATGTTAACTTTATTACTAATATTATATATGTTATTATTAATATTAGGATTATACTGAGCTAATATAAATACTAGGATTTTTAGAACTAATACTAATTTAAGCATAACTAATACTAATACTAAAATTACTAGAAAATATTAAATATTAATACTAAAAAATTTCATATATATATATTTTTATTTAATTTTATAGACTCTCGAATTTAATACTGAATTTTATCAGCAAAATTTTTATTGCGGAAACTTCACAGTCGTTGAACTCGAACACGAATTCGAACCAGGTGACTTAAGGCGGGCTCACCGTATAAGGCCTTAACAGCTTGAGGCTAATTACATTAAATAGCTAGTTTCAATATATTAAGTGTATATAGACAATTTGCTAATTTTTTCAAAACAGGGCATGCAAAGAACAAGCACAGGGTGTGGCATACGCCACCCCCTTTTCTTGTATTGTATGTTGTAGTCCAATAAATCATATCTTTTACAACAAAAGAAAACAAAAGATAAATATGACCATGTTCAACCAAGAATTACGGTTTATATTTAGATGTTCCTTTGGAATTTGCATTTTGATTTTTTAATATAGATATCTTGAAAGACCATAGATGACTGCTTTTTTGAAAATAGATAATCAAGTTCAAACAACATCCATTAAGAAGTTCTTAGTTTCTTATGGTTGTAAGACTCTTATCGAATAATTTTGTATGTTGAATTTGTTCACAAGGGTTTTGAAGTTTCGAACTAAGGATTTGTGGATTGTCTTTTTAATTTCTAGTACCTGCACAAAAAAAATTGTAGACACTCCACACTACATTAATTTACCAGCTAAGGGCTGATTTCTGTGTAAAATGTAATTCATTTGAGTTTTCTGGAATCTATAGTTCAGTAAGAGCTGTCTATGACACCTCCAATAAGGAAATTTTAATAAGAGATTTAACAACAGACCTCTGGTAATTCTAGTCCTGCAAATTTGAATCTTGCTCCCCTTCGTAGATCCGGTATGCCGTCACTTTCTTTCAGAACCTTCAAGAATAATATGATGTCAATTAATATAAAAGTACAAGACAAAATTGATGAAACTTGCACTATGTAGAATTATAAACTAGGAAACTTTGTGGCCTACTGTCTACATTCAGATAGAATATGTTCCATTCCGTTTAACCAGATGTACTTTCAGAAATTGGTGAGATTTATACTTACATGCAATGCAAATGGGAGGACCTCATGATGCAAGCTTTTAATGCCTTCTCAATCTAGAATTGTGTATACTATGGACCTCTGTTACAAACATCACCAATATATTGGCAACATCCCGATATATCGCAATGCTAACCCTCCGGCGATATATCGGGAATATATCGGCCGATATTTTCCCCGATTTTTTCCCGATTTTTTGGCGATTTTTTTGAATATATGGCGATTTTCTGCCTTTTTTTTGCTCATTTGCCGTGTTTTGAAAAAAAAAATTGTCTTGCCCATAAAAAATGTTGCCGTCTTCATTAGTAATTGGTCATATTAAATGGTAATATTAAATTCTTAAAGTCAAAGTGACATTCTCCTTATCTTTCATTTTCTATCCTTTTACTTAAATTTTTAACATTACCATTAATTGTTTCGGGATGTTTGAGAGTGGTTCCAACCTAATCCGGACTTCATATGCAAAAAGTAGAGTTTTAGATCCCATTCAGAATTCAACAGACTTAATAGTTTTTCAGGAGTTTAGGATTACAAAGTTTCCACTGGATTTTATCATGTATGAGGGTATGGGATTGGCATTTAATCAGGCACATCAACCCCTCAATGTACCTTGATGTTGGTCGTGTTGATTGTTGAACTCCTTTGTCACGACCTTAATAAAAATTTACTCTTCACTCAAGCAAAATCACTTATTAAGCATGGGAAGTTTTTTCTACCTTATTTTAATGATTGGATTAGGAAGTTCCATCAAAATTGTAAGGTGTTCAGTTGTTGACTAATGTCCTTGGAGGATCAACTTTGAGATTTAAGGTAGAGGCAAGGTGCCAAGGACTAGAGCCTAGAGGAGGGAGGCATAGGGTGTTATTGATGAATAGGATCCCAATATAGGCAATGATTCGCCGACATGTATTATTTATGGTTTATGTTTCACATTTATTTTTTAAATGTCCTTGCTCATTTATTAATTAAAAATATGCATATACATACATAGCGATTTAAAATATACTTAGAGTCCACTACAACCCCCATGATCGCTAGGGCCTTCTAGCTCTAGAGGCAAAGCCATTACTAGAGCAATTACCTTTGCTTGTAAAAGTGGTAGAGGGAATCAATTGTTTATTTACTTGATTTCATTGTATATAAGATACATTGATTGTATTTTTTTGGTGATTTAATAGTCGGGGACTCAGGATCCTGGACATGATTCATTTTTTATGTGTGATCTATCACTAGATGTCTTATACATCTTATATATCGGTTTTCTTTCCATATTCATGTGGTAATGTGTTTATTTGATGTTCTTGTTGCTTTAGATGTTTAGAAAATTGAAAAAAAATGAATATTTTTGTATTTTTTTAAGTCTGCCGATATATTGCCGATGTTTGCCAACACTTTCGCCGATAAATCCAATAATTTCTTTTTGGACCCTCGGCGATATATTTGCCGACACGATATTTGTAACACTGCTATGCACTAATAAAGTCAAACTAAACGCAAGCCAAAATTTTGAGAAAAAGTCTGACACCCTCAATAGCATAACCTGTTTAAGAATAATGATATTACCTTTCTCAGTAAATTTTCAATTACATATATCAGAAAGAAAATCCGCCCATTCCATGTTTAAGGAGACAAAAATATTAGTTCATAATCATTCCAGCACATTTTTGGAATTAGAATAACAGTCTTTGTTTCTAAACCTGTGCTGCCAGTGGAGTGGTTCCCAGGCTTAGGAGACATGTCTCTTCATCTCCCCATCCCGGAGAAGTGTCCCTGTCTCGAAAACATGTCTCTCCATTTTGGGGGAAGCATCCCATGTAATGGATGCAGGAAGGCACCCCTGACTAAACTCAAGGGATGTTCCTTTGAAACAATCTAAAATGATGATTTGTACGACCTAATCCCATGCCTAGTATTTTCATTTTTAAGGTCCAATCCATGTCCTCAATGTCCAACAATCTAATTTAACTTTTAAGATCTGATTTTTATTTTCCATGCTATCTGGTCTACTACACGAATTTGTCCAGGAAGTTATCCTAAGAGTCTGACAGTGACCTACATATTTCATGCCCAACTAGCTGATATAGACGTTTAGTCTGTCAATATTTTATGTCAAGTACCAGTAGCCATACAAAGGTCAGATTTGTGTTTTCCACCTGTTACAGAAATCCTACCTGTCTGTCTAGTGCCAAAATATAGACTTTACACCTACTAGCTTTTCTCAATATTCATCTAGTGCCAAAACAGACTATACACATACTAACTTTCCTCAAGTTTCATATCTCCCATAACTGTGTAGTATATACCCTTCCCCAAGTTTCGCCAGAGCCAGATAAATTGCAATGTTGTTGTTCAATGGTATAAAGTTTGGTTTTACAGCTCAGATCACAGGTTTTTATGTTTTAAGTTTTCACTGTTTTACATCAATTTTATTTCTGTTTTTTTTCAAATACATCACCTATTTACATAAAAATATTTACAAACAGCAAATCAAGAGGTGGAAAGGTGATGGAACTTATATCCTCTCCCGTCAGACTACTATTGCTTGAGCATCTTTTATCAATAAGGCACCATTGGCCAACAACTGGTGACGTACCTTGTCACCCCACTAAAAATGCAGGAACCATTAACAGTTTCATGAGCTTTCCTCTCTCACCGAGCAAAGCAGATGTTTGGAGTTCAGTAGTGATTACAAGTTGCAGGAGCTTTGGAAGCCATGCACCTTATTCTATCTCAACTATGCACCATTCAACATCTGAAGTCAAGACCAAATGTTGAAGCCAAGGCCCAAGACTTATGGAAGAAGGAAGCAATCTCTAGAAGATGAATACCCTACTTCATGGGGTAGCTATAGCATGACATATGGCAAAACAAAACTAAAAAGAGAAAAATGCCCTACATTGGAGAAAGCTCGAAGCAAGGTACATGGAAAGAAAAAAGCTAATGGAGGAACATTTTGCTTGGAATGGTGCCATGTGGCACTAGAAAGTGTCTCTATGGTCAAAGAAGGCCCATTGGGGGCATTACACATGCTTCATTAGCATTGTAGCCACAAAAGAAGGCAATAAATGGCCTTAATGGAGGAGCGCTTAAGCAAAAAGAAGGACAAATTCTGATGTATTTGATGATGATGAGGTCAGCCCTAATAGAAGGGCTCCAAATAATTAAAAAAACAATAAAAGACAATTCATAAACATAAGTTTAAGTTATGGAGAGGTCAGCCCTAGCAAAAGGTCAATAATTAAATATAATCTTAAGTTTTCAACAGGTCAACTCAGAGACACTAAAGAAAAAGAAGTATAAGTTGAAACTCAATGAAAGAATAGAGTCATTGATGAGTGCTTGGATGAAGGAAAGGGGGTGCACTAGGGCAGTTTAGATGCTTTGGAAGGTGCACCCTAGCCTTAAGAGGCTATCACATAGCTCTTGAGTTGATTTATCAAAAACCCTAAAGGGAATGCATGAGGAGCGCCCTAATTAGGGCTCATTCAAGGAAGAAACCTATAAATAATAAGAGATTAATGGCTAAAGAGGCATGGTTAGATTTGTGGGAGTTACCCTCCAAGTTTAGTTGAAGATCATTTGGGAGTAATAAGTTAAGGGACAAGTTCAATGTGAGGTTTTCCATGTCTTTTTCCTTTTCGTGGATGACTAGAGTTTTTTAGAAGGATCACCATTGATTTTGCTGCTGCAATAATATTTGAAGAAGGGCAGTCTTGCTCCAATAAGAAGACGTTAGGGTTGAGGGGAAACTCTCCCTAACTTTTGATGTAATCTTAGATAATTGAAGGAGTTTGCTACTTTGAAAGGCTCGAATGCTTGAAATTTTGCCAGAGTTTCTACTTACCTGTTCACCAAAATACAAAAATCAGCAAGCTAATTTATTCGAAATATGATGGGCTAGTTAAATAAAACATAAAAAATTTACCTACTTAGTACTTGGTAAAAATTGGAAAAATTCACAAGTGCAAGCACTAGCTAGAACAAGCCTAGATCTAAGATTAAAATTATACTTTAAGCACTTTTTAGATCTAGCTAATGCATGCAAAAATAAGATAGATATATGAATAAACTTTTTAGATCGGATCTACTCATTAAGCATGAAAATAAAGTAACCAGTAGAGAGATAGAGTTTGATTTTGAGAGATGAATGAAGAAACTCAAGCTCAAGCTTGAACTTTTATGAAAAACCCAAAGGTGCCTACGGGAAACAATAGCATTAGATCCAAAAATGTACTGAAGGTAGGAGAGGATGCAGCGGAGCTCAACTCCTCCTTCGAATAGGTAGCATGCATAGCTACAATAGACCTTGCACAAGAGAGATTAAATCTAGCATGATTTATTAAAAGAAACTAAGAGAGCATAAGTATATCCAACTACAGTCTACCACTCCTATATCTCTAATAACAAATCATAAGCAAGCAAATTGTAACTACAAATGCTTCCTCTATGGGCTGGTAACACCCTTCAAAGGTAGATAAATCCACAACTTATAACAAAGAAACTATAACATGCATAATATCACCTCAGTGTGTAAGCACATCATTCACCACAATGGACAGTTGCATAGCACGAACCTCCAAAGTCTTCAAACTTTATTCAACAGATAAACAACAAATATTACAGGAGCAGAGGTTCCACACATCCATCCTAAACAATGGAGTGTGACCCTGCTTAAATAGCCAAAGCTAGAGGGGGGGCGCATCTGGCCAACTGAAGATGACAGGGACACACTTGAGCTGAAGACGAGTTGATTGAGAAAATTGAGGGATAGCTTGGAGTTTAAACTCAAGAGTGAGGCGCCACCTCACAAGAGGTGCACCCCCTCTACCTTGGGATGCTCATCCCATCAACCAAAAGTCGCCACACTGACTAATGCGCCCTCATGATGAAGAAGTGCACCCTCTCAAACCTTAGTGAACTTGCCCTTCTAGAGATATGATTGATCTGAGCCTCGGTTAACTAGATTTAGCCCCCAGTTAACTCCCTTTGATGTTTAGTTAACTCAGTTTGACTCCAAACATGCCTGGGACAAACTTCCATTGATTTAGGAAATGACACTTTTGTCTTTTTTGCCCATTTATTTGGTCCTTTTGGCCTTTTTGAGAGAAAAATTAATTTAAGTGATAAATAATCACTCAAATTAATTCCAAAGTGGGTTTAGGGGTGTTACCACCTGAGTTGCACTCAATTGGACTTTCAAGCAAGCGTGTCAGGGATGAACATGTTACATGTTCTTTTTTAGCAATACTGAAGTTCATCAGGACATAATTGGGCCCTTTTTTAAACTTTTTTGCGTGTCCATACCCCCATGGAGAATTGTAATAAGTTGGTCTAAGCATGGTCTTTTCTGTAACAAGCTTGGCTTACCTTAGGTTTATCTGTCGAGGGGATACTCTAGAGTGTTTTTTCCTTAGGAATTATGCATTGCGCTTCAGTGACGTATAATTCCTGAGTTTTTCACTCACACCTCCAAAGTTGGAATATTCACCTTGGTGGTCAAACCTTGGGAGGTTATTAAAGCCTACGTGTCTATGTATTTTTTCATGATAGCCATCAATAATGAGTCATATGGACACATACTAGGTCCCCTAGGAGTTTGAGTCAATTCCGAGAAAAATAATTTTTTCTGCAAAATTAGCCCATTTTTATGGTTTAATTGAAAATTTTCAAATTGTAATAAAAGTGCGATCCGGAAGCGGAATTTGGCGCTTGGATGCTCGTTTTCATGCTCAGAACGTCCTCCTTATCCTAGGACCCAAACTTCCTATGTTTCGAGTGATTAAATTATCGCGTGGAGCATTTTTTCTTATCGGGCCTACAGAATGGCATATAAATGTTAATGGTGCGACAAAATGACACTAAATAAAAATATATATAAAAAAAAAGCAATTAACATGTGCCAAAATGAGTTGGCATCTTATGTCTTATGGTGGGCGATTATACTCCTAAATTAAAGAGTCACATTTGGTTTTATTTAGAATTCAAAGTTTGAAAGTTTAAATTGGAGATGCGCCCCTCTCATGTGGGTGTCTTCCCCACGTGGGAGCTCTCTTTTGGAGTGTGATGAAACCAAAGTGAGGGCACCTACCATCTTAATGAGGTGGCGCATCCTCATATGGTCAAAGTTCAAATCAAGGATCAATCCATCATTCAAGGATTTGAACCATGAGTCGAACTCCCTCTTCACCATGCGCCCCTCCCTTGATTGATGCGCCCCCCTCATGCATGAGATTCTTATTTAAGAGAGCCATCTCTTCCATTGTAAAGATCAGAAGGTCGAACCTCTGCTTGCTATTGTAATATTTTTCATTGAGTTAATAAGAGGCTTTGGAGGCTACTCTGGTGTTGCCTGCGGTGTTGGATGTTCCATACTTTGCTAATATGAGGTAATCTATACCATTGTTGCATGCTAGTAATTGTTGGGATTCATTTTTCTTTGAAGGGAAAGTATTTTCATAAAGAATAGTAAGTAGTGCTTTACAGATTACTCACTATTGTTAATGATACTAGAATGCTAGAGGTAGTAAGATTTCTTGCTTGAATCTATTATGTCTCATGTTTTCTTTTAGTCATTCACACAAATGCTCTTAATCCCCTTTGCTAGTGTTGTATTGATCTTGCAGGTTGCTTAGGATGGAAGAGTGGATGAGCATGTTAGCTCTTCTTTTCATTCAGTAGATCTAAACAAAGAGATCAATCCCATCGGCGCATCAGGAAGCAGACTCCATAGCCCATCTTCAGTGCTCACCCCCCATGGGTTCATAACTTCTCGATCCAATTTCTCTCATCTCTTCTGGTTACTGGTTTTATTTCTTATTTAGATCTTGATTCAAAAGTTTATTTTTAAAGTAGATCTAAATGTTTGCAATCTAAAAGTTATAAAAGGTTTATCTAATATTCTAGATCTAGATGGTTTTTCTTCATTTTTGCAAGTTTTAAATCGTAGATCTAAGAGAGCAAAATAGAAAAAATTTTGAAGTTAAAGTTCTTATCAAGCAAATCTAGTGCTACTGATTTGCTTTCCATCTATTAAAGAGGCAAGCAAAGATCCTAGGAAGGAAAGCTTTTTAGCTTGTCTTACTTAGTTAAATTTGTGTTTTTATTTCACTAGTTTACTTAGAAATTTTTGTAGCAATTTTGTAGTATTGCCAAGAACATTCTTAAAGTGTTTTTGGCCACATTTGATAAAAATAAGCTTGCTGGTTTTTATTGTTTTTTAGCAGGTTTTGAACATTAAAGTAACCAAAATCTAAGATCTAGAGGCTTCTGAGGCCATCTGGAGCATTTTGGGAACCCCCCTCTTTATCCAGTTCATTCTCTTTGAATTTATTGTAAACTTGTTACTCCCAAGTACTTCTTGTTGACCACCAAAACCAACCTGGTGGACATCGATGTACCGTGCACATGTTGAATGTGCCTTGAAGATGAGAAAGAAGTACTTAATGATTTATTCAAGCGAGGCAGCTCTTTTTCTTATCTTCTCTCCATGAAATTTCCGCACCTCTGCGGGGGATTTTGTAAGGATATGTCAGCATGAAGGTCTATTTTTGTGTAACTTAAGTCACCTAAGACTTTATCATTAGGGAATTCCTTTCATCGAGTGTTTTTTCACTTGGATAATTAAAATTCATTTTTAGTGATTTTAATTATTTGAGTTTTTCACTCAAAAATACCTCCAAAGTGGTGAAAGGCGTTCTAGTGATCGAGTCCATGGCATGATTGGAGCCTAGGAATGTTCTATATTACCATGCTAGACATTGTCCAAACTCTTGCGGAATTTCATTAGGTTTTACATAGGATTTTTTAATTTTTTGTCATTAAAAAATGTCCTTCAGCATAAAATGTTGTAATGTAAAAGAGGGTTACTTGGTCCTTTTTGATGTTGTATAGGGGTATGGGTACTCAAGATAAATGGCATGAGACCCCCTACACCCTTGCGCCAAGTTTGAAGTCATCCGGACAAGTCTTGCTATGGTTTTGGACACTTTTGCCCAGGTCAGTCATGGAAATCAGGAAATTGGACAATTAATTAGTAAGGCACATTTTTGTAAAGTGACTATAGTCACTTGGAGAGGGGATATAAAGTTTCCTAAGGTCATAGTATGATCATAAGACAAATTTAAAGGTTAAAGATCACCCCCCAAGCAAATGTTTAGAGTGTGGTGAAGTGCCCACTCTAGGGAATGCACTCTCCTCTCTTTGATTGGTGGAATGAAGGAAAGTCAATGGTGGGGGGCCCACTGTGGTGGTTTCCCCCCCATTTGGCATAGCAAGAAGGTACAAAACATTAAAGGGGGGTCTCCCCCCCTCATTATTTGTTTCTTTCCTAGCAAGTGCGCCCTCCTTGAGCAAGTGCACCCCCCTCTCTCCCATTTGACACTTGGCACGCATGCAAGAGGGGTCTTCTTCCTCTCTTGGGATACTTAAGGAGGCTCTTCCTCCTCTTTGTGGTTAGATTCACTCATGCTCTTGCTCTCTTTCTTCTTTTTGCTCTCTCTTACTCTCTTGCTCTCTTGCTCCCATTCTTATCTAAGAAGAGAGCCATTGTAATTTTCAGCTTTGATATGTTAATGAAGAAAATCTTTGGAGGAAATACTATCCTTGGCTATGTGTATGAGGTAATATTGTTTCATTCGTAGTATCATCTCGCATTTGTGGATCTCAAGCAAAGTTTTTTGCTTGAGAATAGCATTGTGATAGTTTTGTTACATGTTATGTGGGTTATCTTCTTAGCATTTACTGGAAATCATTATTTCTTGATATATTTAGTTAAATGAATGACTTAATCCTTTGGAAAAGTATTTGATAAATTGATTATTGTGACTCCATAGCCAGAGTAGAGACGGCATTGGTTTTGTTGGTTAATTGTTTATTTCTCTCTTGCAATCATCATTAGTTCATTGTAAAAGGTTTTGCTTGTCATTAAAAACATTGCATTATTGCACGTTTGACTCTCATTCGAATTTTTGATATTTTACAACTCCCAAAAAACAACTATAAAAAGAAACTTAGTAAATAGGGACTACCCCCCTTGGCCTTTAGGAGTTGTGGTCTAAACGAAGGAGTTTAGGACCGAGGTAACATTGGGCTCTGTTATCACCTATTTTGTACAAATAGTTGAAACCTTATTGAGCCGCCAGTGTTGGAACACATCAGTGTTCACTTCCAGAGTATCTAGGTTTCAGATTGCAGCAGTTAGCCAATTTTGGCTAGCCGGTTTTTGTTTTTAGTCAATATGACCATGGCCCCTTAGGGGTTTGTAATAAAGTGTGCTAGTAGGATTTTGAGTGGCTCGGTTCCCCATGACTGGATTAAGCAACTAAGGTATTCCAGGGAGTTTTTTCCCTTGTCAATTATACTTTGCCTATAGCCGAGCTATAATCGATGAGGTTTTCTCCCGCTTCCTCCAAAACTGGAATGCCCGATTTTGAAACTTTTAGCCATGGGGGGTTATTAGAGTCCAACTGATGTATATAGGCCTACTAGACACTATTAGAATAGATTGTGGTCATGTCCCAAGTCAATAGGACCCTCAGAAAAAATTTCGAAAAAATTTTACCGAAGGCGTCGGATTTTGGTTTTTAATTTTTTTTTAACTTTTAATAAATTTTTCCATAGTTTAAATGGAAAAATTTCAATTTGTAATATGTCAGTCATCCGGGTCCATTTTCAGAGATTGAAGGCTCAAATCATAAGCCAAAAATCATTCATGATCCCCAGACCAGTTTATCCTAAGTTTCGGATGTCAATTAGGCCTCATAATTAATAATTTCTCAAAAAACCCAGTTACAGAGAAATTATTGATTAAAATAATAAAATTGAATATTTTGGAGATGATCCAAATCTCTCCAAAATAAGTCAATTTGAATAAAATAAAAGGCTATTTGACATGGCACCTGGCATTTAAGATGATTCCAATCAACTGCACTGAGCTTCAGTCAACTCTCCAGTTAGCACAAGAGATTAACTTCAAGAGAATTCGCCCTCCATGCATGCAAACTCGAATTAGTGATGTGGAATGGGTAATAAATGAGTTTTGGTTGGTGATTGAGTTGCATTAAATGGGAGTGGGGGCGCCTTGCCTAGGTGGAGGCCACCTCCCACTCTCAACTACCATGATTGCAATCAAAATGTGGTTAAACTCCCAGCCACCTACTAAACACTCACGCCTTCTCCAAGCTTGCTCACGTCAACTTCCTTAGAGCTCGAGTTTTTCCACATGGCACATGATAGATGGATGGTGATCATTCCAAGAATGGGATGGGGGGAACCTTGCCTAGGTGGAGGCCACCTCCCCATCCATGTAGACTTTGAACTCGAGTTGTTTGGTGATCTTCCACTCCAAGCTCATTGTGACTTGATGTTGATTGGAATTCGACTTCTGTTAGGTGGTATTGGCTCCATTCAAGCCAATTCGAATTAGGGTAGGGTAGCTCTTATGTTTTGCTATATAATGAGGCTCTTCTTCCTCATTCCTCATGGACTTTTGAGCAAAGAAACTCTGGACATTTTGTAAACGATTTTGATTATTAATAAAGTTGAGACTTTGGAGGTCAAAACGTGGAGGCTCTTGGTGGCCATTGCTTCACCTTATAAATGAGGTGATATTGTTTTTGCATTTGTATTTGAGATTATTAAGTTGTAGATCTTGTTTCAAGAGGGCTAACAATCTAGCACAAGCAAACAATGTATCTAGTTCTTTTCGCTTAAATATTCTTGTTTCACATATATTGCCCAAAGCTTAAGGTTCTTCCAGGTACATCTTCACTCCACATAAGGCTAAAGGAGTTTCAAGCTTTCTGAACTCAAAGAAACTAGAGGATCTAGCTCTTCCCATCAAATTTCAACAAAACTTCTACTTTGGTTACTAGATCTACCCATCCAAACTGTGGATTTCCAAGCCTTTTCTTTCTCCAAATTTGAGATCACTACCTAGTTTGCCCTTGTTTTTGGCTTACTTGGTTTTTTGTCCTCTTGTTTGCCTCTTCAAAATCAACTTTTCCTCTATCTACATAACTCTCGTCCTCCTCTTCCTTCTCCCATTTGTCCCCCTCTTCATCCTCTTCCTTCTCCTCTCGTCATCCTCTTCCTTCTCCCATTCGTCCTCCCTTTCATCCTCTTCCTCCTCTTCTCATCTTGTCTTCCCCTTCTTCCCTTCCATCAACCTACAAAAGCATAACAAAAAAGAAGAGTAAGACAGTTTAGTGTTAGAAGTGTTTCATGATTTGGATCTTAATTTTGCTATAGTTCAATCTCTTTTCAAGATCTAAGTGTTGCACTTGTTTATCAAAGTTTGTAGTTTAGATCTTAGTTCTTACATCTAGTTTCAAAGTTTGTTTTTCCACTAACCTCTAATGGGTGCATTGTTGAGATGAGTTAAGCTTGTGTAGATCTTTTGAAAGAGAAGAAAGTTTGGTAAGGACAATACTCAAAGAAGAGCAAAGTTACATTCAAGGAGAAGACTCAAACCAAATCATAGAACCAAAACCAATCTCCTCTTTGTACTAGCTATCAAGGGCTTTCAGGTTTTATTTCACTAAGTTGTTTTTACTTTTCTCAAGAAAGACCTTTCAGGGGTTTAACTCCCAAAGGCAATTGTAATCTGTTAAATAAAGGGCTAAGTGGAGGAGTCCTCCACTTTTTGGGTTTTTCTTCCCCATTTGGGGAAGAGCATTGTGTTTTTGCTAGTTTAGATCTTTTTTGTTTCATGCTTTAGATCAGCTTTTCATTCCATTGTACTCCATTTCCAAGTTTTGACTAGAGTAAGCAAACTTTGGGATTGCATCCCAAAGGCCACATAGCTTTGTGGTAGCTTCTCGTTCGCCATTAGCCTCCTTGCCGAAGTTCCAGCTAGCTGAAAAGTCTCAAGGACTAGTGGTTCTGGTGATCCACCTTGTTCGGAGGTAGATCCCACTTTTAGATTAATTTTGTTTGGTAGAACACTAAGTGTATTTTCAATTTATCTCAAGCATCTTGTTATATCTGGATTGTCATCACTTCACTTTCAGTATTTAAGCTTCATCTTTGTTCTACAAGTTATAATTGCTTCTTTTTATAAAATGAACAAAGTCTCTTGAACTTAGCCAAATCCAGGTCAAGAGCACTCTCTGTCGGAGAGCATTTAGTTGTTGCATTTTCCCTTGCATTAGGCATTTAGATTAATTAAAGTCTCTTGAACTTTGGTCTTAAGACTAGGTCAAGAGCGCTCTCTATCGGAGAGTTGAACTGTGCTCTAAATAATAAAATTTTCCAACTCACACCCCCTCATAATTAATTTATCTTGGTCGATTATCCAACACATGTATGCTCTGCCAACCTGAAAGGGTTGGGCTAGTACTCAGAAAGGTGTTGGATTTGTTAATCTTACAAGTGACAACCTAATAAAATTCTACCCCAACCAACGAATCGGCGTTGCCTTCGAGAGTTACTGAGGAAGTTTCCTGAAACAAATGGTGCTGAAATCCCGCTATCAGACTCAAGGGTGGTCAAGCCAATTGAACACTTACCCTTTTGCAATCTGGGTGGCTTCGACCTATCATCTAAGAGGTTACCAGTACTATTTCCGGACTTTTGATATCCTTGTTCTTAGCCTAATAATCAGACCCCTAAAATCTTTAATTTACCAAGATAAGCTGCAAAACGATCTCACGAACATTTCTCTCGAACACTTGTATCAAGCAACCCAAGCACTCAAGTATTTTCTGACTCCATAAGGCACTGGTCCTTGAATCACAATTTCTTATTTGCTTATTATCAATCTGGAGTACTTGTGTTAAATTTCATATAAAGACTGACTTATATCTGATTCAGTGTATCTCTTATCTTATCTTGCAACGTGGATTGCGTTATCTTGGTATTATTCAAAGTATTATTGTGTCTCTCATCTTCAAAACTCCTAAACAACATCCATCCACATCACTTCATCAAAAAACATTATAAAAACATAAGAGCCTTAGTGAAAATCTTTGTAGGGACTACCCCCCTTGGCTTCGTTAGGAGTTAGCCTAAACGGAGGAGCTGGGATTCAGGTGATAGTACCTGGCTCATTGCTTGCCCCCGAGACCACACCTCTCTTACTTGTAGTGAAGAGATAGCTTTCGAAATATTTCTGTTGCTGGTGTGCAATCTGACGAACAACAGGCTCTTAACTAATAGTTGCCCTCATGAACACACATAGCGGTTGGGAGACTTACCCGCGATCAAGTGTGTTTTAGGCGGCAACAGTTCTGAAGAGCATTGTAAAAAAAAATTTAAACGAGAGCAAGTGGGATAACCAGCGCCCACACCCCATCCCCCCAAGGGATCAATGTCGTCTCATATGACTCATTATTGATGACTAGCATGGTAATATACATAGACACCTAGACTTTAATTGTTAATGTTTTTACTTATAGCAGTATAATAAGCAATAAAAGGACCACTGAAAGAACAACCATGCATAGAAAACAATAGACACAACAGTTTACCTTGGGAAAACCCAAACTCGGGAAAAACCCAGCAACCCTTTCTTACTCTGAGATTTAGTACAATGAAGATAAAAAGTACAATAAGAATAGATGCCCAAGAAATCAGCTACAAAAGTCTTCTAGTACCCAGAGAGTGCGAACTTCTTCACTTGTACGAACTTGCTTGAGTGAATGATGAAATGAGATAGGCAGCACTTCTATTTATACATTACTTTTTGGAAAATTCCCTTACTGGACCGACTTGTCCGTTTGCAATCTAAAAATACATTTAATGTTTTTTTTGCTTCTTTAGGTCGGTTGGGCTAGTGAGGATGCCTCACATAGCTATAACAACAACACTCCCTCTTAGCTAGAGAGGTATCATCACGTTGGAACTCATCAAGCATCATTTGGTCGTCACAACTGGATTCGTACATCTTGGCATCATCTGAACGTCATGAATGAACTGGTACATCTTCTAATCGTCACGGTTGGACTCGTACATCTCTTCGTCATAAGAAAAGGGTCAACATCGTCAATATAGGACGATATCCCATACAGAGATCCAAATATACTCTATATAAGGGTTCTCTCCATACTGGAGAAAGTTCCTCATAGGAACAACAGTCCTAACTGGACTAAGCTCATTATGGTCTACAAGGACCACTTGTCCTAACTAGACTGAACTCCTTTTCGGTCTACAAGGACCGCCTGTCCTAAACAGAGTTCATTATCAGTCTACAAGGACCGCCTGTCCTACCTGGACTATGAGCACTCCCTTTCACGGAAGTACGCAAACTTCACTCTGGAAAGAGGCTTGGTGAGAATGTTTGTAATTTGTTCATCCGTCGGGATATACTGGAGCTGAACTGCTCCTCTTTGTACCATATCTCTAATATAGTGGTACTTGATTTCCACATGCTTTGATCTGTCATGAGATACAGGATTCACTGAAATCTTCACACAGCTTTGATTGTCACAGTGAATCACGGTAGGCTCAAGTGTCTGCCTAAACAATCCTACAAAGAGCTTTCGAAGCCATATTGCTTCTCGTGCTGCCACACTTGCTACAATATACTCTGCTTCTGCAGTTCTCAATGCTACTAAGGATTGCTTCCTACTTAACCATCATTGCAGAACCCAAACTGAAGCAACACCTGGAGGTGCTCTTCCTGTCCACAACACTTCCTTCCCAATTTGAATCTGTATATCCATACAATCTCATGTCACTCCTAGAAGCATATCTCAGTCCATATTTCACAGTGCCATGTAAAATATCTTAGCACATGCTTCACGGCAACCCAATGTACCTGTCTCGGTTCACACATAAACTAACTAAGAGCACTTACTGCAAAGCAGATATCTGGTCTAGTGTTAACTAGATACATCAGTGAACCGATCAACTGTCTGTACATGGTAGGATCCATCAATTCTGACTCGGAAGCTAAGTCACTCAACTTCTCAAGGTTTATTTCCACGGGTGTATTCATGGACTTACAATCCATCATACCAAATCTTTTCAATATATCGATGGTATATTTTCCTTAGCTTAGGAAAATCTCATCCTGTCTCTGCCACACCTCCAAACCTAAGAAGTAATGCATCAAACCAAGATCCTCCATCTCGAACTCAGAGGATAGCATCTTCTTGCACCACTCGGTAAGTTTCTCATCTCCTGTGAGAAACAAATCATCAACATACAGTACTAGTACCAATGGTTTGCCATCCTCAACCTTGTAGTAAAGGTTAGAGTCTGCCTCGCTCTTCAAGAATCCCAAGCTCACCAAGTATCCATCAATCCTGGCATACCATGCTCGTGGTGCCTGCTTGAGGCCATACAGGGCCTTCTTCAGTCTGCACACATGGGATTCCTTCCCATGAATCTCGAAACCCTCTGGATGTTCGATGTAGACTTCTTCCTCAATTACTCCGTTGAGGAAAGCAGTTTTAACTTTTAACATCCATCTGATGTAATTTCCATCCCATAGCTGAAGCTAGAGCTATGATTGATATGATGGTCGTGTATCGTGCAACTAGAGAAAATGGCTTGTCATAATCGACTCCCTCTTTCTGAGAGAAACTTCTAGCCACAAATCTTGCTTTGTGCTTCTCAATGCTCCCATCTGCTATATGCTTAATCTTGTAGATCCACTTGGAAGTCACTACTGACTTCCCTTCCAACTTTCCATATGTCATTCTTAATGATGGATGGCATCTTTCTAAACCTGCTGCCTGGCAGCCTCCTCATAACTAGAAGGATCAGAATCAATAATGTGGGACATCAGTGCTACATATCCTGAATATCTTCGAGGTTTCTTGCTCTCCCTGAATGTGCCTGGGGGAGTAGCATACTTCTCTGCATCCTCTAAAGTCTGTCAAGGCCCAAATAGGCCTCTTCCTGCCAATAGCAAAATATCTAGGAACATATGTGGGCTCTACTGGATCAACTAGATCCATCAGATCTACAGAACCTACTGGATCTGTCGGCTCCCTTTGTCATGAAAGCCATCCCGCCATCTGATCTTGAGATTCAATTCTGAGCATCTTGCTCCCTCTCAAATACTGAGTATCAACGGGATCTTAATCTAGCTAACTATACATCCATCACTTGCTCTTCAGAACAAGTCCCATCATCCTTCTCTTGTAGGCCATAGTCATATGGTCTTTCCCTACAAGTCAGATTTCATCAAATAGTTAGCAACATTGCATAATCACGAGAAATGAAATTATATTTCAATGACAATAGTTCACACAGTCATCTAAGCATCTTAACCAATGCTTCAGCACAACATCCATCCATATGCCGAACATACTTGGTCACTATTTGGATGCCTTCCATCTCTACCAGAACATACTGTCAGGAGCGTGCACTGTTCCAGTATGTCAGCAAAGAGGTTTCATCCTAGACTAGTTCCATCTAGGGTTCATGGAATGTTGTACAGCACTACAGGCTGCTTACTCAACATATGCACAATATGAGCCTACTGCTAGTCAATCTCAATCATATAAACATGCTATATCATAACATGCATAACAAACTTCCTGATTCTAAGAATACATATATGCATACAACTGTTATGAACATTCAGATTGATCTACAAGAGCAATATTGACAAATGATAATCAAAATACTTATCTCTTATTGTTTTGTGTGAGCTCCCTCTTGATCTCTTCCTCCTTGCAGGGATCACTGGATTCCTTAGATCTTTATCTTCTTACTTGGAAGCTAACTGCAACCTGGATCTTCATACAACACTAATGACAATCTCATTATCTAGAGATAATACAGTCATTGCTATACTAGAAGAAGAACTCCTTCCAATGGTCATCATCTTCTGCATTCCTTGACCTCTTTGGTGGAGTTTCTTCATCTACATCAGCTTCAGAGGCATGTTCTTTCCTCTTCTGTGAACTGCATTGATTCTTGTAGTGACCGAACTTTTTGCACTTGTAGCATTGAACCTTTGAGATGTCCATCTTCTTCCTTTGATCGTGATCTAAAATTGATCTTCTGACTTTGTCTTTTCGTCCAAAGTTCCTCTTTCCTTTCTTCTTGGTATATGTAATGAGGGCTTGATCTTCTTCATGAGGGGCTTGTATTTTGCCTCTAACCTCAAGTCTAGTTTCTTCTTGTGTACAGTTTGCCCATAGCCTTTCAAAATTTGGTAGTTCTAATCTTCCTGATATGCTTCGGATGAAGGGTTCCCAAGATTGAGGGAGACCATTCAAAGTCATCATGACCAACTCTCTGTCTGCAATAATTTCACCAATTGTTTCCAATTTATCTTTAATCTATGTGATCTTCATGAAGTATGAAGCTATTGTGTCTGATCTAGACATCTTGATGCTTGAGAGTCGTTGCCTTAGGGCAAGAGCCCTATTAATGTTTGTATTCTCAAACAATTTCTTCAATGTGTCAAACATTGCCTTTGTCATCTCCTTCTGAGAAATTTGAGGAATCAAATGATCCTTAACATAATCTATTAGGATCCTCCTTGTCTTGGCATCATTCTTCTTCCACTGAGTCTTCGTTGATTCTCCTTCGGGTTCTGACACTCCTCCAACAAAATTTAGTAGATCATTTTCTTCTAAATCAATAAGCACTCTAGACTTCCATGAATGGTAATTTGAAGCTCCATCAATCCTATCTTCAACCTTGATGCTTGACATTTTGTCTGGGTAGTAGATCTTCAGTCTGGATCAGAAACCCTAGCAAGAGCTAGGTCAAAATTGAATTTTGGATTCTTGGAAAACCACTTCCATGGATGAATTCGCCCTCCTAAGGCGAGTTGAATAAACCTTATTTGCTTCCTGATCTGTGGTCAGAAAACTGAGAACCATCAAACCCTAATTCTTGAAAATTAGGTCAAAAATGAAAATTGTCAGAATGAAAATCTGTTTGCACAGAAAAATTCGCCTCAGATCGAATCAATTTGATGGTTGGAAGTTAAGGAAACTTCAAACCCTAGTTCCTGGCAATAGTCACTTTTAGTACGACGGCTTTGATACCATGTTAATGTTTTTACTTATAGTAGTATAATAAGCAATAAAAGGATCACTGAAAGAACAACCATGCATAGAAAACAATAGACACAACAATTTACCTTGGGAAAACCCAAACTCGAGAAAAACCCAGCAACCCTTTCTTACTCTGAGATTTAGTACAATGAAGATAAAAAGTACAATAAGAATAGATGCCCAAGAAATCAGCTACAAAAGTCTTCTAGTACCCAGAGAGTGCGAACTTCTTCACTTGTACGAACTTGCTTGAGTGAATGATGAAATGAGATAGGCATCACTTCTATTTATACATTACTTTTTGGAAAATTCCCTTACTGGTCCAACTTGTCCTTTTGCAATATAAAAATACATTTAAAATTTGTTTTTCTTCTTCAAGTCGGCTGGGCTAGTGAGGATGCCTCACATAGCTATAACAACAACATTAATAACCTCCTAAAGTTTAGCCACCAAGGCGGATACTCCAGGTTTGGAGGTGTGAGTGAGAAATTTGGAAATTATACATCGCCGAAAAGGAATGCATAATTACCAAGGAAAAAACACTCTAGAGTACCGCATTGATGTCTAAGTCCTAGGAAAGCCAAGTCTTTTACAACTGACATCATGCTACATCAACTTATTACAATTCCCCGTGGGGTACAAACATGCAAAAAATTGAAAAAATGACCAAAATTGGCCTGCTGAACTTTTGAACCCTGATGTTGAACAAGTGACTTGTTCAAATCTTTTGTGGTCACTGGAAATCCAACTAAATACAACTTAGTGGATAACAGAACCCAACAATGCTCTGCATCATGACCATTCTTGCCACAACGGACATAATGAAGATCAAGTCTGTTGCCATGATTATGTCTACCTCCCCTGCCTCTAAAATTCTTTCTTCGACTTCTTCTTTGAGAATGCATCTTTATAGGCAAAATTACTTCAAGCAAGAAAATACAAAGCTGGCAATATTATCTTCTCAATATAATAACGTGAAGTATATAATATGTGAAGTAGACCATACAAAATGTAGATGTAAAGTTGTAAACTGATGCAATTTTACAGTTATAATGAGGCAATGCTTGCTAGATACCACTTCGATGCAAATTGCAATGCTTGCTAGATCAGATACAATGAATTATACAGCAGATTTGGATTGGTTAAGTCTTTTGTCACCAAGGACCATTTAACAATTCACAGATCAGAGCTCTTGAAGGGATACAAAGCTGTATGAGCCTAAAGAGTTTAGGTTGATAGCTATGCAATCTCGACCTGCCGTTCTTTCAGAGACCTCAGCAATGCAAGTTCAACCAAAGAAGATACCAGGTGAAAAGAGAGTATTCGGTCAGTACTTCCTGGAATTGGGCCAGTCGGATTTCTACCTATCTACATGTACTATTTGTGGATTTTGGTATTCCGAGGAAGATGAAGAGGATGAGAAGACTCATAAATCCTTCCATAGAAGCATCTCCAGGGAGTCGAGTTCAAGGGTTGGCAGAGAGAACAGCTTGTCAGTTTTTTCTGATGGTGATGACACATTATTCTAGTGTTGAATGGCGACCCTTCTCAACATCAACACAAAGTGAAGGAATTTGCGACAGTAATGGAAAATGAAATGGGCCTTACTAATGCATGGCTTCTGCACAAATTTTGCAAGGTCTATCTATTCTATCCTCTAAGAGAATCGTTGGTTGTCTTGTATCTGAACCGATCAAATATCGATTTAGAGTTATTCCTGCATGTCTCTCAGTTCCTCAAGGCCAACATTGCAATATAGTTTATGGCGGCCCCAAAGAAATATTGAATGGCGTTGAAGAGGAAGGCATCTCGACAAACACTATTATAAATTCAAAGAATTCATGTACAACGGATCAGAAATACTTAGACAATGAGAATCATATCAAAAGAGATAAGCATGAAAGTACAGTGATGGCGCTGGAGAAAGTAGAGATATCAAAATAGTCGCAAAGATGGCGCTGGAGCTATTTTTTATAGTGAGGTGCCAGTACCAGCTGTGTAGATGAATACAGTTGCTGGTGTGATTTTATCCTTCCACGCAGGTCACAGGTCCTGAGAGGTAAAAAAAAAGCAGGCTGGAGTTTGCGGAGGATTCCAACACGCAGAGATGCATATATATCACAATATATAGGTTTGAAACCAGACCAATACGCCATCCTGGGATGGATAGCACACAGACCGAAACGCAGTGATGGATATAAGAATGGGTAACACACACACCTGGGATGGATAGCACGCAAACCAGAACGCAGTGATGGATATGAGAATGTGTAGCATGCAGCATGAACAAGAATTAGGTTAAGAGACAAAATGATTGATTGATACTTCTGAAGGAAGAGAGAGGAGGCATTACACAGACTGAGGAAGCAGTGCCAAGAAGCAGACGGACCGGAGTTATGACGAGTCACAAAACCTCGCTCTGATACCACTGTCAGGCCTGGGAAACTCCAATGCTTGGATGAATCTTCATTAACATGAGTCTATTTAAATACATGGAGAAATGACCTTTGGTCTTCATCTCCCATGAGGTCCTTTGGACTTCTTACTGACCCTTCAGTTTTGTTAGGTAAATATTATATTCTAATATTTACAAAAGATACAAATAATCCCGTAGGATTAGGTATACAACACTACCCCATTCATATGGCCTTGTTGCTACCCAGCACCAGTACCATCCTGCTGCCCACTGGTCATATCATCCTACTGCCCACCAGTCGTACAGCCTGCAGCCATACGACCTCTCTCACCTGCATGCACATCCCTACCTACTCGCCCCCGTAAACCCTCTCCGTCACGTGCTCTCTTTCCCATCGATTTCTCCTCACCAGCATTCCTCTATTTTTGTTTTTAAAAAATATTTATTTTTTAGATACTATAGACATATACTCCCACATACATGTGTGTACCTCCCTTGTACTCCAATGCACCTTCATTTCAAAAATGGCATCCCTTCCCTGTCCCCATACCCCACCTTCAGCCATGAACCCTAGCTACTATGTTCTAAACTCATTCAATCTGGATGAGGAAGATCATTCCTTTCTATTCTCCCCCCTAACTTTGAATGCATTTGAAATCAATCACTTCCCATTTTTATGCTGCCATAGTGAGAAGAAAATCTGGAGAAAAATTTGACAATGACAATAGCAGATGCACAGGAAATTGTCACTAGCAATGCATAGACAGCCAAAGGAAGCAATTGAAACTTATCACAGATTTCCAAAAAGGTACTGCCATGCCAACAAAAATAGTAAGTACCTGAAAGGCTGGTTGTAATAGTGGGACACTTCTTCGTTGGCATCAGTTGAAAATTTCAGAAACCAGGATTAAAAATTCTCTCCATGTGAAAATTTGGGCAATTCGTTGGAAATATGGTACTGGAAAGTTCGAAGCCATGTGTGGGGGTCTTTCCCAAAATTCTTGTACTTTTAAGGCACATGACATGGAATATGATTATGTCGAAAAGATATAAGACTACAAGATATCCAGGGTCACATCCTTTTCAAAGTAATTGGCTTGTACCAACTCTCTGCTTTACAGGGAAGAATATTCTTCAAAAGAGGTTCTTTCAGCTTGGCCCGTCTCTTCATGTTTTATTGTATTATTCCAGAAATAAGTACCGCTAGTAAAGAAGAGAAAAGTGAAATTTACAGTGAGCTTGCCTGAGGCCGGATATCAATTAACACGGTATTTTCCTCCTTTGTAAGGAATTCTGATGCCAGTTTAGCAGTTAGATTGCCCGAATATCCTCCATATTTGTACTGCCAGAAAGAAATCCTGCATGTAATACTCCATCAATTTTAGTTTAACTGCATAATGCATTTTCAAATACCTAAATAACACTGGGCTAACAAGTGATATGAGCCAGATAATTGCATTTTATTTTTTGTTAACGGTAAGTATCCATACCCTACAAAAACAGTACCGCCAACAAACACTATGACTGGAATAACTGGATTCTCGGGATTCACACCTACTGCTTTTTCAATATCAGTAATTACAGCATTAACCTGTACCAAAATATTCAAGTCCCAGTTAGCATCAGGATAATGGTGTTCACCTTCCAGTTGAGCAGATAAATGTAAAACAATATTGTAATGCACCTTTTCAAAAAGTGGTTTTCATACATCCAAGACACAAATATTTTTAAAAAACTGTGTAATACATTCATATGATAAATTTTCTCTTGCAAATCATTCTGCAAATAAAGCACAAGTAGGCAATCATCTTAATTACCTGCTGAATAGCAAACCCAATTGGATTAATGATTTTTGATGCCTTCTCTTCAGCAACATCTAATACAGATTGTACTTCAGCAGGAAGCAAAGCCTTAGTAAGGCTATAAACATCTGTCACCAAATTCACTACTATTCCTAACACAGAACCTGCAGAATCTTCTACAATCAGCACAACTTTTTTTATAGCGTTGTTTGCTGGTGTTCCCATCTGAAAAGGGCTCATCAAGTCAATTGAATTACTGCGTGCAAATCCTCCAGAGTCATCACCCATGGGAAGAATGCCAGAAATTGTATTCTCAAATGAATCCGTCAGATTCTTTGTGGATTTCAAAATGGATGCATTAATGTTACTGTAAGTATCCTTCAAGGCACTACTGGCATTGTTCACTGAAGAATCTAGGGACTCTTGAATACTAGAAACGAATTCTTCAAGAGATTTTTCTGTCCTCTCTACAGAAAAATTAGCTATATTTTTTTTATCTAGAAATGATTCTGAAGTAGATTCTGATTGGTTTGATACTATATCTGACATCAAATTTAGAGTAGAACCAAAAGAAGGCAATGAATCAGTAGAAACTTGAGAGTCAGATAAAATTTCCATTCCTTCTCCACTAGTTACAGATGGCGTATTTACAACAGCATCTCCAACAGAAATTGATGAATCTGAAACAATAGATGCTCTTTCCGTAGCAGGCTGCAAGTGTTCCGTAGACAATACATTAGTCGGGATGGATAAAGAATTGTACATACTATCTGATAATGAGTTGGCAACAGAAATGTTAACATCCTTTACTAACATCTCAGATGTAAGAGTCCAGTTTCCCACCCTATGAGTGTGTGCAGTTTCACTGGCAGATGACATGCTTTCAGGAAAAAGAATCATCCCTCCATTATGCACATGTAATTTCATATCATTTGGAGAATACAAATCTATCATATCTGTCAACGAAGATCCAGTTTCTGTTAACTGATTTTCAACATATACCTGGTTTTCAAGTTGCTGTGAAGGAATAGCCACATCCTGTGAAAGGCCACCCTCTCCAATTACAGTTCTCTCTGATACAGTTTGAATTTCAACAGATCTTGCTGAAAGTAGGTCAGGACCTTTCACAGCATTCACATAGTCTGATCGCACTGCCTGTGTTCGGAAGCAAAGCCCATGATTTTGTTTGCGATCAGGAGAGCAGAATAGCCTCTCTTCCTCTGAAAATATTTTTTCCATGGCAGTCTTCTGACATGATAAAGGACAAGCTTTTATCCTACCATAGCAGCAAAACTGCAAGCATATTTTTTTAAAATGTGTCACAAATCTGTTGCAATAAAAGGGATAACAACAATTCAAAATTTCAAATGCCAAAACTACAACATTACTCCCTCCAATTTGGTGAAGATTCATCACTGTTCAGAGAAATTAAATAGAGGTGAAAAAACCTTCTATGCCTAATATGCTGAAGTTCAGTCACTCAGTGAAGTCTGAACCATTCATAAACAAACCAATCTACAATCTTCATTATGTTTTGCCGCCAGATGCTTGTACTCTTGAGCTGGACATTCAATATCCTTCCCAAATGAAAAACACTCGGTTAGTAGTAAATCTAGTCCAGCAGATAATTTATGCCTTCGACACTGACACTGCCATGTGGCAGGAAAACTAGAAACTTGGAAAGTCCTTTTTGTTATTTTTTGTTCATTTTGAGAAGATGCTTTCTGTTACCAACTGAGTTGCACACAGTTGGACTTCAAGTGAGCCGCCAGAGTTTGCACAAGTATTTGTGCATTTCAGTGTTCAGAAGTTCAAATTAGGCCTTATCAGGGCCCCCTTTTTAATTTTTTCGCACATGTTCATGCCCCATGGGGTTTGTAATAAAGTGTACTAGCATGGTGGTTATGTAAAGAACTTGGCTTCCTAGGACTTAGCAACCAATCCGGTTATTCCAAGGAGTTTTTTCCCTTGTTCATTATGCTTTGCGTCTTAGCAGAGTAAAATTTTCAAGTTTTTCTCCTGCTCCTCCAAAGCTGGAATGCTCGTTTTGGGGGTTAGGCCTTAGGAGGTTATAAAAGTTCATGTGTCAATGTATATGAAAATGTTAGACACTATCCTAGAGTCATATGAACATGTGCAAGGTCCTCATATGTTTTTTTATTGTTTTGGAAAAATAAAATTTTCCCGCAAAATCGAGCCATTTTTTAATGGTTTAATTCAGAAAATTAAAATTGTAATAAAAAAGTGGTTTGTGGGTGAAATTTGTCAATGGGATGCTCATTTTCTAAGCCAGAGCAACCATTAAACCCATAAACCCACTTTTCCTAAGTTTTGAGTGAATATTTCTCACTCAATTTAATATTTGCTCAAAAAAGGCCAGAAAGACATAATAAATGGCCAAAAATAGACAAAATAAAGACAAAGACATTTTCTTAATTTAATGGAAACATGTCTGGAGTTGGTCCGGAGTTAAACTAAAGTGATTGGCAATCAATTCCTAGTTATATCAGACTCCGATGAGGTGATTCCAATCTATTCCAACTAAGATCTAGTTAACTAGCAATCAAGGAATGTGCCCCTCTTTAGCATGGGCGACTTTCTTATGTGGCAGCCATTGGTTTGAGCCTTTGAGGTGATATCAATGAGGTTGGGATGCGCATACCTCTTGAGAGGTGGCACAATCCCTATTGGATGGTCTTCCAATCAAATCCTTGAGCTTTGAGTTAACCTATCAATCAAATGGATGCGCCCTTCTTGAATAATGCGCCCTCTATGCATGCAAATTGCTATAAAGAGAGCCCTCTTCTCATTCTTTTGCATCAGAAGGTCGAACCTCTGCTTGCTTTTGTTGTAATATCTTTTCTATTGAGAGTAATAAAAAGGCTTTGGAGGCTTACCCTGGTGTTGTCTTCGGTTGGATGTGCTATGCTTTGATAATATGAGGTAAACAGTATCATTGTTGAATGCTAGTAATTGTTGGGATTCATTTGTCTTTGAATGGAAATTATCTTTCTTAAAGAATAGTAAGTGATGCTTTATAGGTTACTTGCTTTTGTTAATGATAATAGAATGCTAGAGATAGTGTGATTTCTTGTTTGAATTCATCATTTCATATGTTTTATTTTAATCATTTACACATATGCTTTTAATCCCCTTTGCTAGTTTTGTTGTGATTCTGTGGGTTGCTTAGGCTGGACGACGTGGTGAGCATGCTAGCTCTACACTCCATTCAGTAGATCCGAACAAGGCTTTCATCCTAACGGTGCATCCAGAAGGAGACTCCATCGCCCAACCTTTAGCGCTCAACCCCCATGGGTTCATAACTTCTCGATCCACTTCTTCTCATCTTTCTTGGTTATGGGTTTTGTTTATTTAGATCTTGATTCAAAAGTTTATTTTCAAAGTAGATCTAAATGTTTGCAATCTAAAAATTATAAAAGATTTATCTAATATTCTAGATCTAAGTTGCTTTCTTCCATTTTTCCAAAGTTCAAATCATAGATCTAAAGGAGCAAAATAGAAGAAAATTTGAAGTTAAATTTCTTATCAAGCAAATCTAGTGCTATGCATTTGCTTGCCATCACTTAAAGAGGCAAGCAAAAGATCCTAGGAAGGCAAGCTTTCTAGCTTGCCTTAGTTAATTTTTGCCTTTTTATCACTAGTTTACTTAGAAATTTTTTGTAGCAATTTTGTAGTATTGCCAAAGAGACTCTTAAAATGTTTTTGGCCATCTTTTAACTAACTCAAGAAATCTTAAACCCGTATCTATCAAGCACCGAGAGGGATCCAATTTCTTGACGTGTATTTCTTTTTTTAAATTTAAACTCAAGAAATTTAATCTCTCTTGATTGATAGATCCAAGTTTAAATTTTAATTTTTTATTTTATAAACGAACATCTATTTTTTAATTACTTTTCATAATATTTTATTTTATGAGCCGACATGGATTTTTTTTAAATACTTTCCATAATTTTACTTTTTTTTACATTTTAATTAATGGCTGACAATACATTTTACTTTTTTACTTTTCATTACATTTTACTTTTTTACTTTTCATTAAATACTTTCCATTACATTTTACTTTTTTTTTACATTTTAATTAATCGTCGACAATAATATTTAGACAAACGTTTATAGCCTAGGATTTAATTCAAACGAAAATACACGTCCATGTATTATAGCCTAGGATTTAATTCAAACGAAAATACACGTCCTTTTATTAATCGCCAACATAATATTAAATTTTTATTATTATTATGTTAAAGACAAACTTTATTTATTATGGCCGACTATAAGGACAAACATGGACAAACGTTACAGGATCTCCCCCATACTGGGCTATAGAGCACCTCGTTTCACTCGGTGCAATAAAGCTTTTTCAGATATTTGTGAGCAGGTAGAAAGGCATGTTGGCGACTTTTTGAACTTTGGAACCATTCAAGACCATCCAGACAACCTGTGCTACCTTTCTTTCACTTTTTCTGATATTTTGTATGATGTCTAGTGCCTAACTCATAAAGGACCAGCAGCATTTCTTTTTTTGGTTAGCTATTGTAAATAAAAAATAAAAGAAGAGCAAGTAGGCTTTCAAGCGCCTGCACCCCATCACCCTAGGGGGATCTGTGTCTTTTCGTGGTTTGGTTATTTTCGTCAAATCTTTTGTTTTAGAATAGTTTCCTTATTCATGCATTAGATTAAAAGCAACACATGCACACAATCCGTCCTCGGGGGCTGTATAGATTCGCTTTACTTCATTTTTGCTTTGTCATTTACTTCTTACAATTCTGGAATAACACACATACACAATCTGTCCTGAAGGGCTGTATATCTTTGTTTTTCGTTTTTTCATTTTGCAAAGTAATAAACTTGATTAGTTTAGCTAAGCAACTTCACATTTAATAAACTCTTAAAACTTATAAAGGTTCAAGTTCCCGTATGCTCTTGACCGATGCAGCTTAGTCTGAACAGTTGGCCAATCAAAAAGGGACTTGAGTGACTAGCCTAATAGGGAAATCCAACGAAAACTTAATCACTAGAACTCGAGAGGTCGCGTGAGACTAACTACAAAGTCAGTGGGCTACTTTAAGCAGGTTATGCCTCGCCCAGTTGGACCCTTGGTATAGTTGTCACTACGCTCAGTTCGAAGGAGTAAGTTAGAGTTGGGCCAAACAAAGAATCAACCCACTCCCATAATCACTCACTAATAAGCTTAAAACTGACAACAAGACATCAGCAGCATTTTCCCAACACAGCAACTATTTACACTTTCGGCACTGGTCTACTATACAATATTGTGGTTTGAATCAATCTACCAATATGTCATGAATGATATTTCAAATACAATGTTGCTCATTTAATTTATCTGTAGATGCTTTTGTGGTTCAGCAATTTGTTCAACCATTTTATAACTCCTAGATTAGCTTTTTATTCTTTTGTAGTGTAAAAGCCATAGTTTTATTTTATAGGGACCACCCCCCTTAGCTTCGCTAGGAGTAGTCTAGACGGAGGAGTCGAGTAATCAAGTGACAACACTTGACTCTGACTTGGGCCACACCAAGTGGTTTGAAGGTTTTTTGTCGCATTCCCCCTAGGTGTGTATTAGGTGGCAACATTTTGGCGTCGTTGTCAGGGACAAACCTTTCTATTCCCGGGTCACGACCTTTGTTTCTTCTTGTTATTTTTACTTTGTTTGATGCATCCGGTGAATTTTTAAACTTCATTGGTCCATTTGGCAACTCCATGGTTAAATAATTTAACAAAGTATTCAACAAGAAGGAACTCTGAAGGATTATTCACTCTCATCCATGAGCCTGAAAAGGTTTATCGGAAAAGATTGAATAAACTAACTTCTCGTAGAATCCTCGAGAATCTTGGACTTGGGTCTGTTTTAGATATCCACTTTTTATTTGAAGAATCTAAAGTAGAGAATAAAATTGGAGATTTTTTTAGTCTATTAGATTTTTTACTACTATAGTTGGTTACCCTCATGTTGTTCCCGAGAAGGCAATTGAAACTTCCAAGGTAACAATGCAATAAGTGCCAAGGCACATTTAAAAAAAAATCTCAATGTTTTAACAAATGGTGTGCAGATGAATGGTAAACATGAAGCTGTTTGCTCTTTCATTGGAAGAGGAGGCTTTTGATTGGTTCTCCAAGCTGGATAATGACAGTTATAAGAATTTCAAAGAGTTTAAGAAAGGATTCCTAGCAAGATGGGGAGATAAGAAAGAAGATAGACACCTTTTGGCTACCCTCAATAAAATGAAAAAGAACGAGAATGAGACCATGGAAGAATTTAACAAAAAATTCAATAATCTCATTTCAAGCCTCCATGTCGAAATTAAACCTCCTGATGGATCAATCCTAATACATTACATGGATTCATTCAATGGGGAAATGAGGTATCAACTAAGAGACAAAGAACACACTGATTTGAGAAGGGCCCAAACTTTAGCTAAGAAGATTGATAAAAACATGCAGTCTTCAAGAAAGTCAAACATTCAGGGTTTGACAAGGGGTAGCTCATCATCCAGACAGCTAGATAATAAAGATAAATCAGTAGCATCAGATAGCAAGGACCTATCCAAAGACCCTTTAAGAGAGTTAACATATGTTATCAAGGCCATGGAAGCAAATCATGCCCCATGGATTAATGCCATGCAGAACCGACTCATTGCCATGGAAAGAGATAGATCCCATGTTCCTGCCCAGAGATTTCTACTAAGACCTAATCCTGAGTGGAAAAGAAAGTTTCCTTCAAATGACCAGAGAATTCTAAATCAACTAGAAACAACAAACTTGGTCACGGAAGAGGTTCCTCCATTTTTTAGAGCTTGCAATGAGTTTCATGAGGAATCAACTTGTCCAAATTTCAAACACATCAATGAACAAGGTCCTCTGAAACAAATAACTTTGTTGGTTATCCTAGTTAGCCAAAATACATAAATGCAGTTGGCAGAACTCGTGCAGTGTTTAAAGAAATGGCACAAGAGAGGAACAATGTGACTAACATATTTGGGGAAAAGCATACTCCAGAAGAAATCAGAGAAATGGAAAAGTTCAAAGGAATCACTTACCAGAAAAGAATGACTTCAATTCCAACCAAGTCTGATCTACATATTCAAAAGGTAATTCATCCTTCTCCCTCAAACTTGAATATTGATGTGGTTAGTTGGATGATTGGTGCAAAAATGCTTGTTCCTATATCTGAAATCCTTAAGATCCCAAGTCAAAAGGATAAACTAATAAAAGCATTAGAAGCACCTAGTGAAAACATTGTTGAGAAACCCAAAGAAACTATTTGTGACAAGTCTAAAGAAAAAGCTCCAGATAAAACTAAGGATAAGATACAAAAAAAGCCAAAGGAGGTCATTCCTGAGAAACCGAAAGAAGTCATTCCTGACATCCCTAAGAAAGTGAATGAAGACCTTCCTGTCATATTACATGGCATGGATCCTCATAAAGAAGATCATCCCCCATTCTATGTATCCTTAGTTGTAAACAACATGTTGCTCCATAATTGCATGCTTGACTCGGGTGCCTCAACCAACATCATGACCAGAAAATTCATGGGGCAATTAAACCTGCAAGTCACAAGACCGTATCATAATGTTTGTGCAATGGATTCCAGGGAGATTGATGTCATAGGTATAATCATGAACTTGCCTATAAAGTTAGTAGCCTATCCTGACATAAATTTGACTATGGATGTGGTGGTGATAGATGTTCCAAGTACATGGGGGATGTTGTTATCTAGAAAATGGGTTGCTTCCCTTGGTGGTTGAATTCAGATGGATTGGACCTATGCCATGGTCCCTGCTAATGAAGATGCTCATGTTAGGTTGTATAGGGAAAAGGGGAGGAAGTTTCATGTCAAAACCCAAATGTGTTAGATAATGAATATGTCCACGAAACTAATAGCTTTGGTAACTATGCCATTTTGTCAAACTTCCTAACTCCCATAAAAGAAAAAGTTAAAGATGAAAAGATTAGCGAAGTTTGGAGAATGAGTTTCGATGGTGCATATTCTAAAGCAGGCAAAGGGGTCGGTATTGTCATCACTTCTCCATCTCAGCAAACCTTTAACTTTGCTTTCAGACTTGAGTTTGATGCTTCGAACAATGTTGCTGAGTATGAAGCACTCTTGCAAGGCCTAGAAATAGCTAAGGACATGAGCATAAAGATTTTAAGCATAAAAGGTGATTCAGACTTAGTTGTTTCCCAAATCAAGAATATCTTTGCATGCAAGAGTGAAAGGTTGAAAAAGCATAGGAATGCTTGCTAGGATACCATTGAATTGTTTGATGCCTTGAACATCACAGCAGTGCCTAGAGATGAGAATAAAGAAGCCGATCAACTAGCAGTAGCAGCCTCAACCCTCCAGCCAACTAACAAGTTAATCAAAGGACATGGAAAATTTGAGATCAATTTCGGGCCTTCCATCCCAAATAACATAGATCATTGGCAAGTTTTCAAAGATGACAAACAAATCCTTAGGTTTATCCATAATGTCCAAGAATTCTCTAATTGTAAAATAAGCTACAAGGAAGAAAAGTATGATTACACTGAGAAAGAAGATCAACCTAGGAATGGAATTCCAAAGAGCATTGTTGAATGGGAGCACATTTTTGATAGACGGGATAGGCATAAAGCCCAAAAAGGAAATCTTGAAAGCTGGAAATCACATAGAAATTAATATTGGGACAGAAACAGAACCTAAGCTAATAAAAATTGGTAAGGGTACATTAGAAAAGGAGAGAAATGACCTTATAAGCCTAGTTCGAGAATATCGAGATGTTTTTTCCTTTTCATATGATGAGCTCAAATCATATCGTGAAGATGTTTTCCAACACACTATCCCTTTGAAAGAAGATGCCAAGCCCTTTCACCAAAAGCTGAGATAGATAATCCCTAAGGTGGGCTCCATTGTATTAAAAGAACTTTAGAAGATGCTAGCAGCAGGAATCATCGCCCCAACTAGACATTCCTCATGGTGTTCAAATCTAGTTGTTGTGAGAAAAAAGAATGGAAACCTTAGGCTTTGCATTGACTTTAGAAACTTAAATTGGGCATGCTTAAAGGATAACTACCCTCTCCCAAATATGGAAACCTTATTGCAAAGGGTGATTGGTTCAGGAATGAAGTCAATGTTGGATGGTTTCTCAGGATACAACCAAGTGTTGGTTAGTTAAGAAGATCAACATAAAACCACTTTCACCACTCCTTGGGGAACTTTTGAGTATCTCAGAATGCCATTTGGCCTGCTAAATGCTGGAGCAACCTTCCAGAGATCCATGGATTATGCTTTCAGGGAGCTAAGCAGGAAAATCATTTAAATATATCAGGATGACCTTGCGGTTTTTTCTAAGGAAAGAAATGATCATGTTGGCCACCTTAGACAAATTTGAAAGATGTAGAAAATTTGGTATATCTTTGAACCCGGCTAAGTCTGTTTTGGGAGTGGATAAAGGAAATCTATTGGGCCACATCATCTCCAAAGATGGTGTCAAGATTGATCCGGAGAGGGTAGAAGCAATAAAGAAAGTTCCTTTGCCTTGTAATAAGAAAGCATTGTAGTCATTCAATGGGGAAATTAACTTTATCAGAAGGTTTATTCCTAACTTAGCAGAGTTAATGAAACCCATGCATAAACTACTAAAAAAGGATGCTAAATTTGAATGGAATAAGTAAGGGAAAGAAGCTTTCAGTGGAATCAAAGATGCCATCTACAGATCACCGGTGTTGATTATACCAGATTATTCAAAGGGCTTCCAGATATTTTCACTTGCATCTCAGGACACTATAGCAGGAGTTTTGTTGCAGAAAAACAAGGATGGTCAGGAGCAACCCATTGCCTTTATGAGTAGAGCTTTACAGAATTCTGAACTTAAGTACACCATTATGGAGAAACAAGCATATGCACTAGTCAAGACACTTAAGCATTTCAAAATGTACATCGGATACTCTAAAGTTGTGGGTTATGTGCCTCATGCAGCTGTCAAAGACCTATTAGTACAGCAAGATTGTCTTGGTATAAGGGGTAAATGGGTCTCAAAGATCCAGGAATATGACTTAGATATTAAACCCACCAAGTTAGTCGAAGGTCAGTATTTAGCCCGCATGATGGCTGAAGGAAATGAGCAAGCATTCGGGATGGTATGCCAGAGCAGCGAGTCAGTACAGGTCAGATTAGTTGAGCTTCAACGCCTTGAGCAAGATCCTTGGTATTCAGACATCATTTACTTTCTAACCAACCTCACTTGCCTAGATCATCTACTTGGCCATAAAAGAAGGGCCTTGAGGTTGAAAGCAACAAAGTATTGTATCACCCAAGAGGGGCTGGGATGGAAGAATCCGGATGGTCTAATTCTTAGATGCATCGATAAGCCAGAGTCCAAAAAACTCTTGGCGGAGTTTCATTCAAGGATTTTGTGGAGGACATTATGCGTCCAAGACAATTGCCCATAAAATCCTCAAAGCAGGGTATTACAAGCCCACTTTGTTCTCGGATGTTCATAAACATGCAAAAGTTGCCAATGCTGCCAACTTTTCACAAGGAAACAGAAGTTGGCACCCACAAATCAATCTTTGTCACATGGAAAAGTCGCCCAAGTGAAGGAGGGCGCAATTCTTGAAGCTCAGTTAACTAGATCTCCGTTGGATGTGATTGGAATCACCTCATCGGAGTTTGAATTGACATAGATTTGATTGCCAGTCAATTTAGTTTGACTTCGAACCAACTCCAGACATGTTTCCATTAAATTAGGAAAATGTCTTTTGCCTTTATTATGTCTTTTTTGGCCATTTATTATGTCTTTTTGGCCTTTTTCGAGTAAATATTAATTTGAGTGAGAAATATTCACTCAAAACTTAGGAAAAGTGGGTTTATGAGTTTAATGGATGCCCTGGCTTAGAAAACGAACATCCCAATGGCAAATTTCACCCACAAACCACTTTTTTATTACAATTTTAATTTTCCGAATTAAACCATTAAAAAATGGCTTGATTTTGCGAGAAAATTTAATTTTTCCAAAACAATAAAAAAAACTATGGGGACCTAACATATGTTCATATGACTCTAGAATAGTGTCTAACATGGTAATAAACATTGACACATGAACTTTAATAACCTCCTAAGGCCTAACCCCAAAGACGAGCATTCCAACTTTGGAGGAGCAGGAGAAAAACTCGAAAATTATACTCTGCTAAAACGCAAAGCATAGTTAACAAGGGAAAAAACTCCTTGGAATACCTGGATTGGTTGCTAAGTCCTGGAATCCAAGTTCTTTACATAACCATCATGCTAGCACACTTTATTACAAACCTCGTGGGGCATGAACATGTGAAGAAAAATTAAAACGGAGGCCCTGAAAAGGGCTGATTTGAACTTCTAAACACTGAAATGCACAAGTACTTGTGCAAACTCTAGCGGCTCACTTGAATTCCAACTGTGTGCAACTCAGTTGGTAACACTACCAATTCCCTCTACCCCTTTTACAAGCAAAGGTAATGACTCATCCTCTCATAGGAGAAGGCATGTGGACAAAGACAAACGGCCATTGGTAAGTGTCTAACTCTATGCAAAAGGTGTTGTTGAGGTTGGCACATCAACCTCCTCACTCTTAGTTTCCTCCTCCCCACTAATATGGGTCATCCTCCCCTACCCCTTACCCCTGCTCCTCGTCATGTAACCACTCAAATGCCATATAGAAAAGTGACAGTACGTGAAATACACATTCAAAACAAAATATATTAACATTAAGGCTCTAAATGGCCTCCACAATCCAAAAAAACATGATGCTAAAACAAATAACTACATATCATCAAAAATCATCCCCTATATTGGGATCCACATCATCAATAACACCCTCTACCTCCTCCTCTAGCTTCTACTTCAATTCTTTGGGGACATCAGTATTAGTGCTTCGTGTTACTTGTGAATCCAAGTCCATTCACCCTATTCTTGCTCAAGTCAACACCCTCCAATTTTGATGAAATTGGCTAATCCAAGCATTAAAATGAGGCAAAAATCTTAACATGCCTAATTGGTGGGTTTTGCTTGAGTGAAGGGTATATTTTTTCTAAGGTCATCATAGATGAGTTCAACAATGAACACCACCAACAACAGGGTAGATAGACAGCTTGGTGCTCTTGATTAAATGCCAATCTTGTACCCTCATACATCATAGAATCTAGTATTGAAATGTCGCAATCCCACCAATTCTAAAACACTGAAATCTTGAAAATTGTTGAGTCCACTGAATTTGAAATGGGATATGAAATTGTACTTTCTTCATATGAAATTCACTATATCTTACTCTATGCCATATTACTACCATGTAATCCACTACATACCTATCGTTACATATATTTGGTGGTACCAAATGCCATAACATTAGCATCTGTGACTAGATAGCATATTAGTTTGGATGTTAAACATACCAATGGCTTCATGATCTATACTTCCATGACAAATTCCATATTTTCAAAGGCAGGATTTTTTTCTAGCTAGCAAATTTCAAAGTTTAAGAACAAATGCAACTATGCTATATTATACTAAATTCTTCCCTAAACTAAGGTTATTTTGGTCTCAAGTTGAGAAAGCTTCACCTTCTATCTAGTTCAACCTTTGGAAAAATTAGATTATTTTTTCTTGTAAAATATGACTTATATTTATAGAAAAATATTTACAAAAAATTGTACAAAAAAGAATGGAAGGTTATATACAAATGAGATCATGTCCTCATACTCATAGCAACAAGAATTCAAAGAAAGTCAGAATAATCAATTGGTCCTGTTATCACATTTATAGTAGTCAGGGCTACCATATCTTCAGATCAGATTCCAGTATTTTTCTTAGCCAATCCTTTACATTGAGAGGCTTGAGATCGACAAATGATGAGCATTTATTCCAGGATCACTCATATTTTCAGCAGCCCCAGAGCATACATTACAGCCTTATGCCATGACTGAGCCTCATAATCTCAGATTTGATGACCGATGTAACCATTCTCTTCCATACAAAGCAGTGTAATAGTGCCCAGAGTTATACAACAGCAGTGTTCCAGTGACAGTGGATGGTCCAAATGGTATATACAGGTATATGACCCAGCAGGTATATGGATGTGCATTGGATACCATCTTTTTGGTCTTTTACTTATCTTGGTAACTTGATTAGGTATCTAGTAGTCATGATCTGGCGATCTTATATATAGATTTGGTTGTTGGTTGATTGTCTAAAATTGAAATGATCTAATTACTTGGAATAGGAATCTCTTGTGTATAGTAGTTGGTCTCACCCTCTCTAGCAGTATGGACTTGGTCATTCCCACCATTTTATGTCTTGCTAGTTATGGTATCACCTTTCACCTTTCCCCATCCATCTGTCCTCTTCCATACTTGGTTTAATCCTGACTTACATTTCAACTTGTGATACTGAGGACTTTCCCACTTATGCCTCTATGTTGGATAGACTCCCTGTTGTCTTGTGTCTCAGCTCTGAGTTGTGCAACAAAACTTACCGAAGCCTTGATCCTTCTGGGCCAGGAGAACCCGCTGGTGTTGGTTCCTGAGCTTAGGTGAGTTGGATTTGAAGCCTTGACCTCTCTGGTCGGTTTCCCCCGATGTTTGGTCTTGATTGTGGATAGTCCCCCCAGTTGCCTAAGTTTTGTCGACTAAACTTGAAGCAAATTGTACTACCATCATTACATGCATATATTATTGATTATCATATCTTCTATGAAAGCCCGTGATTATAAAATAAAATGTGTTTTTAGACACAATAAAGAGGGCTATGAAATAAAATGAAAAACACCTTGGATGCAAGCTGCGATTAGTTGTGCTTCTAAGCACATACAAAAAATCCAAAGGGAAATAAGGCCTAAAAGAAAGCAATGGTTTAACATATGCTAAATCCAAAGACTGTTGGCCATGATAAATGTAATGATTAATTCCTCACGGAGCCTATGGGCTGGGATGTGAGATGGAGCAAGGGACAACTAATTCTAAGTGTCCCCTAGAACCTCAAGTTACGGTTAGCTGTGCACCCAGTCACGGTGGTTCTAGAAAAGATCCTCACAGAGCTGGTTCAAGCTTGGATGTGAGCTATAGACAATTTGTTAAAGTGAATTGGCACTCCTCAAATCAACTTATTCCATTTGTGAGACACCGCCATTCCTTATGTGTTTTCTGTCTAGCATATGCTTAGGTGATTTCCCTTTTCCTTTATCCGAAGTGTCACGGTGTTGAAGTTTGTTAAGTCATTCCCTTGTCCTAGCCTTGCTTTTTCCACCTTCACCCATTCTTAGCAAAATGGTCAAGTCCATAAATTGAATATACACTTGAGGGTCTTTTTCTTAGTGATTGATTATCTTAATCCAGACTTATATTTGATGTATTATTGCTTATTCGCCAGAGAAATGCTACTTTGTACTTTAGTCTTGTTATTGAAATAATTAGAAGAGCATATCTTATCCATTTGCACTTGCAACATCAGTCAGATTGAGCCTGGGTCATATTTTTTATCAGTTTTGACCTAGTCAACCCAGTTTGACCAAGTCAATCGCGGGATCTGAGATGAGTTTGGACCTATGATGTTCGAGATAGATTATTTGTGGTCCTATGATGCCCACTTGATGTTTCCATGCAGTAGACACAGGTTTTATTGGATGGTCAGATGGATTTTTATTATTATTATTATTTACAAACCATTATTTTTATTTGTCAGGGCATGGTTGAGCTTACAGATGATTATCCAAGTGGTCATATGGTGTATGAGTACTCATCTTTACTATATTTGGGCCTTCTGAGTCCATTTGTACACTCAGATATCAGTTTCAGGCACTTTCAGATGAGATCATGTCAGATTATCACTTTACTACATTTTTGCCCTATAAAATGGCATGTCAGCACAGTTTGAGATCTTTTTGGTTCAGTTAGGGCGCTACAGAGGGAGTATGGGGTCCAGCCACTTGATATGACCATACTACCATGCTCCCAGACATTTTGGTATAGTCATATTTGTCCCCAAGGCACCAGGAAGAGAGATACAGGCATTTTCTTCTTTTACAGGTGATTTTCTGAGGATTAAAAATGGAAGAAATGGCTATTGAGGAATTCGATTTGGGCTATTGAGGCAAAGAATTAGCATGAGGTTGGTTCAAAGGATTTGTGTGATGCATCCCACACCTTCTAGCACAATTTGCACCATTCAGTGGGGTCCATGCACACTCCAGACTATTATTTGGGGGTTTTATTATGTCATTGAGGGGGCATGATTTGGCCATGTGGTCACAGTATGTTATTATGTTGAGTCATTTTATGTTATTGTGCCATGGGGACATGCTAGAGAAGGATAGTTACACCTAGCCCCACCATGAGCTTATGTTATGACTTCAAGTCGCTTTTATGTGGTGCGTCCCCCCTAGGGCGACTTAGTGAGTGCGCCCCCTCTATTATTGAGTTGATGCGTGTATATTGTATTTGGGCTCATCTTAGCCATTGATTATCATTGATGTATCTTTTAATATCAGCCACTCATTCAAAAGTGGTTAGGGTTTTGGTCTCCTTCATTCCTATTTAAAGGAGAGAACCCCCTCGTTGTAAAGGGACTTTTGGCTCTTGGCTACTGGAATAGAAAATATATTTTGCGAGAAACTCTTGTGATCTTGGTCTGGATGTTTGGCTATCTCAATTGAAACTGCTTTTCCATTGCATTGAATATATTGGTGAATATTTTGCACATCTTTCGATCCACATTTTATCTGCAGGTGAAGAGGACAACTTGGAGGAGGGACGCACTGGCTAAGGAGACATACCTTGTCTCTCTCTTTCCGATCGATTTGATTCAGGGAGTATTTATGTCTTTGTACTATTTATTCTTTGTGTTTATCTCTCCGTTTGCATTTACCTTCATTGTTGCTTACTAACTGAGTTTATCTCTTTGGTCTTGCAGGAAGAGAGGGGCGCATTAGTGGATTTGGGAAAATTCGTGGAGGCAAGAGAACACATCTATTCCTCACTTGATCTTTGCGGTAGTAGTCCTTGACGTACCATCATCCATTCTCATGATCCAGGTAGGCTTGCAAGGTACATATTTTATTCTTTTAACCTACCCATCTCTCATTTACATTTAAACCCTAACTGCAAATTATTCGGAAAATTCTCTGGGTTTGATTATTTGGTTTACTGGCAAACCATTTCTGGGCTTTTACCTTAAGGCCAATCCCCAGGTGGGTTCTCAAAGGCGTCATGCTCTGAGGACTCCATCTGGCCCTTTTCCCTAGGAACTAATCTTTAACCCTTGCGCCCTCCTTGGTTTGCCTGTCTTTCGGGTTGTTAAACCCCTGTTTGTTGAGCTTGTGTGCTTCGATACTATCAGATCTACTTGCAAGCTGTGCTAGAAAGCCTTAACTCATCAGATCTACTCCTTGGGACCATTTTCCCTGTTTTAAGGTTCATGTTTCCCAAGGCAGCTGAATTTGATCATTTTCCCTAGCACTAAAATCCTAGATCCACTCTTAATCTTCAAGTCATTGTGTCTAAACACTCAAAGTCTAATCTTATCTTTCCTAAGCCTCCACAGTGACCTTGTTTCCTTAAATCTAGGGTTATTCACCCCTCACCTTACGTACCCTATTTCCATAGCTTGATCTGGTGATTGGGTTAGATCTCTCCTGTCGGGAGTAGATCAAGGTCTCCCCCTTTGTTATATGTGTCTTGGTTAGTAAAAAGCGAAGAGTGCCTCAATTGGTGTGACAACCAATGCATCTTGGGGATCAAGGCCCTCTTGTGTCACCTCTTTAGTTGCCCGTCTCCTCTATCGTCCTGTATAGGATCACCTTCAAGGGCATCTACAATTTGTGTGATAACAGGTTCCAAAGAGCGAGCATCTTTTATCAATAGAATCGTAAACCCCCTTTGGCAAAAAGTTGATGGCAAACTTCATCCCGCCACATAGAACAAAAGGAAGACAACGGCCTAACCTCGTGAGCAAAAACTACCTTACACCTAATCTTCCACAAAATAAATAAAGTTGTGATCTTTATGCAATGCCAAATCCCTACAAGTGCAAGGTGAACTTGAGTGCACCAATCACATAATAAAACAAATTGCTAGCAAACACAAACCCGAAGCACCCCTGAGCACTAATCCTCAAGAAACCTCCAACACTACTTGACATACTAACACTCCCAAAAGATGTGCTTCACTATCTCAGAACGCTAACAAACAAGATAGAGGCCATTAGGAATCCCACTCTTGGTTGGCCTAGCCTTGGATGGAACCCCCTAATAAATCACCAGCCATGCAAAAACTCTCAACTTATAAGAAAGAATGTATGACCAAACATAGAACAACCAATGAATTCATCTATCCATCTATCCTTCAAATCCCTATATATCCAATGAGCATTTAGGAATGGGGATAACGCATGCCTCTGATGAAGTACAGAATAGGGGGGATGAGAATCATACTATTGATGCAACCAGCAAAAACACTAACTCCAATCTATCCAAAAACGCCTGGGAATTCAAATGTTCAATTTATACAACTTAGCCTCTGGGATAAAACCTCAAAGCCCCATAATCAAAGGACGATCAAAAGCAAGGAGACCATACTCTTGAGCAAGAGCACACCACTCCTTCCAAGAACAAGAGACTGAATCCCACAAATCACCTCGAAGAAAGATGCTCTTCCTACTCAATCTACAAGACAAAACACGGGGCTTCTCTGCCACACATGAATCTTGAACCCTCCAACTCCAAATGGGAAGAGAATCCAAATCCCAACCAACCTTTCTTCCCTCTCACTACCAACAACCAAACCAACATTCGTCTTCCAAGTAGCCCAAATGCTCCGAAATGAGGGAACCAAACAAAAAAAATGAGGAGATAAGATGCCATCGCACTTTTTGAAAGTCCCTCAAACTCTACTTGAATGTCACACTGAGAGCACCCAATGCTGAAATAAGATTTGCCAAGGAATTGACGAGATTTGGAGGAAGCCTATACGGTTTGTACTCTAAGAGTCACCACCTGACACATGTAAAGAGCCAAACATATTTGATCATGATAGGAGATGAAAGTGGAGAGCAACCCTCCCGAATCCTGGAACAAACATTGATATCTACAACAAGACCAATGGCACCGAATATACACTAGACAAATGCCCCTCAACTACATAAAATGCTCTAAATAGAAGGCCATCTAAATTGAAGAGGTCCAAGCAATTTTATTTGCTGTCAATAAATTGCCTCCCTAATAACCTTGTTGAGATCCTACTTGAAGGGAAGCAAGTAGCCCAAAGCATCCAAAAAATAGCTAAAAGCAGGGCAGGCAGTCAGTAGAGATGTCGATGGATTGATGCAATGAGGAAGCCTCAAAGAACCAAAGACATCCTCATCCTGAGAGGGTAGAGGTGATCTCCTCGAAAGAGCGAAAGGTTGAGTAGGGGTATTTCTGACAGCCTATCACTAAATATACCATGGTATGGAACCCTGTGAAGAAAGAAATCACTCTTAAACACTCTTAGAACACATGGTCGGCATACTAAAAATCCCCAGTCACCTAAAAGGCAACACTAGCAAATTAGCCATTCCAAAGACTCCAGGAGATTAAATATGCCATTTTTGCATATTACAAGGATTGAAGACCAACAACATGTCAGACCAACAACCAATATTAAACCTAAAAAAAATCAAGATATTTTCAATGGGGTTGGGGTTCAAGAGTGAAGGTAGTGATTTGTTGAGCCACCCACCAAGCTTTAATTCTCTTGGATGCACAAATAAGCAGTTAGGGCCACATGCAAGCCCCAAGACCGACTAGTACCCCTTTGTTGCAGCAGCTTAGCCAAATGAAAATGCTTGTGATTAATGATTGGCCCTTTAAAGCCCATCTCACTCATGAAAACGGGTCGCTTGCAGTGCCTGACATATTCGGGTCAATTTTGATGTGGTTCCTTTGAGGGTTGTCTCACTCGTGAAAACAGGCCACTTGTGGTGCCTCGACCAATCGTAATGCTTCTGTAGTTTAAAAGGAGCACTTTCCAAAAATAAAATCAATATACTCTTGGGATGCCAATGAGTTATAAGTTCACTAGTGAGATCCACAGAGCATTCAGCTATCCAGTAGGTTTTAATTCTCGTTGATGTCTGCCCCACCTGTACGGCATAAGTTCCAAACAAATGATACCAAGTGCAAGTCCCCGGGCGATTTTGGCGGAATAGCTACTCTCAAACTTCGAACCTAAGTCAAAAGAAGTCCGCTTTTTGTCATGCAGCCCCCCCTCAAGCCATGTTTCATGTTTCGGACACAGAAACGAGATCTTATAAACCCAACATCTTGATCAAATCTCTGATGAAATTCGGTGTTCTATCTTGATTATGTGAGAAAAGATCCCATAGACCAAGCTGGCCTCAAAGGAGGTTATAAGCAAACATAAACGTAAACATCCATCTATCTATTTTCCTTTGACAGCACTTCAGGTAATTATTCAACATCGGAAAACCCTCTCGAATACATTAGAGAGCTTCTATACTACATCTGATAGACCAATGGGAATATAAGAACTACATTTCAATTACACACCTTCAGAAATCCAATGTCTACTCCAAGGGCACTGTGGAGTCACAATGTGGCCCTCTCTTGGATAATTAAACTAGAATTCTAATCCCTAAATCTAAATTTCCGTCCATCAATATTGTAATGAATTGTCCATGTAAAAACTAATTGGGTTCTGAATGTCTAATATAGGAGAACTGCATATTACGTAAAGTAGACTTCAATACCAACAAGTACCTGTTGCTGTTGTGGATAACTAGAAGAAAGTAGTGTTGTGACAGCAGCACTAACTACGTGAATTGCCATCCCTGCTCCTCAACTCCTACACTGTCATTCCAGAATCACCCAAATCAAAAACCTGCACCAGCAGATTCAAGTCTAGCTTCCATCCATTGTCTAAACAAACAAAACCAGAACCCGCGGTCATATCCGGTTTCATTCATTGTCTGAACACACAAAACAAAATACATACCAGAGTATTCAGGTCCAGCTTTAATTCATTATACAATAATTCTATGCAATTTTCCCAGCTATTGATCTGAAATTCTGAGCGAAGAAAGGACCACGCGGCTACTCTACTTGCAGGAGGACAGAAATCATTTGTGGACGTGCGAAGTGCGTCTTCAAAACATCATGGGAAGCTATTAATGCTATCCACTGAGTACCCCATTTTACATTGTTATTTTGTGGTGGTATCTATTCTCTTTATCAGAATTGTCAAGTTTGTATTCGAATGTGGATATGGTTGTTTAATGTGTATGGAAAAAATGTATAAGTTTATCCGTGTCCTTAATACTAAAATAATGAGAGATTGTTTTTGGAGCTCGAACGTGAATCGATTGAATATGTTTGTTTTTAAAATGTACTTTTATGTGAAAATGTTTATTAGTTGCGGAAGACTTTAAATTAATATTTTTTAGATGATAAATGGTGTTTGGAAAATTGAAAGAATATGTATTCTAGAATCCTCAAATTTTGTAGTTAACTCTTTTTTATGGTTGAAGAAGAAGAAGAATGTATATCCTAGAATATTTTAATTTTGTAGTAAACTCTTTTTTTATGGTTGAAGAAGAAGAAGAATGTATATCTTATAATACTTTAATTTTGTAGTAAACTATTTTTCATGGTTGAAGAAGAAGAAGAATGTATATCCTAGAATACTCTAATTTTGTAGTAAACTCTTTTTTATGGTTGAAGAAGAAGAAGAAATTATCTTAACGTCCGCGAGGTTAAAAATAGTCCATAGGATAGACCTTCTCACAAATTGATTTCTGCATTTCAACTCTTCTCTTGTTCAACTTGATAATGAGCGTCCCCAATTTCTCCACAGTCCCCTCGCTAAATAAATTATTCTAAGAGCTAACTGTCAAGATATTTGCATAACTATCCCTACTGTCCTTGAAGGCTTCACACTCTAAAAGAAATGTTTTTTTGTCTCCACTTTTCTGGAGGTGCAAAAAATACACACTCTTTCTTCCATCGCCCAGTCTCACAATGGAGTTGTTGGGAATTAGTTCTTAATTGAGCAATTAGTATTTTGGTTGTCCAAGACATGTTGGCCCCTATGTACACTTGTTGATGGTGATTGTAAGTAGGGTTAAACTCTTCAATATTATATTGAAGAGTTTAACCCCACTTTAGATACTCTACTTGAAGTTCAACCAAATCTTTTGCTTTTCCAATGCCCAACTTCTTAATACCCACCTCAATCTCGCACGGTGAAAAGCCTAGTAGTAGTGTTGACCAAGGGGGGGGTAACCTTAGAATCATGCTCATAAAGTTGCCTTGCATACTCAAACCATTGATAAGCTGTAATATTATTTTCACTTTGCTTCTTGCTCGATTGAAGTTCCTTCCAAAATAACTTGGGGTTATTTTCCCCGGGGAAGATTAGTTCTTCCCTCCTTGAGACAATGAAATCAGCTTTTTTCTTTCTTAAAATATGCTTATAACCTTTTAAGTTTTTTTTCTTTTTGGTTTGACTCTTTCAAAGTTTTCCATGTTTTTTTGCACTCCTCATCAAACCAAGCATTGACCGGAAAGCAATTTGTTTCATATTTCCTATTTTTTTCTCTTTTGCATTCTATGAGTGCACTTTGAATTAAATTTGTTAGTTGTCGACTATGAAAGCCCTAGGACAAAATTTTCTCCCTCTTAAAAAGCCTCTCTAGCGTTGTCTTTAAGATATTACAGTTCTTTTGAGTCAAAAGAATTATGCCCTTTAAAGGAGATTGATGAATGCACTGAGTTTTCATCCCAAGCTACTACTTTTCAGTCCAACAGAAACTTAAATAGCTTGATTTGTGATCAGATTTTAAATCCCATATTTGTTGACCAATCAGAACTTCCTCCATTTTCTCACACAAGCCATGCGAGCAAATTGCATAATCCACTACACTTGCACCATTGTAGGTACTGCAAGTGAAATTACCAAAATTCGCCCATCTAGCCAAACCATTGCAAATGACTAAATCAAATGCCCCACATAAAGTAAGCAATTGTTCCCCAAAAATATTGCAGCTTTTGTTATCCTTTGAAATTATTGTCCACTTATGATTGCTTTCTTCTGTAAGCCAAATAGGATTGCAATCTTCCTTACAACAAGGAATGCTAGCTTGTTCACTTGCAGTCCTAGCATTGAAATCACCCACTAAAAGGACTTCACTTAACTGAGAATATGTTGCAATATCGTTTTTAAGGCTACAAAGGGGTCTTTGTGGTCCACCCCCCTACTTTTGTAAGTTTTTGAAGCTTGTGGGGCAAAATAGCACGTTGCAATTCTTATGATATTTCCATTTGATGTTGATACTTGAAATAGGAATCCAGCACAAAACTCAAAAACACATGTGTAGGGCTTTCATAGGGAAAAAACAAGAATGGAAGACTAAGTTAGGTTTAAAGCCCTAAACACTCTAACAATGTGGTTAGATTAAATAGGTAGGAAAGTCAATGGAGTCATTTCCCCTAAGGGTACTAATCCTCCAATTATGTGTGCGTGTAAATTTTAATGTGTGTTTTGGTCAATGATTAATTGTCTTTAAGGCTTAATTAGAATGCAAAATTAATCTTAATCAACCATGTGAATTAAATTTTAGTGTGGAAATAAACTAATAAATGCACAAAATGTTATGACAACTACCCATTAATTAAAATAAAATCTCAAAATTATATGTTAAAATGATATGGAAATACATAATCACACTATAAATATAATATAAACGCAAAAATAAATGCTACATGTGGAAGTAAACCAAAGTAAGTACCAAAGTAATTAAATTTCATAAACTCAACAGACTGTACATGTGTGACAACTTATCATAATCAATAAATAAATCATGCATATGTACAACAATTAAACAAGCAAAAAAAAACTTGAACATGCTTATAAGCTAATCAAGAAAGTTGTGAATGATATTTCTAAGACCGTATGTTGTTCACTACGATTAAAAGTTGAGCGAAATGAATCCCTAGACAACGTGAAGCCTTTGCTAACTCCACACTCAAATTTTTTGAAGCGTATTTGTGATCATGGCAGTATTAGTCATACAGATATTGTTGTAGAGAAGTACATACATGAAGCAAATAAATGGAAATTGCCTCCATAGAAAAGCACTTTTGTTGTTCACCCTAAAATGTTGGACCTTGGATTTTAGCATGCATGTCATTGATAGCATTGGTAGGCTATCAAAGGACTAAGAGAATGAACTTGGGGATAATCCAGTAGCAAAACAAAGTTATGCATACTCTCTCATTTCTCCTTGCTTTGTTCAACTACCCGTCCTCTCCTTTCTCCTTGCTTTGTTCAATTACCCCTCCTCTCCTTTATAAGAGGTGGGCAGGAAATGGAAGAGCTGTAACAATTGCCTCTTGAATTTACTCCATAAATTAATTTTTGGATATTTTAATTTCAAATTTATAAGAGTAGAAGTTTTGAAGGTCATATAGGCTAAGGGGACTAAGGTCTTAGGTCAACTAGAATCTCAACTCAACTAGTGTGCACATGAAAATAATTTGATGATGCATAAATTTCTATAAAGTCCATTTAAACACAATTTTGAAATTTAACAATTCATCCATTATCCATTCCATGCCATCATGCACACACACATATGTCAATTGGGTGTATCTCAAGTGGTTGTGAGGAAAAGTTATTACCCTCCCCCTTCAGGTTCAAATCTCACTTTGTGACATGTTTCCTCTTAATAAGTCAATTGTTCATGTATTATATATGATATATCCATGAGTTGTTGGTTTGTCCTTGTGTCCTAATGAATCCAAGGTTCACCCTAGGTACCATCCTTGAAATGAGGGGAAATTCCATGGAGGTTTCTTTCGAGATATGTTACCTGGAAAATGTGTGTGCGTGTGTGTGTGTGTCCATTATCACTAATAGTCAACCAATTAAGTGCTTAAATACATATATAAAGTAATACAAAAACTACACTTATGTTGATCCATCAAACAAATTGTCAACCATTATTTACAAGTTCAAAGCATGATAGGGTTTCTTGTGATGTGGTGTCCTTGTAAAGTGCCTTGGTAACATAAACCACATCCCCATTATCAATTGGGATCTAGGTCCATTCCTGGAGTTCATCTAAATATTTGATGGTAGGTTGTCCATCAACAATTGGTAATGTCAAAATACCTTGCTAATCATCCCAAAATATGATGACATCAACATGCAAGTATCTGAATCAAGAAACCATTTCTAGACCACAACCTTAATCTTCAATCATGCATGTTATATGTATTTCCTTAAATCAAGGAGCAAAGGTGTTTGTATATGAAAAAGTGCGTGTATAAAGTAAAGTCTATATCACTTGAGATGCATGATAAAAGTCTTCTTGTAGTCCAAAATATTGGATTTTAAATTCATCCACCATAGTTCAAATCTTCAAACATGTAGGCTATTAATGTTTTAAGTGTCTCCATGACTTTTCAACTATCACATTCCAATCTTGTTCAATCTCTATCGCTTCCTATTAATTTAAAATAGAAACGTTAGGAGGCTTCTCTTTGTTACTTCTTGTAATTTTCGTATAACATCAAATTGAAATTTTGCTATTTCCTTAGTGACTTTCTAGGATTGGACTTATTTGTTTGATAGTAATAGCTTGATATTCAATTATAGCCCTTTTGTAGAAATTCTTTTGGCCTATGCACTTTCCTTGTATACTTCAAGAGCATATTAAATGAAATCTGTAACCATTTCGTGAGTTGATTTATAATAATCTAGTTGGTTTTCGAGGAATGCAATATTTTCTTCATATTTTTTCATGTCCTTTTATCTAGCTAGAGCTTTATCGAAACTAGCATGTGCCATTTCCAAATTAGTTCATGCCACAACAATATATTCGGTTTTCTTTGTATCTATAACCTCCACTTCTATTGTACATACCAATATATTATCTAAGTCAAGTTTCTCTTTTCTTAAGTTTGTTTGTCAATTACCTACTTCTTGTTATTAGATATTAACTCTAAATCTGTAACATCATCAACTTGATTGGATGTGTGGGTGTTTCCCCATATTAACAAGTTATCTAACTTGTTGGGGGTGATGACTTCTTCATCAATTATACTATTTCCTTTGTCTCCTTTGTTAATGTTTGTATCCTTCTTAACAATTACCAAATCTTCCATAGTATTATCTAACCAATAATTAACATTAGCCAATTCATTTTGTGGGACTTCATGATATTGAGTTTCATACTTCCCGGATGCAAGCACCACCACGACAACTGGACAACATGTAGAGGAGGAGCCTCGACTTGGGAGCCCACAACGTGGCACCCCGCTTGACATGCATTAACCCCACAACAGTTGGTGATGATGGCTCATTCAAGCCAGCTTAATTGGACGTCCCTCCATCAACTAGCAGGACGCAGCCTAGGTACCTGGTTCATTAAATTCGGCTCTCTGCACATTGATATGGCGCGTGTGGGCTTTGAGAAATGCCCCAAAATCAGGCTTAGGGAGGGAGATGAGATCATATCCTCCATTAATCCTCAGCTTTGTGTTTGCATCCGCTGGTCTTTCCCTACAATCTATAGTTTTGGAGTGTGGAAACTGGTCCTGCTACACTATGTGCTCTCAGAGATGTCTCGACAGCGTGGTTCTCCTCATCGGGGAAGTGGAAGTCGGGGCAAGATCCAGTGCCACTCTGCACCGGTGATTGAGGAATGCTACGACATGGGCGTCTCCATGCCAGTTCGCGTTCTGATGGATGACTGGGAAGCTCGATTGGTCTCGGAATACCTGGCTTTGGGGAAAGGTGGAGGTAATATCAATCACTATTGGATCATTAAGAATATGATGGGTACGCTCATGGAGGATATGATAAACAGTTGGAGCTCGGAAAAAGACTCAGTCCTAGCTGCCAGAGCTAAGATCATCGATGTGAACGACCGACTTGCAATCTTGGACGCCACCTTCTCCTGGAAGCATCTTGCAATTGGACGTCGCGGCCATTAAAATGTGGAGGTTGGAAGCGGTAGCGCCTCGAGCGATCTGTCAGTTGGTAAGGGTGCACCCACGGAAGCGAACCTGGCTCCTTTAGCTCCATTCTCGACTCCTACAATTGGGCCTCCTCCCAGTAAACAAATCTAGAATCCTATGGAGCATGACCCCATGGACTCTTGCAAGGTTTCGTCGCTGCCTGAGCCTAACGATGCCTTCCAGGGTGGTTTCCCCATTCTAGAGGAAACACCACATGAATAGCTCCTCTATGAAGAACTTGAAGCCGACATCACCGCCCACTGGTTCTCTCTATTTTTTCCAGCTTTTATGTTATAGAATGTTTAGTAGTTTTTTGTATAGGCTAGCCATGTATAGTTCAAACTGTGTTTAGAAAACTCTAAACCGACCTCCTTCTAAGGGCCAATTTTTTTGTATGTTATATAAGAGCCACAGTAACATCTTTGACAGATTGGGATGGTGGTTTCATCATCTCAGACCGCCTCAGATTCCTACAAGTTATGTAATTTTCCTCTTTTTTTTATCAATATACTTTGCAGACTTACAAAAAAAATATATTGAGTTTCATACTCATTGAAAACAGTATGAATCTAGGTGTCAACTTGATCTTGATTCACCAATGATACTTATTCAAATTTCTTTGCCTCTTCATCTTCTTTGCTCCGGTTCTAGATTCTTCATATTCATTTTCCTTTTGTTTGGTAGCTTCTTCAAGAGCAATTTTTTCTCAAGCTTTCTTTTATTTTTGTTGTTTCCTTGCTAGTTCAACCTTGTCCTCTTATTCTTTCTTATTTGGTGTGCCTTCTCTTTCCTTAGCTTCATGTGTTGCCTTAGATACCTCACCTTCTTTCCTTAGCTTCTTTTGTTGCCTTAACTACCTCACCTTCTTTCATTATTCTTAGATAGATTTATCTTTATCTTCTTCTTACTTTTTTTGGTTATTGCTTATTTTACTCTAGCCTCCTCTACTTTTTTTTCTTGCCTGAGATGCTTCAGTCTCTTTTCAAAATTTATCAACTTCAACTTCTTTTGTTCATCTCTCCCCTTCTTCATTCTTTTTATTTTCTTCCAATTGCTTCTTCTTTTGACAAGCTACAGTTTGTCCTTCTTGTCTTATCATGTCCTAAAATTATTCTCAAGATATAAAACCTTTGCAAACTTCTTCATGATCCCACTATTCATGAGTATAATAAGGCCACTATATGTTCAAGTGTTGCACATGTTTGGGTACTAGACCTTTTGGATAATGTATCCTAAACTGGGCTTGGGAAAAATGTATTCTAAAATGGGTTGAGATTCTCCTTTTGAGAATGAGTTAGTGAAGCCATTATGTCCAATGTGCATGTTATGGGGGTGACTTTATTTATTCCTATCCTTGACTAATGATGCACTAAAACCATGCAAACTTATCTTATATGTTATTTCTCTTATTATCGACCTATTTGGATCATGCTTTGGAAAAATATGCAGTGGCGCAATGGCTCCATAAATCCTTTAAAAAGTATAATCCTCTTCAAAATACCAATCTCCAATATTATTAAGTAATTGCATTGCTTCATCTAATAGCCTTGGGGAAGATTTGAAAATTAATAATTCATAAGCTTAGGAAATGAAGTTGTCATATATATGAGCATATTTCCTTTTTTACTTATTCTCCCCTATACTTTGACATTAAACATGCACTGGAATATTTTCTATGCTTCATGACCATCCCATCCTTGGGAAAGGATTGTTATCACATACGATGTCAAGCAAGTAAGAATCCATGTCAAATGTTGGAAAGCATTCAAGATTTGGAATATTTTCCCATTCTAGTGCCCACACACAGTTTGAGATAAAATTGTTTCCCAATTGAAAAAAGACTCGTGTGCAATTACAATGTGTATTAGTGGTACCCATACCGTCTTAAAACAAACACAATGTGATTCTCTGTATAATCTTATTACCATTGCAACACCATAGATATAAGAATACCTTGATTTTTTGGTTGTATCTATACACCATTAATTTTACATTGGAGTATTTCCCCCTCTGACCACCATTTAACTAAAATCTTTTTCTCATCATGGATTTTGTATAACTCATCCTCCAATCATGTGATCATATAAGTTTGTGGCTCAAACAACTTGTAGTACTCTCTAACTCTAAACATTGGAAAGAAGTTATACATCTTCCTTGGACTATTATATTGTTTACATATGCATGATTAATGATTAGCTAAATACTTCAAAACAAGGAAAAACCAAAGTCTTAGTGGCAACATTATGTAGAAGACACTTACTAATATTTAGAAAGACATGGTCATCAATATCCCTATCACACGGATTAAATGGTGGAATAACATTAGAATAATCCTTGTCCTTAGACCTTATGAAGATCTCTCTCCATCTAGGAAAAGCAAGTTATCCAATATAGGATTATAAATCCTTGAAGATAGGTTTGATGAGATTAATGTCAAGCTTAGCCAATTTTATCACAGACATGATAGACTCATATGGCTCTACAACTTCTAGTGTTGGCGATTGTCAAGATTGTTTTATTTCAAATTTATTTTTTCTTCTATTTTACACCCTTTTTAGGAGGCATAACATCTATGTTAGACCACATTGCACAAAACCAATTACGAGTGTTAAGTAGTTTGCTAAATTTACTTTCGGCTACAAGAGATTATGAAAGTTAGTGGTATAATTTTCTAAACTTTTCATTTGGTTTTCCTTTTTTATGGTAGCAAAAAGAGTATTATGATAGGAATCATCTAACTCTTTGTCGAGAACTCCCTTTGGAAACTCATCCGAATAATTTAAGCTTCGAAGATATGGGACAATTGAGGTGAAATTAACTATGATATTCCTTTAAGGTCAAGGATTTGTTTTTGTTACAAGTTCAACACTTTACAAGCATCGATATATTTTAGGGTAAACTCTAAACTTTGCAAAATTCCTATCCATTTGGGACCCAAATTCTATAATTGAACCTAATGCGCAGACTCGATTTCACTCGCAATCACCATTCTATCTTAAATTTCACATTTTGCGTGAAATTTTAGACAACTACAAATCGATGTGCCTCTAAAACTCAAAGGTTATGTGTGAATGTTGAAGCCTACCTCTTGCTCCTCACTGAATTAATCCTCGACATCTCGATGGTTTTGGTAAATGATATTTATCTCATTCTATTATCTAGTGACAATGTGTTCTAAAAAGTGTTCAATTGTTTTGATAGTGAAATGAGAATCACCAAGGATTTTAAAGATTTGATTTGATTAATCATCAATGTGAGGATCTTAAAATTAGCTAGTGAACATTATGACACTTAATGCAAAGATTTGACATAATTGTCACTATGTAATAGTAATGAAATCACCATGGATTGGAGGATTTTAGTTACTCATTTTTCGAATGAGCTATGGGTGGATTTTTAAAAGTGTTTAGAGCGCCCCCAAAAAACTCATTTTTGGGTAAGGTTAGAAACTCTAATTGTTGGTGTTTTTTCAATTAAACTGAAGGTATTGTTCATGAGGAGGTTTTCTAATGATAGTCATATTATTATAGCCAAGTTCTGGTCCTCGATTAGTAAAATTTCGAAGGCTTGCAATGAACTCTTAACAATTCCTTTATGTTAGAAGAGAATGTGCTAATCTCTTCGAAGGCAAGGTAAAACTTGTATTTCGACAAAATTTCCTAAGGATTAGGACATAGAGGGATTTAGAGATAAATACAATCTTACCACTAAAGATGCTTGAGTGTAACTTTATTAGGGTTTTGGGACAACTTTTGAACTTAGTGTAGTGCTAGTTTTGAAATGCATTGGGTTGCCCTTGGATGATAGTTTCGAATAAGTGTCAAAGAAAAATTAAGACATGGGCCACATGTACTTTTTGAGAGTTTCAATATTTTTGTTTAAAAAATGGGTCTCAACAATGAAGAGATCTAGATGACTTTCATAACGAGTTTAGAAGTTGCACCGCAAGTGCTTTAGAACTTATTAAGAAGTGAGTTTCGAAAATGGGTTGCAACAAATGCTTTGATGGTTTGTTAGAACTTTCTTGAAATTTGTTTCAAAGTGAAGTTGCAATACTTTGGAATAAAATTTGAAAATAACTTCACTGCAATTTGAGAAGTTAGATCAAATGGAGTTTGAAACTTAGGTTGATTTGATTTTCGAATAGATACTATAAAGGAAAAGTGAATGAGTTTAAGAAAAAAAATCCAAAAAGTTGAGAAATAGTGAGTTTCCAATCAATGTTGCAAAGCGATAAACTTAGATTTTGAAGTCAAATTTGGGATTTGCAGGATGAAGATTAAGTGCATTGAAAAAATCATCAATTTAAGTGAAAACTTTCTTAATGGAGAACCCTTAAAAAACTTCTTCAAACCATAAAAACAATGATGACCTTGACTACTGCAAATAGGTGAAGACATTTCAAAGATAAGAAAGTAAAAAATCAATCTTAGGATCAAGTGCAAGTTAAACTAACTCTTCACCCTGAATTTCATCATGACTAAACAAGAAAAATTCAAGTGAATAATCAATCACGGTGGCAAAAATTTGAAAGGGGGTGTCCACAAGTCTTGAAAACTTGGGGCTTGTTGAGACCTTAGCACTATCATGCCCATATTTTAGACATGTCTCTATGCCTGCATATTTTCCTTTGTACAGAATACAATCATTCTTACAAGCGTAACAATATATTTTTTTCTAGGTAATATATCCTGAGGTAAAATAATATGAGGATGGTACCCAAGGTAAACAATAGATTCTTTAGGGCACAAAGCAATGTCAATCAATAATGAATGTATCATATATAGCTCAACAATCAACTCACTAAGAGAAAACATTTCACAAAGTGGGATTTGAACTCCAATGGGGAGGGAAATAACTTTATTTCACAACCACTCAAGCTACTCCAAATTGACAAGCATGGTATCATATGTTCTCAACACCGAACCTTTTGAGTAGTTTCTTTACCTCTTCATAGTTGGCGGGGAGGAAGATATCACTTGGAAGTACCTTATCTTTGAGTAACCTTCAATGAGTTGGTAATGTAAATATACATTGTCGTTCAACATGCATACAATCCCTTTTCATTGTTGAATATTTGTTAAAATACATGGAACTTAAAGCTTAACTACCTTAGTAGTGTTGAGAAACATGTGTTTGACATATCATACATTGTTTTCAAGTTATATAGTAACAATGTTGTCCCTAGCTTGTTAGACCTTGACCCAATTCCAAAGAGAGGATTGGTGGAAGCATACTTTAGGGTTTCGAAGAAGATATTAGTGATATGAGCACCATTCCCTAGATCATTATGTTGGAATACATTTAATGACATCCCCTCCATGGCATGGCTATCCAATAATAAATCATCAATACCAACCTTTATATTATTGTTCTCATCCATGCATGTGAAAAAACAATAATTATGTATATGTTCTAAATTGGTGACTTGGGAAGTGGTGGGAATTGAATAGATGCTTGATTCAACCATTCTTGGTATGTTTTCTCTCTAAGATGTGTTTGTTCAACAACCTTCTCTTGACTTGATATTGTAGTGGGGTTCAATGGTAGATGGTATACAGGTAGTTCATTGTCAGAATCTCGATTGCAAAAATGTTGAACATTAAATCAATGAAATTAGTGAACACAATGTGTTAAGTATGATTAAACTTTAAACCAAAAATTTATAGGAAACATGGATATTTTTTGCAATACATGTACAACTAACCACTTTATAAAAAAAAATGTTGAATTAAGCAATAATAAATTTGCATTAATTACTCAATGATCATTTTCTTATGCCCCAAGGGTAGGTCTAAAGGTAGTCCCAATGCATGGCATATTCTATGAGAAGATGGTTGTCTATGAAAGTTATAGTTTAGTAACAACTCATGACCAAGAGACAAACTATGTATTGCACTCACAACAACAAATCTAGGTGTGTTGCTTTACATAAAGAATTCTTTATCATTGGAGTGTTCCTCAAACAAACAATTTGAACTGAACAATGAGCACCTACAACTATTTATGAACCTTGCAATGTTCCCTCGAGTGCATTGATGACCGTTGATATATAACATGTTGTTCTATTGCAATTTCTAGAAGCATAATCCTTCATGCACATACTATGCAAGGAAATTCTATCTTTGTATTTAACAATATTCAAGTAATTAAACAACCATAAAGAGGACTACAAAACTACATAAGTGATATCAACTATTTAGGAGGAATGAACCCATGTGAAAGGAGAAACAAGCAAATATTTGCAACATCTACTTTACTCTTGGCAGTCATGTAATATTACTACAAAAGGAGAATGTTGTCCCAACATCGAGCACATGCAAGGAACATGGCCAAGCACCTTAGAAAGTGTGGTCATAAAAAAATTGGTATTTACTTTGCAAATTGAGAGAAGTCATCATTTCCCTCCAATAATTGAATTGACCTTGGTGTGCACTTAGACATTTTTCCTCCTAGATTGTACATATTTTTGGGTCTCCTAGTAGAGATCTTTTAGGTTGTATTGATATCATACTTTTCCTTAATAAAACTTTCAATTGAATCAACATAAGGAGGCAAACTGGTTTATTTTGGATGCAACACATTGACTTGTCTTCCATTTTTTTTTAATAAGATATTGAAGTGTTCCTATGTGTATTTTCTATACCACCTATTGGATCCTTGGCCACAATGCAAGCTATTAGATCGTAAACTTTGGGGAGTCAATCATTAATATAAATGCAAGTGTGACTCATCAAGGGTTCACCCTAACCCCTCTACATTTTGAATAACTACATGCAACTGGGGTGACATAAGAGAGATTTAATTCATAGTGAAATACCATTGGCCCAATATGGTTGCTAGAAGATGGCATATTACAATTTCCAAGGTAAAGTGAATTTCCATTTTTTTCTACCATTGTCCTGCGATATCTTCCTCCATATAAAAGTTTGTGGAATTTTTTAAATAGTGGAATAAATTATGCATCCAATCTTGATCTTGAATCAAGATCTTGCAAAATTCAATTCACATGCCAAGGTAGCATAAATTCAATCAAATAATTAGAATATAAATAAAATTTCTACTTACTACAAACTGCAAGGGAGAACTTGTTGGAGTTGGAACAACATGGAATGAGGAATATGAAAAATTGACCATTTGGTATTATCACTTGCCCCCATTACATCTGGGCCAAAACCACAACAATACATGTCTACATTCTTAAATAAATTGTGGGAAGCATGCAACATTCTAGCTTGAAATAGACATTTGAAGACCTTTTCTAAGTCATTGTTGCACCTAAGCACTGGTTCTCTTAGTATTTGTGTGCACCGAAAATAAGTCTACCTTAAAACCTCTACAATGTTGTAATTGAGATTTAAGAATGGGGAGTTAAATTCATGTGTTTAATTAGCATACTGAATTTTATTAAAATAAAAAAATATGTTTTTTTTTTCAAATTTTAGAGTCTCCTGAATTTAATGTCTGATTTTATAACCAAAATTTCCATTGCCAAATTTTTGCCAAACATCAAGGTCGCTGAACTCGAACACGAATTTGAACCAAGTGACCTAGCATATTGACATTGATGCATCAAGAAAGCGTGATGCACAAGAAACATGGTCATGAATTTTAATTTTGTTGGTGTGGTACGTTATTTAACATATAATACAATGTATTAACAGTGAGCTATAGTTTACAGGGATTGGCCACTCCGCGTTCGGTGCACACTATAAATTTATAGGGTACATAGTTATCGTAGTGCGAGACGAACAAGTTGGATGCACCGCATAGGAATTTTTTTTTAAGTATGCAAATTTAAGGTGAATTTTAAATTTTGACCTACTAAAAGTTTAAATCAAAAGGTAGCAAAGACATTAGTTGGAAATTTGCGTGTTGGTGAGGCACGGTTTCCACATACACACAAAAAAAAAATTGCACAACGTTTGGAAACATTCCAAAGCCACATAGCGAGCAACAACCGAGATAAATTCAAGCACGGGAAGCACCGATGGTAGGGCGCTTCAAGGTAGAGAGAGTAGCACCATTGCTTAGGAGGTCTACAACATTAGAAGATGGTAAAAAGGATTTTACAGTCCAATATTGTTTTATTTACCCTATTACGGTGCGCCCAAAAACAAGATGCACCGGTGCATTTTAAAGTCCTAACCGCACCGTTATTCAATAAAAAGCATAAAAAATTCTGACCTACAATTTTTTAATTTAACCCTAACACCGTGCTCTCTACTATAAAATGAACAAGTGCATTATATTTAAATGAACGCACCATGTGTGAATATTAAATTATTTAAAAAAGAATCGTCGGCTTTTTTTAATTTTAACCTAACGCGGTGCTCCCAAGTATACGATGTGCTTTTTTATTATATAAACGCACTGTGTTTGAATACACAAATATAAAAAAAGTTTTCATCCTGCAATATTTTTAATTTCACCCTTCGTTGGTACCATGAATGACTAGACACACTGGTTGTTGTAACAACTAAATGCATTGATGAGAGATCTAGAAATATAAAAATTGTTTTTCGTCGATTCTCTGATATAAACAACACATCAATGCTTTAGGATGTATAGAACACATTGAATTTGTTGTTATTTTTGTTTTTTTAACACAACTTTCCAGGCAGAGGGTTTTTTGGCTAATCCTAGTTCATAAAGTGTAGTTACGCATTGGTCCGTATGTATGTATCGAATGCATCGATTTGTGTTGGCGGTTGAAATATAAAATAAATATTTTTCTCCACATTGAACAATGATTTTCGTCGTCGGTGCATTGTTTTATTCGATGCACCGGTGCGTATATACTTAAGGCACACAAGTGCAGTTGGTATGTATAAAAGCACTGTACAAAAACATCCACTAAAATCTCCACTCACTTGCCTCCACTTGAGATCTTCGCTATAAATGGATATTTGGGTTCTTTTTAGAGGAACTTTCACAAAAACCTCCACTAGAGGGTGTTTTCCTTGTAGTGCCTTGATAATTCATTCATAGCCACATTAGATGAAGTGCAGTGCTACCAAGTCTCTGGGCCATTCCACAGTTAAAGTTGATCCTTTTTTCCATTGCTAATGTACCCATATTTTGTTTTGCAATTTTTATACATTATGGTAGGTTATCTAAGAAAAATAACAGCATCAAAGTTGTATATTTAATCATAAAATTTCCAATGGTATAAAGAACAACCAAAATGGAGGTCAAAGTCAAAAGTTATAACCAAAATAGCGAGGCTAGTTTTTGTTGTGTCCCACTTAAACAATGTTTTGATGCAATGTGTCGCACCTCCAAATATTTATGGATTGTGACTATCTAAATAAATTTTATTCCATGCACCCCCTTCTTAAATTTGGCTTATTGAACCCCCCATCTTAAAGCTTTGAATTCACACAAACCTCATACTTGTCTCACTTAAAAGGTTTTGATGTGTGATGTATCACATGTCGCAAAATTTATCTTTTACTCAAGTCACAAAGATATCTCATTTTGGTCACAAGTCGCAAAGATTTCTATGCTTTTTATCATAAGTTGTAAAATTTTCTCCTTTTTGTTGCAAGGAAAATTCTTTTGGGAGTGAAAAGGTTGCAAAGAAAAGTATTTTTGAGGAGTGGTTTCTTTTGGGAAACTTCCTAAGTGTTTTTCATTTTGCTTCAAGGCCACTGCAGTGGTTTGTTGAAATGGATAAAAACTAAAAGTCAATGATAAAACCTTACGGTAAAAAACACAAGTATGGGAGGCTAAATCTGACTCCTTCATCTAAGTCCTCTACGCTCGTAAGGATGAGAAAGGTTTGCAATCTATTCAACTAGAAAGAGCATCAAATGCATAGTGGTATTCTTAGTTACTCAATGCATGAAACATGATAAGAGAGATCAATGGGAGACTGATAAAATTATAGAGGATGTGTCCAACTAAACAATGATACAATGACTACTCAAGGAAATATGAAATAAAAACATATCATCCATTGTTGTGCTGGGATCAAGTTGAATTTGAAGAAACATAGCTAAGGAGAGAGAGCATTTTGGTCGTTGTTGCCTAATACACAAATTGAAAGTGGGGTCCCAAATTACATGACTTGAGTGGATGTTGAGGACTCAACACTTTGAACATAAGGCCAACACATTTTATGACTTAGGCAACAATTAAGACCCACATATAGAACAATGATATAATCCAACAATGCAAGAGAACATTGATGTGTATTGTTGTGGATATTCCATTGGAACAATTCATCGTAATGGTTCTTACAACTTAGTTGTTTTCATTAGATTATTTCCACTAAATACTAAATAACTGGAACTGTAAAAAAATAACTAGAGTAAAGAAGTACATGATCCCTACAAATAACACAAGATATACCCTGGGAAACCCACTATGGGGAAAAACCCAACCAACAATGAGGACTATGTCTTACTCTTTTATATAGTGTAAATACAAAGGAAATGGTAGTCTCTATGGAGTTACCTATGACTCTATGACCAAAATGGCTACTGCATGATCTCCTAATTCCTCTATTCTACTCTAATATCCACTCCTCTGATGTTGCTCAGCTATGGAACAATACAAAAACATCAAACAAATGGAATGTTGGAAATACTGAGAGGGGGGTGAATCAATATTGAGCACTTTTTACCATTTCAAACACTAATTATATCATGTAAACATTAACCATTGATAATGTCATTCATTATAACATAAACCATACATAGTTCATAATAGATTTAACATGGAAACCCAAACGGGAGAAAACCATGGAATGCTTTTCTTATATAATAATAAGTTTACATTCATAGGAAGCACCAACTTCTAATATTCTCCAGCACCGACTGGAAGGAGGCACCAACCTCTTGATTTGCAGGCACCAACCTGAAGGAAGCTCCAACTCCCTGATTTACCAATACCGACTGGAAGGAGGCTCCAACCCCCTGATGTCCAACCTGAAGGATGCTCCAACTATCTGATTTACCAACACATATTGGAATGAAGCTACAACTACCTATCATTGCCCCATCCTACCACCCTGATATGAATAAGACAATCAATTTATAAATGTCACTGTCTCTGTCACAACTAGTACCCGTATCACTCTCTTTGTCAATCTATACTTGTATCACTATCTCTGTCAACCTATATCACTGCCTCTGTTAACCTATCACAATCACTATATCTGCCCCAATCACTGTCTCTGCAACACATACTTGTATATATGTCTCTATACATGTATCATTGTCCCTTTAATAATCATTGTATCTCTATCTCAATGCCACAATCACTTAATCATAATGCTACAGTCATTGTTACATTGTGTCAATATATGTCACAATATATCAACCTGTACATGCCTCAAATATATACCCAGAAACAATCATCCATCGATTTCCTTTACTTCATCAACTTTTACATCATAAACATTTTCAAAACATTGAACATTCCAAGAGATGAGCCATATGCCAAAACATAAACATGTATTATGTCGAGATAACTACTATGATCTATACCAAGGCCATAATACAATATTCCAGATAATCATTAAGATTTATGCCAAGATATCATCAAGATCTATCCAAATATAACCATCATCATAGCTTGCATAACATATTCAATGAATTCAAATAGATATAGCAAGAGAGAATCTCACATACCATGATCAAAGATGAACTCTATCCATGAGAGACATGTGCCATCACAAGAGAAACCAACAAGCATGAACCATACCTATTCCAATATCACAATATGAAGAAATAATAGACAAACCAAAAGCAACTCTAAATGATGTCGTCACATATACCTCGCAACAATCTTTCCAACAATCCAAAAATTTCGTAATTCCGATATCGTATGAGAAAGTTATGCCAATTTTATCAATCTCCACCAAAGAACAAAAGATTATCCCCAAAACTTTCACACTAGATCCTCCACAAATATTTCGCACATTCCTTCAAGAGTTTATCATTAGCAAAGATAGACTTGATTGATGGCTCAAATGAAATGTTTGATCTTCTATTTATACACTTCATCATGCCTTGTAGCTTCTTTTAGGGTCTCCTTAAACTTGTCCTTAATTTGTGGATCTCCATATTTTAAGGGGTTCTCAAGGGTTAGTACCCCACTTCAAGGATCCATCATGAAACTTCATGCCAAAACTTCAAGGTCACTCCATATATTCTCAAATGGGCCTTAGGGCTTGTCCACATCATCATACCTTATGGATACATCATTATTTCTTGTGGGGTTCCTTGCCACTTCACGTGGTCCAATGGGCCAACGTACCAAAACTTTTGGGGTCATGTGGTCCAAACATCGTTATTTTGGGGATACTTCATGCAGTCTCCACCATGGGTCATGTAACCAAGAATTCATGGGCAAGTGGACCAAACACCATTGTTTCGGGTTTTCTTTACATTTTATTTCAACATTGTATTGTGGACCAATCCTTATTACTTCGGGGATACTTCTCATGGTCATATGGACCAATCCCTCTAGTCATGTGGACCCAACACCACTACTTTCAAGGTGATGTGGAACCATCATCATAATTTTGGGAGATCTTTCACACTTCATCCCTATATGCTTTGCACCAATCTTAGGGTCTCTTTAGGACCTTCTCCAACATGGGTTAAGTGACCCCAACCACTTGGTCATGTGGACCGAACAACACTATTTTGGGAATTTATTCACATTTCTTACCGACATTGCTTAGGGACACCTTTACAGACTTCCTTACATTTCTTATCATCATGGTCATGTGGCCCAACATCATTTCTTTAGGAAATTCTTCAGACTTCTTCGGGACACTTTAGGGAATCCTTTACACTCCACAACACCATGATCATTAGGGGATTCTCTAGGGGATTTGTACCACTTATGTACAAGTCAAAGTGACTTCCTGTGAGGGCCATGCACAACCGCTACGCCATAAGGGGACCGCTTTGGATTTATGTACAATTGTGACAAGGCTTCTTCTTCAAGTGCTTCCTTAGTATTATTAAGGTCTTCTCTAGGGGATTCAAGGCTTCATCAAGCATTCCCAAACAATCTATCTCTACTACAACCACATCATCATTATCACCTTGACATGAATGGAAACATCGCATATCTATTCACTCTTTTGACATCAATGACAACTTCTTCCAACATGGAACCCCTTATTTTTCTAACAACTTGGTAGTTAACATAGCCTGATAGTTATCTAGGGTCAAATTGTGGGCGGCATAACTTCCTCATACAGACTCTAATTGAGGCAATTCTTGGACCATTGGAAAGGTATCAGAGTGTATAAAAACATTAAGGGGCATTGTGTACACAATAAACGTTTGACCCCAAAAAACATCATTTAAACCCTCAAACATGCCCCGTAATTTTTTGGACCCCAAATTTGCAATGTGCCTTGCAAGCCAATTCATCCAACCTTTTTACCCATAAAGTGCCAAAATAGATGACAAATATATTAATCTCTTTAGAATCAAACCTACCCATTTTAAGATGCTTTTGGTCCCCAAAATATTTTACTGGATGAGGTGAGGAAAATTTTCCTCTACCTTCTCCTTGGAGTACCATTTAGCCTTGCTCGGAAGTTGTCCTTTCAACCCCAACTGCCATATTTCATTATGTCCTTGCCTAGTTGTTATAGATATATTATGCAAAATCGTGTCTTTTTCTAACTCTGCTTAAGCCTCTCGTGCTAAGTCCTCTACATAAGGTAATACTTGCTCAGGATCTCGGTCCAACATGGAAGGTTCGTAGAGTTTCATATTCTCCACCTTCACTACTGAGTAAATGCACAGATATGGGGGTTGATTGAGTTTGTAGGCATTATCTCCTACCTTCTCCAAAAATGACCATACTATAATGCCTTAATCTTCTTACTAGAACCTTGCAGTCGTTCCTTATTCAAATTCAACCATATTCGGTCTCGCACCTCAACCCTGTGTTGGTCATGTCTTGCCTTGTACTTCGTTTTCTCAACCATGTGCTAGTCATGTGTTGCCTTGCAGTTTACTTGTGACTTCTTCAATGTCTCTTGTACTTGTAAATGGATTTTCATGATCTTATCAATCAATTCGTTAGCTCTTAATGCTTCATTGGCGGCGTCTTCCCTCACTTCTACTTGTTGTCCATAAACAACATCTAGAGGTGAACATGGCAAATACCCAAAACAAGTTTCAAGAGGGGAATATCCAATGCAAGCACGGACGAATCTGTCATAAGAGTGTTGGATGTAGATCAAATTTTCATCCCAAGTATTCAGATGCTTCTAATTGTAACCCCTCAAAATCTGCGTCAAAGACTTATCGTCAACTTATGTGTGTGGATGGAATGTTAAAGATCTCTTCAACTTAGTGTCCGTCTTCTCCCAAAGTGTAGTCCAAAGGGCCTAGTATTCCTGTATGAGATGATGCTCATTGGTATCCCAAATTCCACCCAAATATTTTTAAAGAATATGTTTGTTGTTTCTTGTCCTTTGGGTAGTGTCCCTTTTAATGAATTTGTAAAAACTAGGAAAAATTGCAAATTTTGGCCAATTTGACCCTTAGACTAGTATTGACCCAAATGCCTCCAAATGGCTCCAAATGATTCCAAACTGGTTCTGAATGTGTTTGGAAGGTATTAATACATAAAAATGAGGCTGATTGATGCTTGGACACTCTCAAAATGCTTCTGCAACATTCAATTACAATCAGGGAAAGATAGGGCAATTTACTAGTCAAGTCGTGGTTCAAATCCCCCAAGGGTAGTGGTCAAAGATGGATCTCCAAATGCTGTACGACCTTCCCAAATTTCAGAATAGAGACATGTTACTATTAAAGGACTTCAATGGGATCCCAAATACATCATCAATCAGTTTCTAAAGGCTTCTTCAACTCCCATAAATCAGAGGTTTGTGGACATGTCTTCACATAGGGGGAAATGATAGTAAACTTCACCACTTGCTATGAAATTCGAGATTTATGTTCCAAGGGATTATGAAATGTATATGAAACTTATTCTAGACATTAATGACTCTCCATACATCATAAAAACAATAGATATGAACTGATACAAATTGAAATAAAGCAACTTCAAGCTTTCATAACAAGATGTAGGGAAAATGACACCATTTATGTATTGTTTGGTATTTTTACATAGTTCCACTCGGTATTTCGACCTAAGAGTCTTCTCAGCATTAAAAACAAATTATATATATCAGAATACAAATGAATGGGGCCACAAGAGCTCCCCCAAAGAGAATATACTCTCACCAAGTGCGCCCTTCCTCCAAGAGCCAAAATATGAAGAGAAAAGTGAGAAATGTGTGGAAGCAAGTTGAGGATGAGAATGTCACTAGCTTCCCTATAGCTTCAACCTGCAACAATGACTCCATTGTAGCTCCAAATGAAAGGTCTAAATGGCCTCTCCAATTTCCAATTAGGATGGGAATCTTTCACCCTCGAAATTGGTACTAAGGCAAGTAGAGTAAACAATCCACAAGCATGGACAAGCTATGCTCTCCAATATGCAAAATGATAAATGATCAAAATATGGTCTCCTTATTTGTTCTTGACTTTTATAAACTTCCAAAGGATTCATTAACTCGAATTCCATCCATGAGATTCATGCCAACTCGAATTGGGAAGAGATTCCAATGTGTGCCACTTATCCCTCCATTCCTAGCTTCCTCCTTCACTCAATTCGAATGGGTGACTCTTTGGATGCCCTAACTCCCTTGTGCGCCCTCTTGGAGGCTATATTTAGCCCTGACATGTCATATATGTCAAATGTCAGCAATCAGGTCCGATTTGTGTCATAGGTGTCATAGCATCTTCATCATTGTTGTCATAGAAGCTAGGGAATCTAGCCCAAGTGTCTCAATTTCTCTGAAATGCCTCTTCATCTTCCATGGGAGTTACTCTTCCACTCCAATTCGACCTTCATTGAGTCATGCTGAGTATATTGACCTTCCAACTTCCCAAGAATGTGGACTCCACCTAGGATTTGAATGGGTGAGAGTGGAATGCCATGTGGCATGGGGAATCTTGCTTAAATGGGTCCCACATCTTCCATGTTCCCTCATGACCAAGTGCCACCTTGTAATATTCCAGCCAAGAATTGGCCATAATACTATCTCCAACTTCCAAACTGATCAGGATTTTAACTAGCAATTTTTTGTAATTTTCTTTAAGGTGTGGAGGGTGTAAGTGAGGAGTACTGGTTCACTGAACAAGGATGGTAGGGATAACTTTTGGTTCTAGAATTTATATGTAAAATTTGCAGCAGCAAGACAAGGCGTGTCTAAATAGCGAGCCCTATGCACAAGGTACTGGAGCCTTTCACTTTTCAACAACATATAAGCATGTTGCCTACTTCGAGGCTTCCTGGGCTTCCAACATATGCATACTAGACTGGGAATGGGTTCTGGATGGAAGTAAGGGTTATTTTCAGTCAATAATATCAATAAAACATAATGGATCAGAGTTCTTAATATTTAGGGAGGTTGTAGATGGCTTTGGAGGCAAACTAGTCAAGGGCGCTACTGGGGATTGCACTGGTAGGATATTTCCAGGCTTTTCCAAACAAGTTGTAATGCACCCAAAACCTTAGGAACAGAGCATGGGGGTCTTTATTAATGTTAAAAGGACCTCATAGAACCATTATATCATTAATTTTAAGTATAGGTAAGTCCTACAAAAAAATATGCCAAAACTAGCTATTTAAAAGTGCCCATTGAGCTAGTCTTTAATCCTGAAGGGTAAAAACTCATTAAAAGAACTTAATACTCTGTTCTAAAATTATAAATGGATCTGATACAAATTATTAATGTTCAGAAGGTTGAAATGGAATATTTTAGGTAGATCTTGAAAAGGGATTACCTCCTTCCTTCAATAAGCATCTCCATAGCCAATAATTGAGCTAGTATTAACTTTTGAAGGTGACAAAGCCACAAACTCATACAAATATCAATCAATATAAGATTGAAGGCTCTAATATGTTATTTAATACACTTTTAGGTCAAAATCAAAGAGTTGGAGAGAATATTACAATCATTGCACTCTTAGTGCACTAGAGGACCTCCAATGGCTAGAATTCCTTCCAATGGAAAGAGATGGACTGAAGAAGGAGAAGAATTGTATGAATATCAGTATGGGACTGATATGAAGCTGATACAGGTCAAAAAAGAGCTCATGGGATGCGCACTGATCTCTCAGATGATCTGGACTCCTCCTTCAAGAATGGGAGCTTTCTCCCCACTAGATCTACCACTACCTTCACTTCAAGCAATTATGTATGATGGAATCTATTCTGATGGATGCATAATCTTCAAGTATGGCTGATAAACATTTGATCAGCAACAACGTGAACCTATGGAAGTAGACTGGAAACCTGTCAAGAACTTGGGGCACATATCCCAAGGTTGTTGAGGCACATCTCTCAACACTAGAGAAGCTCAAAGTTCTCAAATGATAAAAAGTTGTTAATGGGAGATGGATCCATTTTTTTTATAGATGAAGTGGCTTCCTCCACAAGCCATCCCACACGTGTGAGACAGGGAGGGTGCATTCTTTGAGAGAGACAGAAGTTTCCTTGCTTTTCCCACCTCACTGTTTTGGTCTCTTCACTTAGATTGGCAAGTACGCCCTCCTTGGACTGGGATGTTTCCTGCTTTTTCCAACTGATGGATTTTGTTTCTCTTTCCATTCTCTAAAACTTTCCAGCTTTGTTCTTTTGTCAGTTTTTTCCAGCTTTTGTCTAATTTTTTGCTTCTTTCTTGCTTTTGGCTGACTTGTGGATGTTTCTATATTCTTAACTTGAGTAGGTGGGATCCTCCTTGACCCAATGCGCCCTCCTAACCTTATCCACTTTCCAACACATTATTTATTAATAATAAAATGCTTATTCAATCATAAACAAACTCATAATTAATTAAATGCAACAATAATTAAATGCAATTTGTGTCCAAAATTCACCACTAGCCAATAATTCCTTAATGAAATTTCTTAGACCCCCTAGGGATGGGGAGGATCCAAGTCTTTACAATGGTCCCTGGGGAAGGGACATGACAGTCCTCCCTTCCCAAGACTGCTTGTCCTCAAGCAGTTTCAAACCAGGATGCTGCAGAATCTGTTCACCTTCCCAAGTTGCATCTTCACTGGGAAACCCTTTCCACTGCACTAAGTATTCTTTGATGATTATGCTCCTCACCTTCCTCTCTCTAACCTACAAAATATACTCTGGTTCTATGACCAAATTACCTTCATCATCAATAGGAGGAAGTTCTTCTGAAACCTTTACTTGTTGTCCAACTGCTTTCTTCAAGCATGACACATGGAATACATTGTGTATCTTGCTCCCTGATGGCAGTTTCAAATCATAGGAAACTTCACCCACTTTCCTTATTATCTTGTAGGGCCCATAGAACCTTGAAAATAATTTCTCATCCCCCTTTGTCTTAAGAGTGGTTTTCTAGTATGGCTGCAATCTGAAATAAACCAAGTCACCCTCTTGGAAAGTTCGATCTATTATATGATTGTCTGCATTGATTTTCTGTTGATTTTGTGCAACCTACAAATTTTCTTTGAGTTCCTTGAGTATATCTTGGCTTTCTTATAGCCAATCCTTTTCCTTTTGTGCTTTGCAATTCCAAAGATCAGATCTACAAAAGTGGGAGACTCAGACCCATGAAGAGCTTTGAATGGGGTCATCCCAATGGACATGTGGAATGTAGTGTTATAACATAACTCCCCCGAATGCAACCAGTTGACCCATGCTTTCTGTTGTCCTGTAACATAGTTTCTGAGATAACCTTCCAACCATTGGTTAACTCTCTCAGTTTGGCCATCAGTCTGGGGATGATAGATTGTATTGAGGTTTAAACTAGTCTTAACCAATTCAAACAAAGACTGCAAAAAAGCACTAGTAAACTTGTTATCCCTGTCACTGATTATGGTTTTGGGAGGCCCATGCAATCTAAATACTTCCTTAAAGAATAATGCAGCAGCTTGACTGGCAGTAATAGTAGATGTGACAGCATAAAAGTGAGCAAATTTAGTCAATCTGTCAACTACTACAAAAATACTATCTTTACCCTGAGATTTGGGAAAACTTGTGATGAATTCCATTGATGCACTTTCCCATTTTTGTTCCGGAATTGGAAATGGTTGAAGGAGACTAGAAGGATGAGTGTGCTCTACCTTATTATGTTGACATGTAGTACACTCCCTCACATACCTTAACACGTCACCTTTGAGGCCCTTCCAAGTGAACCTCTCTCTTACTTTCCGGTAGGTTTTCAAAAATCCAGGGTGGCCTGCTACTGGTGCATTGTGGGCAGCCACCAAAATCTGTTCTTTTAACTTGGATCCAGGTGTTAGAAAAATTATGTTCTTTTAATAAATAACATCATTGACAACTTGATAAAAATCATCCTGAATCATCCTATCCAACACTTCACAAGCAAACTGATTTTTTGAATATTCTTTAGCTAGTTGAACTTTCCAATCAATAGGAACTTGCAGCAAAGAAAAAGTAGGTTTCCTAGAGAGGGCATCAACCACCACATTCAACTTACCCTTTTTATATTCTATGTCAAAGTCATAAGACTGGATTTTACTTACCCATTTCTGTTGTTTGTCATTCAGCTCTTTTTGGGTCAAGAAATGCTTCAAGCTGTTGTGATCAGTCTTGACTATGAACTTGCATCCCACTAGATATTGTCTGAATTTATCCAAGGCATGCATGATGGCCAACATCTCTTTATCATATATAGAATAATGCTTCTCCTATGGCTGCAATTTTCTGCTCTTATAATCAATAGGAAGCTTGTTCTGCATCAATATTGCTCCAATGCCTTCACCTGAGGCATCACACTCCAATATGAAAGGTTGAGTGAAATCTGGAAGTGCAAGTACTGGGCAACTGCTCATGACTTCCTTCATGCTGTTAAAATATTTTTCAGCCTCATTTGACCAACAAAAAGCACCCTTCTTAGTGAGATATGTCAAAGGGGAGGTCAACTTAGAAAACCCCTTAACAAATTTTCTATAGTAGGTGCATAGTCCAATGAATCCTCTCAAGGAATTTATGTTCTTGGGCTTGGCCATTCAAGAATGGCTTTGATATTCTCCATATGCACTTTAACTCCTTCTTTCCCAATGATGTGACCAAGATAAAGGAGCTCTTTCAAACCAAACTCACATAAAAAGACTATTCTGCAAGGAGTGTTAAGACATTGTCCAAATGATGCAAGTGCTCTTCCCATGTGCTACTATAAATCAGACTGTCATCAAAAAATACAAGGACATACATATGAAGCTTCTTACTGAAACTTATGTTCATGCAAGATTGGAAAGTTGTTGGTGCATTGGTCAAGCCAAAAGGCATGACAAGGAACTCAAAATGCCCATAATGGCACCAGAAAGTTGTTTTCTGAATGTCTTCATCTTTCATTCTGATTTGGTGGTATCCAGAACGTAGATCAATCTTGGAAAAATATTTAGCTCCATGAAGCTCATCCATCAGTTCATCAATCCTAGGAATAGGATATCTGTTCTTGATGGTCTTTTTGTTCAAATCTCTATAATCAATGCACATGCGCATTGTTCCATCCTTCTTTTTCACCAGAACCATTGATGAAGCAAAGAGACTTGAGCTTGGTATTATGAACCCCATATCAAGCAGCTCTTTGATGGTTTTCTCAATCTCATCCTTGAATCTCTTGGGGTGTTTGCAAGGATGGATTTTGATAGGAAAAGTGTCAGGTTCCAGCTCAATCCAATGCTCAATACCCCTATCAGGAGGCCTTCCATGTGGTAGATCTTCAAACACTGTTACACCTAAAATATTCCCATCATGAGTTTCAGTGTATATACCCTTGGAGTTACCTTGATTGAGTGATTGACCTGGAAGGATTTGTACCTATTTTATACTAGGTTTTGAAGGGTCGTCGTAGGTTGCACTCATGCAACATGCAACGTCGCACCTTGCTCCATTACAGGGTGTGACGAAGTCAGTTAGAAGGGACCCTATCCCTGACCTCTTGGAAGAGCTGGCATTCGATTCCTATTATCTTGGAAGGATCCCTTAAGCCTCTCCTATCATATCTCAACCTATCCTATCGATACCCTATCCACTTAGTCCTATTTAAATGAAGCTCACTCCCATCCCAAGGGGAGGAAGTCGATGGTATTCTTATGCTGGTGAAAAGCCTAATAGATCTAACATTCTAGCTTGGGGAACCTTCACTTCTCTCAAGGAGTTTTGGCATGGCTTGTCGGAAGGAGCTTGCAGCATTAAGGCAATGGTTGTAACCTTCTTCTCTATTGTACTCCTCCACTTTTCAATACATTTAATATAATTGCTTTCCATAAATGTTGTCTCTTCGATAATGTTTAGAGTTTTCCTCCTTAACTGTTAACTTAGATTTGTCATATGAGATATATGCTTTTACCTCTCGTGGTCTGTTATATGTTCAACAGGGTTTAGCTACTCGCAATTTGGAAACGCTGGAGCATTGGATCAATGAAGGAGAAAGGGATCTACAAATATAAGGTAAGCGATCTACTTTTACATTTGTACTTCTACATGATCTAGGAAAGAAATCTATGTTCTGTCCTATTTGTTCTAGACTTACGTTAAGCTAGGGAGATCATGCCTTGAGTCCGCTCTCGGTAGATTGTCCGTGAAACATACATGGCGACCATACTGGGGATTGGTCATTTTGTCTTAATAGTTGTCAATATGGGAGTCATTTTCGGTTGATTGCTTGACACAAGCCTTTTATTTGTCACTTACTTCTTGACTCGATATTCACCATCAGATCTTCACATCGAAGACTCTGATCTACTTCCTCTGAGTTTATACTACTCATTCCGAAACCATTTCATGGTTCATTGCTTGGAGATCTGATCCATTTCAGAACTTAGATCTCGCCTGTCGCACCTGGTAAGTGAAAACAGAGCGACACTGTGTCTTTTCTGGTCTTTGTTCTTTTCCTGTTAGCTACTCGTCACAGTCCTTTCATTAGTATACTGCGACAGCGTCGCACTTCCTGCATTGGTGAATTGCGACGTCGCATTGTGCACAAACACAGGGTGCGCCGATTTGTCAAATTTGACATGCAGGCATCCCCTCTCCATCTTTTGATCTAAGCTTTGGTTTGTTGTATGAACTCCCTCTGTGCTGCATGATCCAACTAGAGATTCCATCTTTGATTTGTGTGTTGAGTGTTTGGCTTGGTTTGGATTGGTTTTGGGTTCCGCTTTGGACAAGTCTGAGAAGCGGTAGTGGTGGATACTCTTGTCTCCTCCACCTTCATCCGCTCACCCTTGCATTCCCTCCTCTTCATTACAGTTCCCAGACCTCGTTTGCATTATTTTTTTGAGCTTGGTTTTCTTGATACTATCTGGTTTTGAGTCTTGTGTGTCTTTCAATCTGATTGAGTGCTCGTCTTTTCTTGAGTTTTCTGAGTACTGAAAGTTGCAAGTAGTGTTTTCTTTTCAGTCATTTGCATTTGAAAGCATAGTTGCTATCAAGCTAATTCTGTGTTGCATCCATCGAAAAGTTAAAAGTATTTCTTTCCATTATTTCTCAAACATTGTTGAAGAAAATCTGTGCATTGGAATGTTTTGCTCATGCATTTTTTGGAAAAATTGACTGGATATGTAATCAGTTTTGATTTTCTTGAATTATGAATCGCTCATCTTCTTAAAAGACTCAAGCATGTTTTAGCTTTTACAAAATTAGTTCCATGCTAAGGAAATATAGATGCATTTTTAATTCTTATTGCTTTTAGATCATTGAAAGTGAAATTGAAAAGCTTGCATACTCCGTCTTAGAATCCTCTCTTTTCATTACCCAGTGTCATTTTGCTTTGAAAAGAAAAAGAAAATGAAAAAATGTTGTGATTTGGATTAGTAGTGTTGTGATTTGCGTGTTTCATTAAAAAGGAAAAGAATGTTTCAATATAATTTTTCGTAGAGTTGGGTTACATTGCATTGATTTGGAAAAATTGTTGAAAAGAAAAGAAGACTTCTCCTTCCCATAGGTAGCATTCATCGAAAGAAAAGCACACTTTTTGCATGTAGCTAAGACTTGCATTATGTTTCCGATTATGTACTCACCTCATGCATTCACCTAACTGTCCAAGATAAAATTAACGGTAGAACTAGGGTAAAATATTTAGAAACTTGTGTGTAAGTTAGAGACGTGTTCCGGCGTCATTAAGCATGGCAGCTGTCGTTATTTTCCAGCACTGTATCCTGGGGGTATTGTAGTCTTCCACGTACTTATCGGTATATCGAGCTCCTTCACGTACCCACCAAGTACCATAATTCGTACTTGGCGTATATCGAAGGGTGTATCACGTACTCAGTAGTATATCGGAAGGTCTCTTTCCGAACGGTTGTGCATTAGACAACACCACTACGGATTTGAGCTCCACGTACCTTGCATATATCGGGAGACACCACTAGGATTCCTGAAACCAACTAAGTTAACCATTTGGCCGTCTTGGCAAAGCAATACACCGAGAACAGCACTCGGGGAGATTAGCACGCATGTACTGTCCAAGTAATTGGGTATGCAGGCAAGGGTACGGTCCCAATCCTCCTTGTCGTGTCATATTGTTGGACCCTGCAGTATATAGCGATTTACGATGCCTTGATAATCCCGAGAGGTTCCAAACTTTGAATCCACTCCGTCACATAAGTCTGCTTGTTGCCTTAGTTTGAGTAGGTTTTTCTGGACTGCTTTTCTTTTGTAGCATACCCTTAGGAGAAACGTTGTTTCAACCACCCTGGATGATTTTTCTGATGCTCTAGAGGATTTTCCCTGGAGAAGATCCCGTAGGATCTTGAACTTATCACCTGAATATCCCCTTAATCCGGAGGTTATTTTGAGGGTAAGGATGGATCAACGTAACACGGTCGTAGTTACTGAAGTTGAAAACCCAACCCTGAATGTTGGAGGGCTCTTGTTTCCTCCAACTCCACCAGACTCATCCACCTCCAACCCCCCACAAGGTGAAGAGGTGGACATTTCTACTTCACAAGACGATACCCTCCCAGCAGTTATGCCCAGAGAGCCTGGATCGTTTGAATGGATAAATCAACCCCAGGACGACCCCACAGCAGCTACTAGCCCATTAACAGCCTACTAGACATCTTCTACCGGTCACCCAGTGGCTCATTTTTCCATCGCATCCCCACCCAACTGGACTACTCCAGAACTCTCTAGACCCTTCTATAGGCCTGACCCCGTCGATATTTTCAGCCCTATCAAGGAGCGTCTAGAACGATTATGGGTTAGGGGTAACGAACTTCGAAGACAAAGTCTCGAGCAACGACCTGGGTATAGAGATGCCTCAGTCCATCCAATATATTTCGGTTCACCTTAATCATCCCCTCACAACCCGACCATCAGTGAGACTGGTCAACCCTTGCAAGAGTCCAGTCCTGCACCTCAAGTGAATCAACCAGTTGAAGGACAACATTCCAACACACCTGTTACTACCACGGTTACTTTACCAGCTCCTCCCCCACCTCAAAATTTGAGGGGAGGATACTCCATTCCCCCGGATTATCTTATTGGTAACGTTATTACTATGGTAGCTAATCAACAACCTATGTTAGTTCAACCTTTAAATAGTGGTCAACTTATTGTGGCTGGGGGGAAACCCCCATTTCCTAACCAGAACATAGGTGATGGAATCCCCAACGGACCTCCCCAACCCGCTAGACCATCCACCATGGGATTATCTCATGTTGGGGGGGCATCCAATGTAACTCAACCTTCATGGAGTCAAGCGTATCCAGGTTCTGTTAACCCTGCGCCGGGCCAATCTAATCCTGGAAACGCACCATACGGGATAACCTATCCCGAAAATTCCTACACTTTCTGGAGGCAACAACCTGTTTTACAACATGGACCCCAACCAGCTATCCCTCAAGCACCACCACCCCCGATTGGTCCTCCCCCACCTCCTGTTGGAGGTAGCGAGCCCCCACCTAACTTTGGAGGAGGTGGACCTCTCCCTTGTGGTGGAGGTCCACCCCATTTCACCAACAATGACCCCCACCATTCTGGCGGTGGTGGGAATGGTCCACCAACCCCCCCAGGCGGAGGCGGTGGAGGACCACCCTATTATGGTGGAGGAGGACATTTCCCTTTGGGCGGTGGAGGTGGTCCACCACCCCCTCCAGGCAGAGGCGGCGGCAGACCTAATTACTATGGTTGTGGTGGTGGTGGTGGAGACCCTCATCCTTCCGGCGGTGGAGGTGGTGGGGGCCCCCATCCTTCTAGCGGCGGAGGTGGTCCACCACCCCCTCCAGGCGAAGGCAGTAGCGGGCCACCTTATTATGGTTATGGACCCCCACCTCCTCCCGGTGGTGACAGGGGGACCTCCACCCCCTCCCGGTGGTGGAGGTGGACCCCCACCCCCTCCCGGTGGTGGAGGTGGACCCCCACCTTATTGGAATGGACCACCTTATGGTAGTGGACCCCCTTACAGTCCGTGCGGCACACCCCCCTACGGTCAGTTTCTTTGTGGTTCACCTTACGATCATACTGGTCCTTACACGCCTTATCCGTATTATCAATACGCGCAGCCTAGTCCACAACTGCCCTTTTTGGCTACCTTGGACCTCACTAACCAATCTCGTTTAACCAACGACCCCATTTACCATGGAACTAATTGGTCACCTATTCCGGTGAAACTTCTGTTTGATATCCCAAAATTTGATGGCAAGCTTGGTGAAGATCCTAAAAACCACGTGATGACTTACCATTTATGGTGTTCATCTAATTCTTTAATGGATGACTCGATTCGTCTTAGATTATTTCAAAGGACTCTCACCGGTTCGGCTGCCAAGTGGTACATCGAGTTACCACCCCACTCTTTTCCTGATTTTGGTTCTCTTGCCATGAACTTTTTGACTCATTTCCAACTGCCTATACGGTATGAAACTAGTACCGAGCTTTTAACCTCGCTCCGTTAGAAAACCGCCACTCAGATTTCTGATCATATTCATGAATGGCGAAGGAGACTTCGTCTCATTAAAGCTCCTATTCTAGATCAACTCCTAACAGACTGGTTTACGAAGTCTCTCATCCCTGTCATAGCACGAGATGTTGCCAGGGGAGGTGCTGTCACTGAAGAACAAGCTATCGCACGTGCCCATGTGTTAGATTTAGTTTATACTCAATCCAACACATTGTTTGATATTATCCCCGATGCACCCCGTGACGCTAACGACCCCACGAAACCCCTTAAGAGACCCCAATCCGATGGCATCATTGGATCCCTTCACACCCAGCCTCCTCATCAAACTGTTGGTTCTTCTCACCCCCAGGGTTCGTCCCCATTACCAACATAGGCTGGTCTCAGCACCACCAAGTCATCTGCTCCTGCTGCTACTGAAGAAGTGAATTCTGTCTCATCAGCTTCACCTCAGAAGTCCGACAGTAAGAAGAAAAACAAGGGAGAACCGAAGGAATCTTCTGCCCAGCAGGAACAGAAGAGCACTCCTGATGACACCAAACAGAAGCGGAAACTAAAGTATCCTTGTTTACTGTGTGGAGATGATCACTTCTCCAAAGAGTGTCCCTAGAGAGATGAAGTCCAAAAGTTTCTTAGGGGTAAGCCCACTCCCGCAGTCCTCAACGACTCGTTTCCCGCTCAAAACCAGCAGATGATTGCTCAACCTCCCCTAGCCCAGGGGGAACTATCCATTACCGTGCATGTTCTCATGTTGCGTAACGAGAAGATCAATTTGAACACTTGCTCGTGATCATACGACCCGGTCTCTTCAAAAGAACCTGTTGGAAGTAATATTGAAAAAGATTCCAACTCTATACCTGATGTCACTGTACCGTCAACTTCTCTCACCATTGAGAAGTCCCCTTTAGATTCGATACTGCAACCGCCCAAGAGCATGATTAGAAAAGTTGTTTTCAATCCTAATGCTCGGGCAGCATAGAATTACAATATCGTAGAAGACTTGGCACAAGCCCCCTGCGCCATGTCCACGCTAGAAGTTTTGCAGAATTGTCCTAATCAACACAAAACTCTCCTTGCAGCAATCGGTGCAGTTGACCTCGATTCTTCGAATACCATCATGTTCTGACTTGACTACTTCAAGCAAAGGCTTTCCCATCAGCTCGCATTCCAAGTAGTTGCAAACATTGTCGGGAAAATTGTTCATCGTACTCTTTTGGACGAAGGCGCCTCTACTTCTGTCATGCCGATCACCTGTTGGAGATCCATTGGCTCTCCTGAATTGAATCGTTCTCCTACCACGTTGAAAGCATTCGACAGACGTGGCTTTCAACCTCATGGGATCTTACAAGCTCTCGCAATCGATTTGGGCGGAAAGACCGTAACCATTAATGTGGAATTGGTCTCCGCCCCAATAGATTATAATCTCTTGCTTGGTCGAAATTGGCTTTACGCCATGCAAGCGGTAGCCTCTTCAGTCTTCCGCATAGTACAATTCCCCCATCAAGGACGAATTGTTACCGTCGACCAATTAGATTTTTGCACACCAGACACTACTACTCATCCTGGTGACCATGTTCCTTCCATTGGACAAATGTCAAAACAGTATGAGAGTATAGGGGTTGGCCTCTTTAAAGACTCATCTCTCATGGGCGTTTTTCCCACTTCGGACCCCCCTAATCATGTTGCCTCGGTGAACATGATCTCTGCAGAGATTTCATCTTACTCCACTGATACTTGGCTTGTACGAGACGAAGCCACAACACACATAATTGGAGACGCGCTGCCTCTTTCGCTCGCTGAATGTATTTATGAGGCTATCCAATCAGCACCGGAGGACCACTTAACTTTGGCCTCTCCACCCTGTTCTCTACAACGAGCATCATCTCTACCTGATCTCTTACTTCGGACTTTTCATTCCGATGAGTCCATCATGGAAGTTATGAATGTTGATGATGGTCCATGGGATGACCTCCATCATAGGTCATCCTTTCTTCTGTTAGAAAAACAGGATCGCAGAGCAATAACAATAAACAGAAATGCAAATATAATCACACATACATATTACAAGAGAGACATAGATATATCGTGGTTCACCCAACTTGGGCTACGTCCACACTGAATTTGCCAGTCCTTATTATTATTACTGTCCAGCAAGGTGAAGGGATACAACCTGCAGCACAACCGCTGCACTTCCTCTTCTCTGTTTCACAGTCTCTCTCCTGATCTCAGAGATCTTTACAATGCATAAAACCTAATACATCATCATCATCCCTAGCCGTATTACAATGTCTTTATTTTATAAGGGAAATACAATGGGAAAATACCACGGGATACCCAAACCTATCCCGACATCAAACCTGTACATCAAAAGTTGCGACCGGTACACCCCTGGAAGACTGCAGTGATCAAGGCAGAGATTGAAAAGCTCTTAAAGGCCGGCTTCATCTATCCCATCCCATTGACGGATTGGGTCTCAAATGTCATCCCTGTGAACAAAAAGCAGGGCACCATTCGCGTATGTGTCGATTATCGGGACCTTAACAAGGCTTGTCCAAAGGACAACTACCCGACCCCGTTCATCGACTAGATCATCGACAATTGTACCGAGAGCGTCATCTTTTCATTCATGGATGGCTTTTCTGGTTACAACCAAATTGAGATCAACCCAGCCGACCAACATAAGACAACTTTCATCTGTCCTTGGGGGACATTTGCATACCGCAAACTCCCGTTTGGCCTTAAAAATGCTGGCACCACGTTCTAGCGGGCCATGTCGTATGCCTTCCATGACATTAAGGACTTTGTGGAACCTTACCTGGACGATCTCTCTGCTCATTCAAAGCAGCGTGAGTTCCACATGGATCATCTGACGGCCATTTTCCTCAGATGCAGATGGTACAATATCCATCTGAATCCTCATAAGTGTATCTTTTGCGTAGAATCTAGATGCCTCTTAGGGTTTATTGTCTCGAAGGATGGGATCTGTATCAATCCCTTAAAGATGGAGGCCATTGTCAACCTACCACCTCCGACTAACGTGACAGAACTTCAAAGTCTCCAAGGGAAGGCGACTTATTGAAGGCGTTTTGTTTGTAACTTCACATAGAAGACTTAGGGGTATATGAAGCTGCTTAAGAAAGATGTCCCATTCATTTGGGATGACCAAGCTCAAAAATATTTCGACAGCATCAAACATGCCATCACGCATGTCCCCGTCATCCAACCGCCAAACTATTTCCGAGATTACATCTTATATATCGCTGATTCTGCTACCACCATCGCCATGGTTTTGGTACAAGAGGATCAAAATGCCTAGGAACATGTAATATATTATGCAAGTAAGGGTCTCACTGACATTGAAACTAGATTTTCATATGTCGAAAAACTTTCTTTCCCAGCGGTCATCGCCGTCCAAAAGTTCTGGCACTATATCTTGCTCCGCACCACCACTATCATTGCAGACTCGAACCCCATGTACCACGTATTGACACGTCAAGTACTCGAGGGCAAGTATTCACACTGGATCATGATACTGCAAGAGTTCGACCTTCTTTTCAAGAAAGCTAAGTCTAAAAAGTCTTTGGTGTTCGCTGAGCTTATTTGCGACCTTCTCTGTCCTGATGTAGAAGTTGAGCAGAATGACTCTTTTTCAGATGAATCATTGTTTCTCATCAGTACAACGGATCCATGGTATGGAGATATTTCATTATATCTTCAAACCCAACGCTTCAACCCCGATCTGTCTTGTGACGATCGTCGTTGCATACGCCACCACACAAAGTATTATCTGATCAACAGTGACACTTTGTACTGCCGTGGCATCGATTTAATCCTCCGACGTTGTCTAACTCACGATGAGGGTGAACGCGTTCTCAATGACTGTCACGCTGGGGCATGTGGCGGTCACCTCTCTGGGATGGCTACAGCCTAGAAGATTTTGCGCGCAGGATATTACTGACCTACTATCTTCAAAGATTGTATTGAGGCCACAAAGAGATGTCCTCCTTGTCAACACTTCCATACCAAGAAGCGCACCCATCCCGCCCCGTTACACCTGGTTATTTCCGTGGGCCCCTTCGCAAAATGGGGCATCGATTTTATGCATTGTAAGCCTACCTCGGTCGAGGGGCATAGTTACATCATCGTAGCGGTGGATTACTTCACAAAGTGGGCCAAGGCAATGCCTACATACCAAAACGACGGCAAAACCGTTGCACTCCTCATGTTCAATCATGTAATAGCACGATTTGGAGTTCCGCAGGCGATAGTTACCGATCATGGTTCTCACTTTCAGAACCATATGGTTGATGAACTGAGCGATAGATTTGGTTTTCGCCATGAAAACTCAACACCCTACTACCCGCAGTCCAATAGACAGGTCGAGGCCATTAACAAGGTCTTGAAAACTATGGTCCAAAGGATGGTAGGGACAAATAAGTCCAACTGGCATAATATGCTCTTTTCAGCATTATGGGCCTACAAAACTTCTATTAAAACCGCCACAGGTTTTACTCCTTTTCAATTGGTGTATGGATTGGAGGCTATCCTTCCTATAGAGTGCGAAATTCCGTCTCTACAACTCACTGTCGAACTTCTCCCTAACACTACTGCCGAGGAAGAACGTTTCCTGTACTTAGCAAAACTTAACGAGTCCCGTCGAGATGCTGCTCTTGCTAATGAAGCACACAAGAAACGCATCAAAGCTTAGTATGACAAGTCAGTAGAACCTCGTATCTTCAACGAGGGTGACCTGCTCCTCACATATGACCAGAGGCATGATAAACTAGGAGCAGGAAAGTTCAAGTCCATGTGACATGGACCTTACATTGTCAAACGTGTTTTGGAAAAGGGAGCTTACAAGCTTGAAGACTATGATGGAATCTCTTTGGGTGAACCCCGTAATAGGATTTACCTGAAGAGAACCTGTCATGCATATATTTTCTTGTATATACTGTACATGGCGTGTTTTTGTGTGGTGTGACGCGTTTATTGTTGAATGTCTTTAGATCTGGTTTCCGCTTCTTATACCATGTTCTGTCTGCGTGTGCACATGGCAACGTGCTATGGATTCATGGACGGCACTAGCCGGCATACCCGTAACCTTTCCTCGGCATCCTAGGCACTATATTCCCCAACAGGCGAGCTCATCAGCTCAGGAGGAAGTTGCCTCAGATTTGCAACCAACAACGCCACCGAGTATCAGGCGGTAATTGGAACCCTAACCCATGTTACTTCCTTGGGTATGAACCACATTGTCATCCATATGGATTCTCAATTAGTGGTTTCCCACCTTAACCGGGTCCACGCTATCCGTGATCCTACCTTGCTCTGTCTCTTCAGATGAGTACGTCTCCTGGAAAGGTCATTTGAATCCATTCAATACCTGCAAATTCCACGAGAGTTAAACATAGTTGCTGACTCGATGGACAACTTCATTTTAGATTGGTACATCGCACACACATAATACTCATAATATGTAAAAGCATTCACGACATGTAAATAATGCACTATATAAAAGCAAACACATGAAAAAGATCACATCATTCATCATTTAAAAAACACATAATGTATAAACCGTCGAGAATGTCTATATATATATCATCAAAAGTAGTGCTAGTACAAAAATTTGAAGCACGAAGGCTTTCAGTGAATCTCTACAAAAATCTGAAGCCTCGTAGCTTTCAGTAGTACAAAATCTGAGGCCTCGTAGCTCTCAGTACAAGTATCATGACGTCATCAGGCCTGATGCCTGGCCCGTACACCCCCACGACGGACAGCTCTCTGTCGTTGAGTGAGGAAGCTATCCACAGTCCTCGCTACCTTGCGTAGTAAGGCATTGAAGCGTATCGACGCCCCAAGTCCAAACCTATGCATAGGTCTCGGTAGGTCATCCACTGCCGGCTCAAGAACGTCTGCTGTCAGCTGGGACAAGTTCCTGTACACCTCCATCTCCACGATGGCAGCATGCACACCTGAGGGCACGACTGCTTCCCCACCTCTATCTCTCCTCGCCAGAAGGGAGGCTCCCACGGGCCGTACGGGGCCCACGTCTGCACTCACATGTTATATACTTGTCAGCACTGCATAAAAAAAAAAAAAATCATAAACATACAAAACTAAAAAATACAAAGGTTTTTGTTCTTACCCATATCTCCCCATGCTACACCCTCGTGCAACACCAAGTCAGGATCCTCTCTGAAATCCGTATGCTACAACAATAAATTAGTAAATAAATAGGTTATATACTATTAGTAATAGTAATTAATGCGGTGAACGAATCCGTTCACTAGGTTAATAGTCGAATCCGACTCTCATTTTGAGTAATAGATAATAATAATATATTTTATGATATAAAGATGATAAAATACAATGGATATGGCCGCCTTAAATATGGCTGGGCCATCCACTATTGAAGAGACATTCCTCTTCATAACTATAATAATTAATTACTATTACTAATAGTATATAACCTATTTATTGTTGTAGCATTGCCTTTCCCTTGGAAAAGCTTTGTCCTCAAAGCTGAGTTTCTCATGACGTCTTTTATTCTGGCTCTATGTCGCACTGATGACTTGAGAGATGCCATTTTGATTACGACCATTGCCTCCTTTGGGTTATTTTGTCTTGGTATTTGCATTAAGTATGAACTTGGTGAAGTTTTGTTTACGCTTTTTCTACTTGTTTGATTGCTTCTTTTAATCATGTTTTTCGTCAATTGAACATGCTCAACATACATTATGACCTTAACTATTTCCGTGTTGTTATTCCCAAAACATTTTGTGTCAGTCCCTTTGAATGGGCTCTTTGTGCTTATAATGCGCATAAGAACACCGGTCTTATCTTGTGTCTGATAGATATTATAGTTGTTCCAAATGATGTTCTTCATGCTGATCCTTGTGAAGAAATCCGTACTTTGCTCACAAGGTGGGATTTGGTTTGAAAGCCAAACTATATTGATGCTTTGTTTGAAATTTTTACCATATAGGTGGACACTGGACTTCGTCACTTCTATCCTTGATATTAGTCCAATCATATTTAGGATGTCATCATGTGTTATTCCCCTTCTACTTGTCTTGTAAGATGAGGTCTCACAATCATCATATAACATTCTTGGATTTGAAATCACCATATAACTTCCATTGAGATTCCTTTGAGGTGAGAGGATAGTTAGGGTATAGGTTGAATCTGGAATATTTACTTTCTTAGACTTGACTTCTTCTGCACATTGTAGGATCCATTCCTTGTCATTGCATTTATTATTTTTATTATTATCAACACCGGCTTGTCTCTTATCACAATCTTGGTCAAGATCATCTTTCTCCTTGTCAAATATTTCGTTGTTGGTTTCTTCATTAATACGATGTGCTGTATATTTGTCTTGCATATTATCTTCATCAATGCCATTACTTTCATCATGGTTGACATAATGGTCTACTACATCTTCTTCTTTTACCTCAGCTTTAGTAGTTTCTTCTACGGAATTTTCACATACATCTTCATTTTCTATAAGTGTTAAATTGTTAATAGATTTTTTTATTTCATTTATATCCTTACTGATTTGCTCAAAAAGCTTGATCAATTCTTCATTGAATGACGCCATAGGTCTTGTAGAGGGAGATTTTTTTTTTCTTTTTTTTTTTTAAATAACTCGTTTTTTTTTCTTCCAAAAATAATTATTATTTTAAAATAATAATAATTATTATTTCAATAATAATATATTTTTTTTAAATAATAATAATTATTAATTAATAATATTATTATTATTAATGTCAGATGTCTTAAGTTCTTAATCAATGCTACGAATATTATATATAATAATGTATTATTATATATATTTTTTTGTTCTAATATTATAACAATAACTATATTATTATAATATTTTTTGTTTTTGGTTGCAGGTTTTAGGGTTTGTGTGGAGGGAGGCGTAGATGGACGCTGAGCCGGAAGGAGAATGGATTAGAGCCGGCGAGGGAGTGGAGGGTTGGACGCAGGAGGTCAGAGCACAGCAGCGAGGGCGCGGGTGTGACGAGGACGCACAGGCGTGGACGGGGAGGGGAGTGCAGGTCCGAGAGGATGTGGAAGAGGTGGTTGAAGGGCCGTGGAGGAAGAGAAGAGAATGGAAAGGTGGACGCAGGCACGAGAGACAGGCGTGCGAGCAGGAGGAGAGATTCTGGGAGTGGCGTGAACGCGGTGGTTGAGAGGAACGTGGGTGAGGAGCGTTGTGAGTTTTCAGGTGTGGCGGTGTGGAGATGGCGAGAGGGAGCGTGCTGGCGTAGAAGAGAAGAGGGGAGGAGTAGAGGGAGAGATGACAGGGGAAGGTGAAGTGTGACGGAGAGGTGAGGTGCGTTGGCGTGAGCGACGGTTTAGGGACCGCAGGTGCAATAGATATTGGGAGCAAGCGGTGGTGGAAGGGATGGCCCGTGGGAGTGGAGAGGATGTTTGTTGGCAGCGTGGGCCAAGAGGGGTTGGCGCGCAAATGAAGAGATGCACGGGGATGGTAAGGAAGGACGTGGGTCAGCGCGTGGAGTTGGAAGGGAAGGAGGGCGCAGAGTAGGGAGAAGTCACGGGTGGAGGATGGAAAGCGATGGCGTGGGCGTGCAGGTGGAGAGGAGTAGAGGGGGGCGGTGGAGACAGGGAGGAGCTGGAGCGCAGGGTAAAGGAGAGTCCGTTGGGGAAAGTGGGAGGACGGGCGAGAGGGAGGCTATGGAGTGCGTTGAGGGCCGATTGGAGATGGGGAGATGGAGCAGCGGAAGGAGTGTCGAGTTGGGCGTGGGGTGTGGCCCCAGTTGAGGAGAACATAAGCAGCAGTAGAGCGAATCCGCTCTGATATTGAGCCGAATCCGAGCTCAGGTCGAAGGAGCCGAATCTGGCTCTGATACCAAATGCGGTGAACGAATCCGTTCACTAGGTTAATAGTCGAATCCGACTGTCATTTTGAGTAATAGATAATAATAATATATTTTATGATATAAAGATGATAAAATACAATGGATATGGCCGCCTTAAATATGGCTGGGCCATCCACTATTGAAGAGACATTCCTCTTCATAACTATAATAATTAATTACTATTACTAATAGTATATAACCTATTTATTTACTAATTTATTGTTGTAGCACCGTACCACCGCACGGGTAGTCCTCAACCATGAGTAACTGGCCTTCCAGCCAGCTGAAGAACCCCCACCATGGCGGGCCATCACCTCTGCCCATCTGAGCATGTGGGGATCTCTAGGCTCCCTGTCATCTATCATACCTGTGGGCACAAGAGAGGGATCTGCTCCAAGAGGAACGATACCACGATCAATCCATATCCAAATTGCTTGAGCTCTCCCCGCCGACACTTGGTCAGCTGAGCTCGGACATTTGCGAGGAGACCCTCGCACCAGTTGAAGATCATGGGGGACATACAGTCCTCCGCATAAAGCATCTGAGTCCGAGTGGCCATGTGCGGGGCTTGGCTCCCCACCAATCTAGTAATCATGAACAATATGGTACGCAGTCGGCGGTCCACGACATCCCTGATAGGAATCTTTCCACTGGAAGATCGAGCAAGAGCAGTACAATACTGTGACACCATGTCATCGACAGTGTGGTCACTAGCCCGTGTTCCGGTGAGAGCTATAGGGTCCCCTCTCCGGGACAAACCAGTAAGAAAATAGATGTCCTCAACATATATAATGAGAATGTGCTCACCATTCACAAAGTACTGTTGGGCCGCATCCCAACACCGGAGCACGTGTGACAGTAGAGCGATTTGGGACCTCATCCCCTGAATCTCAAAGAACTTGAGCAAACCACAATTTCTCAAAGCATTCACGCACTTTGGATCATTGGCATCTTGTACGTCTTCTACCCCGTGTTCTCTTTCCCGCCACTCTAAAACCATGTTTTCTTGCTAGCAACCTGTTAAAATGGGCATTTAGACAATGTTAGATCTTGCTTCAACCTCAGCAAGTTCCCTTTTTGGGTTTAATTTGATGAATGGGAAATGCATCTCCACTGTCACATTGTGGTTTTGCACACAGTGCGATGATGTCGCACCCCACGAATTCAGGATTTGCGCCGAGTCGGTCTCGTCGCAGTTCCCAAAAGGGCAAACTGCGACGAGCCGAAGGCACAGTAGCCCTCCATGAATTCATAAAAAAACCCAAACATTGAACCTAAAATAAAAATCTAATCCACTAGAAAGTTGTTGGATGAAGTTTAGGCTCACCTGCTCCAGACGGTAGGTGAAATGGTGGCCCGTAGCTCCCGGAATTGACAAAGGAAGTTTTGGCTCCAGATTGACACTTCTACTCCCAAATTGGCAAATGAAACAATGGTGACTATTTTTGGCCCATTTTTCTATTTATAAGTGAAAAAGAATATTCCTTTTTCAAATATTTGATGCTTTAGGACCATTTTCCATAGTTTTAATTATTTTTGATCATATTTGGGATATTATTTGACTATTTGACCTAGTTTCTGAGTATGCAGGAGTTTTTAGCGGTCTTTCATGTCGTTTCTCGCGTCACAATAGTCATTTCAGGTATGAACACTCCTTTGAATGTTTTGTCATTATTGTTACAACGGCTAGATTGTGGTTATTGCGTGACAATTAGCTCACTCTTCGTTTCTTCTCGTGCTCTTGAAACTATGAGAATATGTACCGAGTTGCGATTTATCACTTTTTCTGGGCTCGTTAAACTCCCACGGAAAAGGACACCCCCCGGAGTCTACCATTATGCTCTTTTCCGGCTCTCGAAAAATGAAAAGATTGCCAAGCGAACTTGTCACGTTCATGCTTGTTAAAGAATTTGAATGGTCGTCTCCCTGGTGATAATTTACCCCTTTTTCGGACCTGGGGGCACTATTTACGAAAAATGCATACTCCAGCCGATCATGACTGGAAGAGTCCTCTCCCGCGTCGTTTTACCCTTTTTCGGGCGATGAGGCTAACTTTACGAAAAAGGACAGTTGGAGTCTTCTTTAGCTCTGTTCAGACTCTTTAAACATGAAATGACGATTGAGTTTACCTTCTATGGACTCGTTAAACTTTTACATTGAAGGGCCCACCATGGGACGAACGCCTCCTATCCCAGGTTCGAAAAATATTTGGGATTGGACTCATCTATGAGATGAGCTATACTAAGCATCTGGTTACCCTCATCAAGCTCGTAAAAAAACACATGAGGCACTCATTGTTCATGATAAGGAAAAATGAAAGCTTTTATGTTACACACTTTGTTAGTGGCGGTACATAGTTGTTCTTGAACATGACACTCATCTGCATTTGCATATAGCACTTGGATCATCTGTTTGTCATCGAGTTCCACTTACTTCCTGAGTCTTGTTACTCCTTTGAGTCATTCAAATAAAGCTTCCGTCATCAGTCGCATTAGGGATTTGTGTCATACTTGTCATGTCAATACTGCCAAGTCATGCCATGCCCATGTTCAAGAACACGTCTATCATTTACAGTCAGTACGCCCGCCACCATGTCGGTCTACTCCGAGTCAGTCTTGCATGTTACTGTACCATCTGACCTACTCTACATATCTTTTGTCGTGTTTCGTGTCGATTGATGGGGGATTCATCATGGCCCTCCTTCAACGGATTCATCCTTGTCGACATCAACTCATCATCCGAGGATTGAATCTAGAAACCAACCAACTACCTTGGCCCTGCATGCTTCAATGGCAGGTTACCTCGCTTTCAACATAAGTTTACATCATTGATTCTTGATTGAAATATTTCATCTTGCGTTCGACTTCAACTCACTTATTCACACTTGATGACATGTACTGTGATATCCTGGGAATCATTGACATTAATGATGATCTCCTTCGTGCTTGTTAACGGTTTACATCAATGACTGGTAATCAAGTGGTTTCTACCATGTTTGACGTCAAGACATTTGTAATCACATGGATAGATTCGTATCATTGTGGGTTCAGCTTGAAGACCCTGGGGAGTCATATTCTGCCCAGGTTGCGATGGAGTTTGTATTGAGTTATATCACACGGATCCACATTTGTATTGGTCGTGGCTGTGTTATCATCTCATCATGGATCTACGCTTGTGTCTAGTAGCCATGTTTGTGTTCAGTCGGTCATTACTACCATGGATCTGCATTGTATTGGTCGGCAGCCATGCTATGAGTCATTTGAGACTGTGTACTCAGAGTCTATTGTACTGCAACAGTGTCCTTCCTTCGACAAGTCCATTGCCATTCCTTCTATCAAAGCATTTCACCTGTCTATTTTCAAACAACTTCATACTTTGGGGGGCATTCTGTTACACCTAAAATATTCCCATCATGAGTTTCAGTGTATACATCCCTGGAGTTACCTTGATTGAGTGATTGACCTGGAAGGATTTGTACCTATTTTATACTAGGTTTTCAGGGGTCATCGCAGGTTGCACTCACGCGACATGCGACTTCGCACCTTGCTCCATTACAGGGTGCGACAAAGTCAGTTAGAAGGAAAAAATAGCTTCTTCGAGATATTTCTCAAAGCTTGCTGACTTGGGACCCTATCCTTGACCTCTTGGAAGAGCTGGCATTCGATTCCTATTATCTTGGAAGGATCCCTTAAGCCTCTCCTATCATATCTCAACCTATCCTATCCATACCCTATCCACTTAGTCCTATTTAAATGAAGCTCACTCCCATCCCAAGGGGAGTAAGTGTATGGTATTCTTATGCTGGTGAAATCAAGCCCAATAGATCTAACATTCTAGCTTGGGGAACCTTCACTTCTCTCAAGGAGTTTTGGCATGGCTTGTCGGAAGGAGCTTGCAGCGTTAAGGCAATGGTTGTAACGTTCTTCTCTATTGTACTCCTCCACTTTTCAATACAGTTAATATAATTGCTTTCCATAAATGTTGTCTCTTCGATAATGTTTAGAGTTTTCCTCCTTAACTGTTAACTTAGATCTGTCATATGAGATATATGCTTTTACCTCTCATGGTCTGTTATATGTTCAACAGGGTTTAGCTACGCGCAATCTGGCAGTGCTGGAGCATTGGATCAACTAAGGAGAAAGGGATCTACAAATCTAAGGTAAGCGATCTACTTTTACATTTGTACTTCTACACGATCTAGGAAAGTAATCTATGTTCTGTCCTATTTGTTCTAGACTTACGTTAAGCTAGGGAGATCATGCCTTGAGTCCGCTCTTGATAGATTGTCCGCGAAACAAACACTTTTTTGTGTTTGTGGAGCAATCTTTGGATGTCTTCCAGATGATTTGATACATCAATGGAAGTCCCTTTAGTGGTGACAAAATATTCAGCAGCCCACTCTATGTCACCATGCCTCAAAACTGATCTCATACTATGTGCAGAAATTACCTGTTTTAGGTAGGTGTTGACACATCTCAAAATCACTTGTTTTCCTTCAGCATCTTTGAAGCTCATTTGGGGAATTTTATAATTCACTGAATTCTCCCCAATGGAGTACAACCATTTCACTCCCAATACCACATTGGTATCGGCCACATTGACAACATAAAAGCTGTCACTCACAGTATGATCTCCAATGGTCACTTGCAGCTTCAGAATCCACCTGTTACATTCCATTGTGTTGTTTCGTGGAATGATAATAGTGAATCCCCCAAATTTTTCAATTTGTAGCATTCTCTTATCCACCATGGTTGCATCAATAAAATTATGTGTGGCACCCCCATCCACCAAAATTGATACATTCTTCCCTTGCACCACCCATTTGAATCTTGGGGTGTGGAAGCGGGGAACTCCACTCAAAACAACAATTTTTCTCTCTGGTTGTGGGTGTTGTTCTTCCCCTGTTGTTTCATAATAATCATCCACTGGTGCTTCCTCCACTTCTTCTTCATCACTCTAAAAAAAAACCTCAATGAAATGTGCCTTCCCCTTAGCACATTTATGTCCCGGAACCAAAGGTTCCTGACAGGAAAAAATAGTATTTTTCTCCTTAACTCATCTCGATCTCGGAATGAGTATTCCTTACTGTTTGGGGAAGCCACATTTCTGTTAGGTGGTCTTTGGTTCTGAAATTTATTAGGCATAGTCACCTTAGGAGGATATCTGTTCCTCGGTAGAGCATCTTGCATATCTCTAGTTCTGCTTACCGCTTCTTGTAGAGTGGATGGTCTATTAGCTTTAACTAGTCCGTTTAATGGTTCTGCCAATACTTATGTGAACAAGAGGATTAGGTGGGCTTCTGATATATCAATGACCATCACTGCTAACTTCTGAAATTCAGATATATAGGCCTTGGGAGTGCTAGTTTGCTTCACATGTGCCAACTCCTTGAAAGACATCTTAGGATCCCTCCTGTCAAACCTCTCCATCAATCTCTTGGTAAAATATTCATAGGAGTCTACTAGACCATGGCCCAAGGTCCTCATGCCATGAAACCACCAATCAGTTGCCTCTCCTTCCAACTGTAAGGCTTCCATCTTGATGGCATCCCTCTCAGCCACGGGATGCAACCGAAAATAGATGTCTAGTTTTTGCACCCAAGAACTAGAAGTGCACTTTAGGGATCCATCAAAAAAGGGTAGTTGGATCTTACCAATAGCATTCCTTAGCTCATAATTGTTTGTTGGATGCCTTTGAAATCCTCGTGGCTGATTTTTATAATGGATCTCAGAAAAATATTTGAAAGGAAGATCCCTTTTTCATTCCTCACTCAAGGTTAGATACTCTGCATATCTTTCTTCACAAGTGGCTACTGGTGCACCGGGTATCTCCTTATCCTCCTTGTTTTCTCCAAAGAAATTGGGCATGGTGTGCTAAGGTTGATCCTTCAACTCCACTTTGAATAATTTAGGCCTGTTGTGAGGCCCAGTCTTCGAAAAGATAGATTCCCCAAAGGTCTTGTTTTCTTTATGATTGTTTGGGTACACAGGGTACTTCCAAAAGACTGAACACCTAGAGCAACCACTTCACACAAACATATCACAGATCGATACACCAATTTTTTGACGTGGTTTAAACCCTCGTGAGGGAAACACTCCACGGCCCCGGCCAAATAACTTCTACGGGACAATTTATTATGCAAAGAAAGAAAGTTACAAATGAGTTTCTCATAATCGATCAACTTTCCAATGACCCTCCATGCTCTTTAAATAAAGATCATGGACCAATCGAGTGTTAAGCCACGGATCAAGGGTAGGTATGATCTAACAGAAGTTGAGCCGTCGGATCACTCTATGTCGGAAACATATCGTGACCGTCGGATTAAGTATTTACAAATGCATACTAATGCATACTAAAGAAACACACTTTACCTAACGGATCTATTACACAAGTTGATCTTAACTGACTCCTAAGTGTCTAAATATCCTAACATCCCCCATTAAGAACAACTTGGGATAGGCTTGAAGGATTTACAAAAGTGACACTATTAGGAGAAGGAAGGAGGCATTAGAGCCTATCCCCCCTTAATGACAAGTTCCTGAACTCCTAACATAGATCGAAGTTTAGAAAACTTCGCTTCTGTAAGAGACTTGGTGAAGATGTCTGCAACTTGATCATCTGTAGGACAAAAGAACACTTCAAGAACACGATCATGAACAAGATTTCTGATGAGTGCATATGTAGCTCAATGTGTTTTCTGCGTTGATGTAGGATTGGATCTTTGGCAAGCTTGATGGCACTTTGATTGTCGCACCAAAGTGGAGTAGGCTGCTGTTGCTCGAATTTGAACTCTGAAAGGATCTGTCGAAGCCATAAAGCTTCCTGACTGGCATTAACTGCGGCTCGATATTCTGCCTCTGCTGAAGAAAGAGCAAGAGCTTGTTGTTTATTACAAGCCCAAGTGATGGGTCCAGATCCTAGACTGAAAACATAACCTGCAGCAGACTTTTGATCATCAGGATCGTCGACCCAATCTGAATCAGTGAAACCAACCAACAAAGTTTTCCCCTCTGTACTGTAATGAATCCCAAACTGAACTGTACCTCGAATATATCGAAGTATTCTTTTAGCTGCTTTCCAGTGACTTTCATGAGGTGTTTGCATATAATGGGCAACACGACCAACGACAAAGGAAAGGTCAGGACGGGAATGAGTCAAATATAAGAGACTACCAACAAGCTGACGATACAAGGTGGCATCTACTTTAGGTGAAGTACAAGTGCTAGAAAGTTTGACTCCATACTGGAAGAGAGAAGGGGCTGGTGTACAATCTTCCATGTGAAAGCGACGAAGAAGGTCACAAGCATACTTAGACTGAGAAAGAAAGATTCCTTCTTTGGTTTGCAGGACTTGGAGACCAAGAAAATAATGCAAATGTCCTAAGTCTGACATTTCAAAATTTTGCTTAAGACTGGATTTCACATGGGTTATAAGCTTAGGGTTACTACCAGTAAGAATAAGGTCATCAACATATATAACAAGTATGATGAGATGGTTTCCTACTTTCTTGGTATAGACATTGGGGTCAGAATGGCATCTAGAAAAACCAGTGTCAGGGAGAAAGCTATCCATTTTGGCATACCAAGCTCTAGGAGCTTGCTTAAGGCCATATAAGGATTTCTTAAGGAGACATACAAGGCTAGATTTATTTTGAACATATCTAGGAGGTTGTTCCATGTAAATTTTCTCCTCTAAATCACCATGTAAGAAGGAAGACTTGACATCCATTTGATCGATTTCTCAGTTATGTAAGGCTGCAAGGGAAAGAACAAGGCAGATGGAGTTCATTTTTGCGACAGGAGCAAAGGTTTCATTGTAGTCAATCCCTTCAACTTGGGAAAAACCTTTGGCAACTAACCTTGCCTTAAGTCTTTCAACACTTCCATCTGATGCATACTTAGTTCTGTAGACCCATTTACATCTGACAAGTTTTCTTCCTTTTGGAAGAGGTACAATATCCCAAGTATCGTTCGCCATTAAGGAACGATATTCTTCATCCATAGCTGCATCCCAATCTGGATTTCTTGAAGCTTCTGCAAAGGTTTTTTGATCGTGATTCTCAGAAACTTGAGCCAAAAGAGAAGAGGCTCGCTGAAACTGAGAACGTGTTCGACGTTGATCTCTAGGATCACCGATAAGATCACCAGCTACTTCACATGTTGAACGGACCCATCGAGGAAGCACTTGTGTTGGTGCAACTAGAGGAACATGAGTAGGCAGAGGTGGATTTTTATCCTCACTGCCATCATCAGAAACTGGAGTTGGAAACCTGTCAAGGAAGTTGGAAGAAGAAGAAGAAGGCACAATCGCCGAAATAGGTTCGCGGGCCAAAGATGGCACAATCACCGAGTTAGGCTCGTAGGCCAAGATATTTTCATCAAATTTAACATCTCTTCTAATGATTGCATCATGAGAATGTGGTTGAAGAAGCCTATAACCTTTTACATCTTCAAAATATACAACAAATATGCACTTTTCACTTTTAGGCTGCAATGGTTTCCGTTTTTCATCAGAAATGTGAGCCCATGCTTCACTACCAAACACACGGAAGTGACTTACATCTGGTTTAATTTTACTCTATGCTTCTTTCGGTGTGATACCTTGTAATGCTTTAGTGGGGTTTCGATTAACTATGTAATTTGCACAATTAATGGCTTCAGCCCAAAATTGAAGACTTGGCCCCTTAGATTGGATCATACAATTAGCCATTTCTTTTAAAGTGCGGTCCTTCCGTTCAGCTACACCATTTTGTTGTGGTGTATATGGAACAGTATGTTGTTGTTGGATTCCTTGTTCAGTGCAGAAAGTAGTGAACTTTTTGTTAACATATTCTTCTCCATTGTTAGATCTTAACTTAATAATTTGATGACCAGATTGTTTTTCAACAAGAGCCTTGTAGGCCAAGAACATGTTAAATACTTCGCTTTTAAGTTTTAGGAAATAAACCCAAGTGTGTCTGGTGTAATCATTAATGAAAGTTAATAAATATTTGAAACCAGAAAAGGAAGCAGATGGAAGAGGACCACACAAGTCACTATGCAAAAGCTCCAAGGGAACCGAGGTGTGCCAAGAGGCACGTTTGTCAAAATTGTCCCGATGATGTTTTTCGAGTACACAACCGGAACAAACACCATCCCTGCAAGATACCATCGGAAGACTTGTCACCATATTGTCTTTACATAGTTGTTGCAATGAGCGATAATTTAAGTGACCAAATTGCTCATGTCAAAGTTTGCTCAAGTTATCACTATGAGCAACAAAAACTGAAGCAAAAGGTGATGACCCAAAGTTGTTAAACTTGTACAACCTGGTAATATCATCAACAATTTCAGTAGCTAAGACCTGTTGAGGATCTTTAAAATCCTTGATTACAACTTGGTGAGGTGTAAACGTCACAGTTTTTACCTTCACCAGAATGAGTGATTTGATAGACTGATAACAAATTGCAGGAAATTCTTGGAACACATAGTACATCACTGAAATGACCATTATCTACTGGAACTGTTTCAGCTCTTACAACACTTAGAGATCTATCATCACCAACAAATATTTGTTTGGTGTTACATTCATGCATAGTAGAAAATATGGCTTGATCCTTAGCCATATGATAAGATGCTCCAGAATCAATGAGCCATTCATTTGAAGTAGAAGAAGAAGATGCATTATAAGAATAACCAGAAGCACAAAGTGCATGTCCATGAGAGGTAGATTCTGAAGGCGAATCTAGGTTGATGTGGTGCTTCTCATTGCTGCTTCCAAGGCTGTCATCTTCTTGAAACACTTAGATTCATCATTATTATCTTTCCCGCAATAATTTCAATGACGCTCAGTCTTCTTGCCTCTTGGCTTGGATCCTTTGTCATTTTTTAAAAAAGGAGTTGATTGAGAGGGTTTGGGACCCTTGTTTGACTTGTTATTGCGAAAATTTTGTTTCTTGGGAGGCTTGGACTTTTCTTTTTGTTGGAACAATAAGGCTTTTCCAGATGTATCTGCACTTTTAATTATTCCAAGATGGATGAGCTTATCTTGCTCTCTAATCAAGGAATCACAAAAGGATTCAAGACTAGGCTCTTGATAGCTAGCTGCATTCAAGGATTCTTTCATGGAGTAAAATGTAGATACAAAAGCAGAATATGCAGGTCCAAGTTTGGAAAGAATATGATAAATGCATTGTTTGTCTTCCCTCTTAATCTTGCATTCTTCACATAAGAGTTTAAGAGTTTTGTACTTAGATAAATAATCTTGTATGCATGAAAAATCACTTGGATTTAAAGAAATCAACTCATTTTCGAGTTGGTGACCTCGAATTTCATTGTGTTTACCAAACACAGATTCCAACTTGTCCCAAGCAGCATTAGGTTCATCAATTCCAGATATGTGGAATCACAAAACAGTAGAGATTGACATCCCAATCAATCCACGAGCTTTGTCACATCTATTTGCGCATTTGATTTTCTTATCATCATCAGTAGGTTCTATTTCTTTCCCTGAGGTAATTTTGAAAAGTCCTCTACTTCGTAGAACATCCTCCATACGAGATTTCCATGAGAAATAGTTGGAACTGGTAAGTAAAATATCACAAGGAGCGGGCATATTTGTAAATTAATGGCTATAAAAGCATAAACCAATAGTCTGGATGTGAAGAGTTCGAAAAAATAGGTGGTTTAAAAAAAAACGACACTGAAAACTGACTCCGTATGATGAAGTTATGCTTGAACAAAGAAACTGTTGAAGATGTCCCCAATAGTGACGTGGCAGATAGAAAATGACCAGTTAAAAAAAAAGGACCCCCTCTTCCCAAGATGAACCTTTTACAATCACTTTACAAGAAAGTTGTTGTAAGTGAATCACTTTTATAAAATAAGTGATTTCACTTTTACAATGATGTTACTTTAAATAGTGCAACAATAAAAATGAACTTAAGTGACTCACTTTTTATATTTATTTTTATTATTTAAATGAGATACACTTTTACAATAAAGTAAATTGAAAATAGAAATTGTACGCACTTTTTCTTTTAAAAGTAACTTCCTAAGACTTGAACTCAAGACTTATTAAAGAATAAAGCAACTTTGAACCAACTGAGTTAGATTAAAAGCTATGTAAAATATGGAAAGGAGGAAGGAGATTTTTTTTTTGCTCGGTTTCCGTGCTTTCCTTTTTTCCTGCAAATCACACCATAAACCAAAACAAAAAAAACTTTTCCACCCTATTGGGGTTAGATTTCGTTAGCTTGCCCAGAAAATCTACGTTTTCTCTCTGTTTTTTATTTGTCGAGATCGCACAAGGTGCACGACAAAGAGCATACGCAGCCAAGAAAAACCCTTTGCCTTTCTGTTTCTGATTTGCCGAGATCGCGCAAGGTGCACGGCAAAGAGCGTACGCAAACAAGGAAAGCAACAATTCGAAACAAAAAAAATCTAATAGTAAAAACTGATAAAATATGAGATATTTTTTTTATTTTCAAACAGATAATAAAGAAAATGCACCACTGTAACATTATACCTTCAGATCTGATGAAATACGCATTTCTGAAGCAACAAGGAACCGTTTTCGATCAAACAAAAACTATTTCCCAATGGAAACGGTGCTCCGGACGCAATGAAACACCTCCCATAGCCCAGAAATGCACAGGAATACCAAAACCAGAAACCCTTTCGATTTTTGACAACAATAGTTCAAGATCTAGATCACAACCGGAAGCGGTTCTTCATAAAAGCTCTAATACCATGTTCGGGTACATAGGGTACTCCCAAAAGACCGAACACCTAGAGAAACCACTTCACACAAATAGATCACAAATCGATACACCGATGTTTTGACGTGGTTTAAACCCTCGTGAGGGAAACACTCCACGGCCCCGGCCAAATAGCTTCTACGGGACAATTTATTATGCAAAGAAAGAAAGTTACAAATGAGTTTCTCATAATCGATCAAATTTCCAATGACCCTCCATGCTCTTTAAATAGAGATCATGGACCAATCGGGTGTTAAGCCACGGATCAAGGGTAGGTATGATCTAAGAGAAGTTGAGCCGTCGAATCACTCTATGTCGGAAACATATTGCGACCATCGGATTAAGTATTTACAAATGCATACTAATGCATTCTAAAGAAACACACTTTACCTAACGGATCTATTACACAAGTTTATCTTAACTAACTCCTAAGTGTCTAAATATCCTAACAATGATGAGAGCCACTAGTGCTCCCTTCCACATCTTTGTGCACTAATTGCTTACTCAAGAGCTCTATGGTTTCTTGTCCAGTCTGGGTAATGGTCTGAGTTAAAGTTTCTAGCCCCTTAATCATACTTTTAAAGAATTGTTTGAATTCCTCATTTGTATCTTGTTCAGACATATTTCTGCCCTCGAGAATTATTCCTTCTGCAGAGTCTGCCTCTTCTTCCCTAGTCTCTTTGGTGTTCCTTCCTTTAGTGAAGGGAAATATTCTTGGGATCATCATCAAAACTTAAAAGAAGGTACAGAGGACCATGATCTGATACCACTGTAATATTCCAGCCAAGAATTGGCCAAAATACTATCTCCAAATTCCAAACTGATTAGGATTTTAACTAGCAATTTTTTGTAATTTTCTTTAAGGTGTGCAGGGTATAAGTGAGGAGTACTAGTTCATTGAACAAGGATGGTAGAGATGACTTTTGGTTATGGAATTTATATGTAAAATGTGTAGCAGCAAGACAAGGCAGGTTTGAACAGTGAGCCCTATGCACAAGGTATTGGAGCCTTTCACTTTTCAACAACATATAAGCATGTTGCCCACTTCGAGGCTTCCTAGGCTTCCATCATATGCATACTAGACTGGGAATGGGTTCTGGATAGCAGTAAGGGTTATTTTCAGTCAATAATATCAATAAAACATAATGGAGTAGGTTTTATAAGATTTAGGGAGGTTGTAGATGGATTTGGAGGAAAACTAGTCAAGGGTGCTACTGGGGATTGCATAGGTAGGAGATTTCCAGGCTTTTCCAAACAAGCTGTAATGCACCCAAAACCTCAGGAACAGAGCATGGGGGTCTTTATTAGTGTTATAAGGACCTCATAGAACCATTATATCATAATTTGCAGCATAGGTAAGTCATACAAAAAAATATGCCAAAACTAGCTAGTTAAAAGTGCCCATTGAGCTAGTCTTTAATTTTGAAGGGTAAAAACTCATTAAAAGAACTTAATACTCTGTTCTGAAATTATAAATGGTTTGGATATAATTTATTAATGTTCATAAGGTCGAAATGGAATATTTTAGATAGATCTTGCAAAGGGATTACCTCCTTCCTTCAATAAACCTCTCCACAGCTAGTAATTGAGCTAGTATTAACTTCTGAAGGTGCCAAAGCCACAAACTCATACAAATATCAGTCAAAATCAGATTGAAGGCTCTGATATGTTATTTAATACACTTGAAGGTTGAAATCAGAGAGTTGGAGAGAATATTACAATCATTGCACTCTCAATGCACTAGAGGACCTCCAATGGCTAGAATTCCTTCCAATGGAAAGAGATGGACTGGAGAAGGAGAAGAATTGTATGAATATCAGTATGGGACTGATATGAATCTGATACAAGTCGTAACAGAGCTCATGGGATGTGAAATGATATCTCAGATGATTTGGACTCCTCCTTCAATAATGGGAGCTTTCTCCCCACTAGATCTACCACTGCCTTCACTTCAAGCACTTCTGGATGATGGAATCTCTTCTGATGGCTGCATAATCTTCAAGTATGGCTGATAAACATCTGATCAACAACAACATGAACCTCTAGAAGTAGACTGAAAACCTTTCAAGAACTTGGGGCACATATCCCAAGGTTGTTGAGGCACATCTCTCAACACTAGAGAAGCTCATATCTCTCAAGCAAAATTCTCAAATGATCAAAAGTTGTTAATGGGAGATGGATCCATTGTTTTATAGATGAAGTGGCTTCCTCCACAAGCCAACCCACACATGTGAGAGAGGAAGGGTGCATTCTTTGAGAGAGATAGAAGTTTCCTTTCTTTTCCCACCTCATTGCTTTTATCTCTTCACTTAGATTGGCAAGTGCACCCTCCTTGGACTGGGATGTTTCCTGGTTTTTCCAACTGATGGATTTTGTTGCTCTTTCTATTCTCTAAAACTTTCTAGCTTTGTGCTTTTGTCTGATTTTTTGCTTCTTTCCTTCTTTTAGCTGACTTGTGGATGTTTCTATCTTCTTAGCTTGAGTAGGTGGGGTCCTCCTTGACCCAATGCGCCCTCCTAACCTTAACCACTTTCCAACACATTATTTATTAATAATAAAATGCTTATTCAATAATAAACAAACTCAAAATTAATTAAATGCAATTTGTGTCCAAAATTCACCCCTAGCCAATAATTCCTTAATCAACTTTCTTAGACCCCCTAGGGATGGGGAGGATCCAAGTCTTGACCAAGGTCCCTAGGCAATGGACATGACAGTTGTAATATTCCAGCCAAGAATTGGCCAAAATAATATCTCCAATTTCCAAGTTTTTTTTTTTTTAACAAGAACAGGGGAAATAGATATATTTATAAAGGCTGTGCACAGCCATTCATTACAAATTTTCACAAAAATTTGACAGAGTAGCAAGTGCCTGAGAATTTATAGCTAGAGATTCTATCTGTCTGTCTGTAAGAGTTCTAAACAAAACCTTACTAAAACTGTTCAAAGTAGAGCAGGAATAAACCCTTACAAACTGTTGGTTTAGGAATATACAAAAAAACATAGAGTCTTAAACATCTAAAAAGTGGAACCTGAACTGAGACTGCTAACTATCCATATTTTTTAAGGTAGACAGATGCCGCATCATGCCTTTCCTGCTTTATCTCCTGATTAACCGTCAGACTGCCATGGACGCAGCTTCCCTGCGATTTCCCGGTGATGACTGCAATGTCTTCCTGCATAGTATCCACCTTGCCCATCAATTCGAACAGATTTCTCTCCAGGTCGTCAATTCTGGAGTCCTGGCATGCGAGCTGGTTCACGGTGTAGCTTAGATCCTTAGCCATTTCCTCATTCTGATTTACACTGGTGCATACTTCATTGTAGGTGTTTCGCACAGAGAGCTTAATATCAACCATGGTGCGACTCAGCGCGGCTATGGCCGCCATAATGTTCTACATAGTGCCCGCCCTGAGGTGGATTAACAGTCCAGGACGGGAGGATGGAGAGCCCAAGTCACCGAGGGAGAGCCGGTTCATCGCACTGGAGAGGGGACGAGCCATATCTTGATACTGCGAGGGAGAGGCAGATGGCCGAGTTAATAACTGCTCGTGGGAGCTGACAGCACCACGAGGGCCCATGTGCCATGCGCGGTGGAGAGGAGGGCGTGTGGCAGGGGCACGCGAAACTTCGCCTACGGAGGAGGACGGGGACGGGGGGAGGGGGACCCTCAAGCCACTATGCCCTTTCAAACCCATAACAATAACATTTTTTACCATTAAACAATTATATTATTGAAACCCCAGGGCACCATTAAGACCCTCCATGTGCCCGATATCTAGCAACGTTCCTTTGTTGGCCGCTTCATCTGCTAACTTGTTGTTCGCTCGACAGATGTGGAAGAAAGAAGTCTGAGAAAAATGAGGATTAGATTTTATTCTTTGCATGTACTTGTAAGCTCTAGATCCTTGTGGGGCGGCACCCCTTCTCATTGTTTGAATGACATGTCTGGAATCCCCATAAACTCTGAGATTGTCAATGCTGAGGGAGGAGATCATATTGAAAGAGAAGACGAGAGCTAGCCATTCAGCTTCATTGTTTGTCCTGATTCCTAATCCCCACGAGAAAGTTTCAATTTTATTTCCTCCGGGATCAAATAAGACCCCACCCGCACCTGCCACCCCACTCCAATTTCCAAGTTGATCTGGATTTTAACAAGCATTTTTTTTTACAATTTTCTTTATGGTGTTCAGGGTGTAAGTGAGGAGTATTGGTTCACTGATCAAGGATGGTAGGGATGAATTTTGGTTCTGGATTTTATATGTAAATTTTCAGCAGCAATTCAATTCATTTTTGAACAATGAGTCCTATGCAAAAGGTACTGGAGCCTTTCACTTTTCAACAACAAACAAGTCTGTTGTCTACTTTGAGGCTTCCCGGGCTTCCAACATATGCATACTAGGTTGGGGATTGGTTATGGATGGAAGTAAGGGTTATTCTCAGTCAATAATATCATCAAAACATAATGGATCATATTTCATAAGAGTTTGGGAGGTTTTTGGTGGAGTTGGAAGCAAAACTAGTCAAGGGCGCTACTGGGGATTGCACAGGTAGGAGATTTCCAGGCTTTTACAAGCCGGCTGTAATGCATCCAAAACCCTAGGAACGGAGCATGGGGATATTTATTAGTGTTATTATGACCTCATATAACCATTAGATCATTAATTTGCAGCATAGGTAAGTCATATAGAAAAATATGCCAAAACTAACTAGTTAAAAGTGCCCGTTGATCTAGTCTTCAATTCTGAATGGTAAAAACTCATTAAAAGAACATAATACTCTATTTTTCAGACTTTAATGGCTCTGTTATAACTAAATTTATCTTATAGGATCTAGTTAGAATTTTTCATAAATATCTCTCAAATATTAAGATTCCTCCATTAACTACAATTCCCACAAAGCTAGAAAAGCTAGTTTCAATCACTGGAAGTGCCAAACTCATACTCAAACTTCAAATATAAGTTATAAGCATGTAAATACCTTTGATAACATATCAAAATTATTTTTAAGTCGAAATCACAACAATGGAATAATTATTACAGACAATCTCTTCAACAGTGCCTCATGAGGCCTCCAACAACTAGTTTTCCCTCGTAGGGAAAGAGAAGGGGTTGGAGGAAGGGTAGAAGGATCAGATATCTGATAGATCTTAATGATGAGCTGCTAGAGATGCAAAACAGAGCTCATGGGCTGCACACTGCTTCTCTCAGATTATCTAGGCTCCTCCTTCAAGAATGGGAGCTTTCTCCTCAATAGATCTACAACGGTCTTCACTTCAAGCACTTCTGGATGATGGGATCTCTTCTGATGGATACATAATATTTAAGTATGGCTTATGAACATGTTATCAGCAACAACATGAACCTCTAGAAGTAGGCTGGAAACCTGTCAAGAACTTGGGGCACATATTTCAAGGTTGTTGAGGCACATCTCTCAACACTAGAGAAGCTCAGAGCTCTCATAAGAAAAAATTCTCAAATGATAAAAATTTGTTAATGGGAGAAGGGTCCATTCTTTTATAGATTTGGATATCTTCTCCTTCAACCTACCCACACGTGTGAGAGAGGGAGGCACCCTCCTTGAGAAATATGGAAACTTATGTGCTTTCTTAACTTTCCTTGCTTTGTTCCTTCCCTAGAATTGGCAAGTGCACCCTCCTTGGACTGGGATGTTTCCTGCTTTTTCCAACTGTCAAATTTTGTTTCTCTTTCCATCTTCCAAAACTTTCCAGCTTTGTGCTTTTACCAGTTTTTCTCCATCTTTTGTCTATTTTTTGCTTCTTTCCTGCTTTTGGCTGACACATTGATGTTTCTACTTCTTATCATGGGAAGGTGAGGTCCACCTTGACCCAATTGCGCCCTCCTAGCCTTGTACACATCATCCACTTGCCAAAATATTAATAAATAAGAATAATTAATAAAAATAATTAATTCCTTACTCCAAAATTCAAAACCATTATTTATTTAATTAAACTATAAGCTTGGCTCAAAATTCCCCAATTAATTCATAATCCATCCTAGCACCTATTTTGGGTATTAATATCTTCATGAGGGGGGGGGAACCTTATCCATTTAATCACCCAATTTCACCCTTAGGAAAATTCTATATGTCAATTTCCACATTCACCCATTAATTAATTAATTAATGCATAGGTGACTTAGGCCAAAATCACCCCCATGGACCATAGAAAAAATTGGGGAATTGCTAATGTCCATTTGGGGTTTTATAGTTCCCTTATTCCAAATCTAATGTTTCCACCCCAACCTAGGAAACTAGTAGATTGTTGGAATTTTCTCTTTTTGGGATTTATTTGAATGGGGACATTACAATCCTCCCCACCCAAGATTGTTTTCCCTCAAGCAATTCCAAATTAGGATTCTGCAAAATTTGTTCCTCCTCCCATGTGGCATCCTCACTTGGAAAATCTTTCCATTGTACCAAATACTCCCTTATGGTTCTGCTCCTCAATTTCCTTTATCTTGTCTTCAATTTTTTTTTGGGAATAAGTATGAGTTGTCCTTCATCATCTAATGGAGGGAGGGTTTCTGAAACAGAGATTTGCTGACCAATGGCCTTCTTAAGGCATGCAACCTGAAATACATTGTGTATTTTTCTTCCTTCCAGAAGTTCCAACTCATAAGCCACCTCTCCAATTTTTCAAAATACCTTATATGGACCACAATATCTTGGTTTGAGCTTTTCTGATCCTTTCACCTTCAAGGATGTTTGTTTATATGGCTGTAACCTCAAATAGACCAAATCATTCACTTGAAAAGTTCTTTCCACCCTATGTTGATCCACATACTGTTTCTATTGATTTTGGGCAACCTACAAATTGTCTTTTAGAAGTTTCAAAATCTCTTTTCTTTTCCTCCACCCAATCCTTGGCTTTTGGGGCTCTACTATCACCAAATATGTGCTCAAAAAATGTGAGTGCTTCATAACCATAAAGTGATTTGAAAGGATACATGCCAATGGACATATGGAAAGTAGTGTTGTAGCAAAACTCACCCAAGTGTAGCCATTTCACCCATGTTTTATGTTGCTCACCAACATTGTTCCTCAAGTACCCCTCCGACCATTGATTCACTCTCTCTGTTTGGCCATCAATTTTAGGATGATATCTTGTGCTTGGATTCAATTGAGTGCCCACCAAATTGAAAAGTTCTTTCCAAAAGGCACTCATAAATTTGTTATCTTTATCACTCACAATGTTCTTGGGAAGTTCATGCAATCTGAAAATTACTTTAAAGAATAGATCAACCACTTGTGTAGCAATAAATGATGATGTAACATCAAAGGAATGAGCAAATTTGGTGAGTCTATCCACCACAACATAAATGCAATCCCTACCCCAAAGCCTTGGGCAAACTTGTGATGAAATCCATGGAGATACTTTCCCATTTTTGTTGTGGAATGGGCAATGGTTGCACTAGACCAGTAGGATGTGTATTTTTAGATTTTTTTTTGCCAACATAACTTGAATTCATTCACATATTTTAGAACATCTTCTTTCATCCCTTTCCAAAAGAACCTTTCCCTTAATTGCATATATGTTTTGAAAAAAACCAGGATGGCCTGCTAAAGGAGAATCATGAGCTTCTTTCAAAATCTTGTGCTTGAGATTCGAACCATGAACCAAGTATATTCTATCCTTATAGTAGATTATACCATCCAAAATATTGTACCTATCATCACCTTTGACTCCATCTAACACATCACAAGCAAAACTATCTTTGGCATATTCAACTATTAACATATTTTTCCAATCTTTTGAAATGTCCATAAGAAAAACTGATGGTCTTCTAGATAATGCATTTGCTACAATATTATTCTTCCCCTTAACATATTCAATGTCAAAATAAAAAATCTTGGACTTTGCTTACCCACTTTTTTTGCCTTTCATTGAGGTCTTTTTGTGTGAAAAAATGCTTCAAACTGTTCATGATCAGTTTTGACTACAAACTTGTTTCCCACCAAGTATTGTCTAAACTTGGTCAAGGCATGCATGATGGCTAACATTTCTTTGTCATAAATGGATTATAACTTCTCAAGTGGCTGCAACTTTCTACTCTCAAAAGCTATGGGGTGTTGATTTTTGTTTAGGACCGCCCCTATCCCTTCTCCTGCTGCATCACATTCCAAGACAAATGGTTTAGAAAAATAAGGTAATGCAAGTATTGGACAACTACTCATTACCTCTTTAATTATTTGGAAAGCCTTTTGAGCCTCTTCATCCCATTTGAAAGCATATTTCTTTGTCAAATCAATAAGTGGAGCGGTCAATTTGGAAAACTCCTTCACAAACTTCTTTACTAAGTGCATATTCCAATGAAGCCTCTCAATGATGTGATGTTTTTGGGTGATGGCCATTCAAGAATAGCTCTTATTTTTTCCAAGTGCACATTCACTCCATCCTGCCCAATGATGTTCCCAAGATATAAAACTTCTTTCAAATCAAATTCACACTTGGACAACTTAGCAAACAAATATTGTTCATGCAAAATTTTCAAGACAACTTCTAGATGGTGCAAGTGTTCCTCCAATGTTTTGTTGTAAATCAAAAAGTCATCAAATAAAACCAAAACAAACTTACGGAGCTGTTTGAAAAATATTTGATTCATGCATGATTGAAATGTTTCTGGAGCATTGGTCAAACCAAAAGGCATGACAAGAAACTCAAAATGGCCATAGTAACATCTAAAGCTGTTTTCTGTACATCCTCCTCCTTCATTCGAATTTGATGGTAACCAAATCTAAGATCAATTTTTGAGAAGAATTTTGCTCCATGTAGCTCATCCATGAGCTCATCTATTCTTGGGATGGGATATCTATTCTTGATTGTCTTCTTGTTTAGGGCTCTAAAATCAATGTGCATTCTCAATGTCCCATCTGTTTTCTTTGCCAAAACAACTGAAGAACCATAGGGACTAGAGCTTGGTCTAATGAGTCCCAATTCCAAGAGGTCTTGAATAGCCTTTTCAATCTCCTCTCTGAGATTTTTGAGATGTCTATATGGTTGGATTTGTATAGGTGAAGTTCCCACCTCCAAAACAATGTTGTGCTCAACTCCTCTATCAGGTGGCCTTCCAGGAGGAAGGTCTCCAAAAACCTTTTCATATTTGTGTAGTAGCTGCTTTATCTCTTTTGGATGTTCTGAAATATTTATTTTTGGTTTGGGTGAAGTGATGCAACATTCAACATCCCATTCAATATCTCCATGCCTCAATATGGACCTCATACTGTGGGAAGACACTACTTGATTCGGATAGGTGTGCATTCCTCTCACAACCCTTTGTTTTCCTTCCGAATATTTGAATCTCATTTCAGGAATTTGATAGTTCACTGTATGTTCCCCTATAGAGTACAACCATTGCACTCCCAAGACCACATTAGTATCAGCAACATCAACCACATAAAAGCTATCAAAAAAAGTGTAATTACCTATGGTGAGTTGTAGCTTTGGAATCCATGTTTTGCACTCCATAGTATTGTGACCTGAAATGATGACTGTGAAGCCATCGAATGGTTCAGTAGGTATATTTCTCCTCTCCACCATGGCTGCATCATTGAAGTTATGTGTGGCTCCTCCATCTACCAATACTGAAACCCTTTTTCCTTGTACTACTCCCTTGCATCAAATACTGTGAAAACAAGGCACTCCTGAAAGCACTGCCATTCTCCCTTTGTTAGGTGATGGGTGATCTTCTTCTTGTTTCCCTTATTCTATTGTGTCATATCCCTCTTCTTGGTTTGAAATATGTCCTTCTTCCTCCATACCCCCTCCATACTCCTCATTATCAGAAAATACTTCAATTTATTGTGCTTTCCCCTTAGCACATTTATGCCCTGGTACCCATGGTTGGAAGCATGTGTAACATAGTTTCCTTCTTATGAGTTATTCCTTGTTTGGTCCCTCTTTCTTATCCTTTCCAAATGCATCTTTTTTCCATGGCTTCTTTTCAAATCTGAATTTGGAAGAAAAGTTGGGCTTGGGAGGAAACCGTGTCCTAAGTAGCACATTTTGCAGATCTCTTGCCAAGTTCATGGCATCTTTCAATGAAGTAGGTTTTTGGGCCTTAAATAAACCCTTCAAAGGTTCAGCCAAACCTTCAGTAAAGAGAAATACTAATCTGACCAGAGATATATCAGCCATCTTAACCGATAGTTTTTGGAATTCCAATATGTACTCAGCAGGGGTTCCAACTTGCTTCAATTGGGCTAGTTCTTTGAAAGGCATTACTGGGTCTTTTTGCTCAAATATTTTCAATACCCTGTAAACGAATTCTTCATATGTTTTAACCTGATAATGTCCCACAGTTTTAATTCCAAGGAACCACCAATCATTGGATTCCCCTTCAAGATTCGAAATAGCCATTTTTAGAGCATCCTCTTCAACCATTGGATTCAACTGAAAATACACATCTAGTTTTTGTACCCAAGTATTTGCAGAACTTTGAGATGAGACATCAAAAGTAGGAAGGGGAATTTTACCTATGGCATAATTCAATTCTTTATTCTGAAAGGGGGTCCTATTACCTTCCCTCATTTTGAGTTTGTTTTAGACAGTAAAGTATTGATCAAATGGTAGAGTCCTTCTACAATCTTCACTCAACTTTTTCCATTTTGTTATAAATTCCTGCATGTCATATTGGGTGTTAGGTTCTTTTTTGGCCTAAATAAATTTAGGTGTAGTAGGCCTTGCTGAACTCTGAAATTCATGAGGTCGATTATGAGGTCATGTCTTTGAGAAAATACTTTCCCCCATTGCCTTCTTTTCCTTGAAAGAAGAACTACTGTTGCCTCCTATTGCCCCTTTGATTCCAAGTTGACTAGCCAACAATTCGAACCCTTTCATTAGCTGTTTTTTCATGTCTTCAAAGAATGGTTTCATGAATTTCCTTAACTCCTCATTCTCCTCTGAGGTTCCCTTCTCATCCCTAGCCATAGTTTCAACAAAATGCTCTTCTTCTCCTACTTCTTCCTCTTCAACAAAAGCGCTTCTAGCTTCAATTCCTAAGGGTGGTCCCCGACTTCTTGTCCTAATTAATGGTCAGCCACATCAGGTGCAAGTACCATGCTCTTATACCACTTGTAGTGTCCCTTTTAATGAATTTGTAAAAACTAGGAAAAATTGCAAATTTTGGCCAATTCGACCCTTAGACTAGTATTGACCCAAATGCATCCAAATGGCTCCAAATGCTTCCAAATTGGTTCTGAATGTGTTTGGAAGGTATTAAGACATAAAAAAGAGGCTTATGGATACTTGGACACTCTCAAAATACCTCTTCAACATTCAATTACAATCAGGGAAAGATAGGGCAATTTACTAGTCAAATCGTGGTTCAAATCCCCCAAGGGTAGTGGTCAAAGATGGATCTCCAAATGTTGCACGACCTTCCCAAATTTCAGAAAAAAGACATGGTATTGTTAAAGGACTTCAATGGGCTCCCAAGTACATCATCAATCATTTTCTAAAGGCTTATTCAACTCCCATAAATCAGAGGTTTGTGGACATGTCTTCACATAGGGGGAAATGCTAGTAAACTTCACCACTTGCTATGAAATTCGAGATTTATGTTCCAAGGTGTTGATGTATATGTAACTTCGGAATGTATTTCACATATATGTATATTGTATTCCTATAGAGATGGTATTATTCCTCTATATGGAAGTGTTGTCATTTATATTGTAAGTGTCGTAACTTATACTTGATGGGTTATTAGACCACCTTGTTTGGGGTCGGCCCTGTATAAGTCATGTGGGTCAAAGGGTTATTAGACCACCCTATTGGGGGTCGGCCATGTGGGTCAAAGGGTTATTAGACCACCCTATTGGGGGTCGGCCCACTCAGCATTATGTTATGTGGTAAAGTTCGAGCCTACATGAGTTAGGTAAAAAGGCAAGTCAAGTCAAGTATAAATAGAGTGCGGGAGGCACTCTATTTGCTCACTCACTTCTCACACATGCACTCAAGGAGGAGTGGCGCACTTATGGAGGAGGAGGATCTGCTGCTAGGTTATGGCTATCTCTCTTGGTTGGTTGTATCATTGCTCTATCTATCTCTGAGGAAGTTATTGGGGTTTTTCACCTTTATGGTTTTCCCCAAGTAAATCTTTGTGTCTCTTGTGTGCTTGCATTATTGTCTCCATGATTGATATGCTGTAGATATGCTGTACATGTTGTTCTCTCAGTTAAGATCCTAGATCATTTTGAAGTAAATTCAGAAAATTTAACATGGTATCAGAGCTAGCCTGAAAGAAGGCATGATATGGCATGTATGACACTTGTTGCACTTACGATGCTAGGGCTTGATATAGAAAAAACCAGTCATCGTAGCACTTTCGATATAAATCCGTTTTGGCAAAGTTTTCGGATCTGAAATTGTTACAGGATGAATATTAAATCTCCAGGTACCTTTTGTCCAAAGGACAACCTCTAATTCGTTGTACTTTGTGATTTATGATCTGTACAATATAGGGTTTCTGCCTCTTCCAGATCTGAGTCAAAATCAGGTGACCTTGGGAAAAAGGTCATAACTTGGGCTAGGAAGATCCAAATGAAATTTCATGAAAAGTGACAGGTAGTACACAGACTGTACTATCTAAGGAAACTTTTTCAGAGGCCGAAGTTGAACCAGTGACATGTGGCACTCCGTACAAGTGCGCTCTCCTGTATTATCCCATAAACAGGTCATGTTGCGACATTTGGCATAACTCTCTCTCAGAGAGTCCAATTGAGGTCAGACCTGTCAAGATGGAAAGGTAACAGGCCAAGCTATCTCAGGAAACGTTTTCAGAGGCTGAAGTTAAAACAGTGACACGTGGCATTCCGTACAAGTTCGCTCTCCTGTTTTATCCCAAAACAGGTCACGTTGCGACATTTGGCATAACTCTCTCTCAGAGAATCCAATTGAGGTCAGACCTGTCAGGATGGAAAGATAACAGGTCAGGATATCTCAGGAAACTTTTTTAGACCCTGTGGATAAAAAATTTCAGAGTTACACTAGAAACAATCAGGTACATATTTCTGTCAAAACAGAATTATTTTTTGGTACCTTCATTCATGGCTTCCGGAATTTAGGGCTTTGGAGAAAGTTGGATTTTTTGTAATCGGAGACCACGGCTGGATGCTACTCATCAAAATAGAAATTTAGAGACCAAGATCAGAATTTTTGGTTGGGAAGAAGGCCGGGCTTGATTAGACCCTAGTTCGGGAGTTTGATCAGAAAAGTGGAAAATTAGGGCTTCTGTAAAAATGGAAATTTTTGCAATCTGTGACCACGGCTGGAAGCTCCTCAGAAAAATAGAAGATTAGAGCTTTGGATCAAACCTTTTGATGAGGCAAAAGAGTGGGCTTCATCAAACCCCAGTTCAGGGTCACGTCCAGTGAATCCGGAAGTTTCAAAGGAAAAATTGAGGAGTGAAACTTTGCAGTTTTCAAATTCTGAATATACCAGCTTGATCAGCTCATCAAGGCGCATATTTCTATCTTGTCAGAAGTTTGAAATTCAAAGTTTGAATTTTTGGGGTTTCTCTGACAAACCCATATCCAGCTCCAGGTCCAGTTCTTGCAAATCAAGTGGATTGGGTTAATCCTAGAAGAAGATGGATTGGTCACTTGCATAAGTGAAGAAGTTCCTGTTTCAGAGGGAGATGAGGCTAAGGCTTTACATAAGGAGATTACAAGCGATCTCGACAGGTATGACTCATCGAGGTATGTTTTGAGATTTGTTCATGATTAATTTTATGGTATGTTTGTCTTCATGTTATTACGGTTAGTACAATCTTGATTTTAGATTTGTCATATCACCTTAACAAAATTATGAATGCATGATAGAAGATATTCATTGGTTAGGGTGTTGACACTTATGATTGTACTAATGCATTATGGTGTTGTATGAGGTTTATGTTACTAACATGAAAGGTACACCAAGAAAGACAAATCATGTTCTGGTCCAAGAACATATGATCATGATAACATGAGGACAAAGATTCATCCATTGTCATGGATCTCGTAGAAGATCCATTTACGAGGTATGTATAACTTGGTTTTGTAATAGTTAACCTATGAGATATACAGGTTACTAGCACAAGTCATTGAAGAAGAACAAGAAGACATCATGTGAGTATGTTAGACATAAATAGCTAGCATGCTAATCCAGGTATGTTTTTCCTATATCAAGCTAGAATCCTACCTTGTGTTAGGATCTTATACTGTTGTGTTGTTGATAATGATTATTCATGAAGTCATAGGTTCGAATAATCATGATTGTATGCATATTATGTTTCTTACCATAATTGATGATATGACTAACCAGAAGAATCATGATGGTATAGGTTTGAATAATCACAGTTTTTATGCATTTTATATCTCTTATCTTGATTGATGATTCAACTAATCTGAAGAGTCATAGGTTTGAGTAATTACAGGTTTAGACATGTTATGTTTCTTATGATTTGACTAACCTTAAGAATCATACATAAACCTTGAATGCTAATGCTTATTATTTTCTGTTTGAAATGATCATGACTATACATGCTTGAGATTATTGTGTTTTAATAGTATACTAATGAATGTATGATTTTATATGAGATCACAAGGATAACACATTCATGATACTAATAAGCATGCATAGGGACCAAGGATGAATATGAGTTCAAGAACAGGTAATTCAGGAAGCAAAGATCAAGAGGGAGCACACTTCAGTTGCTGCTGCAAGAAAGCAAAGGAGCACACTCCAGTTGCTCCTGCAAGAAAGCAAAGGAGCACACTTCAGTAGTTTCTGCAAGGATGCAGATATTCAGAGGGAGTTGACCATCTTTCTACATTCCACAACAGAAAGGTGTAGAAGAAGCTACTTCAGATTAGGACTCCAACAGCTCCTGCAAGGAAGCAAAGACTCAGAGGGAGTCCACCCAACGAACAAAGAAAGATAAGTATTTTAATCATCATTTCTTAAATAATACTGTTCAATAATGTATATACTGATGTTCCTAGAATTAGGTTGTGTATTATGCATATTAGAATAATTGCATTGATGAACAGTATAATCCTAATATACATGGGTAAGTGGCCTATGGCACTGTACAACATTCCATTGCTACTTATCTAGAATGAAACCTCTTTGCTGACATGTTGGGAGTTGTGCACACTCTTAACAATGTTCTGGTAGAGATTGGAAGGCATCTAGAAAGTTATGGGATATGGATAAATGTTGTATTGAAGCATTGGCTAAGATAATTGCATGACTGTATGACATATTTCTTTATGTGTAAGAATTTGTTCTGAAAACTATGAGATGTTTTCTAATCATGCAATTTAACTTGTTGTGTAGGAAAGATCGTATGCCATCTCCTACAAAAGGACTACAACATTTGTTCCAGCAACAAAGATATTTATTGAAGATATTGAAGTTCCCAGGATCTGGGATGAAGAAATAGAATGCCATGATCCGTCGATCATGAAGAATGATGTTTGGGATGTAATCCCAAGACATGAAGGGAAGTTTGTTATGACTTCCAAATGGAACTATCAAATCAAGCATATTGCAGATGACAGCATTGAGAAATATAAAAGTGATGAAATAGTAGATACACCAGATGGATTTCAAGACAGCATGGTGTAGTCAGATATGTATGCAGAACTTGGTATGGTAGGATAGACAGCTTTCTATCCAGTTTGGGCTTTACCAAGAGTAAAGCGGATTCCAACCTTTACTACAAGGTTGAGGAAGGAAATCCAGTGATACTACTTTTGTATGCGAATAACCTGTTTGTATCAGGTGAAGATAGATTGATTGCCGACATGCAGTGGAAGCTTACTGCCAAGTTCGAGATAAAGAACTTGGGTATGATACACTATTTATTTTTGGCATGGAGGTGTGGCAGAATGATGGAATCTTCCTTGGACAAGGGAAGTATGCAGTAGAGATCCTGAAGAGGTTCGGGATGATGGACTGCAAAGCTATGGCCACACCTATGGCATCGAATCTGAAGCTTCCATGTGATGCTTCATCTGAGCCGGTTGATATCAATATGTATCGTCAGATGATTGGGTCCTTGATGTACCTGACGAACACGAGACCACACATTTTCTTTGCTATGAACACATTGAGCCAGTTCCTGACGGATCCGAGGAGTGTTCACCTGGTTGCTGTAAAGCATGTTCTGAGGTACCTGAAGGGTACAGTGGATTATGGGCTCAAGTATGAGGCGAATCAAAAGTTTAACCTGCAGGGTTATGTTGATTCAGATTGGGCTGGCAGTGCTTCAGATAGGAAGAGCACATTTGGGTGTTGCTTCAGTATGGGATCAGGTGTGATCTCTTGGTTTAGCAGGAAGCAGTCCTGCGTAGCACTGAGTACAGCTGATGCAGAGTATGTTGCAGCCTGCTCAGCTAGTTGTGAGGCAGTATGGCTACGGAAGCTACTGTCTGAGTTATTTGATCTCCCGTTGGAGGCTACTGGTATCTTCTGTGATAACCAGAGTTGTGTGAAGCTGTCCGAGAACCCAGTGTTTCATGACAGGTCGAAACACATAAAGATCAAATATCACTATATCAGGGATATGGTGCAGAGAGGAGCTGTGAAGCTCCTATATGTTGCGACAGACGAGCAGATTGCAGATGTGCTGACGAAGCCACTAGCCAGGGTGAAGTTCGAGTACTTCAGAGAGAGGCTTGGCATTCTTCAGATCGAGGACACTTCGAGGAAGAAGTGATGGACACATTTGCTGAAGCCATTTCAAGCATGTGGAAGGAGGATCCTTCACATGGCTGTGGATGTAAGCGCTGGTTGATGAGCATCAGGATGATGTTCTGGTTTCTGCTGGATATGATCAGTTGGATCAGTTGGATCATTTTTATGTATGTACACATCATGTTGGACGCTGGATATGATCAGGTGGATCATTTATGGATGCATCATGTTGGATGCTGGATATGATCAGTTGGATCATGTGTATGTATTTTGTATATGCATCATGTTGGATGCTTGGACCATGTATCTGTATATGTATCAGGTGGATACATTGTATGATCAGGTGGATCATGTATGGTGATACGTATCATGTATCAGGTGGATACATTGTATGATCAGGAGGATCATGTATGATGATATGTATCAGGTAGATACTTGGTATGCATCAGGTGGATGCATTGATGATCAGGTAGATCATGCAGCAGGATGTTGCAATGATGATCAGGATGATCATGGATGGTGAGCTTCAGGATGTTGCTCCAGATGACATGCAGCAGGACGTTGCAATGATGATGATCAGGACGATCATGAGTACATCAGGATGATGTATGGTGAGTATCAGGTTGTGCAGATGAACATGTCTGGGAGATCCTATAGGTCGGAGTTGTGTACCCGTAACAGCCTGGGATGCTCTTTCGAGACATTGCTCTGGGAGGACATGTAATTTGTGCCCTGGGAGATCTCAGGTCGGAGTTGTGTACCCGTAACATCCTGAGATGCTCTTGCGAGGTTTTGTCCTATGGCATGTAATTTGGGCCCTGGGAGATTTCAGGTCGGAGTTGTGTACCCGTAACATCCTGAGATGCTCTTTCGAGGTTTTGCCATGACCACATGTAATAGCGCCCTGGGAGATTTCAGGTCGGAGTTGTGTACCCGTAACATCCTGAGATGCTCTTGCGAGGTTTTGTGGTGGACCACATGTAATTTGTGCCCTGGGAGATTTCAGGTCGGAGTTGTGTACCCGTAACATCCTGAGATGCTCTTTCGAGGTTTTGTGGTGGGGTCACATGTAATAGCGCCCTGGGAGATCCTACAGGTCGGAGTTGTGTACCCGTAACATCCTAGGATGCTCTTTCGAGGTTTTGTGACGCACGTAATAAGTCCTGAGGATTCCACAGTATGGCCAGTGATGACGAAGACCTGCAGGTGGTGGGCCTACATCCAGTATGAAAAAGGACTGGCTCTGTAGAACTTCCTATGACGAGTAGATTCAGAGATTGATTGAGATAGCAGCAGCAGTGACGATGATGATGACTCGATGACGATTATCCAGTGACGATGATCCAGAGAAGATGACTTGTGCTAGAAGAACTGTGCTGAGAAATACCTTCCTAGTTAAGAGGGAGTGTTGATGTATATGTAACTTCGGAATGTATTTCACATATATGTATATTGTATTCCTATAGAGATGGTATTATTCCTCTATATGGAAGTGTCGTCATTTATATTGTAAGTGTCGTAACTTATACTTGATGGGTTATTAGACCACCTTGTTTGGGGTCGGCCCTGTATAAGTCATGTGGGTCAAAGGGTTATTAGACCACCCTATTGGGGGTCGGCCCACTCAGCATTATGTTATGTGGTAAAGTTCGAGCCTACATGAGTTAGGTAAAAAGGCAAGTCAAGTCAAGTATAAATAGAGTGCGGGAGGCACTCTATTTGCTCACTCACTTCTCACACATGCACTCAAGGAGGAGTGGCGCACTTATGGAGGAGGAGGATCTGCTGCTAGGTTATGGCTATCTCTCTTGGTTGGTTGTATCATTGCTCTATCTATCTCTGAGGAAGTTATTGGGGTTTTTCACCTTTATGGTTTTCCCCAAGTAAATCTTTGTGTCTCTTGTGTGCTTGCATTATTGTCTCCATGATTGATATGCTGTACATGTTGTTCTCTCAGTTAAGATCCTAGATCATATTGAAGTAAATTCAGAAAATTTAACACAAGGGATTATGAAATGTATATGAAACTTATTCCATACATTAATGAATCTCCATACATCATAAAAATAATATATATTAACTGATACAAGTCGAAATAAATCAACTTCAATCTTTCATAACAAGATGTAGGGAAAATGGCACCATTTATGCATTGTTTGGTATTTTTACATAGTTCCCTTGGTATTTCGGCCTAAGAGTATTCTGAGCATTAAAAATAGAGTATATATATCAAAATACAAATAAATGGGGCCACAATATCTCCCCCGAAGAGAACAACATCTCACCAAGTGCGCCCTTCCTCCAAGAGCCAAAATATGAAGAGAAACGTGAGAAAGGTGTGGAAGTAAGTTGAGGATGAGAATGTCACTAGATTCCATGTAGATTCAACCTACAACAAATGACTCCATTGTAGCTCCAAATGAAAGGTCTGAATGGCCTCTCCAATTTCCAATTAGGATGGGAATCTTTCACCCTCGAAATTGGTACTAAGGCAAGTAGAGTAAACACTCCACAAGCTTGGACAAACTATGCTCTCCAATATGCAAAATGATAAATGATAAAAAGATGGTATACTTCTTTGTTCTTGAATTTTATAAACTTTCAAATGCTTCCTTAACTCGAATTCCATCCATGAGCTTCATGCCAACTCGAATTGGGAAGAGATTCCAATGTGTGCCACTTGTCCCTCCATTCCTAGCTTCCTTCTTCACTCAATTCGAATGGGTGACTCTTTGGATGCCCTAAATCCCTTGTGCACCCTCTTGGAGGCTATTTTTATCCCTGACATGTCATATATGTCAGATGTCAGCTGTCAGCAATCAGGTTTGATTTGTGTCATAGGTGTCATAGCATCTTCATCATTGTTGTCATAGAAGCTAGGGAATCTATCCCAAGTGTCTCAATTTCTCTCAAATGCCTCTTCCTCTTCCATGGGAGTTACTCTTCCACTGCAATTCGACCTTCATTGAGTCATGCCAACTATATTTACCTTCCAACTTCCCCAAGAATGTGGAATCCACCTAGGATTCAAATGGGTGAGAGTGGAATGCCATGTGGCATGGGGAATCTTGCTTAAATGGGTCCCACATCTCCCATGTGCCCTCATGACCAAGTGCCACCTTATTTTCCTATCTTATTTATTTATTTATTCCCCATTTAATATATTTGGTCAAGCTAATGTCCATTTGGGGTTTTATAGTTCCCTTATTCCAAATCTATTATTTCCACCTCAACCTAGGAAACTAGTAGATTGGTGGAATTTTCTCTTTTTGAGATTTATTTGAATGGGGACATTACACTTTGATGGTATTTTTATAAGGCATAAGAATGCACATCTTGCTAAATCTGTCAACTACGACAAATAAATAGCCATGTCCCTTCCCAGTGGTTGGTATACCACCCACAAAATCCATAGTGATGCTATCTCATGGTCTTGTAGGAGTGAGTAAGGGATTGTATAGACCTTACTTCTTATTACTGGGCTTGCTTATACAACAAAGTATGTATACTCTAATAAATCGAGCTACGTCTTCTTTCATTCTAGGCCAATAAACATACCTTTGCAAGTTGGAAAATGTCTTCCCAACACCAAAATGCCATGCAACTTTGGAGGTGTTAGCTTCTCTATTGAGTTGCAATCTCTCACCTCTAGGAACTTGTGTGGTATTTGATGTTGATCGTGGCACTGCTTATAATTTGCATTGACTTTCTACAAAATATCATGAACCTATTGTTGGATATGCTGGATCCAATCAACAAATTTGGCTACTCGATTAGCCTTAGTTTGAACATGGAAGGATTCATCCTGTGTAGAAACAATGGGCAGTGCTACGTCAATTGGGGCTAATGGTTGGAACCCTAAGCAAACCGTAAAGGGGTTGTGGCCAATAGATCCATGGAGGGCTCTATTGTAGCTATGTTGAACATAAGTACATTACAAGGAAAATCGCTTGTAGTGGAGGTCACAGCGGAGGTTTTTAGTGTTACACGATTGGCCAAAATTGCCAAAAAAGCCTTTGCTACAACCTCCGCCAATAGTACAAGATGTTTTAGCAAAGGTTTTTAGGGAAAATAATTATAACTAAAAAAATTAGCTGTCGGAGGATTTAGTGGAGGTTTTTTTATCAGTTCGCTTTATTCAAACAAACACATCGGTGCTAACAAATGAAAAATGCGTCGATGCTTTTAAAAGCAACATATACACTGGTGCGCATAAAAATTTGAAATCATTATATGCACTAGTGTTTGTTAATATATATAGCACCAATGCACACCGAAATTTTAAACTGAACCGGTGCTTTATAATAATATGTGCACTGGTGCATTATACCAAAAATAGCACCGGTGCTTACTAACTATTAAAACGCATTGGCCCTTATAAACTAATGAAACACGTCATTGCTTACTAATTACTAAAACGCACAGGTGCTTACAGATTATTAAAGAGCACCTCACTGATGCCTACTGACTATTACAAAGCACTATTGCAATAAGTGAAGGAAAATGCATCATTGATGGTCTTTGTATTTTTCAAATTTAACGGTGTGGTTAATATACAGTAGCGCACTAGGGCGTTACAATAAAAAAAATCACGGCATGCATGTTATGTTGCACCAGGTCTCTGTTGTTTTGAGCGCACATGTGCTACATTGTCTCCAACGCGTCGTTGCTACATTGTCTCAAATGAACCAATGCGATTGAAATGATCGAAAGTACCAGAGATTATTTTTTGTTTGATGAACAATGACTACTTCGCATTGGAATATCTATATTTTATTTGTATTTTGTTTAATTCCATTATTCATTAGAAATTGAATATTTGTATAGTAGTGTTCATTTGAATTTGAATTATTGTGTTTGGATACGATGTTTGGATTATTATGTTATGTCATAAATTTTCTCATCTATTGTTATTTTTTATCATCCATATATTTAATTAGTGATGTAACATTTCAAAATGACATTGGAGAATGCAATTGAATAAAAAACTTTATTTTATTATATATCAACAAGAGGCCCTTTCTCATGGGACAACATAAAGTCTACAACAATCAAAATGTCAACATGTATGTAATTGTTACACTTATTGGTAATCCATTGTCTTTCAATTGAAACACTATGTCCAATACATTATACAAAATGTTTGATTTTCATAGACAATTATTTCAAAATATACAACAGCTTGCATTATCATCCAAAATATATGGATCATCATTCCTGGGCGGAACTATTGTCGGTGCACGAGCCACTTGCATGATTTGGCTTATTTGGTTGAATGTTTTGTTGATTGCCTTGATTGTTTTCATCGTCTTCAACTTCCATATACAAACATAAAAATAAAGTGTAATGAGTGTATTTACATTAACGGGAATAATGAAAATTAAAATAGATAATATACATAAATGTAAATTGAAAAATGACGTACCATAGAAGGAATTGAGTTCTGAATGATACACATTCTTCAAAACCAAATCCCATGCCTTCTCTCACCAAATCTTATGTTGGCTCCACTTTCCTGCAAGTTTTATACCTCGTAACAAATCATAGATTTAATATAAATTATTCTTGTTTTTATATTACTTATAAAATAAGAGAAGTAAAACAACATATATACTTACAAATTCCACAATTAATTTTTCAAACGCCAACATATACTCACAACCCTTACCTAACCCAATGTCAATCAATTCTTCTGATGGCTCTTCTTTGTACGTTAACACCTCTTTGAAGACATCCAATTATGGCCAATGCAATATATATATATATATATATATATATTGCAATTATGGTTGTGATATATATATATATATATATATATATATATATATATATATATCACAACCAATATGAAATCTTAAGTTGTTACAAACAAAGATCACAACTATTCACAAACTTTGCTATCAACCTTTTTTTCCTTGTCGTCTTGTCTTATGTGCTAAATGGGTTCCATTTTGTTTTATTTTCTACAACAAAACAATTCAAAATTAATAGTTAATGTTAAATGAATTAATTAGATGTACATAATAGAAAAATTGAATGATTCATGCATTTGAAGCACGTTGTTGTTGAGATGGTTCCTCTTGCGATGCAATTATATCCATTTCCTTAACCATATCCTTGTATAGTTCTTGGACATCTCGATTGGAATATTTCGGATATCACCTCGTTCATCCTTTGGGATTTTTATAATCTTCCTGAAAATGTAAAATGACATTAAATTATTTTTATGATGATATAAAAAATAAATATAGCATAATCAATATTAATAAATGAATGCTTTGTGGTAGTAGATACATATTCTATAAAAACATGTTCAGGAATATTACTTTTTGAATGATTACTTTTAGTTGTTGTATTTTTTTCTATTGCAAGTTTGAAAAGTCTCATTAACCATTGCTCTGGAAATGCCTCATGTAGTTTAGATATAACTTGATTATTGGAATCATTGGATTGATTTTTGTATTGTAAGTGGAAAGTACATCTATACGTTCTTTCCACTATATTCCTCATAGTTTTATAAAAGTTACCTGCCCCCACCCCTTTCATTAACATCCAACACCACCCCAAATGAGCTAAGAACCAATTCATCATCATTTACAACTTCCATAATTATTTTTTTCTTATGATGACATTCCCTTATGTTGTTGTCAGTCCCTGTGTAGCATTCAACATATGTGAATTAGATTTTTTGAAACATATTAGCAAATATTCTTAAATATAGCATAACTCAAAACTTAATAAAAAATTCATATTGATTTCTTTTTTATTCACATAATTCATCCCTCTGCAACTTTTCCATTAAGGTTTTACACTCTTCTACACTTAGACTGCAAATAATCTTATCGAGCTTCCTCATTTTTTGTCTCTACATGTCACATATTAACCAATACATATTAGTTAAATTTACAAATAATTCAAACGTATCAATTTAATATAGAAATTACAAAGAACTTGCATTCTTCGCAATTTTAGATGTGCTCCCATCATGTCGACTAGAATTGTTGTTCATTGAACTCTTATCTTGAATTTTCAATGAATAAACAGCCTTGACCATTAAATAAATAAGCTATTAAGTATATTATACAAATAAATTACATATCTTCAAAATAAAAAAGTAGTCTTCCGTTTCGGTGCTTTTCAGTATACAAAACTCATCAATGCTTCTCATACCCGAACCATTGGTGCATCATACTTGAACGCACCATTAACCAAAAAACGTAAAAAATTCATATACACATTTGTCGATACAATTTATTTATCATAAAGCACCGACAATCAAAACGGTGTTCTTTGTGCATAACACACTGGTGCTTTAGAACAACTCGACAACACCGAAAATGCATAAGTGTTTTTAAGAAGAAAATTAAAAGGCAATAGGCTCGACATTATCAGTGTGCTATTAATATAAATGCACCGGTGCGTTTAAAAAACTCAGATGCACCAAAAACTACGTAAACATTTAAAAAAAAAAACTAACAGTGCTGACAAGGTTTCAAATTCAACCCAAGAAGTGGTCCCATCGCACCCAACACCTTATATATAAAATTATAAACCCATTAAATCTAAAATTCCTAAAAAGAAAAATCCTAATTGTGAAACGATAGGGGGATTTAAGCTCTAATGTAAAATTTTGCAGCCACATAAAACGAAAGGAACCAACAAGAAAACGAGGGTTCCAACATTGAAAGTAACTATAATTTTTTTTGCTTAATTTATTTAAAATCTAAATAGGAAAATAATTAAACCATGCATTGTGATCAATAGTAATAATTTACATACTTTAAATTTATATTATGTAGGGTTTTGTTTGATTCACCATACCTTACAAATTTCGATCTTCAAAATAATCAAGTTGCTCCAAACTCCTATCCGATAAGTCTCTCTTCCAAAATTCTCTTCTCAAAATTTTGACAAAATAGTGATTGTTATTTTTCTAAATACCTTATAGAATTAGTTTTTGAAATTGAAATTCTCGCTCCTTTTTTAGTCCATGAGAAAATAATTCGTGCGGTTTTTTATTTTATTTATTTTACGTAGTTTGATGCACTATTTACACAGGCACAACAATGCACCATAACAAGATACGCACCGTAAAGTTATATTTCTAAAAAAATTCCAAAATAGAAGTGTGCCAAAAAGATACGAAGGCACAACATTCAATGCCAAAATTTATCCTCGGAGTGGGATGACCACTCCTTGAGGATGTTGAGAGATAGTACGACCCTGCAACCCGAGCTTTTATTTAAATTGATAGGTAATGTGGTTAATAAGAGAATTTTTTTTCGATCGAATGAGTGGTGAACAGAGCGATTTATCTCCTCTGCACGGTTGATCATTGGCCCCTGCCGAGATCTTTCCTGACCTCGGCCTCTAGTTGTCTAGGTTTGTCCCACCTGGGCACTCTCTTCTATGGGATTTTTCTCCTTCACGTGAGCCTGCAAGCTGAAGCCACGCCCCGATCGACCGATTGTGGTCCGATCTTGGGCCTCATTGACCCGGTTCTTTATCGCTGCTTCCAGCTTGAGCTCGGGCCCTGATGGCCCTCGATGGAGCCCCCGATCCCCCTCCCCCTCCTCCTGAGCTCAGTGAATTCATGAAGCTCATCTCAGCACAAGGAAAGAAGAATCTGACGGCATCCCAGAAAAAATTCATGAAGAAGCTATATGAAATACCTATGGTAGCACTCCCGACTAAGCAACCATACGAAACTGCCCTCAATCTCTCAGAACGGGGCTTAATCGGTCAATTCATAGGCCTGTGGCCTTCTCCAAAGTCTATCGACACTTGGGTTAAAAAAAAATGGAGACCCCTAATCTCGGAAGATGTCAACTCTTACCTTCTAAGAAAGGGCTTCTTCACTTTTGTCTTTGAAAGCAAGCATGATTGAGAGCTAATCTTCAGGAACACACTGTATTTCATGGGACCACAAGGACTCTACCTGAACAAATGGAATCCAGATTTCGATCCGACCCAAGATGTTCCCTCCGTAGTCCCGGTCTGGGTGAGACTCCCATATCTCCCTCTTCACTGCTGGAACCCTGAATCACTAAAATCCATTGGAAATGTTCTCGATAAATACATAAAAGCTGATAGGAAGAATCAATTCTCATGCGAAAGGATCGGCGTCGAAGTCGACCTCGAGCATGGCCTCCTCGAAGCTATAAACCTCACCATGGCAGGCTGGTCTCACATCCAGGAGCTTGACTACGAGCAAATCCCTTTCAAATGTAGGTACTGCCATGAATATGGGCACTTCGCACGCTAATGCAAAAAAAACCCGTAGATCTGGACTCAGAAGGGAAAACAAATCATTGGACAACCATCCAAAAAAATCCTAACCGTAGATATGGACCAAAGGCCCTTTCAAAAGAAATCCAAGGCACCAGGAAAAACCCCAAGCAGCAAAACTCCAAATCCACTAAAAATGAGAATAGATTCAAAATCCTAGAAACTTCAGAAACTCAGGAAACCCATGAAGCCCCTGAAGAAGGAGAAATCCCCGAACATCAAGAATCCCAAGTGATCCCCTAGATTCATGCATCCCCAAAATACCCCCACCCCCAGAATACCTGAAGCCCTAAAAAATCCATTGAAATGCCCTCTCCTTCCTATGCAAAAATCACCAAAATCATATATGTAGCCTCCCCCACCTCTTCGGAAGACTTTGTAGATAAAACTTCCAAAAAACTTGGGCGGAAATCGAGCAAGGACATAAGATAAGAAGAAGTCGAACGTGAAAATACTCAAGGATCTCAAGCCACACTTGACATGGACTTCAACAAAAACACCAGAGCCAGGATAGCAGGAAAGAAAATGGTGGATGCATCGGGAGGGGGGCCTCCATTTACAATAGTAAATAATGAAGCTAGTTTCTTGGAATTGCAGGGGACTGGGAAGCCCCGACAAACTAGATGCAGTCAAAGATCTTCAAAATATTGATATTCCAGACATCCTCATGCTACAAGAGACCAAGATCGATGAAAACAACATCCTTGCCATTGGAAAAGAAAAGTGGAAAAAGAGCGTCGTTATGGCAGTCAGCACCAAAGGAGCCTCCGGTGGCTTGGCAACCCTCCGATCCTCCGACAAGCTCTAGCTACGCAAGTCCTTCACCACTCAGCACTGGATATTTCCAGAACTCACACACATTCAAAGCAACATTCGGATTGCGCTCTTCAACATGTATGTTCCTAATCTCTACTCTGAAAGAAATACTGTTGGAGTCTTTTGGAAGATTTCCTTGAGGCATATACACCCAATAATCTTATTCTTGCAGGAGATATGAACATAATCCTCTTTGCATCTGAGAAAAAAGGAGTCAACCCCGGAAGGGACACTTTCAAATCATAAGTTGAAGCCATTATTTAGAATCGAGATCTACTGGACATCAAACCTAAAAAAGGTAGATATACATGGTCCAATAAGCGATCAGGAAAAGGAAACATGATGGCTCGACTTGACAGATTCCTTATTCACAGCAGTCTCCTAGATGGAGGACATATTGTATCATCAAAAATCCTGCCTAACCTAGCATCGAACCACAAACCGATCCTGCACCACTTTCAATATGAAGAGAGCCTCGGACCAATCCCATTCAGATTCAAACCTCCATGGTTAAATCATGAAGGATTTTGGGATATCTTAGACAAAACATGGAGAACTGCAATCTCAGGCTCCCCTGCTTTCGTTTGGGAACAAAAACTCATTGTCACCAAAAAAACGCTCAAGATCTGGGCTAAAGACAATTGTCCCCCACCCTCCAGCTCCAGGAAAAAAGTTGTCGATAAGCTAGAGTGCATTCAAACCTCACTGTACGAAATCCCAATAGACAACACACTCCTCCAAGAAGAGGTCAATCAACATATCAAGGTCCATCAAGCCTTTCAGAATGAAGAAGACTTTTGGATATTAAAATCACGCAACACATGGCTCAAGGCCGACGACAGGAATACTTATTTTTTTCACAAACAAACCAAAATTAGGCATTCGACCAACCACATCTCTGAAATCAGAATGGAATTTGGACTCATTGTTAAAGGGAATGAAAAAATCCAAGAGGTAGCATATGATCACTTCTCCAACCTATTCACGAAGGTATAAAATACAGGCGAAGAAGATGAACAGACTCTTCTTAATCATATTCCAAAAAACATCATGATGGAGAACAATATCGAGCTCCTCAAACCATTCACAGAGGAAGAAGTTATCAACACGATATGGTCTTTTGACCCCAACAAAACTCCAGGACCGGACGGGTATTCAATCCATTTTTATCAAACGTGCTGGTAGTATATCAGGAAATATTACATGAGAATGGTCATAAATTTTCACTCCAAGGAAAATATCGGAGGCTGCACCAACTCCACATTCGTCGCACTCATACCAAAAGAATCAAATCCAAGCTCCTTTAGCCAATTCAGACCAATATCGTTGTGCAATTCTTCATACAAAATTATTTAAAAAATGTTGGCCAACAGAATGAAGCCCCTCCTTGCAAATATCATCTCATACAACCAAGGAGGATTCTTAAAAGGGAGACAAATTCTCGGCAACGTGATCCTCGTTCAGGAAGCCATTCACTCTAGCAAGAAGCACAAGGAAAAAGATACGTTGCTCAAAATTGACATGGCTAATGCCTTCGATCGCGCCAATCACTCATTCCTTCTCAAAATTATGAAATTATTTGGGTTCAGTGAAACCTTCATAAATTGGATATTAGCATGCATTAGCGGGCCCTGGATTGCCCCTCTGATAAATGGACGCCTCACACACTTCTTCCAAGCATTGCGTGGCATCCGAAAAGGCTGCCCGTTGTCTTCCTTTTTATACATTATCCTGGAAGATTCTCTCAGTCGAAAGCTTAACTCTGATTTAAGAAACGGCTCCCTCCCTAGCCTCAATCTAGCCCCCAATTCCATTGCCCTGAACCATTCCCTCTTTGTTGACGACTGCCTCTTCTTGGGAGGTGTCTCCTCAATCATAGCTCGCAAATTCAAGCAGTATCTAACATGGTATTGCAATCCACCGAGAGGCATTATTAACCAACGCAAGAGTGTTGTCTACACCTGGAACTTAAGCAAGAAATCTGCCACCAACATCGGCCACATCCTCGGCATAAAAGTGCACGAGCACTGGGACAATTTCAATTACTTGGGCCTTCCCATCTCACAAGGCCATAGGAAAACTGAATTATGGAAGGAAATTATTTGCAAAATCAAGAACAAAATCAGAAACTGGGGAGGTCACTGGCTCAATAAATCCGGAAAATTAATCTTGATTAAAGCAGTACTCTCTGCACTCCCTATTTATCATTCATCCCTCCTTCTAGCACCCAAAGGAATCCCAAATCAAATCAGTAAACTCTTAAGAGACTTCCTTTGGAGTGGAGGCAAGCACAATGAGAACAAGCTGCACCTTGTGAACTGGAGCATCATTAAGCAGTCGAAAAACTCAGGTGGACTCCAAATTCGAGACCCTCACCAAGCCAACATAGCAATGGGCGAAAAAACAATCTGGCATATTCTTTCCAACAGACAACACCATGTAAGTCAACTACTCAGGAAAAAATACTTAACAGGCACATCGCTAAGGTGCCTCGACAAAGAGCCAAGCTCTATAGGATCCTCGATATGGGAATTATGCAGAGATGCCTCGGAGGTATTCGTGCAGAACCTCTTTTGGATTCCTGGAAATGGAAGGAACATTAACATATTTGCTGACAAGATCATGGGACGACCCCCTCTCCAGGAGAAGAATGATCTCCACGACATTTCCAATTGGATTGCACATAACAAAATTAAAACGCTGAAAGATATCAGTGTTTGGAACTCCAACAATGATTGGCAGGCTTGGAAAAATCTAGATACCACAACTAATCTCGAAAAATCCATAATCATTCTCATGGAAAATCTGGATGGATGTACCCCTTCCCATCTCCAAGACCAAGACATTTGCGGTTGGGGGCCAAAATGGAAGTACACAGCAGCTCTTAGCTTCAAGGCCCTACAAAATCATGACATCTCTATGAAATGTTTACGGAGCATGGTATGGAACCCATTTGGTCTCCCCAAAATAAATTTCTTCATTTGGACACTCGCCCACAGGAAAATACTGACTGGGCACAATCTAATAAAAAGAGGCATCAGTGGGCCACACAGATGCATCTTATGCCGAAGAAACACTGAATCGATTGATCATTTATTTTTGGAATGCCATTTTGCTAAAACTGTCTGGAGCCACATGCTCCATAGCCTTAATGTGACTATGCCAATCTTCAACTCCATCAATTGCCTGTTCAAAAACTGGAACTCCATCTATCCTTCCCCTCTGTCAAAAAGAAAGCTCTAGTCCCTCATTTGGCTCACGATTCCTAAATTCATATGATGGAAAATTTGGCTAGCTAGAAACAAAGCCTTATTCCAAGAATCCTTTACCTCCCCCCTGCAAGTTGTTGGATAGGCCAAAGGCCTCCTTATCGAATGCACACATTCTTCCCATCTTAAGACAGATACAAATCTCAATGCAAACAAGACTCTTTGGCTTGGAACCCTCCCTCCCAACCCCAAAAAGGTTGTAAGATTAAGACCTCGGATTCAGCCACATTGGAAACTCAGATTCACCAACTCTGAATTTCAAGAATGGAGAAATAGGAAGAACATTGATAGCTTGCTCTTCGATGGTGCATCCAAAAAGAACCCTGGACCAACTGGAGCAAGAGGATTCCTTCTCTCTACAGGAGGAACAATAGAAATCAAATACAGGTGGGGCCTAGGAACCTGCTCCAACAATATTGCATAATCTTTGGCACTCTTAAAAGGATGCCAAATTGCCAAAAATCGCAAAATTGACAAAATTCATGTATTTGGAAACTCCAATTTAATCATTCAAGTGCTCAACTTGCATATTGACTCCAATGATCTGGAAATAACACGGATTATCCATCGCATCCGGCATATCGTGACCTCTTTCACCCACTTCAAAGCATTCCACATATTGAGGGATTTAAACAATGAAGCTGAAAAAGAAGCCAAAGCTGGCAGTAGTCTTTAATATGTGAAGCTTGAATTCTCGAATGGAGAAATGATTCATCAAAGCATCCCTTAAACACTTCATATGACATATGTGAGCAAATCGGAAGCTTAATCCCTTGCCAACCATCATTGATCTGGAGGCAATTTGAGAATAGACAAACCTTAAAACAATTTTGTTCACTACACCGTGGCTGCTCAGCATCTAAACGCTTAACCATTTAATCGGAAAATTCGTGATTCTGTAGCTCGACCTGGACAGAACTTTGCTATCCACACAACCTGCCAATGTGTCAGCATTATGATTTCATTAATAAAACTTGATCTATGATCAACACTCTTCGTGACTCTATAGCTCGACCTGGACAGAGCAGAACTCTCCACGCAGCCCTCTAACGTATCAACACTTTGTTTTCATCAAAAAACTTGAACTTTGATTTCATCTCAGTATTGGATTCTATAGCAAATGAATTTGCATTGAACCGGATTGGCTCCACCACGGTTCCACATCATTCCTTCTTTTTCATTTCTGTTTTTAATATATTTTAACCGTTTTTGTTAAAAAAATATATATATACGAAGGCACCGAGGTACTACTCTTTTCACCACACACCATATTGGCATACAATAAATAATAATAATAAATTATCATATTGCAATGCGTATTAAAAATACGGCTGCACCAATGCACCTTTATATACTTAGCGCAACGAGGTCAACGATAATGAAAATTGCATAGATAACTATCTGCCATCAAATATAGCAGATATTTTCTTTTGCAGGTTTTTTGTAGATGTTCCAACATAATGCATATGTGTTTTAGACACACCAATGCGTCTTCAAACGCACTGGTGTGGTTGTATTATTACAGTGTTGGTTTAATTAAAAATCCCTATGAATTTATATTTCATAAACTTAAAATGATATTCATCACAAAATGTTCTTTTAGGATTCAACTACACCAATTACAATACTTCTTAGTATACATATGTTGTTTAAACTCACCTTATTCTTACATTATGGTTTCAAAATTATATTGGAAGTTAGATTGTGCTATGGTTCTCAAATTTTATTTTAGGACTGTAGACACATATTGATTGTTGATTTTGCTTAAATGTAGGGAGAAAAGGTTATAATATCAAATGGTCAATTCTTCAAATTCCAACTCATTTTTTTTATTCAAAGTTCAACGAGTTTTCCCTTTCTATCTCCAATAAGTTCATATTTTATTTATGTTTTGATTATCTAATTGAATTTATGTTATTTATCCATGTGAATCTAAATAAAAATGTATTATATTTTATAGGATCTTGATTCAAGATCGAGTTTGGATGCACAAGATATTCCCCCAGTTGCAAAACGACGTAAGCTCTTATTAGGGGCAAGATACTGCAAGCAGTTGTATATGAAAATGGGCAGCCGCTTTACCCTACCAATTTTAACATGCCATCTTCTAGTCACAATCTAGGGTCATTGACGATAATTTGTCGTGAGTTGGATCCCTTTTATGACACCCCAATAGTATGTGGTTGTTCAAAATGTCAGGGGTTGAAGGAGAACCCTTGGTGTGTCACACTCACCCATTATACTAATTATTGACTACCCAATGTTGATGGTCTAATACCCCTCATTGCATTAAAAAATCCAATAGGCGATATAGAAAAGATACGTATGAACACTTCCCTATGATAATTTTTGGAAAAATTGGAAGCTAAAACAACTATGTTTCGTCCTAAATTGAACAACCCCTCTGCTTATGTTTAGTCAACTAAAAGTTCTAGTGATCCAAAGTATGATATCAATGCCACCCAAAACATCTCTACTAGGTGATCCAAAAAGTTGCAAGAGTTGAGAGAAAAAATGTCCAAGTACACACCAGGGTCAGTCGAATTGTTGGAGGGTAGCAATGACTTCTCTCTTCCTATGAAATTGCAAAGTAAATATCAAACTTGTTAAAACCGCACTTTGTATGGCACTTAGACATCTTCTCTACCTATGCCCAATGTTGGAACTGAATTCTACTTTTGTGGTAATAGTTTTATGATTGCCATGTCTAATATAGATGCTACAAATCTTGGGTTGTTTATCCTTTCACATGTACTCGTTGCTGCCAAACAGTCAGTAGAACTTATGACATTTTGCGGTCCAATCTATTGTCGGTCGGATTACTTGAATATTGGTAAATACAAACATACCATTTCCTTGTATAGTGTGTGCATGAATGGTTATGTTTTTGGAAACTTTAATGAGAAAGACATGTTATTTATCGATGCTCGTCCACACACTCATGGGAACATTGCAGGGTTCATAAATAGTTCTACATGCTCTTTATTTTCTGCAGATTGTTCATTTGAGGAACACTTCAATGGACGGGAGTTCTTTATGAAAAGGAAAGTGTATATATTTGTTGTTGTGCATGCAACGCGTAGTTTGTCTCTAGGTGACGAGTTGTTAAAAAATTATAAATTTCATATACCACCAACTGCTTGTTAGAGCCGACTTATATTGGGACTACATTTAGACGTTCCCTTGGGGCATAAGACAAAAATCATTGATTAGTTGTATTTTTTAATTTTCAATGGGATTGATGTTAATGTATTGCCCAATTTGAACTTTTGTTTTATAAATTATTTGTGGTTACTATTGGAAAAATTATCATGCTTTCGTAATAGTTGTTTGGTATAATGTTGGAACAAAGGCTTCATCTTATGCATGAAATGCAAAGAATATACTTTTAGTCTTACAAAACAAATGGTGCTCCCATTATCTTTATCCTCGGTCTATGATATCTAAAAGAGATATGCATGGAGTATTGATTATGGACAAGGTCCAAACATCATATATGATGTACACTTGAACTTCACTAAGAGACAACAACAACAACGATATAGTAGTGGTGTCTCCTACTAGTATAATATTTGGTCTCTGCCTCCTCTCTTATCTTAAACAATGAAAAATATTTTTATTTTATAATAGTAATATTATTTTTATTAACTAGAATAAGAGACTTACTTCTCAACCCTATAGAATTTTTTGCATCTATCTTAATAGCAATACCCCCTATTTTATGGCCTAAATATGGGACTTTCCCTAAACTCTTCTCTAGATGAATTTTAATAGCAATGCCTTTTATTTTATCATATCCATTTTATAGTAATATTTTAACCCTTATTTAGGAAGCTCAAAGTATATATTATTCCATATTTAGAAAGCTTTGAGATCATGATTCACTCTCGAGAAAAACAGGAAAGATAAATAAATGAGATAATGAGTAGTGGCTAGAACCGTGGGTCGTGGGCGTTATTGTTTTTAAAATAAATGGGACAATATTTCAACAGTCACCTTCACATCACATTACCTTTTAGGTCGTCGTTTGCATTTGGATTCACCCAATTTTTGACTCTCAATGCTGATAAAATCATTGATAATGACCATGGTATTTAATGATAGTTGTCATTTCTATGATATGGAATTTATCATGATTCATTCTCCTTTCCAACTTAATGATGAACAAGGAAGGTGGGATTAGTGTGACAAATGCGATGAATCAAATGATAATTTTGGTTTTTGATTATAGTGAAGGACAGACACCTCAAGTCTTGCATCAAATTTGAACATTTATCCCATGTCTTTATTTCCATCTTGCCTATTATTTCTCTTGGAATCAACAACTTCTTTGTGAATTTAACGGAGAGCCTGGTTTTACAAAATTTGAAAGGGAAAATGGGTAGACTCGGCGCAACCGAGAGGGAGAAGAGGATTGTCGTGTCCACTATATGTCAGTTAATTCAAACTTAACATGCAGAGTGCTAAACATAAATTATCAACCCGAGGAAGTCTTTTATTTCAAAGCTATCGTGCAAAATATATGCAAGTACAATTTCTACCTGACATTGTTATCTATTGGTATGCAATCGAAACTATTTGTAAACTAAGTCAAAACTGCTTGAAAAGAAATCAATACTCAAACCTATTCATAAATCAAACTGTAAATCGAATACACTTCAAATAAGATCTATTCCTATGAAACAAGATCTGATTACGTACATCTAAAGAATTGTTATCTAAAGAATTGTTATGTTGGCCAACGATTTACCAAATGAATTATCAACACAACGATTATGACAGATCTAATGAATGAAAGCATACAACTATCATAAGCTTAATGAATGAAAGCATAAACAAAATAATAAGCAGATCTAAACAATAACACACTTACAATTAACACTACCAGCATCTGCTCAGGGTAGAGGGCCCTTCCTCCACTGAGCAGATCTGGATCTCCACAATGAAAGTCTACAACTCCAGAATTAAGAAACTGCCAGCATGTATTATCGTAATGGAAGAATTACAACAGATCTGGATCAAATCCTACATCATAACATTGTGTTCTCTCCTATCTGCATCTTCTATCCTGCCTAATCTATCATGCTTAATCTCTATCAATCTATCCCCCCTTTCTCAATGAGATTGATTACATATTTATACATAAAATTATCTCATGGAAATGAAGAACTGAACCCCCAGCTTGTGATCTGCAACAGCTGGAACATGGCCGTAACTGTTGGCAACTTTGGAGCCGGCCGCAACACCAAATCTGGAAAATACCCTCTCGAAGAACCACCTGCATAGCACAAACCGTAGCTTGTTTGGGAGATTTCTTCGCTAGTCAGGTAAATGAGGATGTTACGCACAAAACCCATGTCTCAGATTTTTGAGATTCGTTTTCATCTGTCCGCAAATCAAGATGCGAATCAAGGTGTTCTTATGTGGCATGCGTTTTTGGTTAAGGCTGTAACAGCTGGCTATGAGCGTCCTGTACGTGACAACTCACTCCACAAACCATCATTAGTAAAATTATGCATAATAGTCTTTTAATTCATCAAAGATAAAAGAAAATAATCACTATTAACCACTTAAAACATCAATGGAAGTAGCAGGCTGTTCAACGCGCAGCTACAACAAATGAATGAAAAATGGAATGATAAATGAGAAATAATGGTAAGAAAATGGATGAAAGGTATGTCGGTAAGTGATGAAAAATGGACAATTCCAGGGCCCAACATCTCCCCCAAACTGAACTTGTTGCATGTCCTCATGCAACCCAATACCCGTGTAGCATCCAACTTGAAAAAAAAAAAACTCATTCACTTGTTCTTTTATTTTACCATTTGCACAGCTGCAGCTAGAAGAAATAGAGAGTTTAACACAAATTGGCAGAGTCACTTAGCGAAGGATTTAGCAGAAAATTTGGCGGATTCGCAACTCTTTATTAGAAATTTGGCAAAGTCACAGCTTATTTTAGCAGAGAATTTGGCGAAGGTTTTAGCGAAGATTTTGGCGGAACAGCGCTAAATGTAGCGGCAAATTTGGCGGAGTCAGCTTATTTTAGCAGAGAATTTGGCGAAGGTTTTAGCGGTGAATTTGGCGGAACAACGCTAAATGTAGCGGCAAATTTGGCGGAACAGCGCTAAATTTAGCGGCAAATTTGGCGGAGTCAGCTAATTTTAGCAGAGAAGTTGGCGAAGGTTTTAGCGGTAAATTTGGCGGAACATCGCTAAATTTAGCGGCAAATTTGGCGAAGTTGCAGCTGTCGGAAAAGATGTCGCAGCCGCCGGAAAAGATGTTGCAGCTGCCGAAAAACGGGCAGTTGCCGGAAAATATGTCGCAGCTGCCGGAAAAGATGTCGCAGCTGCCGAAAATCGGTCGCCGGAAAATATGTTGCAGCTGCCGGAAAAGATGTCGCAGCTGCTAAAAAACGGGCAGCTAATTTTAGCAGAGAAATTGGCGAAGGTTTTAGCGGCAAATTTGGCGGAATAGCGCTAAATTTAGCGGCAAATTTGGTGGACTTGCAGCTGTTGGAAAACGGGAAACGACAATATTTTACGGCGTTTTAGTCTTTTTGAACGGGAAACTTCTAAAGCCATTTTCTCCCAAACGACGAACTGGGTTGGGCTGAAATTTTGCAGGCAAGTAGCTACCACTCTAATGCATCTCCACGCCAAAAATTAGACAAACCCACATCACGGATTTTGAGAAAAATGTGAATTGGCTGTAGGTGATTATGGCCATTTTCTCGAAAACCGCGCACTGGATTGAGCTGAAACTTGCCATGGTTGTTCATCATGCTGTTATGCATTCCCTGTCCAAATTTCATGAGAATCTAACTTACCAATTGAAAGATATGCCCAAATCAAATTCTGCACTTTTGAACATGAATAAAAAATGTATTGCAGCTGAACTTCCAGAGCCAATATTTCAAAAACTACAAACTGGGTTGAGCTGAAAATTTTCAAGCAGGTAAATACCATTATAGTGCATCTCCTCACCAAAAATTAGATGAACCCACATCACGGATTTCGAGAAAAATGTGAATTGGCTGTAGGTGATGATGGTCATTTTCTCGAAAACCGTGCACTGGATTGAGCTGAAACTTACCACGATTGTTCATCATGTTGTTATGCATTCCCTGTCCAAATTTCATGAGGATCCAATTCGTGGCTTGTGAGATATCCTTAAATCAAATTCTTCATTTTTGCCAGCTGTGAATGAATAAAAATCAGTATGCACAAAATGTCAAAAACCACTCCCCCAAACTGAATATGTTGCATGTCCTCATGCAAAAGAGGAGTTTTCGTCTTAGTTGTGAACAACCATTTCCCCCAAATTGAGTATTTTACCTTCCATTCATGAAATCAAGTGAATTTTGGGACTTTTGTTTTCTTGTATCTGCACTATCACTGTCAACATCCAATTTTTGTATATGTGCTAGCTGGAAACACATCTTTGACTTACAAAAATGACTATAGGCTGCCTGAAAAATGACTGTATGCTATTTGAAATTCACTGTGTGAGCTCAATTTTTGATTCCCCATGGTTGTGGTTAAGTGCTCATAATGTATTACAAAAATAAAATGACAATGCATAGGAAATCTTCATACCAGCAAGAGATCAGATTTGCAAATTTCCTTTTATGATGACCCAAGCTGCTCAAATATCATCTGACAATCATAGAATTTGTAGACCCTCCATATGTCACAAGTGCCAAAAAAAAATAACAGTGATCTTCACAAGCCAAACTCACTACAGGAATTATTATTCATGGGAAATAAAAGAGTTTTAGAACCATTTTCTCATCAAATTCATGGCAAATTCTGTTGCAATAAACCACAGTAGATTTCATCCATTCTCATGATTGAATGAAGGCTGCTAGAATTTTCGTTGGTTATGCCCTTATCATGGAGTGTTTTGTAACACTTCAAATAATGCCAAACATTCTTTTGCACATTCCACAACAATCAAACTTATTTCAGAAATTCTGTCGAACTTGACAAATGACCAATGCTGAGAGTAATCATTACCTTCATGCTGCTGAGATATACTTCACATCACACCTTGCAAAGGTTGCTACAGGATTTCCATTGTGCATGTATCATGCTCATGACGGCTAAAACCAATGTAGGCATTAGTGGATGGTAAAGATACCATATGTATAAGATGGTGGAAAATCCATATACCATATAAAATGTGGCTCTCAATAATTTTGAATTATGAGGATGTGAACCATTATGTGCACCACTGAACAAAGCAAACAAATCAAAGAAATCATGCCTTTGTTTTCTATTGTGCTTGTGTGATAGCATACTCTTGAGAAGGAATGGCTTCTACTTCAACTTTTCATGTTGTAGGTTCTTGTGTCTAGCCTATCCTTCTCTTTTCAAGATGTGTATCTGCTGCTTTATTTCTCCTCATTATTTTTATATGGCAACAGAGCACCGTTCTTTACTACTGATTCTTGTGTGGCAACAGCAAGACTTCTTTTCTTACTGCTGGTTCTTGTGTGACAGCAACAAGACTTCTTATTGTTGCTTCTTGTGTGACAACAATAAGGTATCCCTTTTTTTCATGCTTGGTCAGTTGGGTTGGTGAGATGTTGGATTGGAATTTGAAGTGGATGTGCATGAATGATGAAGTGTTAAAACTGAGTGGGAAATGATGGGAATGGATGGACCTAAAATGCTATTTAGAAAATGGAAATGGCTAATGCTTAGTGGTTCTTCATGTCATTTCCCCAAATCTTTAATAAATCAAAAAACTCATGCTATTTTACCTCAAGTGTTACCTCCATGGAAGCCTTGGTTGACATGAATGGACTGGTGTATGCTGGAGCTATGCAGGCTGATTTGATGCTGAGACATATGTATATGAGAGCTGAAACTGGATGAGACTGAATTTGATCCATGATATTGTGCTGGTTGCCTGTAAGACTAACTGCTGAGACAATTGATGAGGAAAAATTCTACCATAGAAGCAGAAAGCCCTTTCTCTTATTCTGCAAATCAACTGCAAAACTACTGAACAAATGATGCTGCAAGTCATTGTTGAAACCATTAGATCACATAATCTTCAGCTGCTACAAACCCGAGGTACAATTCTTACCATGCGAATGAATGTGCTGAAGTCGAGCATGGAAAGAAATCATTGGATTACCGGCCATTAATGTATGCCGTTAACCAATGTGAAGAAACTCACCTTTGATGACAATGAGCTCTAAAGTACCTTAGTGCATCTTGACAGGTACGAATGGATGTGCTGGAGTCGAGTCACCTGCAAGATTTGTCAATCAAGAGGCATTGATGAATCCCCATGATTAACAACAAGGAAATCTGCCATTGATTCATGCAGATACCAGGGCACTATAAAAACTCTAATCTTGATCCCAGATGATGTGTCGGAGTCGATGGGACAAGACCATTGGAAGGTGGACCTTAATGCATTCCACATCATCCAATACGAGTACAAAATAAATGATTGTGAAGAATCATAGTGAAAAATAGGACCAACATGAAACTCAGAAGCGGAAAGTATATGTGAAGTCATGATGTAGTAGTGATGGGAAATAAAATGGTTATGGTGACTACATAAGCAGTGGAAAATGGGACTTCGACATAAGTGGATTTTTGGGGTTTTGAAATGAGGAGGGTGAATGAATCTACCATAGGGAAATTGGCTTCTTGAAGGGTTTCTTTCAACAACAAGTGGGATGACAGGTGTCTAAAAAAAATTCTTGGGATGTTGCAATGAGACTTGACTTTCGGAAACATTGACTCTGTATGGTTTGCACATTAATCTTTCCAATTTTTTTATGTGCTCAATCCATTTGCAAATTGATAAAAAGTCTTCAAGAGTCACTCGTGCATGCATTGACCTTCTTCCAAGGACCTGCAAAACCTAGCATTTGCCTGCAATAAAACATGAGATGATGGAAGAAGAGAGATGATTGGTCTCTCTTCACCCAACACTTATGAAAAAAACAACAAGCAATTACTCATAAAACAAATCCAAATAAAAATGAACAATGCAAAATCCATTTTATACCTACAGGAGAGCAATGTCCATCTAGACTCACCAATGGTATTCTGATCATAGCTTCTTCGTTCCTTGTCCAAATTGAGTGATTCCAAAACCAAATGAAAGTAAATTCACAGGTCTATTTCCATTAGAAACAGGTTTTTAAAATTCTATGCAATGATCTTCCAAATCGTTCATTAACAGCCTGCATGACAAGGTGTCTTTTCGAATTCTGGACTAGACCAACAGTCACGATTTTAGGCTTAACTTTTTCGTTTGATAACGGATTGATGTGATTCCAATTGGAGATGGAAGTAGATTCATGTAGGTATCTCCATTAGAAACAGGTTTTGAATCCAACAAGAATTGATGGGTCAAATAAGCCAATGAACAGTCTAGAAAATAGAGTTTTAGGAATGCAGATTTGGGACAGGCAGTCGGTATTTTGGTCATAAAATTTGCGTACGACATCGGAATGGAGTGATTCAAATTGCATTGTAAACTAGATTCATAGGGGAATATACCAATAAAACAGGTTTACAAAATATGTCCAATAAGGCATCCAAAAATTGACTGTCCCATCTCTGTTCCTAAGCTGCCAGCTTGACACCCTGTTAGTATTTTGGCCATAAAATTTTCGTTTGACACCCAATCGTAAAAATTAAAATTGTTTTGGAAACTAGATTCAAATTGCTACTTGGGATATAAACAAGTTTTAAAAATAAGTTCATTTGGTGTCCCAAAAATGGACTGTCCCGTCTATGTTTCAGTAAAATTTTCAAGCCAAAATGTCACAAAAATCCAATAAATTAAATTTAACCCCCAAAAATTGATCAAAATAGGTGTGAATGATTTTAATGATGTAAATTTAAATATAATACACATCCATACCAAAAATTTCAAGCATTGAGCACCTAGATTGACTTACACAGTTTGTTGCAGCCACAGCTGCAACTCTTAAAAAATGACATAATGTTGAAATAAAGCATGTGAATTTTTATAGAAAATAAAAAACTAAAGACATATCATGATGTGCAACACCCACGTATCTCAAACTCATTAATTTTTACCTGTAGCACAGTCACAGCTGGGTGTTGCATCTCCTTGCCACAGGCAATGTTGCAGCTCACTGTTGTAGCTGCGAGTAATCACAGCTGAGAGTAATCACTCACAGTTGGGTTGTTGCAGCTAACAACTTTATGTCAAATTTCAAGCTTGAAGGGTTCCATAATCATGGGCTCATTTTCCTGTGGATCCTTCATTCACTTTCTCGAATTACTGTAATTTTGTTTTCATGATATTTTTATTTTTATTTGTAACAAATAGAAACAAATTGAAATTAGGAAATTGATGACAAAAAGGAATTGAGCATTTTTGTTCAAATAGTCAACAATTCCAAAGCATTCATGAAAACATCTCATACCCATTCCTCATACTTCTACTTTCTGATCTTCCAGATCGCAACAAGGCGCAGGAAGAGAGCATACTTATTCAAAAATAAAAACTTAAAAAAAACAAAAGCATGGTTTTATTATGTTATTCTACCCTACCCTATTCTACTTGGAAAAAGAAAAAAAAATTGTTCAAGTGTATGCATATTTCCAATGGAGCCATTTTCGAAAAAGTGACTCAAGTATGCTCATACTCCTAATAGAAAAATATAACTTTATGAATTCTAGGATATGAGAGATCAACTTCCCTTCAAATGATGGTGCCAAGAATTGGTGAAGTATGAAATGATGCTGCAGACCGATGACAGATTGAAACCAAGCTTCAATGTAGTCTTTGTTCCCTTGATTGCTCATGGATGTTACACCATGAAGATCCTTATTAAATTGATCTTCCTCAATGCATAAGATTTCCGGATCTAATGATGTGAATGATGCTTTTGGTTCCAATGGTTGTTCTCCATCAAATATTACGTGTGTATTGTTGATCTTGTCTGCTTGCTTATGAGGACTAGAAGAAACTCCATCTGCAAAACTTGGATCTAAAACATGTTCAGGCCTCGTATGGATTTGCTGCAACAACGCACAGCCTTTTTGCAGCGGTGTAGATGAGGTAGAATAAGAGGGAAGTGTAGAAACATTTTGCAGTTCAACACTGTAAGCATACTGTACTGCTTTATTATGGTTAGGGTGGAGGGTGGATTGGACAGGAAATTGTGTTGGATACCAAGGAGTTTGATGAGAAGATAGATGTGGCTGATGTAGATGATTGAGTTGTGAGGTTGATATTGAAGGACCAACTTGTGTTGCAGCATGAGGGAGAGTGGAGATATGATCATAAAATAGGCCATTCCAACCTTGTGGGTAAGGTAGGTAAGAGTTAAATTGAGGCTGCAACAGCTGCCATGGTGGAAGAGTATTCAATGACTGAGTATGAAAGTAAGGAAATGGAGGGATAGAATTTTGAACCATAGATGTAGGCCATGGTTGACATGACTGTTGCAACGAGTTGGCTGCAACTCCCAGATCTCTTTGATATGTTTCTTTCATCCTTGGTAAGGAGGGGCAATGATCTGTGGAATGATTCAAGTCACATATACCACAACTTTCAAGACTATCCAAAGGGAAATCCCTTGCTTCTCTTATTTCCTCCTGCTTTTCCTTATCCTGCAAAACACCCAATTGTAAACCAGCTTTAGAAATGTCAAATAAATTGCTGATTTCAGTTCGCAAAACTCTTGTTTTTGCAGCAGATTTCAAAAATAGAGATAAAAGTTCCTTAGAATTCTTACCAGTCTTGAAGTTTCCTCTTGAATACCTTCTACATAACTCACAAATATCATCATATGCTAACTGAAATACATTACCTGTTCCGATCAGATTTAATATTTCTAAACATTCAGCTTGGATTCCCTTGAGTAGAAGTGTTTTTAAGATTTCCTTCCCCAGTTTCCTCTGTTTGGATCTTTGGAGGTTATATTGAAATCGTTCTATGTATTCCTCCAGACTCTCTTCTTCTCCTTGTGTCATTTCGAAGATGTCTTCATTGACCCTGCAATAATCTTGGTACCTTTTCAAGAACACATGTTTCATGTCTTCCCAAGTTTGTATACAATTCCCACCGAGGCTCATGAACCATCGGAGGGCTGTTCCTTTTAGAGTAAGGGGAAATATATTCAACTTTTGATCATTAGCACAATAACCATATCCTCTACAAAGTACTTCAAACTGAAATAAAAATACATCAGGGTCTTCGTTTTCCAAACCGTGAAAATTTGGTAGAACATGTGGGGGAATTCTTTTTGTTGGTGCCACTTCGCTCGAATCTCTGATGGGAAATTCGAAGGTAACAACTTCTCCATCTTTTTCACCTGCCATCCCTTCATTAGATTCTTTGTGTGCTATCTTGAGGCTCCTCCTTCGAATGTTCCTGTCAACTTATTAGTAGAATGGGTGGTGCTCACAACACCACTAAGGGGAATGATAAGATTTATGAATCAAAGATTGAAAATGAAATAAAACTGAATGTAAAGACAGAAAATTAACACTCAAAATAAATTCAATAAACTGAAATGTAATCATGCAACCTACATGCCCTATTTTAACAATGCATCTGCAAAACAATGTCAGATGTACTATTGCACAATTGATAACTTCCCCGGCAACGGCGCCAAAATGTCGTGTCCACTATATGTCAGTTAATTCAAACTTAACATGCAGAGTGCTAAACATAAATTATCAACCCGAGGAAGTCTTTTATTTCAAAGCTATCGTGCAAAATATATGCAAGTACAATTTCTACCTGACATTGTTATCTATTGGTATGCAATCGAAACTATTTGTAAACTAAGTCAAAACTGCTTGAAAAGAAATCAATACTCAAACCTATTCATAAATCAAACTGTAAATCGAATACACTTCAAATAAGATCTATTCCTATGAAACAAGATCTGATTACGTACATCTAAAGAATTGTTATCTAAAGAATTGTTATGTTGGCCAACGATTTACCAAATGAATTATCAACACAACGATTATGACAGATCTAATGAATGAAAGCATACAACTATCATAAGCTTAATGAATGAAAGCATAAACAAAATAATAAGCAGATCTAAACAATAACACACTTACAATTAACACTACCAGCATCTGCTCAGGGTAGAGGGCCCTTCCTCCACTGAGCAGATCTGGATCTCCACAATGAAAGTCTACAACTCCAGAATTAAGAAACTGCCAGCATGTATTATCATAATGGAAGAATTACAACAGATCTGGATCAAATCCTACATCATAACATTGTGTTCTCTCCTATCTGCATCTTCTATCCTGCCTAATCTATCATGCTTAATCTCTATCAATCTATCCCCCCTTTCTCAATGAGATTGATTACATATTTATACATAAAATTATCTCATGGAAATGAAGAACTGAACCCCCAGCTTGTGATCTGCAACAGCTGGAACACGGCCGTAACTGTTGGCAACTTTGGAGCCGGCCGCAACACCAAATCTGGAAAATACCCTCTCGAAGAACCACCTGCATAGCACAAACCGTAGCTTGTTTGGGAGATTTCCTCGCGAGTCAGGTAAATGAGGATGTTACGCACAAAACCCATGTCTCAGATTTTTGAGATTCGTTTTCATCTGTCCGCAAATCAAGATGCTAATCAAGGTGTTCTTATGTGGCATGCGTTTTTGGTTAAGGCTGTAACAGCTGGCTATGAGCGTCCTGTACGTGACAACTCACTCCACAAACCATCATTAGTAAAATTATGCATAATAGTCTTTTAATTCATCAAAGATAAAAGAAAATAATCACTATTAACCACTTAAAACATCAATGGAAGTAGCAGGCTGTTCAACGCGCAGCTACAACAAATGAATGAAAAATGGAATGATAAATGAGAAATAATGGTAAGAAAATGGATGAAAGGTATGTCGGTAAGTGATGAAAAATGGACAATTCCAGGGCCCAACAAGGATGTTGATAAAGGGAAACAAGCGGGCTATAATGATTAAAATATTTCAGTGTCTCAGAAAACATGGAGGATACAATCTCCCTCCTCGGGTGGACATTAATGAGGTTCTTCAAGCTTTGGTAGAAGAGGTTAGTTGGGTTGTTGAATCAGGTGCCACCACTTATAGAACCCAGGTATATACAAATATTCCTTGTTCTAGACAATGGCATAGCGGGTTTTGGGGATTAGGGTGTCTAGGGTTTAGGATTTGTACACAAAATATATTAGTTTTAATTTTAACATTGTTGACATTCAATTGTGTGTTTATTCAATTTCAAACCCAACTTCAAACATATGACTTGCTCTTCCCTGCCCTGGACAATGGCAAAAGAATAATGGCTTCAACTCTATCTCACCTAAAGGTTTTACATAGCGAGGGTTTGTTGGTTATGGTTTTAGAATTTGTTAGTGAAGGCCTCCCATTTCTCTGTGCCATGTCTGCCTCTTGGCCTCTCCCCATGATGACATCAAGTGGGGAAGGGCATCCTTCCCCCACTCTTATCAAGATGCATTCGGGCATCGAGTGACTACTTGGACCTCAAAAATAAAAAAAATAAATGGCGGCATGGAAACTCATACAGGACGCCCTCCTCTAGAGACTTAGAGGGAGCTAGAGGCAAGGGAAAGGAGCTTGATTAGGAAGCATCTACATTGCATCCAAAGGTGATCCAAATCTGGGAACCTGGGAAATGCATTCCTCAATCAATAATTACTCCTAGGTACGAGGGGAAATTAGATTGTTATAAAGGATACAAGCAGTTTATGAAATACCATGCCTTGATAGGCAAATTCTTAGGACTATATCCATTAGAGTGATATTTAATTCATTGGCTCGAGACATGGTGGAAAACCAGAGATCACTATAAGCTATGTCTGGGATCAAAGAGGTTTTTCATCACAACATTCCATAATCAAGAGGATAGAGACCGCATTCTCTATAATGGGACTTACTTCTACAATTTGGTCGATCCCTTCCTACATGACTAGATGAAATTTTTTAGCCCTGACATGGAATATTTTACACATGCACCAGTTTGGATTTGGTTATACTCACTCCCCTTGGAATTTTGGCTGCCAAAAACACTAGAAGGAACAAGCAACACTTTGGGAAAGTTTGAAAAATCCTTTAAAGCCAGTAAGGTGGGGTGGTACACATCCTATGCGTGAATCTATGTATATATCAACATATCACATGCTCTTCCTGGAGAAATATGTCTCATGCGCCACAATGAAGATTGTATCCATACCATCGACTGTGAGCACATACCGTTTAGATGTTGAAAATGCCATGTTCATGGACATCTCTTCAAATACTATCCCCTCAACACTCCACCCAAAGCAACAATATGGGAGACGAGCAAGAGAAAGGAAAAATTCCATCCCAATTCAAGGGAGAAGAAAACCATCTCATTTATGACCAAGGGGGAATCCAGTAATAAATTTTGCAACCAAGAACAAGTTTGACGATCTTAATGTAGATCCAAATGCCATGATACTAGAAGAGGAGGAAAAGGAGACTAGCCAGAACCAACTCAAGTAGCCCATGCAATGGAAAATATTACTCATCAAAATCAAACAAAGCCAATAATGGAGGATATCGCAACATAACTGAAAAAGGAACCAACCCCCATAGGGAAAGAAGATGCGGCAATGGATGATGGATCCAATATGGAATTAGAATTTGATGGCAATAACTTAGATGACCTCAACCTTGAAAACATTGTAGAAGCATGTTGATAAAGAGACTACAAAGCAGTCCCAATGGAGCAACTAGAAAAAGTTCACAAGGTCTGCCTCAACTCGCAAGCTGGAGAAACAGTTAGAGCCAAATCCAGCTTGGTTGTGGCCATTGGACCAATCAAACCCGTCAAGAAGCCTCCCAATGGTGACAAGCAGTGAGGTAGGAAACCTACCAAGCAACTGATTGAAGAATTTGGGCATATAAGTGTAAACTCTAAATAGATGGATTTTCTCATGCGCACCTTCATCCCCTTCTCACTTAAATTTTAACCATGAAGATCCAATCCCGGAACATTAGGGGCATCAACGGCAAGAGAAAACAAAGTCTCGTGGGTAAGGGTATAATGTAGGAGCAGCCATAAATCCTTATGTTGCAGGAGACCAAATGCTCAGGGGAAGAAGCCAAACACATTCTTTCTAGATGTTGGCATAGTAGTCAAACAATCACACTGGATGCAAGAGGAACTACAAGAGGGTTGGTGATCCTCCAGAACCCTAGCACTATTACTATATATAACTCCTTCTCTACCACTTAGATGGTTTCGATTCAATTCAACTACATTGGATCAAAAGGCATAGGCATTATAACCAATGGCTATGGCCCCCAGGTCCTTCAGGATACATTATATTTTTTGCAAATATTGCGCCACATAAATAATTTGGTCCAGACTGAGACTGGATAATAGGTTCCAACTTCAATAGAATCATGTCCCTAGATGAAAATATGGGGGGTATTAAGCGGATCAATGCAAACATCAATGAACTCTCCAATCTAATCTAAAATCTCAATTTGGTAGATCTGGAAGCCACTAATGGCACCCACACTTGGAGCAACATGCAATCAAGAACTCAATTGGTAGCATGTCGACTAGATAGATTCCTTGTAATTGAATCTAATGACAAGAACATCCATGGAGTCCACCATTCTCCACTAGAGTGGCTCAGACCATTGGCCCATCAGCCTCATGCTATACATCATGGGAATTCCCTTTTGCAATCCATTCAGGTTTGAAAATTTTTGGATCACCAGTAAGCATTTCCAAGACAATGTTGGAAAATGGTGGGAGGAATAGACGGTCCACAAGGGCTCCTTAATGTATCGCTTTCAACAAAAACTCAAGCCTTTCAATCAGAAAATCAAGCACTAGAACAAAACAACTTTAAACGACATTTTCCATGGTCAAAGGGACTTAGGGGCCCAAATGAGGCAAACTCGGCAGGATATCATCCTCAAGACGCACAACTAGCCTTACTGAGGAGTGATTCCTAGAACAACAAATTATTGAATGAAATTCACTGGAGTAAATCCTACGGCGCCAAAAATAAAGGGTCCAATGGCTCAAATAAGGTGAGTGCAATACACAAAATTTCATCACTCCACTATCCAAAGACGACATGACAACTTCCTTCATAAGCCTAGAAATACACAAGGGGGTATGCTCACAGAAAGAGCAGATATTGAGTAGGAATTGGTTCGCTTCTTCCAATAATTGATGCTAGAACCAAATATGGATTGTGTAGATGCCATCAAAGAGATTACTCAATGCATTTTTCACTCTATCTCAGAGGAGCAAAATCCAGCAATAATGAGACCCATAACACCAGAAGAAGTTGACCTTGTCATGAAATAAATGCCACTGGGAAAGTCCCCAGGATTTTGGTGCTTACTAAGGGATGAATTACGTCACTTGGTGGAGGATTCCAGATGGGTGCAAGGAGTCCTGACTACTTTCTTCCCTCAATGCCACTTTCATCTCCCTGATTCTAAAAGAAGACAAAGTGGAAGACCTTAAGAACTTTAGACCGATTGCCCACTGTAATGTTATCTACAAATTCATAACGAAAGTGATAGCCCTGAGACTGAAGCCACTGTTATTACATTTAATCTCTCCAAAGCAAACATGATATGTGGAGGGAAGGTAGATCATGGACAATGTCATCTTAGCACACGGAGTGATTCATTCAATTCGCACCACTAGATCAACCTCAGTATGCTCATAAAATTAGATCTCTCAAAAGCTTTTGACAAACTAAGTTGGCAATATATGTGTTCCTTTTTAAAATCATTTGGATTTAACCTTGAATGGATAAACTGGATCATGGAATAAACCTCTTCATCCTTTTTCTCTATTCTACTTAATGGCTCACCCTCCAAAACATTTTCCCCTTTAAGGGGAATTCGTCAAGGAGATCTGCTTTCACCTTTTCTTTTCATCCTAATGGAAAAAGGCCTCAGTCGCTGCATCAAAGTTTCCATCTCAAATCGCACTCTCATTGGTATTCCCCTCCATTACTTGGATTCACTAGTCTCCCACAATCAGTTTGTAGATGACACCCTCCTCATGGGAATTCATTCAATTAGGGATGTTGTCACTCTTAAATCCATTCTTAATTTTTTTAGTGATTCCTCTAGAACTTCGATTAACAACCTTAAGTCTCATATCTTCTTCTTTAATACCCATCTAGCTATACATTACTACATCTCTCTCATTATTGGATTTACTCGGAGCCCTCTTCTGTCCAAATATCTTGGCATTCCGCTCATTGATAATTCCCTTTGCAATAGCTCTCGGGAATACCTTCTAATCTCCCTAAACAAGAGGCTCTCCTCTTGGACATTACATCCCTTGAACTTAGCTAGTTGTCTTATTCTACTTAAATCAATCCTGGGGGACATCCCTCTCTACCCTTTATCAACTATGGCAGCTCCCAAAGTGGTTTTAAAGCTCAACTGCAATCTCCAGTATAATTTTATATGGAGTGGGGTAAATGAAAGTGGTAAGTGGGCTCTCATCAAATGGGAAGGTCTATGCCAGCCAAAATCGACTAGAAGTCTTGGTCTTAGAGATCTTGAGATTATGAGCCAAATCCTGCGATAAAAAGTGTGGTGGCAATGGATCAAGCGTCCAACATATCTATGGGCTAGAATTTGGAGAGATAAATACTCACCCAATGTAGAATAAAACAACATGATTTTCTAGGAAGAGCCTCGGCAAGGATCTCTAATTTGGGAGGTGGCCTGGAAACAACAAAACCTCATTCAAGAGAACTGCTTCTGGGAGATTAGGGATGGCATATCAACGTAGTTTTGGGAAAAATCATGGCAACAACTTCTAATCATCCACTCTGAAGGGACCATGCAATACATCATATAGAACCTGGACAACCCTCTCGGTCACACAATTTCCTCTTATTGAAGGCAAAATCTAATAGGGGATGAATGGAGAAAGTGGAAGAGCTCCACTAAAGGGCTCACCCTCCCAAACCACCTGCATGTCTAACCTTGGATTGAGTAAGCTATGTGAAGACGTCTTAGAATCAAACAGGGTCTAGATATTTTAATATAGGGCCACTCTCTAATAGGAAACTTCACTATCAAAGAGGCTTACTCATTGAAAACAAAGGTGCACAAAAAATAGCTGAAACAACATCTTCTTCTGATTGTCTCTTATGATCTTTAAATGAATCCAATTGATTGCTAAGAGTGCTTAAGGTATCACTTTTAAAATTTTATAATAGATGACCTATTTCTATCCTAGTTATTCCTACAATAGCTTTACCTGCAAAAAGTATCTCTTACACTTTTACATGCCTTAGCTATGCTCCTTGAATATTTATTGCATAATTAACAAATAGTAGCAGATGGTATTTGAGAAATGTCACCTGATCCCATGAAGTTAATTGAATATTCATTAAGGCTACCATGTTTGGACTTTTGAAGATTATATAGAAACTTCAAGACTTTCGTCCTCCTGTTACTGCATTTTAAAGGTATCAGTTTTCATATTCCTAGTGCTACAGTACTCTTGATATTTCTTCAAAAATGTATTTTTAGTCCCTTCATAAGAAATAATGGAGCTCTCACCTAATCCCATGAACCACCTAAGAGTTGAATATTTAAGTGTTGTTGGAAATAATTCCAACTTTTGGGCATCACTTACATAGTTATAACTTCAACACAAAATGTTGAATTCAAATAGGAATGCCTCCGGATCTTCAGTCACTAACACATGAAAGTGAAGCAAGACTGAGGGGGTATATTATTCATGTTGACATTTTGGTTTATATCTAATATGGGAAACCCAAAAGTAACTTCATTATCAGTGTTATTTCTTATGTTATTTTTTGCATCATTTCTTCCTACATTTGAGCCTCTTTCCTCGTCCCCCATATTAAATGCAAAGTCTAAGTGCCAAAACGAGATGAAGAGGAGGGTTCTACAATTAAGATTGAATTAATAGGATAGCGATGCCCTCTTGGTTCTGCCTCAAAAGTTTCAGAATCAATTTGTGACACTATTGTTTCCCTTGCGTCCTTTAAAAGTTTATGAATATTTTCAGCAATCACGAGTTGACTTTCTACGGCTTCCAAAGTTTCCTCTTACTGTCCTTGATTGACAGTTGCTTCAGAATGTGAGTTTATTAGTTTAGGTAGATTAATTTATAGTTCTCTTCTGGTCTGAATTCTATTTGTAATAGGTCTCTCAGCCAAGTTAGTGGTGGGGTTCCTAGAACTGTTTGAATGTTTGTCGTACAAATTGTTTTTATGTGGAATTGTGATTTCTAATTTACCCCTAGGCCTACACATAAGTAAATTGCACAGTGATGGGGATTTGGAAGGACTCACCGAACTAAATGTGTCTCGCTATTACACCACAGGATTGTGGTGAGTTCACATGTGCGTCTTATTGTCCCTCCTCTTCCTGTAAAGATTGTTAGAAAAAAAAACAACTAAAAAACTATTACCGCTTACCTTTTACAACTCCTCAGCAATGGCTACAAAATTGTCAGGCTGAATTAATGCTTCATTTAATTAACCTTATTCATCTTATTTATCGACTGGAGTTTGTAAACCTTAAGTTGTAATACAATATGTGTAGTAAATAACCTAAATGCAAACTTTTCATAACTAACCTAATATGATGATATGTGCAATGAAATGCATGAACTAAAGCGTAAAATTAAAAATGTGATCGAGTACAAGAGTGAGTACGGGAAATGGTACAGAGAAATAAAACTATAATAGAAAGCAACTCAAGGTAAATCCTATTTAATGCAAGAATATGATCTGATATCCTACAAAAAAACAAAGTCCAAACTGAACCTACAAGAAACAATGACCAAATTAAATTTATCTATGAAACTATTGATAAAGACAGAGTGTGTCTAAATTAATCAAATATGAAAGCTTCGAAACTACAACCTACCTGTTATGAAAAATCTATGATAACATCACACAAATCTCTTAAGTATGGGAAAAAAATCCCAAATTCACAACTGACATAGCCTTTTGTATTTTCTTTCAGAAAGTTGGAAACAGGGTAATATTCTACGAACCAGAACACAAGAACAATTGACTTAGCAACGAATCAATGAAAAACTATGATTTACTATGCTATTATGAACATAGACCATTCTAAATCCAAATCCTATGGTTGAGAATGAAAATAGAACACTATCCAATTAAAATTTTGGAATTGTAAACCATCTAACACGAACTGAAATATCTATCAAAAACTTCTAAGTGTTCGAGTACACAGGGTGCTACCAAAGGACCAAACACCAAGAGCAACCACTTCACACAAAAAGATCACAGATCAACACACCGATGTTTTGACGTGGTTTAAATCCTCTTGAGGGAAACACTCCACGGCCCCGGCCAAATAGCTTCTACGGGACAATTTATTATGCAAAGAAAGAAAGTTACAAATGAGCTTCTCATAATCGATCAACTAAACAATGACCCTCCATGCTCTTTAAATATAGATCATGGACCAATCGGGTGTTAAGCCACGGATCAAGGTTAGTTTTGATCTAAGAGAAGTTGAGCCGTCGGATCACTCTATGTCGGGAACATATCGTGACCGTCGGATTAAGTATTTACAAATGCATACTAATGCATACTAAAGAAACACACTATCCCTAACGGATATATTACACAAGTTGATCTTAACTAACTCCTAAGTGTCTAAATATCCTAACATCCCCCCTTAAGAACAACTTGGAATAGGATTGAAGGATTTACAAAAGTGACACTATTAGGAGAAGGAAGGAGGCATTAGAGCCTATCCCCCCTTAATGACAAGTTCCTGAATTCCTAACATAGATCGAAGTTTAGAAAACTTCGCTTCTGTAAGAGACTTGGTGAAGATGTCTGCAACTTGATCATCTGTAGGGAAAAAGAGCACTTCAAGAACACGATCATGAACAAGATTTCTGATGAAGTGCATATGTAGCTCAATTTGTTTGCTGCGTTGATGTAGAACTTGATCTTTGGCAAGCTTGATGGCACTTTGATTGTCGCACCAAAGTGGAGTAGGCTGCTGCTGCTCGAATCCAAACTCTGAAAGGATATGTCGAAGCCATAAAGCTTCCTGACTGGCACTAACTGTTGCTCAATATTCTGCCTCGCTGAAGAAAGAGCAAGAGCTTGTTGTTTCTTACAAGCCCAAGTAATAGGTACAGATCCCAGACTGAAAACATAACCTGCAGTAGACTTTCGATCATCAAGATCGCCGGCCCAATCTGAATCAGTGAAACCAACCAACAAAGGTGCCCCCCTTGTACTGTAATGAATCCCAAACTGAATTGTACCTCGAATATATCGAAGTATTCTTTTAGCTGCTTTCCAGTGACTTTCATGAGGTGTCTGCATATAACGGGCAACACGACCAACGACAAAGGAAAGGTCAGGACGAAAATGAGTCAAGTATAAGAGACTACCAACAAGCTGACGATATAAGGTGGCATCGACTTCAGGTGAAGTACAAGTGGCAGAAAGTTTGACTCCAGACTGGAAGGGAGAAGGGGCTGGTGTACAATATTCCATGTGAAAGCGACGAAGAAGGTCACAAGCATACTTAGACTGAGGAAGAAAGATTCCTTCTTTGGTTTGCAGGACTTGGAGACCAAGAAAATAATGCAAATGTCCTAAGTCTGACATTTCAAAATTTTGTTTAAGACTGGATTTCACATGGGTTATAAGCTTAGGGTCACTACCAGTAAGAATAAGGTCATCAACATATAGAACAAGTATGATGAGATGGTTTCCTACTTTCTTGGTATAGACATTGGGGTCAGAATGGCATCTAGAAAAACCAGTGTCAAGGAGAAAGTTATCCATTTTGGCATACCAAGCTCTAGGAGCTTGCTTAAGGCCATATAAGGATTTCTTAAGGCGGCAAACAAGGCTAGAGTTATTCTGAACATAGCCAAGAGGTTGTTCCATGTAAATTTCCTCCTGTAAATCACCATGTAAGAAGGCAGACTTGACATCCATTTGATGGACTTCCCAGTTGTGTAAGGCTACAAGGGAAAGAACAAGGCGGATGGAGTTCATTTTTGCGACGGGAGCAAAGGTTTCATTGTAGTCAATCTCTTCAACTTGGGAAAAACCTTTGGCAACTAACCTTGCCTTAAGTCTTTCAACACTTCCATCTGATGCATACTTAGTTTTGTAGACCCATTTACATCTGACAAGTTTTCTTCCTTTTGGAAGAGGTACAATATCCCAAGTATCGTTCGCCATTAAGGAACGATATTCGTCATCCATGGTTGCATCCCAATCTGGATTCCCTGAAGCTTCTGCAAAAGTTTCTGGATCATGATTCTCGGAAACTTGAGCCAAAAGAGAAGAGGCTCGCTGAAACTGAGAACATGTTCGACGTTGATCTCTAGGATCACCGGCAAGATCACCAGCTGCTTCACATGTTGAACAGACCCATCGAGGAAGCACTTGTGCTGGTGCAACTAGAGGAACACGAGCAGGAGGAGGTGGATTTTCATCCTCACTGTCATCATCAGAAACTGGAGTTGGAAACCTGTCAAGGAAGTTGGAAGAAGAAGAAGAAGGCACAAACGCCGAATCAGGCTCGCAGGCCAAAGATGGCACAATCGCCGAGTTAGGCTCACAGGCCAAGAGATTTTCATCAAATTTAACATCTCTTGTAATGATTATATCATGAGAATATGGTTGAAGAAGTCTATAACTTTTTACATCTTCAGAATATCCAACAAATATGCATTTTTCACTTTTAGGCTGCAATGCTTTCCATTTTTCATCCGGAATGTGAGCCCATGCTTCACTACCAAACACACGGAAGTGACTTACATGAGGTTTAGTTTTACTCCATGCTTCTTCCGGTGTTATACCTTATAATGTTTTAGTGGGGGTGCGATTAACTATGTAATTTGCACAATCAATGGCTTCAGCCCAAAATTGAAGACTTAGTCCCTTAGATTGGATCATACAATTAGCCATTTCTGTTAAAGTGCGGTTCTTCCACTCAGCTACACCATTTTGTTGTGGTGTATATGGAACAGTGTGCTGTTGTTGGATGCCTTGTTCAGTGTAGAAAGTAGTGAACTGTTTGTTAACATATTCTCCTCCATTGTCAGATCTTAACTTAATAATTTGATGACCAGATTGTTTTTCAACAAGGGCCTTATAGGCCAAGAACATGTTAAATACTTCGTTCTTAAGTTTTAGGAAATAAACCCAAGTGCGTCTGGTGTAATCATCAATGAAAGTTAAGAAATATTTGAAACTAGAAAAGGAAGCAGATGGAAGAGGACCACACAAGTCACTATGCACAAGCTCCAAGGGAACCGAGGCGTGCCAAGAGGCACGTTTGTCAAAACTGTCCCGATGATGTTTTTCGAGTACACAACCGGAACAAACACCATCTCTGCAAGATACCATCGGAAGACCTGTCACCATATTTTCTTTACATAGTTGTTGCAATGAGCGATAATTTAAGTGACCAAATCGCTCATGCCAAAGTTTGCTCAAGTTATCACTATGAGCAACAAAAACTGAAGGGAAAGGTGATGACCCAAAGTTGTTAAACTTGTACAACCTGGTAATATCATCAACAATTCCGGTAGCTAGGACCTGTTGAGGATCTTGAAAATCCTTGATTACAACTTGGTGAGGTGTAAAGGTCACAGTTTTACCTTCACCAGAATGAGTGATCTGATAGACTGATAACAAATTACAGGAAATTCTTGGAACACATAGTACATCACTAAAATGACCATTATCTACTGGAAATGTTTCAGCTCCTACAACACTTAGAGATCTATCATCACCAACAAATATTTGTTTGGTGTTACATTCATGCATAGTAGAAAAGATGGCTTGATCCTTAGTCATATGATAAGATGCTCCAGAATCAATGAGCCATTCATTTGAAGTAGAAGAAGTAGATGCATTATAAGAATAACCAGAAGCACAAAGTGCATGTCCATGAGAGGCAGATTCTGAAGGCGAATCTAGGCTGATGGGGTGCTTCTTCATTGTTGCTTCCAAGGCTGCCATCTTCTTGAAACACTTAGATTCATCATGATTATCTTTCCTGCAATAGTTGCAATGACGCTCAGTCTTCTTGCCTTTTGGCTTGGATCCTTTGTCATTTTTTAAAGAAGGAGCTGGCTGAGAGGGTTTTGGACCCTCGTTTGACTTATTATTGCGAAAATTTTGTTTCTTGGGAGGCTTGGACTTTTCTTTCTATTGGGACAATAAGGCTTTCCCAGATGTATCTGCATTGTTGATTATTCCAAGATGAATGAGTTTGTCTTGTTCTCTAATTAAGGAATCACAAAGGATTCAAGACTAGGCTCTTGATAGCTAGCTGCATTCAAGGATTCTTTCATGGAGTAAAATGTAGATACAAAAACAGAATATGCAGGTCCAAGTTTGGAAAGAATATGATAAATGCATTGTTTGTCTTCCTTCTTAATCTTACATTCTGCACATAAGAGTTTAAGAGTTTTGTACTTAGATAAATAATCTTGAATGCATGAAAAATCACTTGGATTTAAAGAAATCAACTCATTTTCGAGTTGGTGACCTCGAATTTCATTGTGTTTACCAAACACAGATTCCAACTTGTCCCAAGCAACATCAGGTTCATCAATTCTAGATATGTGGAATCGCAAATCAGTAGAGATTGACATCTCAATCAATCCACGAGCTTCATCACATCTATTTGCCCATTTTATTTTCTTATAATCATCAGTGGGTTTTGTTTCTTTCCCTAAGGTAATTCTGAAAAGTCCCCTACTTCGTAGAACATCCTCCATACGAGATTTCCATGAGAAATAGTTGGAACTGTTAAGTAGAATATCACAAGGGGTGGCCATATTTATAAATTAATGACTGTAAAAATAGAAACCAATAGTCTGGATGTGAAGAACTCGAAAAAATAGGCGGTTTAAAAAAAAACGGCACTGAAAACTGACTCTGTATGATGAAGTTATGCTTGAACAAAGAAACTGTTGAAGATGTCCCCAATAGTGACGTGGCAGCTAGAGAATGTCCAGCAAAAAAAAGAACCCCCCTCTTCCCAAGATGAACCTTTTGACAATCACTTTACAAGAAAGTTGCTTTAAGTGAACCACTTTTGTAAAATAAGTGATTTCACTTTTACAATGATATTACTTTTAAATAGTGCAACAATAAAAAAAACTTAAGTGACTCACTTGTATTTTTATTTTTTATTATTTAAGTGAGATGCACTTTTACAATAAAGTAACTTGAAAAATAGAAATTGCATGCACTTTTTTTTTTTAAAGTAACTTCCTAAGACTTGAACTCAAAACCTATTAAGGAATAAAACAACTTTGAACCAAGTGAGCTAGATTAAAAGGTATGTAAAATATGGGAATGAGGAAGGGGGCTTTTTCCTTTTTTTTTTTTTTTTTTACACTTCTTACTCGGTTTGCGTGCTTTCCCTTTTTCTTGCAAAACACACCACAAATCGAAACAAAAAAAAAAAATCACACTTGTGGAGTTGGATCTCGTTAGCTTGCCCGGAAATTCTACGTTTTCTCTCTGTTTCTAATTTGCCGAGATCGCGCAAGGTGCACGGCAAAGAGCATACGCAGCCGAGAAAAACCCGTTCCCTTTCTGTTTCTGATTTGCCGAGATCTCTCAAGGTGCACGACAAAGAGCATACGCAGACGGGAAAGCAACAATCCGAACCAAAAAAAAACTAACAGTAAAAAATGATAAAATATGAGATTTTTTCCTTTTAAAAACAAAAAATAAAAAAATGCGTGACTGTAACATTATACCTTCAGATCTGATGAAATACGCGTTTCTGGAGCAACCAAGAACCGTTTTCGATCAAACAAAAACTATTTCCCAATGGAAACGACGCTCCGGACGCAATGGAACACCTCCCATAGCCTAGAAATGCAAAGAAATACCAGAACTGGAAACCCTTTCGAGTTTCGACAACAGCAGTTCAAGATCTAGATCACAACCGGAAGCGACACTTCATAAATGCTCTGATACCATGTTCGGGTACTACCAAAGGACCGAATACCAAGAGCAACCACTTCACACAAACAGATCACAGATCGACACACCGATGTTTTGACGTGGTTTAAATCCTCTTGAGGGAAACACTCCACGGCCCCGGCCAAATAGCTTCTACAGGACAATTTATTATGCAAAGAAAGAAAGTTACAAATGAGTTTCTCATAATCGATCAACTAAACAATGACCCTCCATGCTCTTTAAATAGAGATCATGGACCAATCAGGTGTTAAGCCACGGATCAAGGTTAGGTTTGATCTAAGAGAAGTTGAGCCGTCGGATTACTCTATGTCGGCAACATATCGTGACCGTCGGATTAAGTATTTACAAATGCATACTAAAGAAACACACTATCCCTAACGGATATATTACACAAGTTGATCTTAACTAACTCCTAAGTGTCTAAATATCCTAACACTAAGCATATGAACAAACGCTTTAACTTGCAATCTCTAAACTCAATCTGCACTAAATCTGAAAACTGAAATTAACAGAGTATCGATCTAAATGAAAGAAAACCCACACTTTTGACTTGTTAACTAAATAATGGAAATCTATCTGGTTCAACGTATAAGTTAAAAATCAAATCCCAACTACAACGACAAAGTAAAACTAGACTGGTACCATTCCAATGAAGTTAACCATGCAGCTCCACCTCTTTTATAAGCGATGAGATAAAAATAGAACATATGCAGCTACAGGAAAATATTGAACAACAGAATGTTTTAATTATGCGACAAGATTCAAATCTAATTGGAAATTATGTGAGTGGAACCCAACTTGAGCTGAACTTAATCTAAAATGCAAGTAATATCACTTAGCTCACTGTATGAAAAACTAACAACATTCTGTGAAATGTGGTATCCCAAATTACAATGTGTATTTATGATGAAAAAATCTAAAGATATGTGTAAATGACTTAAAATGCAGATATGAACATGTTAACAACAAAAAATCTTTGATCGAGATTCACACATACGAAATGAAAGGCGCAGATCTACAACAAAGGAAACGAGTTAAACAAATTTATCAACATTCAAAGACAAAGCAAAAATGAAATATACAGGTATTAACAAAGGACATAAAAGACAACAAGCAAAACCGGTCAAGAGATGGGCCCGACCCTCTAGCAGGTTTGCTCTGGAAAAACTCCACTTCATGAAAACAAGATGATCTGGTATTAAGAAGACATTATCTTCATTAACCATGAATAATTGTACAAAGCTAACATTATTAACATGTCCATAATTCTAAGAAACTCCAAAGATAAATTGTATTGCAGACTCAGAATAAGAATGTTATCACATTATAGACTCCAAAAACTCAATGCCACTCTCGAATACAATTGTTCTTTTATAGTACTTTGAGAGGCATAAAAAAGTGTCCCAAAATATGGAACTGTATGTTAAAGATATACATGATCCTACGACTCATTAACAGAATAGTTTAGAGCCATCAAGGTGAGCATCTTCCAAAACGAATGACTCACTAAAACCATTATAGCCTTATCACTATGACACGAAACATACTCAGCGAATCCTTTGGAACCATCTATGTCCTTGAACTCAATGTTCTAGAGAATTCGTCCTGCGGATAGTTAAACTCTCTCATGGACATAACTAAGCCCCTAGATACTTAATCCATGACAGAAACAAAACAAACGGTGATCTATTCTCCTAGATCTAGCACAATACACAAGCATATAAGGATTAAAAAGAAAGAGGTAGATGCCTAACCTCCAACTTGTAGGTTGTCCTAGCTCAAGCTCCAAGCTTGTTATCCAAACTTGTAGATCTGCAAACAACATAGAAAACAAACCTTCCAAGCATACAAATGTACTTGAGCTAGCTCCAAATACAACATATCATACATCAAATGAACAAGAAGGATAATATGGGAGAATAGGGCAAGTTATCATTAAGAGAGCTAAAAGAAGTTGATTACAAATGCTATACCTGATGTTATGCTTGATCACACCTTCTCCAAGCTCTACTTCATCACCCTTGCAAGACTCTTAGGATCATAGATTTGATGATTCCAAGATCGCCCTCAAGATCATGGATGGCTCTCTTCTTATAGGATTTGAGAGGTCAACCACTTAGAGAAGATGATGGATCTAAGTGAGGGAGATGTGCATCAAGGATCTAAACCAAGCCAAGGAGGGAATGTGAGATGGGATTCGAAGGGGTACTTCATCCCAAGAACATAAAATCTCCATGAGATCCAAGATCCAAAATCAAAGGGATAAGCCTAAACTGAGATATCCGTGCCCTTGTAACTGAGCAAAATGCAAAAATGTTGTAATTTCCACGCCTTCATAATTGAGGAGAGCACAAAAATATTAGATTTTCGCTCCTTGATGAACTGGTAGGGTGCGCAAATATCATTAGGAGGTGAATTTAAGGGTTAATTAGGTTAAGTTTCAACTCCTTCATGATTGGATTGGCTTACAAGTAGATTAGGGAAGGGACCAATATGTTCATGAAGGGTCCTAACACCTTTTAGGAGGCATAAATATTATGTTTTCCATGGTGGTGAAACACGCAAACCCTCACTTACACATGATGTGGTAATTTGAGGTGTAACACTTAGGTTTAAAGTAATGGTTACAAGCCTCCAGGTCTACCTTCTAGTTCTTGAACCATCTTTCCCTGTGTGGGGTAGATGAGTTAGTTGGCGATGGTGGCTTTAGATACATCAAACAAAAATGAGCCAAACCGAGCCCCTTTTCCATCGAATCCCATGCCAAATCGGAGAGTAACTTCATCATCAAAGCCTTGAAATTGAGAAAGAAAATTACCCTTTCCCGCCATCCTAAAGAGTTCTTTGCTATCCTAATATTCAGGAAGACGTTCTAGAGTGAGCAAAGACACAGGCTTATGGCAGTCGACCACCATTGCGTCATAGGCAGAACGCTATAAACAGGGCAAAAGAGAACTAGGTAGGGTAAATTAGATGCAAAATAAAACAACGAGCGGGGAATTAAATGATAGACAAAAAAAAATTCCTTGCTCGATAATCTCATGATGGTTTCTTGGTGGTAGCATTAATCATGACTTAAATCGGGTTGATAATCCGTAAGACTCCCACAGATGCGACTAATACATGTTATCATAATTTGAAAGGCCATCAAAATCATGAAGGCATATTCATATGAGGATAAGAAGTGGATAATTTTTATGCCAACGAAACAAGTAATAGGTGAAGTCAGAGAGATATGATCGATCATCAATCAATTAAGTGGACACTTATGACAAAATATTCATTGAAAGTTTAAAAATAATCCATTACGCATGTTAATAATTTGAATTCATGAGGTAACAAACCATTTATAAAAATCATTCCCAAGTTTAGTAGTTTCCTATAATTGAATAATTGAATCAAGTCCTTTAATAATTGAATCATACCATTTAATAATTGAATCGAGTCCTTTCAAAGGAAACTTACCATATCACTTGTGCATGAAATATCTATCTTCGCATGTACAAATCGAAATGAAAAACTTGTCAGACATGACTTAAAGAAATTGAGCAGGAAATTAGCAATAAAATTTAGGAACATTCTTGGTGTTGGTTCTGGAACCAAATCCAATACTAAACAAATCAGTGTCAAAGATTGAATGATATTAATCGAGTGATGCCCACAAAATATTTTTTTGCCATTGTGGTTGTCATAAAGTCCCGAGATTCTAAATAAACACTGAAAAATGCTAAGACATCAACAACTACGTTTAAAACTATTGGAAAACCCACCTTGCTAAGCAACCTAATTTCTAGTGCCAAGAGAAACCAGGTGCTGGTATGGATGAAAAATAACTATAGCGAAGTCAGACAATGAGATTTTGAAGAGCCAATGGTTAGTGTCTCAAGCTATGTATCAAAAGGAGAGCTGCAACTGGGTAAAACAAATACATTTATTTTTTTACAATAACGGATAGGATTTTGTATTAAAAAAGGAGGGGTAACCCTCAAAATTACAAAGCTTCATCCTTCAAAAAGGTCCATGGCTGTCTGAGAATTTAAAACAAAGTTTTTCATACAGCAGTATGTCTCATAACAAACTTTATCTTATTACTTTCAAAATGATTACTGTAAACCTTGATAAACTGGCCTAAAAGCAAAATACATTTGAAAAACATGTAAAATCAGAATTGCCAGGGAACCTAGTCTTCCATATTTCCTTTATGTCGGTAGGATGAGGAGCCATCCCCTTTTTCTTTGTCTTGCAGCTTCAGCTGCAACTGCTTCACGAGTGTTTCCAGGTCCGCAATTCTGGCTTCCATCTCAGAAATGTGAGACTATTGTTGCTCAAGATTGAATGGGGAGATGTCCTAAGTAGTTCTTGAGTTGTTCCGATCAGCTTGCCTCGGGAAGGCTTCGAACTCTTGAAGGGCGTGGAATTCAAAGGCCATGATATCTAGTTGAGATTCCACCTGAAAAAGTATATCTGACATAGCTTGGTTCACCTAGTGTTGCTCATGCTTCTAGGCCTCAATCATCGTAACATGATCATTATTGATTACACGGGTCTCGTGTTCCATTTCCTCCAATTGCTCCAACCTCTCCTCGGCTTGCTCCATCTTAACCTTTATATTCTGCTTGAACCTTTTTGTGCTCCTTTTCTAAGCTTTCAGGGAGTCTTTGATCGTTCGCAGACGTCTTCCCATGGCCGTGACTTCATGTTCCGGGAAACAGTCATGACCATCGTCACTGGAGTCCATGACCTTGCTCCCTTTCTCAGTCGAATTCACTATGCTCACACCAGAGAGGCTTCGCAAGAACGCAATGGAAGGGAGACTATCAACAGAGCGGGGGATGGCCAGGAGCTGAGTGTTGTCTTCCGTGGAATGAAACATCCAGAGCTAGGCTCTCCTTAAAACAACAGAGTTCCCGTACTCTCCCAAATACCAGGAGTTAACTGCATGAATGCAGACGTCAACTTGCAGATGGAGGGCGTACCATACCATGTGCGCTTCCATATAAACAAAATTCTTCCCATGGGCGAGAGGTCTTTCCCAATCTGAAGAGGGCCAAGTGATATAAATTCTCCTTATTCCTTTATTGTTCCACGCGCAAGCGTCTGCGCCCAAGTTCCTCCACTTGTTCTACCTATTTAAGGCGATCCCCCACCTATCTTGCGAGTTCGAAAGGGCGCCAACTGGCACAACGTGGTTCCAACTATGGGAGCGGGTCCACTTCGATAGGATGGTCATTGAGCTGCAGCGCACTTGGTGACAACGAATCTCCCTTGTTAGCAGCCCAGTCAGCCTCCATGTTGTACTTACGGAGAACGTGGAAAAACTGTAGGTTTTGGAAGTGGGAGACCAGATCAAGGATTCTGGAGACTGTTTGTTTCAACTGGATTTCAATCGGGTTTGAGTTCTTGATCATGAGATTGATTAGACTTTAGAAATATCTAATAATTCTTGATTGCATGATGCCTCAGCTTGGTTGTTGGTTGCAATGCCTAATCCCCAGGAGTACAAGAGTTCTCTTGTTTCATAGAGAGAGGATTATCCCTCCCCCTCCTGCCATCCCAAACTGGGTAAAACAAATATTACTGAGGTATAATAACTCCTTTCTTTTTTTGAAACAACTAGCCACTGACTATCTCATTTCTTCCTACATTTTATTATGCCACATACAAAAATGAAAGATTTAATACAACCCTTAAGCAATAGATTAAAATATGACCATATGCAAGAAAAATCATTAAGAAGACAACCATTTTTAATTTAAAAAAGACTTTTACAACTGAATCAGAATTTAAATAATGCATCATACTATATTATAAAAGATTTAAAATTTAGAATGAATTGCATAATCATGCCTTTCTGGTACCAAATAATATAGGAAGATAGAGAGTTGTTTTAATTCTTGTAAGCAGTCCCTCTTGCATATAATCAATTAAAAAAATAGATTTAGATCCTAGATTTATGTTGTAGTCAATTATAACTTTTCTTAATTATACAGGATTTATCAAAAGATGAATAGTCTTGTACTCCCATGTCCTTCTAAAGTATAGGATATTTTTTAAAAGGTCTTTGAATAAAATGAAACTTATAGAAGTTGATTTTATTTTTTTCATATCCAAAAGTATTACAGATGCCAAGTAAAAGATAAGATTTGCATTAAAACTTCTGAAATTTCTAAATCGCAGGTCCCACCTCTAAGTTGGCTGCTTAGATGTATTATGAAATGAATGACAGAGTTTCGGATCACATTAAGGCCATTCTCCTGCTACTAAAAGATAGAATTCATTTACCCTTAACCCCTTCCACACATGCATCTTCCTGACATAACAACATAAGTGATATAGCTATAAGGACAAATTGTATTTTTGGTATGTTATTTCTTGATTATCATAGGCCTGAACCTACTTCGCGTGAGCATCCATAACCTTGATGAGGTAACCCTTTTTTATAAGTAAAAGTAATTCATATTAACATTTCTTCAAAGGGTACATAGCTTCAAAAACACTCTGTTGACCGCCTACCTATTCTACCTGAGAGATCTGTCACAACAACTACCCCTTACAAAAGCCCAAAAAAGGGGCAGAATTCCCATATCTATCATCTACTGTTGAACCATTAAAAAAACCAGACTACCAGCGAAAAGGAGTGTCTAGACAGTTAACCCTCCTATCCCAATTACACCTGAAATAACGATTAACATAAAAACAGTCAAAAGTCATAATTGTCGAAATAAACTGGAGACAACATAAGGCCAAAACAGAGAAGCACCGCGCTAGAGAGGAAGGTTAGCGTCCAGTCTACGGCGCATGGCGATCTGTCATGCATTTGGGAGTGTTGGCGGTGGCACCAGTTGGCTCTCTAATCCCCATACCTCGACATAGAGGACTTCCAGAGCAGCTTCCCGAGACGACAGGAGATTGGTTGAGAGGCAGATACAGTGGAATTCCTAGTTTCAGAGTGATGAGATCCACCTTTTTGTGCATGAGCCTGCATTCACTGTGATGTTCTCTCCACGCTTGCACGGGTTCAGCATCTCCCATAGCCTTATTCTCGCGATCCATCAGAACGTGGGCAAGCAAGCCCTCCGTTACCCAGTAGGTGGAGATAATGCGGTCATAAGCCGACAGACGCCCCGCAGTGGTGCCAGGGTCCTAAACCCATTCCTCAACCTCATCACAGATGCTCTGTAAATTCTCAGTCGTAATTTGCTCCCATAGTTCCTTTTCCAGAACCTCAATTTCCTCACGGATCTGGCGGGGAATTCGCTCCCTGAATAAATGGGCAACCTGGGAAGCTTTGGCTTGCTCACGGGTGGTTTTGTTTGATATACGGGGGGTCTTGGAACGATTCCCAGCTTTGTGAGCCCTGGGAGTTCACAACTTAAGGGCCATGTCAGGGAATAGGATGTTGCAGGGGGGATAAGAAACAGGGATTTTAGCTGGGGAGAAAGAGCACACGTAGAAGCGCACAAGAAAGACCAACTGAGGGGGGTGAGAGCGACCCGAAGGTGCAAGGTCGGACCAGAATAACAGCAAGAGAAACAGGAACAAGCTTGAGTGCTCGACGCCGAGGGGTTCTCCATTTTATAGCACATTTAGGACGACTTGCCATCATCCCTCTGTCACATACGGTGGATCAGATCGACGTACCGCAGCACTCGATCCGTCATAGAAACCATTATTTCTAATCATTCTCTGCATGGAATACTCGGATGTTAAGGACATTCTGTCATCCCAATATCATCAAAACCCATTTCACGGCTTAACTGCTCTGGACAGTCCTGATTGTCGTTGTTATAATTCCATCCTGTGTCACGTGTTGGGGCATGCTGTTGAGAGGTGGCAGATCGAACGACCTCATGGGAGATTTCTGGAGGATCACAACGGGATGAGGTGTCGTTCCCCCGTTGCCTCCTATCCTGATCATCTTTATTAGCCAACTGAATGCATTGTGAAGCCCCAGTTAAATTCATAAAGAGTGACAGGGGCCCTTCTCGAAGTCTGTGAGGGGAAGTGACTCCGACGTTTTCCAAGGTGTCAACCACTTTATTCCCGTCTCTCCTGACGTGGAAGAAAGACCAGGCACAGGGGTTGCGAAGAATGGTTCCCAGTTCTTCCACCCTATATGCTAGTCTCCAACTATCCGTGACCTGTTTTTGGAGGCACCCAAGTTGGAAATTTTTAGCCATATGGATTATCAACTTCGAGTCCCCTTCTGTTATGAGGGGTTCCCAACTGTTAACTTATGTTATCTTTAATCCCTGAAGAAGACCTTCTAGCTCGGTCTTGTTGTTCGTGTCCTGTCCGATATGACCATGAAAAATATGCAGGATTTGGCCATTGTTGTTCCGAAAGACACCCCTAAATCCAGCAGATACCGGTTAACTTGGGAAGCTCCGTCAAAGTTGAGCTTATAGGAACCAACAGGGGGGGCGACTAGAAGTTAGGGCTTGTGGGGTTAGGGGATTGTTTTGGCTTGCGAGTCCATCCGGGATCTGATTTCTTTAGACCAAGCTGCTCCAGAATCCTTGATTCATGATTATTGGCTTCCCAGTCCTTATCTAACCAGGGAGTGATATTGATTGTTTCTTGAATGTGATTCATAATTTTGTTACAAATAACATGAGCAGCAGTTCTTGTTTCTTTGAAAATTCGTTGGTTGCGCTCCTTCCATGTCTCCCATAATAGGAAACCGGGAATCATGAGCCACGCAGACTTAACAATGTTGTTGTTGAAAGACTTAGTGTCCCAATATTTTACAGTCTGATCAGGATTCCCCTGTTGCCTATTGGTGCGTCTAAATAATTCCACTCCCCAATACCATAAGGAGGAAGAGAATTGACAGGAATTCAGGAGATGGTTCATAGTTTCCTCTACATTGGAGCATAGGGGGCATTGAGAGGGGCCAACTATTCCTCTTTTTCGGAGGTTTTCACCAGTGAGAATTCGATAGTAGATGACCAACCAAACAAAACGAGCCACCTTTGGCCAAGGATTTGATATCCAAATTTTCTTCCATATATTGTCTTTCGGATCAGTTTCTCTTTTTGCCCATAGATCATAAGCTTCCTGGTATTGAAGTTTCCTTTGGTTGAATACCCCCACTAGAGTTTATCATGACCTCTCTGGATTTTTATGATTCTCTCCTGAAGGTTTTCTTCCATGTGGCGGCGACCATCGGGAGTGCATCTTTGTAGCCACCAATCCAATTGTTGCCATTCCATGTAAGTCATCCTCCATTTCAGGTTTCCAAGGGCCACTTTGGTAAGATTAAGGGCATGACAGAGAGCCTGGCACTCTTGGGTGGGAGGGGAGGAAGCAAGTTTTGGGCTTTGTTTCCAAGAATCATCCCAGAGATCCGTAGAGGTCCCATCGCAGACTTCCCAAAAGCTATAGTCTTGGATGATGCTCCTGTTTTGGAAAGTAGTTTTCCAGATATGAGAGCCATGTAGCTCCTCATTAAATCTATTGAGTTCCTGCTTTGATCTATCAGGTGCATATTTAGCATGCCACAACTGAGCCCAAGGTTCTGAATTATGGGTGACCCATCTCCACCAGATTTTAGCTCCCAAAACTTCATTATTTATCTTAGGATCTCTCAAACCGAGGCCCCCATTAAGTTTGGGGAGACAAACTTTTTCCCAACTAACTAGAGCCCATTTATGTTTCTCTGCATTGCCACCCCATAAAAAGGTTCTTTGGATGGCTATGATTTCCTTAATCACATATTTGGGAGTAGCAAGAACTGAAAAGACATAAATGGGCATTGCCTGGAGATCATCTTTAATGGGAGTGAGTCTGCTAGCCAAGTTCAGGGGTCTGAGAGTCCAATTATTTATCTTTTTCTACATTCTATCTAGAACATCAATCCAAGACACGCGTCTGATAACACCGTCCGCCAGGGGAGCACCAAGATATTTGGATGGAAGGGAGCTCCCTTGGAAGCCAAGAATACGAAGGATATTCCTTTGGGATATGTTGGGAGTGTTGAAAAAGTAGACTTGAGATTTTTCTCTGTTGATCTCTAACCCGAAGGCCTTGGAGAAGGTATTAAGACATTTCTTGATGGCTTTTTCCTCTTGGATGGAGGCGTGTCCCATGAGCATCATGTCATCCACAAAGTGTTGGTGGCTTTTTTTGGAAGCATGTGGGTGAATGTTGAGGCCTCTCATTTCTCCGTTGATCACCATAGATTTGATAAGTCTGTTGAGGCCTTCTGCGATCAAGATAAAGAGGAAGGGGGAGAGGGGATCCCCTTGGAGGATGCCTCTCGATGGACAGAAGGTTCTAGTAGGGGTGCCATTAAGCATAATGGAAAATAAAGTTGTCGAGGTCATACTCATTACCCAGTCAATCCATTCCCCATTAAGGCCAAGGGATGTGAGCATTTCCCTATTGTATTGCCAACTTAACTTATCATAATCTTTTGAGATATTGAGTTTTAGCAGTATTCCCTGGATTCTAGTGATCTTGAGGGAGTGAATAACTTCATGAATAATAATCACCCCATCCAATATCTGTCTTCCTTCAACAAATCCAGATTGCTCCCAGGAAATCAGATGGGGAAGAATGGGTTTTAGTCTATTGGCCATGACTTTGGTGATTATTTTGTAAATGACATTACATAGAGCAATGGGACAAAATTTACCTGGAGTGTCTGCACCCTCTGCCTTGGGGATAAGAGTGAGGAAAGTGGCATTGAAAGCACGTAACACTCCTCTATTTCATATGGAGTCTTCAACAATTTGCCACACATCTTGCTTGATCATGTCCCATAAGTGGTGGAAGAAGTTAGTTGTGAAGCCATCAGGGCTTGGGGCCTTTCCTTCTGCCATTTGATGGAGAACTTCTTCAACTTCTGTGAGAGTCACTGGTTTCTTTAGGAGGTCGTTTTGTTCAGCAGTGACTATGTGGGGGATAAGCTGGGTAATTTTGGCAATATGCTCAGAGCGGTTGTCTTGTCCTTCCTTCATAATATCCCCAAAATATTGAGTCAATTTTGTTTCCATATCTTCTCTCGTTTCCACATAGTGGCCAGCTTTCGTATTGATTTTATGAATCCTTGACTTCTGTCTGTTCTGTCGATGACCGATCGGTGGAAGAAGGTGGTGTTTCGTTCCCCATCTTGAAGCCATTGGTTCCTGGACTTCTGTCTCCAGTAAATCTCCTCCTGCTTTTCTCTGGCTTGAAGTTGCTCTATGAGGATTTTTTCTTGTTTCTTCAAGTCTTCACTATATCCATTATTCATGCCTTCACATTGGAGGCTTTCCAATTGTTCACTTAACTTCTTTTTGTCTTGGAATATGTTCCCAAATTCCTCTTTATTCCATGTGCAGATCTTGGCTTTTAAGACTTTCAGCTTTTGTTGGAATTGGTACATTCTTGTCCCTCCAGGGGGGACGATATCTTCCGACCACTATTGCACCAATGATTTGAAGTTATTGTGTTCCATCCAGAACTGTTCAAACCTAAATGGTTTCCTGCCACTAAGCCCTGTCCTATCCCAAAGAAGGATGATAGGCCAATGGTCAGATACTGCCGAGGGTAGAAAAATAGTGGTCAAATCACCGCCCTCTGTAGTGAGATCTTCAGATATTAGAAATATGTCCAACCGACTGGCCATATGATGGTCCCCCCCTCTTCTGTTATTCCATGTGAACCATCTATTCTTGGTTTCCAGGTCCACCAGCTTGCTGGATTCTATGAAGTCTTTCAAAGCTTCATTGGTTGGTCCAAGAATGCGTCTGCCACCTTTCTTCTCTTCTATGGATGTGATCATATTGAAGTCCCCTCCAATAAGCCAGTGCTTCTCCCCAATCCAGTTTTCCATCCAGGAGAGAGAGTTCAGGAATGAATTCTTTTGGATGTTGATGCTTGGGCCGTAAACGTTTGATATCACTCCTTTTGTTCTTGTCTTAGTGATTTCGAAGTCTGCTGAGGGCGCAAACCTGGTAGCCTAGAAATTCCCCATGGTGATCTCTTCTGATTTCCAGAGAATCGCAACCCCACCAGCAGACCCACGAGCTTCTATGGCTACCATCTGGCTTCCTTTCCACACCTTGTTCCCTATTTCCTACATTTTCTCCATACTACATTTTGTTTCTTGGAGGAAAATGATATTTCGTTTCTCCATCCTGATCTTGTTCTTTAGATTCTTTATTTTACGCAGGTGGTTCACCCCTCGTATATTCCAGGTGATAATATTCATTGAATAACTTCTATTGGATTTTGTGAAGGAAGCCTTGATGGAGGGGTACTGCCCTGACTCAATGAGTTTGGTTCCTATCTCTGCAATCCTTTTTTTGTTCGATTTTCGGCCTCGCTTTTCACATTATTCTGGTTTCTTTCTTTTGCTCCCTTTTTGGGGTTCCTTTGCAATTCCCAAACAGGGCTTATCCTTGGCCTTGAAAATCGCTTCCTGCAGGAGCAGTAATTGTCTTCGCGAGACATAGCCCTTACCTTTCTTGTCGCATTCCCTTTCAACAGCATCTAGGTCCAGCTCTCCCATATCCATATCTTCCGCGTCCTGCGGAGAGTCATACTCCATATCCTCCGGGCCATCCACCAATGCTGCTTGGGTAGGGTTCATGACCTCCTGGATCAAATCTTTTCCATTCTTCTTGTTCCCTAGATCCTCCAAGGACTCCCCAACATTGTTTAGGGTGTCAAAAAAATTCAGAAGGGTGGGGGTCTTGACCTTAGGTTGATCATTCACCTGATGGCTGTTATGTCGCCTTCCCGATCTCTTCCAGCTAACCTGAGTGAAACCTTCGTTATCTGCCATTTTCCCCTTCTCCGTGGCAGTCGGGGAGGGATTGGGGTTTTTGATGTTGTTATAAAAACAGGATCGCAGAGCAATAACAATAAACAGAAATGAAAATATAATCACACATACACATTAAAAGAGAGACACAAATATATTGTGGTTCACCCAACTTGGGCTACGTCCACACTGAAGTTGTCAGTCCTTATTATTATTCCGTCCAACAAAGTGAAGGGATACAACCTACAGCACAGCCGATGCACTTCCTCTTCATTGTCTCACAGTCTCTCTTTTGATCTCAGAGATCTTTACAATGCATAAAACCTAATACATCAACCCTAACCGTATTACAATGTCTTTCTTTTATAAGGGAAATACGATGGGAAAATACCACAGGATACCCAAAACCATGGGCCCGAAAACTGTTGGCGAAAAGAACCCCAAATTTTTTTCTCGAGGGCGCTGCCCCTAAACCCCAAGGTAGGGGCATGAGTGTACAATCCTCTGGGGTGCACAACTGAGACAATATCATCTATGAGACTGGAAGATCTAACTCCACAACCAACAGATGTTTTGTGGGAAATCCCGATTGAGATGGTCATACTCATGGCATTTGCGACAGCGGAAGGGGAGGTGCTCATAGTCCAGAGGCCGGGTCCATTCTTCGTCATCCCACATCAAGTTGATAGCTTCTGGGAGATCTTGTGCCACATCCATGTACACACAATTGCAGGCAAAAGAGGTGTAATGTCTCTAAAGAGTCTTCTCAGAAGCCTTGACAAATTTACCCAATGCATTACCAATGTCCTACAGGATTTCAGGTTCCCAGTACTCATAGGGGAGGGAGTACAGCCTGATCCATACTGGGGAAATATTTAGATCCTCCTTGTCAGGGTTGAATCTCTCCTTCCATGGGCATAGATAAAGCCCAGCTAAAAATAAAAAGTATGGTCCTCCTTCCAGAACCCGATATCTGTCTTCTTGGTTAAAAAACACAATTGTGAAGAAACCCTTGGCTCCTAAATGTAGATCATAATGACCCTTAGGGATCCATGTATTCTTGATCCATCTAGTTAGGTCTTTTTCCTTGGGACATATGCCTATGAACTTCCCGATCAAAGATTTTTCCTTCCATTTCTCCACACATTCCCGCAATTTTTCTGATATTATCTACAGGGATGGGATCTCTTTGGCTTTAGGGAGACACCCCCCGTGGGTTTTCCCAGAGCTTTGATCAGCACGGCCGTTACCATCTTTCTCCAGATCACTTCCTCGTGTGTCTTCAGGATGATTCGGCAAGTCCTGGGATGACGAGTTCACATGTCGGCGGGAAGAGGAGGAGGGGGGTCCGCCCCCTTCAGGAGTCGCCATGGGATGCAAACCCTCGCAGCGAAAAAACCTAAAACCCTAGCAATCGTTCCGCAGGAGAAATTTTTTTTGCTCCAAACTCTTTACAAAGATACTTCCCCTAACGAGGTAACCTTATGACATCTTGTGAAATAAATTTAGATTACCCTCTCTAAGCAGAATGCCCCACTACCAGCAAGCATCCATAGCCCTGAGGAGTTTGCTTAGTGGTACAACAGGACGGTACCCGCTTCCAGCAAGCGTTGATAACCCCAACAAGTTAACCTCTTAAACCCTTTTTACACTAGGTGCTCTTGTCGCAAGATTTCCAACATTTTAGATTTGTGCTTTGAGATATTGCTTCTCGCAATGGATGGATGGAGGAGCAGACCCAGAAAGCTCTTTACAAGCCTGGGATGATACCTAGACGAGGACATATTTGTTATTACCTTTGTAAGAGTCCTTTTAAAGATGCTCATGTGCTAGTCAATTAGAGTACAATGTGTGGAGGGTTAATTTATTGTGAACTGGAGGGAGCAATTAGAGAAGGACCGAAAAATGCCCAAGGTCCCATCATCATTATCATGTGTATAATGGTGTTCCCTTACGAAAAGAAATTCATTGGTTCTTTTGCTAGTCTTATTAAAATTTCTTGAATAAGTAGCTTTCAGTATTTAAGCACTATTGTTCAGCGAACTACAAGTTTTATATCATAGACCTTTAATCTTAACAAATCCTTAAAATAGAGATTGGACAATGAGCAAATATTTTATAAATAATTAAAATCCTGTATAAGTAAGAAACGAAGAAAACTTAAGAAAATGAAAAGAAACACTAGATTAGTTTAAGACAAGCATCTGAAAAAGCAGGTCCTATCTCTATACAGATTTTTACAGACTATATTAAAAAATCAGTTCTTATGAAATAGGAAGTAAGTCAAAATAGAAATGAATAAAAACCATTTTAGAGAAGGGATTGAATTACTAAAGTTTAAAAACTTCCCCAATATGTTTTCTATCCTTTGAGATACTTTGACTCTTTTTGGAGGGGGACCTTCACATTTCAAAATGTTATGTCAATTTTTTTTATTATAATTCAAAATATGTACATATATACAAAGACATGATATAAAACTTTTTAAGAAGAAGTAGAAGTGGTAGAGGAATCTTCCCCACTCACTAACTCCAAATCTGACTATCCTGTAAGACCATGAACAAAATATTCCTTAGAGATAGGCTTACGATAAACTTGTAATCTATGCCCATTCACCACAAAAGAAATATTACTGTCATCAATAGTATTATTTTTAATTGAACCATTATCAAACACATTTTCTACCTCATAGCGCCCTAACCATCTTGTTGTGAGCTTGCCTTTTAAATTTTTAAATCTAGAATAAAAAAGTAAGGCCCCGTCACCAGACTGAAAATTATTTTTCTTTATGAAATTATCGTGCCACCTAGCTCTTTGATCTTGGACTAACATGGTGTGTTGGATGTCATCCTGATGGATCTCATCCTACTCATTTAACTGCGTTACCCTTTGTTTTTGTGCTTCAGTCATATCCAAACCTAATTGCATAGCCATTCAAAACATCTTTACCTGGAATTCGATAGGAAGAAAAACTTCCTTACCATACACGAGCTTCTAAGTATGTCCAATAATGTTTCTCCATGTATTTCTATAGGCCCAAAGTGCTTTGGGAAGCCTTTCCACCCAGTCTTTATGATGGAGTTGAATACTCTTGCTGAGAATGGATTCCAACACCTTGTTTGTAGATTCTACTTGTTCATTGGCTCGAGGATGATAAGGAGGAGACTTATAATGCTTAATCTGGTACTGCTCTGTGATGGACTTCATTGATTTGGTTGTAAATTGCTCCCCCTGTTCAATCACAATCTCTCTAGGTACACCATAGAAGATAAAAATATCTTTGAAAAGAAAATCAATGACAGATTTTTCAGTGGCTCTAAGAAGTGATTTTGCCTCTACCAACTCTGTAGCATAAACAATACAAACGAAAATGTACATATTTTTGTCAGTCATTGGAGAAATTGTACCGACAAAATCTATAGCCCATTTTTCTACGGGCTCAATCGTTACTTGACGTTGCAGTGGCATCTCGTCATCTTGGGTTGGCCTTCCAATTCGTTGACAATTGTCACAACTTTTAACATACCTTGTAGCATCTTTAAAAAGTGTTGGCCAGTAATACCCCAAGTGCATAAATTTATAAGCAGTTCATTTGTCTGAAAAGTGGCCTCCACAATGCCCATCATGTACTTCATCCTCTTGTACACCTTCTAATAATCAAGTTTGGACCTGTATGAAAAAGGTCGCCTCCAATCCAGGAGTAGTTAGCACTTAACTAGACAATTCTTCACTTTTCACGAGACGGCATATTATGTGGTAACTTCCCTGTAGCTAGATGGCTTGTTATGTCTGCAAACCAAGGTGTGAGTACAAACACAAAAAAATACTCATCAGGAAAGGTATCTTCACATGAACAACATCATCATTATTATTGATTTGAGAAAGAAAGTATGCTACCAGATTTTCTCTACCGGACCTATCTATAATGGTAACATTAAATTCCTATAATAGAAGAAACCATCTTGTAACTATACCATTGGTGATGGGTTTTTTCATGAGAAATCTAATGGCCAAATGGTCTGTATGAATAAAAATTTCATAGCTTGTGATATAGTGTCTAAACTTATTGATTGCATGCACAATAGCTAAGAACTATTTTTTGGTAACTATATAGTTAAATTCAGCCGGGGTAAGATTCTTGCTAGAAAAATAAATTGCATATGAAACTTGGTTTTCTTGTTGTCCAAGTAGAGCTCCTAGAGATGTATCGAAAGCATCAGTATAAATGTGAAAGCGGACGGGCCAATTTGGCCCCTAGAGTATAGGTGCTATTAACAACTTCTCTTTCAAAGTGTCAAAAGCAGATTGGCAAGGTGAATCCCATGAAAATATAGCATCTTTGGCAAGCAACTTAAAGAGAGGTGCAACTATCCTAGTAAAATTTTCGATAAACCTCCTATAGTAGCCTGCATGACCGAAAAAGGTCCTCACCTCTTTTTTTGACTGGGGTATTGCTAGATTGGTGATAACTTCTATCTCAGTTGGATCCACTCAAATACTTGAAGAAGAGATGTGATGACCAAGGACTATACCTTCATTTAAAACCATTTTACATTTTTCATGGCTTAAAGCAAGGTTAGTTTCACGACACCTAATTAAAACTTTTATTGGGTTATCATGGTCCTCTTGAAAGGTATCACCATAAACTGTGAAGTCATCCATACAGAATTATACACAGTCATGTATCAAATCGGAAAAAATCCCCAACACAGCTCATTGGAAAATGGCGGGGGTGTTGCACAACCCAAAGTGTAAAACCCTATAGGCATTTGTCCCCCATGGACATGTAAAGGTAGTTTTGTCTTGGTCCTCTAGCGCAATATGGATTTGATTATAGCCACTAAATATGTCTAAAAAGAAAAAATATTTCTTACCAGCTAAAGTATCCAACACCTTATCTATAAATGTTAGAGGGAAGTAATCCGTCAGGCTTGCTTTGTTCAACTCCCGAAAGTATACACAAATCCTCCTTTTCCCATTTTTCTTAGGTACAATAACAATGGGGGAGACCCACGTGCTATCAGATATTGAGTAGATAAAATTTGCGGTAAGTAATTTTTGTAGCTATTCTTTGACGATGTCCTTCAAAGTTGGGTTCATTCGACGTTGTGGTTGTCTAACAGGCCTAGCATTCACCTAGATATAAATATGATGAATACATGTGTTAGGATGAATACCATGCATGTCTTTATAATCCCAAGCGAAAGCACTAGATTGATCTTTCAATACTTGTATCAACTAGTCCCATTGAGTTGGCTCTAGGTTAGCATTTATATGCAAAAATTTACCTGGGTCGACTTCCATGGGACTAGTATAAGAACTTGAAATTTCATTAATAGAAAAAACTAATGATGATGAAGAGGAAGTCCGGTTACAACTCTCTTGAAACTCTCTACTAAAGACATGTCCATACTCATAAAATGTTTTAGGATACTCAATACAGTCAGTTGTAGAGAGAAATCGGTTCAGTATGTTCTCTTCGATGTGTTATTGCAGTCCTCTTGATTGTTCAATGGTTAAGGGTGGCTGCAAAGTTTCTTGATCCTCATAAGGATCTTCCAACCATAAAGGTTGTTCAATGACATATGGTGCAGGTTGTGCCGGAGGGTAAAGGATATGCGTTTTCATGGATATTCCATTATATATAGTCATTTCCCCAGACCTGCAACTAATAAAGGCATCAGTTGTAGCAAGCCAAAGGCACCCCAATCTCACAGGGTGGCCATGCATCATTGTTTTTGGTTGAATAACCATAACATCAACCGGATATTCCCACGAAGTTAAGGTCACAATGACATCCTCCAATATCCCAGCAAGTAAGATTGTGGATATGTCTGCCAACTCTGAGATTGTTGGGGTAGGTATAAGCTAATCCAATTGTAAATCTTCCATGGTTGGAACTACCATGATGTTGATAGCGACACCTAAGTCAATTAACTTGTTTGGTATGGGAGTATTATTGATATAAATGGTGTCAACAGGGTTTCTTGGATCAATATACTTTATTGGTTTTTAAGACATCAGTTCATATAATTGGGCTATCAAATGGATAGTGGGTGGGTCTTTTTGTTTTCTACCAGGATTTTTAACACATAATTCCCTAATAGTCTTGGCGTATACAGGCACATCTTTGATCTCCTGCAGTAAGGGAATCTTTACATAGATATTGCGTAATTTTGCCTCTAAGTCAAACTTCGGCTTAACTACATATTTATCTATAACAAGCCTCTATGGATAAGGAGGAGTCTTATGAGTTTGTAGTGCTCATTTTGTAAGGAGGGAAATGCTTGTTTTGGTTGGGTGGTTTCTTCTTCCAAAGAGTCATCATTGGGTTTTTGAGTAGGAGTTTCCTCCTTGCATTTTTCTTCCTCAATAATGACAGTGGCACTGGTTTTATTAAGGAATTTTTCGGACCTGAGACGTATGTTATTTATAGGAGTGACCATATAGGTCTGGAAAGTCTACAACTTAGCCTAAAAAGTGGGTTGAGTCCAGTTATTTCAGTTTGGTCAAGGCTGAGATGGAAGTGGTGTCGAGCGAGGAGGAGAAGTTGATTAGGGGGTATTTATAGTTGTGGTGGTTGGGTAATAACAAGTTGGGGAGGATTCTGACTAGGTGGAAAAAGAGGAGGAGTAAAACTAGGCAACAATTATGATACATCTAGAGGATATGGGGTATAGGTGGGGTAAGTAGGCATATGAGCTGATTGTGGTGGGGCGTTCCCATAGGGATGCCCTCTCCAACCTTGTTGCGAAGGTTGTGGTTGAAATTCTTGTGGAGGGTAATTATGCCATTGGTTAGGAACGCCCCATTGAGAATTGTTCGGATAAAATGAATTAAACTATGAATATGAATCCTAAGTCATACCTTGAGGCCTTGGTTACCATGGCCTCTTTGGGGCAACAGAACAAGCAAATTATATTATTTCGCCCCCTCCCTTGTAAATGGTTTATAAAGCTAGTAATGAGGGGCAATTTTATATAGAATGATTTTCTGTACAAACAACACAAACTTTAATGTTATTCAGTAGACAATCCTTCAATGGGTGTTGTAGCCTATATTTAGAACAGAAAATAGATAAAACTTCATCTTCTTCTGATTGTTTCTTCTTAGCTTTAAATGAATCCATCTGATTGCTAAGAGTGCTTAAGATATCAGTTTTAAAATTTGCTAATAGATGACCTATTTATGTTCTAGTTATTCATACCACAGCTTTACCTTTTGAAAAAGTATCTCTTGCACTTTTACTTGCCTTAGCCTTGATCCTTGAATGTTTCTTGCATAATTCACAAATAGTAGCAAAAGGGATTTGAGAAAATTCACAAATAGTAGCAAAAGGGATTTGAGAAATGTCATCCGAGCCCATGAGGTTAAGTACATCAATATATTCTTCAAGCACTCCTTTAAGAAAAATAGTTCTAATAGAATATTCATTAAGGGTGCCATGTTTGGACTTTTGAAGATCATATGGAAACATTTCCACATAATCTTCAAGACTTTTGTCCTCCTGTTGCTACATTTTAAAGATATCAGTTTCCATATCCCTAGTAATACAGTACTCTCGATATTACTTCAAAAATGTATTTTTAGTCCCTTCACAAGAAATAATGGAGCTCTCACCTAATCCCATGAACCACCTAAGAGCTTAATATTTAAGTGTTGTTGGAATTAATTTCAACTTTTGGGCATCACTTACATAGTTATAGCTTCAACACAAAATGTTGAATTCAAATAGGAATGCCTTCGGATATTCAGTCACTAACCCATGGAAGTGAGATAGGATTGAAGGGGTATATTCTTCATGTTTACATTCTGGTTTATATCTAAGATGGGAAACCCAAAAATAACTTCATTATCAGTGTTATTTCTTGTGTTATTTTCTGCATCATTTCTTCCTACATTTGAGCCTCTTTCCTCGTCCCCCATATTAAATGCAAAGTCCAGAAAGTGCCAAAACGAGAAGAAGAGGAAGGTTCTATAATTAATCTTGAATTAATAGGATGGATATGCCCTCTTACTTCTGCTTAAAAGGTTTCAGACTCTATTTGTGACACTATTGTTTCCCTTACATCCTTGAAAAATTTAAGAATATTTTCAGGAATCACAAATTGAATTTCTACAGCTTCCAAAGTTTCCTATTCTTGTCCTTGATTGATATTTGTCTTAGACTGTGAGTTTACTAGTTTAGGTAGAGTAATTTCTGGTTCTCTTCTAGTCTCTTCTAGTCTAAATTATGTTTTTAATAGGTATCCTAGCTAAGTTAGTGGTGGGGTTCCTATAAGTGTTTGAATATTTGTTGTACATATTGTTTTTATTAGGAAGTGTAATTTATAATTCACCCCTAGGCCTACTCATAAGTAAATTGCATAGTGATGGGTGTTTGGAAGGACTCACTGAAGTGAATGTGTCTCACTATTACACCACGGGATTGTGGTGAGGTCGCTTGTGTGTCTTACTGTCCCTCATCTGCCTGTAAAGATAGCTAGCAAAAAAAACAACTAAAAAACTACTACCGCTTACCTTTTACAACTCCTCAGCAATGACGGAAAAAAATGTCAGGCTAAATTAATGCTTCATTTAATTAACCTTAGTCATATTATTTATCTACTAGAGTTTGTTAACTTTGAGTTGTAACACAATATGTGCAGTAAAGAGCCTAAATGCAAACTATTGATAACTAACCTAATATGATGATATGTGCAGAATGAGAAAGAGTACAAGAGTGAGTACGGGAACTGGTACAGGGAAATAGAAAATTACTCTATCAAACTATAATAGAAAACAACTCAAGGTAAATCCTATTTAATGCAAAAATATGATCTGATATCCTACAGAAAACAAAGTCCAAACTGAACCTACAGGAAACAGTGACCAAATTAAATCTATCTCTAAAACTATTGATAAAGACAAAGAATGTCTAAATTAATCAAATATGAAAGCTTCGAAACTAAAACCTACCTCTTATGAAAAATCTATGGTAACATCACACAGATCTCTTAAGTACGGGAAAAATTCCCAAATTCACAACTAACAGAGCCTTTTTGTATTTTCTTTTAGAAAGTTGAAAACAAGGTACTATTCTATGAACCATAACACAAGAAAAACTGACTTAGCAACTAATCAATGAAAAACTATGCTTTACTATGCTATTATGAACATAGACTATTCTAAATCCAAATCCTGTGATTGAGAATGAAAATAGAACACTATCCAATTAAAAGTTTGGAATTGTAAACTATCTAACACGAATTGAAAGATTTATTAATAACTTCTAAGCATATGAACAAACTCTTTAACTTGCAATCTCTAAACTCACTCTACATTAAATCTGAAAATTGAGTATCGATCTAAATGAAAGAAAAACCACAAATTTGACTTGTTAACTAAATAAAGGAAATCTATCTACTTCAACGCATAAATTAAAAATCAAATCTCAACTACAATGACAAACTAAAACTAGACTAGTACCATTCCAATAAACTTAACCATGTAGCCCAACCTCTTTTATAAGTGTTGATATAAAAACAGAGGAAATGCAGCTACATGAAAATATTGAACAACAAAATGTTTTAATTATGCAACAAGAATCAAATCTAACTCGAATTTATGTGAGTGGAACCTAACCCAAGCTTAACTTAATCTAAATGCAACTAAGATCACTTGGCTCACTGTATGAAAAACTAACAATGTTATGTGCAATGTGTTAACCCAAATTACAATGTGTATTTATGATGGGAAGAGCTACATATATGTGTAAAAGATTTAAAATGCAGATATGGACATATTAAAAACAAAATATCTTTGATCGAGATTCACACACACAAAATGAAAGATGCATATATGCAACAAAGGACACGAGTTAAACATATTTATCAGCATTCAAAACATGGAACAAAAATGAAATATATAGGTATTAACAAAGGTCATAAAAGACAAGAAGCAAAACCGATCAAGAGGTGGGCTCGAGCCTCTAGCATGTTTGCTCTAGAAAAACTCTACTTCACAAACACAAGATGATCTGTTACTATGAAAACGTTATCTCCATTAACCACTAACAATTGTACAATGCTTACATTATAAACATGTCCATAATTCTCAGAAACTCTAGATATAAATTGTATTGCAGACTCAAAATAAGAACGTTATCACATTACAGTCTCAAAAACAAGGATGATTTTAAGGACCCATACTTATTTAAAAGTGTATAAACCTTGGCGAATCTTACCAATTCTTAAAATGTAAACTATAAAATATTTGGTGATATTTTTCTAAAATTATTTCAGTTTCTAAGGATTTTATATAGATTATATAACAATTTGGTGATTTTCAGAGTGAAAAAAGTTTACCCCATCAAAATTGGGCGAAATGGGTCTTCAAAAAATGCAAATTGGCGAATCTTTTTTTGGAAAAAAACATCGAAAATTAGCCCATGGGCTAAATTTCGCCCCTAAAATTATCCTTGCTCAAAAACTTGATGTCTCTCTCGAATACAATTTTTCTTTTATAATGCTTTGAGAAGCATAACAAAGTGTCACAAAATATGGAACTGCATGCTAAAGATAGACACGATCCTATAGCTCATTAACATAATAGTTTCGAGCCAGCAGTGTAAGCATCTACCAGAACAAATGACTCACCAAAACCATTATAGCCTTATCTAGTCTATAGCACGAAATGTGTCTAGAGATAAGGCATTTGACATAAAAGAAAATAACAAGTCGAATCTATGTTGTCTCATAAAAATGGAGCTATAGATTGATAATTGAGCTGGCCATAAAGAACACGAGACTTTAGGAAAGCATTTCGAGGCTAAAATATTCAAAGTCTTTGCCTTTCTGCCACGACCAATCTTAATAAATCCAACGCCACTTATGTTAGCTGATTTGTAACAGTTAATACTAGAACTAGTACGAGATCTACAATTCATAATCAAGGTCGCAATAAGATAAAGGCAAATAGATAAAATATGTTGATTCCATTTTAGAAATAAATTCATGCTATAAAATCATAGAAAATAGCACATAAAATGAAAACTTTACTTGATTATCCAATAAACATTGTAGTGACGTTTGAGTAACTGTAATTATGACTCATACAATAATATTCATCACAAAATAGAGATAGTAGGCAAAAGAGTAGTCAATCTGAACTCCATATGATGACCAAAAATGAACACAATGGAAAACCATCACATTGCTTATGAGAATCCCATTCTAAACAAGATCTCGCAGCTCATTCTTGGCTTCTTTATGTGGGAGGTGTGGAATTAGCGAAACATAAGAATTTTCAGGGACTGCAAACTTTCATGTCAACCCATATGGGAAACAATCTACAAGAGTATATATGAAACTATCTCCCTTTCGTAGTGGACTGCGGCCGATCTCAAATGTGATCCAAGGGAACAAATAATCTTAAGCCATTGGTTTGTTAATCCTCATGGGATCCATACTACCCCTCGCCCATCCACCCTCTCTACTCTTAGCCCATCATCGTGGAGTGTCCCAGCTCAAGGCTTCAACAATATAAATTTCGACAAACCCTCTAAAGGTAATCCTATTAGGATATTTTAATACTCCATCCTTGTCCTACTTGCATTATTTAACATTTGCTAGCACTTAGTGATGTTATTTCCCCCCTAGTGGTGTGCAGATGTCATCCAGGACTCAGTAGCCACCTAATGTGCCCTGCATGCATGATTTTAGGACCACTAGAGGCAGTTCCCTACTTTTTATGAGCCAACTCAGTGTTCTAGTTCAGTCCACCTGAGTTAGCTGACTCTTGTGGGGGGTTTATGCTCCGAATGCCACTGATTGTGGCCTCATGCACCCTTTTTTGAGTGATTTGCATGTCAAACTCACTAATGTACTCTCCTTGGCTAGTGACTGATTATGTCTTCAGTTAACTGAGTTTTGGTTGAGTTTAACTGAGTTTGGGAGCTCTGGAGCACTGATAGAGGTGACAATTACTATGCTAGATAAGCTGAGACTCGAATTCTCTTAGGTGATTCAAATTATATCCATTGTAACATCATTGTTCATTATATTGATTATTGGATCACGTGACATTTATTATGTTCCTATCCGAGTTCTCATGCATGATTAATTGTCTACTCATTTTTACTGCAGTTTTCACTCTAATTCATCTTTTATGCTCATTCTTTGTCTGTGAGGTATACTCAGCTATTTGATCTATTGTGTTTTAGAATTTCACAAATCCAAGAAAAGTAGGTTATGGGGGAGTCCTTCGAAAATCAATGCATGCAATCATCCATACTTTTGCGGGGAACCTTGGGATTGAATCCAACAACGCCACTAAACTCTAAGCTTTGTTCCATGGGATCACGCTTGCCATTCATAATCGTATTTCTCAAGCTCATTGTCGAAGGGGACTCTAAATTTATCATATAAATGTTGATCCATCTACAGAATGGCACACCTCCCTCAAATATCTACTCTAGTTGGTGCATAGATCACCTCCTAGTCTTTGTTGTGGATATGCTCTACTCTCCTCTCGTGATCATCCCCTCCCATGTGGAGATATCATCCAACAAGGTGGTCGATAAACTAGCCAACACATGAGTGGAAATGCAAGAAGAATGTCTAAGACAGCTCTGGCCATTGGAGAGATCCACTCCACTCTCACTATGTTGCCAAATATTGGAGATGGAGGACTTGGCCTTCCCGGAGGGGGTGACTCTAAGGCAATGTGATTAGAACGAATGGGATGGGACTGGTAGGGGATCTATGGTGGAGTCTGATGAAATGGAGCCTTCAATTTGTTCCCCCTCCATGTAGTAGAGAGTACCACGCTCCCCTCAGATTTAATGGTGTCTTAATGATGTACAGACTTTCAAGAACCTTGACGATCATGCCATTAATAGCCCCCCCAACGTGAGCTAAGGAAGCCTCTGGAGCCTCTTCTCCTCATTTCCAAAGGTAATATTCACATTGATAGAGGAATGCACAAAGCAAACATTATGTGGGCTCTCAGTAAAGTAGGACCCACCATGTCGAGGGAGCGCTTACACGCCTCCAGTCGTCGAGGTAGACACCACATGGGCCAATCTATGGAGACAGATGGCAATGCAATATCCATACATCCAACTTCCATGACAGACACCCTCTACGATATCAGGAACGACATTTGCAGTTTTGGAGATGATACTTAGACCAATGACCAAGACTTCACCTTCAGGGTTTAGGTGGTTATCGACTGGTGCGTTGATATTGCAACAATGCTCAATATTCTTCCCCCAAACTTCATTATGGAAATGAGACCTGAGATTTTTATCTTCGAACAGTCCTCTTCCTGCAACAACAATTGCAAGGTTAACTCTGGCCCCCAAAGACATTGCCAATGGCATGTGAGGCTCTATCTCGATGACTATTCTTCCTGCTTCAGAGGTGGTAGACATTAAGCTCGTAGTGGCTTCTCCAAGTGGAAACGATGATGCAACACAATGCACTAACTTGACTCATGAGGTAGCTCCTAAAATTCCACTAGACCCTCCCCTACAATGTCGGTGTCTGGACCCCGACCCCTCTAAGGAGAAACAATAATGGTGTTTTAAGCTTTTTCGGATTTGACATGTATAAGAGTTGACAAACTCTTTTTGCAATTTTTGAATGTCATCATAAATATCCTCACAGTCTGTTTGCAAGCTTTTTGCACATTTCTAGTATTTTAAATACTCTCATACGTAGCCCAACAGTGGCAAATTATAATCGGTTCTTGTGTAGCCTGATACAGGCAAATTTCAGTTTTTTTTCAGTCACAAACATCAAGGAGTTTCTATGTAGACTATTAGAGGCAACTCTAAGTCATCTTTTGGATCAAAGCCTAGGTGATCTATCCTTGAATACCCAGGGCCACCCCACTGCATGTATTTGCAAATTTTTGACAATATAATATAAGAACTAACTTAAAAAAAACTCTAGCTCAGTTGAAGATGGTTTTTTTAATTTGGTAATTTTATTTTTATTTTTTTCATTTCTGGTGCGCCAGAAACTAGAACGTCTCGGTGCAGTTATGGAGAACTAAAAAATTGATCTAATCCTTGGTTTTTTTAATTCAGATTCTTTTTTTGTAATTTAATCTTTTCATAGTGCTCCAGAAGCTAGAACACCCCAGTGTGATTATTTAGAACAACCACAGCGAAATTGAAAATTAAAATATAAATTTAATCTAATATGTGGTTTTTTTATTCGGTAATTTTTGTATTTAACCCTTCCACGGTGCACCTGAAACTAGAATGCCTAGGTGCGGTTCTTGAGAACGATCGCATCGAAAATTAGAATTAAAAAAATAAATTATTACATGCTTTTTGTATTCTATAATTTTTTTATTTAACCATGTTACAGTGCACCCGGAACTGTAACATGTCAGTGCGGTTATTAAGAATGACAGCACCGTAAATGAAAATTAATAATAATAAATTAATTGTACTTATTGGTTTTCAATGGGATTGATGTTAATGCATTACTCAATTTGAACTTTTGTTTTATAAACTATTTGCGTTGAACATTTACTATTGGAAAAAAATCTCATGCCTCTGTGATAATTATTTGGTATAATGTTGGAACAAACCAATTGCATTATGTTTACTATTATCATCGATGTAATGTTGAATGTTTTTTGAAATCGAGATTATGATGATGAGCGACCTATTTACCATCTTTAATTTCACCCCACTACAATGTCAAATCAAGAGAAGGATGCAAAAAGAGTGCAACTCGGAGACGAAGCATACCAAGCATGGTTGAATCAACCACCTATTCAAATTCCCACTGCGTCCAAACTAACCAATTAGGAATGCCTATAGTAATAGTAGTTCTTCACATGTTGGCAACGGAGGAAATGAAATAGAGGTTGGTCTATATGATTCCTTACTACATACGAGTGTCATGGACGCAATGTTGTTAGATGCATTACAGAACAATGATCTAGGGGATGACACTCATATCACTGATATCTTCTTACAAAGCCTTAAATCGGCTTCCACCACCCCTCTCCTTGGACCTGGACATTCGAAGTCTACCCAACTTTGGACAACAATGTTACTATACAACTTGAAAGTAGTGTATGGCATGTATGATGCGTGTTTCTCGACACTTTTGAGGTAACTGGCCATCAACTCCCTTATATTTTGAGGAAACTTGTCACACAATCAACATTGAAAATGGTTGATTTTATGAACATTAAAGGACATTATACATTTATTGCACACTAATTGCATGTTATTCCAAGATAAGGTACTTCTGAGTCATAATGTCTTGCTTGGCAACTGCAAAGAGGTAAAGAAAGTGTTGAAAATGTTGGGTGTTGAGTACATATCATATCATGTGTGTCTGTATGATTGTATTCTATATAGAAGGGAATATGCAGACAACGAAATATGTCCACAATGTGGGCATGACATGTACCATAAATCAAGAAATAAAGCTAAAGAACATGGTCATCCTCATAAGATATTCAGGCACATGTCTATAATCCAACCAATTCAAAGGCTCTTTCAGTGAAAAAAATTAGCTATGTTGCAGGGATGGCATGCCTTGCACCAAAGTGAAGCAAGATTTATGTGAATCCCAACAGATTCAAAAGCCATGAAGCATATAGATAATACATGGCTCGACAAATTCAAGGATGTTGTACGGAGCCTTCGATTGAATATAGCCATGGATGGAGTCAACCCATATTCCCTCCAAAACACAAACTATTTTGTTTGGCATGTAGTAGTCATCAATAATAATATCCCCCCTGGTTGTCCATGAAAAATGAACATCTTATGCTTTCTCTTATAGTCGTTGGTCGAAGACAAGTGAAGAATATGAATGTTTACCTACAACCATTGACCAATGAATTGAAGGAATTATGGGAAGGGATACATGTATATGATGTATCAAGACCCATTCCAACAAAGAGGATTTTTGCGTTGTATGGCATATGTGCGTACACCAAACATGTTTAACTCAACAATTCAATTCTTCAATCAGTGGTAACTTGTTTGCAAGTGTCGCAAGCAAAAGTTCAACTTCTTCAAGCACAATCACAACTACTCAATGATGAAATATGCAATCTCAAAAATGACGAGTCAGTAAAGCAATCTGAACATGTCCTTCTTCATCACAACCCTCTATTTGATGATGAAGATGATAATTGTGATCAACATTCAGTGAAGAATAAATTCAGTGAGTCAATTCAGAGAAAAATGAAGATGAAGATGAAGGAATTCATGAACCTATAGTTCATGCGTTTTCTTTTGAGTTCAATGAAGAAAACATTTCAAAGATTCAACAACATGCTGAAAATCAACCTTCATTGATGTCAAAGCAACAACTTCTAAATGATCTTTCCAAGCCCATCATCAGACCTTGGGAAGAAATTAGATACAACAGGCAAAGAAAAGGACTTGGATATGAAAAAGATGTGACTTTTCATATACCAGACTACTCCAAACCAATTCAGTTTGTGAGTGCAGGATTCATAAATGAAGAATCCAATCAAAAAGTCCATGAAGAAGCTAATCAACAAGCTAATGAAAATCACATGGAAGAAATTCCTGAATGCCAACATTGTCATCGAGTTGGTCATTTGGAGACAAATTGTTTTGATCTCCATCCTTGTCAACATTGTGGCAAGAAGAATCATGCATCAGAAAAATGTTCCAAGAGAAACAAGCCTACAAGATTAAAGATTCACTATGGATGGATCAATCCTTGGCAATGGACATCAACAACCAAGAAATTATATCAGCCTTACCAAAGAGTACAATCTCGAGTAAAGACTCATCTTGTAGCACATAGTCTTTTTTGTACCTGATAGAATATAACTCCAGTGGTCCCCTTATGGCGTAGCTTTTGAGCATGGCCCTCACGGGATGAGATAACATGTGGATGTTTCCACATGCCCACTTTGAGTTGAAATCTAAATGGTACCCTCTTGCATCCAAGGGGGGGGGGTACATTTACAAAATACTCTTTCTTTTAAAGGGGGAATAGATATGGTACAATGATGAAATGGTTAAGGGTACACCACATGAAAACCCATAGCTTCTCACCTTTCAACTGACAAAGGGGGGAATATTGATGATGGTTGTCAAACTTCAAGTTTGAACAACAAAATAAAAGTATGTAGATGGCAGACTCAAAATATCAAAATGGAAACAACAATAGTCTATAGATGGCAGACTCCAAATGTTAAAAGGAAACAATAGTTTGCAGGTGGCAAACTCCAAAAGGAAACAATAGTTTGCAGGTGGAAAACTCAAAATAGTCTGTAGATGGCAGACTAATGAAAACAACAGTGTATGCATAGTAGACTCAAATACATGATGCATTTAGATGTTAATCAATGCATAACAATGTTGATGACTCATTTCAGAGAGCACTTCATTGATTGTAGCATGGTGATATTCACCAATTAGCAGAAGACGCCAGCCTCTTCTAGCTAAATCACTTGGAAAATGATGAAATTGTCAAGCAGACAGGGATTGTTCAGACATGGAAGCTGTTCACTCCAGGATTTCAGTTCATTTCAGATGAAACATTCAAATTGACGGTTTTACAAGCAGATTTTTCATTGAAGCACAGATGAAGGCTTCTAAAAGATCCATCATATTAGCTTCAACATTAGTGTTTATTGCTTAGTTGATATAGATACATAAACTTGTGATTGAGAGGGGGATTGTTAGCCTTATGGCTTACATTAGCAATCACATAAGTTAAATGTCACATTATTGTATTCATTATTTGGGATAATAGTCATTTATCCTAGATAAGTCTCTAAAAGATATGGAGAATATTTCCGAGCCTAGTCACCATGCAAGGTGTTAGGATCTAGAGAATATCTCTCACTAAGGTGGCATTCTTCTTTGTACTATATAATGGTACTATTTGTGTGAATATAAGTGATTAAGGCTTTTCCCTTTCCTGTCATATTTTTGCCATACTTTCTTCACCTGGATTAGGATTTTTCTCTTGTAAATATGTTGTTTTATTGTTTATATTCGTAGTAATATTTTTTGGCATATTTAATTCGGTGCGACTATATTGATATTCAACACAAACGTGCTATGTATATCATAACATTGGAGGTCTTGTATCAAAAGGGTATCATGGATGTAAATGATGTGTACCTTCTAAGAAGGCTTGGTGTTCCAACCACCTACGAAAGTTGATGTATAACTGCTCGAGGGTATTCCTCCTAGAAAACCACCCTTTTACAAGAGAACATATGTTTTCAATAGTAAACCAAAGAGAACCCAAAGGCCTAAAATAATTACACTGGCTCACTAGCTTAGGCACATGAAAATCTGAACCCAAAATCCAACGGCATATATGTCTGATTTTTTATATCGCTCTGTCGACAATCCGACAAACCTTTCTTTTTTTAAACGTCGGTTCAAATTCGGCAGATATCCGACATCAATGAGCTCTCATCGGATATCCGACATTCAAATTTCGATTAACCGACACAAATTTTTGAATATAAACCTCACATAACCGAGCAAATTTCTGTTGCATATATGACATTATTTACATGGGGAAGGGTCGGATATCCGACCAAGAATACGTCGAAATTTTCGTCGCATATCTGACATCATTTAAATAGGGAAGGGTCAGATATCCGACCAAGAAGACGTCGGAATTTCCGTCGCATATCCGACATAAGTTACATAGGGAAGGGTCGGATATCCGACCAAGAATACGTCGGATATCCTACAAAACTTACATACTCCTAAGTCAGATATCCGACGAAGGAGGCATTGAAGTTTCGATAGATGTAACCACGGACAGATGACAAAGTCCGACGACATTTTCCGTCGGAGGTATGGCAACGTCGTCGGATGTACTGGAGGTGTCGTCAGATATGTGACGTCATTGGGGAATGTTTTTAAAAAAAATAGTAGTTCCAAACGGGGTTCACCTAGGACCAAGGTCCACAATCATGTCTTTTTAATGCTAAATCTTTTTTCTTTTTTCCTTGATTGTCTCATATTGGCATAACATCATAATATGACCGTGCAGATTTGAAGACATGTCTTTAGGCCATACTTAATAAAGAAACTACTAGGAAACCATCTAAGTCCTTGGATGTCTCAGGTTTATGTTGAATGTTGATCCATCCACAACCATATTTAGAGTCTAATCCTCCCCTTCATTTTAGGACTGCTAAATCAAAACAATAACAAACTACATCTACAAATAAAGATCAGATCCATAATTCTTCTATCAATTTATTTTAAATAGTACTATATGACATAATCATTCACAAATGGCCATTATGTGGTGTATTAGACTTATGTGTATCCTCACAATACATAGTTAGCAACCAGGTAATCCTTATCAATGACCAAAAACACACATCTTAGCTCCAAATAAAAACCAATAAGCAAATCACAAGAAAATCATGTATACACTATCATGTCATAAACATTAAACAAAATATACACCAGGTACAAAAAACTCAATCATGAGCTGAAAGATAGCAATTTAAGCATAACATCACAACAACCTTGCTAATCAATTACCTCAAGCTGAGGGAGTATGCAGATATGATCTAAATTGTGTTCCTTGTAAAATTAAAATGTTCAATTCACATAAAGAATCAAAATTTCCAAGGCAATAATTCAGCAAGGATTCAAAAAATGAGCACCAAGAAATACTCTGCCAAAAAGTCCAAATTTAGCATAATAAACAAATGTATAGCTTTTATGTTTTTTAAACTAGATTAATATTAAACTCAAAACATCTGATAATTGCATTGTCAAATAAATATGGATAGAATATTCTTCATTATTATATAGAATGTCCACTCATGTACATCACATTAAGAATCAATAGCTTACTAGGCTCTAAAATCAAAATTCCCGGGTTCGAAAAAATGGAACATTAAACCATATATATGGATGTATCAATTCCCTCTTGTGTTCCCCTTTTATGAGACCTAGAAGTGGAGGGTCCTAGCATTGCATGTCTAGTGGATCCTCGAACTAGTTGCTCCAGCAGCCAACTCATGTGCTTCTACATTGATTGCTAATGTTGTGGTTGTTCCTGCACTGGTTGGTCTTGCACCGAGTCCTCCACATCTACCCAACCAGGTGAATCTTCCAAAATAGGTCTTTCACTCTCCACCACAGTCAAAAGAGGGTTCAATATCATCCAAACAAAGGGCCTCCAAATCAAGTGGTTTCTCTCACAACAAAAAAATTGTAGTTAACAAACATTATATCGTTAAGGAAATGATATTCCAATAAGTTGTGCTTATTTGAGTGTAATTTTCAAATACAATCTAACTGCACTTGCTATTTGAGGTGTTGCAAGTCAACCTTGAAACTAGAATTTCAACTTTGCAAAGATTCAGTGTTTGTCCATGGAATTTCAACTTTGCAAAGATTTAGTGTTTGTCCATGTCCAGAAAAATAAGAATACACAAATGAATAGGAGGTGGTATATAAAGTTTATTATATTGTATTCACATGATCCTAGTATTGGAGAGTTAATACTCCAACAAGTTATTTGATACAATAAGGACTCATTTCTATTAGTGTTAATACTCGGGTTCCCCTCCTTAAAATGAAAATATTATTTTCAACTATTTACACCACAATTTTACAAAGATGACTACAAAATTGTTGAATAGCTCATATGGGTCTAGCACTCCACTGAGGCAACCAGGTAACCATCTGGGTTTACCACCATCAACCAAGGCACCCAAGAAAGCAATCGCAATGGCCACTAGTTTTCTTCCATGTTGACCAGATTACATATTATATGTTTGTCTTCACCTCATCTCCACATAGTGGGACTTCGCTAGTGCTCCATCACACTGACATATCCTTCATTTTGAAGTCAAAATTCCATGAAAGCCACCTAAGCAATCTTACAAATTAATAGATTTACATCTACTTAAATTTAAGGTGGGATTCCCCTCAACAAGCAGATCATTCCAACTATTGTACCCTTTTACCTGGAGACTTATTTAAGCTACTAAACATGGTAGTGTTTGTTTGTTTCAAGAAATCACAAGGTAGTGTTTATTTGTTTAAACAAAAGGTAGTGTTTCTTAATATAGTTGGATATTAATCCATTGTTTTAAAAGCTTGGTCGTCATTTCAAGGTTTCGAGCGAGCTGGTCACTATCTCCATTATTATATATTGGTCTATGTAGGTTTTTCAGTTGATATCTTCCTGCATGTTGTTGCATGTTGTAGGCCTTTGTAATGTTGGGAGAATTTAAACCAAGGTTTAGAATTTAAATCCTTCCTGGCACTACACCACTGCTCAAGCAATTCAATCAAATATAGTACTAAATTCATTCCATTTTTTAACCATCAACAAAAAAATCAATAAATAATGTGGGATAGATCTAGGTTTAGATTTTACCTTTGAATATAGATTAGATAGCAACAAGTGTAGTTGGGAATAGAGTGCTCTCAATTTTTTTGTCTATTCCTTAGAGTACTCTCAATTTTTTATGTCATTCCTTAGCTCTCTGAAAATCCCTTTTTTTGAAGAATTAACCAGCCCCGATACTCCTTGCTATCAAAGGCATGATGCCCCCCATAACCCTCTATGCCTGCAAATAAGGGGATAGAATCTTCCATAAACTATGCATTTAGAAACCCCAATAATATCAAAGAAATTTTAAAACAATGGAAGATGGATAGGTTTGAAGCAATAATGGTGGTTTTGTTGTAACATTTTTCTTAGAAAATAAATCTAAATGAGGTTTAACATCCTCCATTTTCATATATCAAGAGATTTTGCAAACTCTATATCCAAGACATCCATTCTAAGAATGTATCCCCAAGGTCGCAGAGTTTGATCCAATGACCATTAAAATAAACTACATAAAACTTGTTTTCATAAAGATTGTCATGGAATTCCCAAAAAAAAACTACTTACCTTTGACTTCATTCATCCTAGTGATTTTTTTATTGTAAAACCCTTAAATCCTATGCCTTAGAATAATATTAAACATATGAGGGAAGGGACTTTCGAACACTTGATTTGTCTAGGTATCTACGGACATGGACATTAGATTCAACTTTTTGTATCGAAACTAATCATGAAGGACAAGAGATTGTAGTCCCTATAACTTTAGAAATAAATGGGATGGCATCAAAGTGATGATCTAGAAATCGAGTAACCGCTTACAATAATGGGGCAGTCGAAAGTACACAGTTGAACCGGGCTGAGCTAGCTCCTGCCTTTGGAAGAAAACAAAATTCATGGGTTTAAAATTAACACCCAACCCAATAGAAATTCTTCTTCTTCCAAGTGTCTAGTCTCCTAAGGTTGATGCTCATGCTCTTTCTCATTGTTTTTCCCTTTGTATCTGTCATCCAACCTCCTAAAATGAGCAATGTCATAAACTGGATGAGTTATAGAGATGTAGCTTTGTGGACTACTCATTGGGCGATCTGAGGTGGTAAAGAGGTCCGAGTAAACTCATAATTTGTTGAAAGGTTGTGTAATGAAAATGTTGTGGCTACATATTCTCAAAGATGAATTCATTATTGATGGATGGATTTTGTGGAGTTCAAAATATCTTTTTGCACAATGATAGGCATCTATTTGCCCTAAATTTCCTAGTCAATGTGCTTTCCCTCCCACACCCACTTCAATTTTTTTTATTTTTTTTTACACCCACTTCATTTTTCATTTTTATATTTTGTGTTATGTCTTTAAAGATGAAATAAATGAATGAATAAATATGAAATAAAAAAAATGAGGACAAAAGTTTGAGACAATATGAGTATTTGTCTCAAATAATTGTCTTCAAATACCCTTACATCTAGTAGTGCAGGAGGACCAAACAAAAGGATACCATTGCAAGGTTGTAGTGAAAGATGAAACCAATTAATTTACACTTAACTAAAAGAAATAATGTAAATGTAATGCCCATCATTTAACTTTAATATGTCTAACAAAGGAGATTCTTAGTAACCAAAACATTGGAGGACCAATTAATAGGTTCAAGTTTTGATCTAGTGGTTGAACTTACCACTCCATATCACTTTGAAAATTTAAGCAATGTGTCCAAACAGTGCACATTCCTTTAGGAGAAATATTATGCACAACCAAGCCTGCATATAGTTCTACAGTCTCCCAATTAAAAGAAAATGGCCTAGACATGGTGTATATGGCCTGTATAACCTATGTACATATTTAGTTGGCACTTATCAAGTTCATACAATCTCCAGAGCAGTTGAATCATCCTTTCTAAAGCCATTGGAAAGTAGATAAGGTGATATGTCTTCCATCAATAGTCAAGTAGAAACCCTATATAATAGTGCAACGACTTTTGAATGGAAGTCATTGATTTCTAATCTAAAAAATGAACGAATGGTGGAAAATAGAGAGCTATTGGAAATTTTTAATTTCCCTAGGAGAATGAAACCATAACTAGGTAGCCATTAAAATACAGAGGTGCTTTCGTTAAAATTGACATACAAAAATAGAACAACATTTTTAAACAACATAGAGATAAAATATATCACACATGAACAAAATATTTACCTAAAATGTCACGATGGTGTTCGCAGAAACTGGATTTGTTAAGAAAATCCTTCCTTCCCTACATAAGGTATATCCTCTATAGGTTAGACTCATGGCTATACTTCACCACTTCTCCACATGCAACTTCTCTGCATCCCCCTGGAAGCAAAGGTTGTGGAAACAAAGTCAGTTGCATTTGAACCGGTTGACTCAAAATTCATTTAGCTTAAAGCCATAACCATAGTGGGATAGAAGGGTGCAGAGGCATATGCAAAGGAAGTTGATCCATGAAATGTTGTTTAATTCCATGAAATGTTACAAATTCATGCATGTCATTCCTTTCGAAAAATGCCTCTCTCACGGCCTTACATGAAATTTGTAGGGATAGGAATGAATGCCATGATGACTTCCCTTTTTTTTCAAAAATTCTTTAATGTACAAAGAAATGTACATGGAAAAATAAAGGTGGGCCCTAAAACACTAAATTGGAATGTCACCTTACTAGGGATAAATTTCTCATAGGAATTCATAAGGTGTTACCTCACTGGAAATAGCTTGTCTAGATCTATGCCTATAAATGCAACTAAATTGTTATTCACATTGTTTTTGGCTTGAAAATATGAAAGGAAGGGATTGAAAAATATAGCAAAATACCATGACCTGAAAATTGACAAATTCTAGATTGTTTCTAAGATGGTCCAGAATTGCCACCTCGATCAATTGTCCCCCTTTACAAAGAAATGTTCCTCGTTGTATCAACTAGATAGATCAAGTGTGGAATCTTTTACTGGATATACTTTCTAGTAAAATACTTGGCATGGTGAATACATTGCCCTATTTTGAAAATCTAATAGAGTTGTATGCCCTGTTATGGGGTACTGATCTTATTTTTGGTGTATGATTTGATCCACTTTAACTAGTTCAATCAAGAAAAGTTTTATATTAATTGTAGTTGATTTCTCTACCACCTCTAATGTGTCTAACAAAGGTGAATAGTATGGTCAAAGCAACTTCACATTTAAAAAATGATGTGAATCAAGGAATGGCATTAAGATAAGTTCATGTCAATTCTTACCCACTACTTGGTGATAATGTAAGACCTTTAAGGAAGTGGCTTGATCTTCTTGTGGGAACTTGTAAGTCACCCTTTTGCCTACACTTTGTAACTAAACTTATAATGGTGTGTAATCTAGTGTTGACTGTGGTGTTGCTTATAACTGGTGTTGATTTCCTTGAGAATGCCATAAGCCTATTATTGTTGGAGCTACTTCATCCATTCAACAAATTTAAATGCTTGGTTTTCTATTAGATGAGATGTAATATAATTACTCCTTTTATGACTTATCCAATAGAATTATTATGGTGGGGCCCTTCTTACCTTGTTGACTTTTATTATTTTTGAAACTACATTTACCTCCTTTCTCTTAAAAATAAATGGAAAAGAAATTAACTTTCCCTCTAATAAAATCCCTCAAACTCTTCACTTAATGGAAGAATTCTTAATATATTGTTATAAAGGGTGACAGTTACAATAGTTTTCTACCCAAAATGAAGTATAAATAAAGGTTCAGATGACATGAAAAGGATCCATTAGTTGAGAAGAGTTATGCTAAGAGAACCTATTTTAACACTGTAATTCATTTTTCACTATCCATACGTTGTTTTTTAATAAGATTTGACATTTTGGTTGACGATATGGAATTCTTTAAAGACTTGGGATTCCTTGGGTAGTTATGCACATTTTGTTGACAACATGGACCCAAGGGTTGAACATTCTTAATTCCTTGGAGGACTTTGAGGAGTTGGTTCCACATTGAGTTGGGTTTAGGTCCACTTGACATTGAACATAGAAGAAGGAAAGAATTGAGGCACCTCCCACCTATAAGAAGAATACTAAATCCTTGTGCAAAGGCATCATGAAGAAGTGACCAATAGGGGAACAAATATTTTTGAGGTGATAAGTCTAGGATTTTTCATAGTCAATGACCTGGGAACTGGAAAGATATGCCAATACTTAGGACAATATCAAATATGACAATATTTAGTGTCATTGAATTCAATGAGTTGGTCCCTTTTAATGTCATTTTAGTTTCTTCATATTGTTGGTTTTGTTACTAAAGCATACGACCTTGATCACCGCCCTATATTGCATTGTTGACAAGGACATTTATACTTTGCCAATCTAATGTGTTGTAACCACACTAATAACACTTAATTGTTATCTCGAGCATGATAAATAGTTGTAATATTTGATGATAAATCGATCCTTTGAAGATCCATTTATTTGATTGGTAATTAAATATCACAAAGTCAATGGACCCCTTGGGGGAAGAACACAGTAGAAAGCATTTTACAATTGACCATCTAGACATAATTGGATAAGACTGAACCATCATAATCACGTAATCTCTAGTATGGGAAAACTTATCTGGTTTTCGAAAGACTATATATTGTAGAGGGTAGGTTTTATCGGTGATAAATGGACCTAATTTTGACAGGAGCACTAACGTGAAGACCTTGAGCATGGTGAGATGATTTGTTTCGAGGACTTGGAGCTTGATGTGATGTCATGATTGATGGAGTTTGGAGAGATGCCTTTCTTGGGAACGTGATGTGATGATGTAATTGGATGTTCAATTATGTGATACAGATGACAAAGCCGCTAACTTTGGTTGGAATTGACTTCTTATAGCTAGGGGGGTTTATTGGGTTGAAATTTCCTTCTTGCTGTTTTGAAAGACAAGTATTTCGGTTGGTGAACCTACGATTGGTTATTTAATGGTGAAACCCTTGTGTGCTAGATATGAGCACTTGCATGTGTGAAGGATTTGATGCGTTGAAACCTAGTTGATCTTGTGATCATAATAGTGTGGTCTCACTTATGTGGTCTCATTGAGCTCCTCTTTGTTTCAAGAATAATTTAATATTCTCTACTGAACAGGGCCAACCACATGAAGGTGGAACCTCTTATGGCCCCTCCCCCCCCTCACATCACTCTCAATTCCCCATACCCAATGCATGTACTCGAAAAAAAATTATGTGCAAACATGCATATTTCATCATTAAAGAAACATTTACCATTCATTCAAAAAAAGGTAACATTCATTAAACCATTCATTCATTCATTAGGCAAAAAATTATGCATGACATTATATTATCAAAAATAAGTACACATAGTGTTTCTTTAGTCACTTCTTTTTAGGTTTTTTTCTCTTGACAAAATTCGCAAGAAACTCATCTTCTGGAACTTCTTGTTCAGTTCTTGGGGCTGCATCAACTTGTTGTGTTGTTTGCCTAGTAGAGTACTCGCGACATGGATGCTGCGGCAAGGGGTCCGGATTTGCTACAATAATGTGAAAATGTTAAATTCATATCTTATGATATTAAAATGACAAGTATTTCATTTTAAAAAAAAACATTACAAAGGTGTTTTTTCACCTGTTGTGGCCACATCATGTACTTTGTATTCTTGTCTAGGCTCATCCTGTACAGTGTGACACTCTACATGCTCTGCAGTTGAAACATGGAAAAGTACAATTCATATTCACCATCTGCAATGCAATATTTAAAATTGTAGCATATGAATAAATTAATTACCAGGATTCGAAACATTATATTCGATTGGTTGTTCTCCATCCTCGACATTAAGTGGACTGTTGCTTTCCTGCTCAAAGCAGAGTCAATATTTTATGGCAAATATTTATAACGAATAGATTGCACAAGTAATAAATCTTCATTAAATTATATTGATTTTATATACCTTTGCGCAAGGTGGATCACCAGAAGACTGTGTTTTCCCAGACAAGCTTTTTCGGCATTCAACAACAGCTCCAAAGACATGCTGGAAGCCAAGCTTCAAGTCTTCCTTAGTGGGCACTTCCTTGAATCGTTTGGCCTGCATATTTGAATAACGTCATGAATTTACCTTTTGCAGTGCAATAAAACGGAAATAATTTTCAATTTATTATTTGGATGCAATATGGGTTTTTCGATACTTACAATTCGTGCCGCGAAATTCGAATAACCACCAGGCCCAAGCTTGTGCTGACCAATTGTTTCTAGTATTGCCTTTGTGGCCTTTGATGTGTCTGACAGCCTATGAAAGTGTTGAAATACGTTAGATGTTTCAAATTTGATCTAAAAATTAATAATAATAAGGTTTAGAATTGCATTGTGGAAAGTATTGCATACCTCCTTGTGCCTGGTGGTAACTTTCCTTATTTTCTCAGAGCCCTCTCCTTTCCATCTTCCACTAGGGCTTTACACTCTCGTCTTGGAATCATTGGAGGGCGCTCATACGTAGGGTTGCTTTCTAGATGAACCCTATATTGGTCCCGGACAATCTTAATATGTTGTCCAGCCTTCTTTAGGACCTCGACTTGATTAAAGGTCTCGTTGCCAAACAGGCCAACTAAGCGATTAGTGAGCTCATATTTAAAATTTTTACTTTGTTTATCCCACCTTGTGCGGATGGTGGGCCCAAAGATCTCCAATGACAAATCATTTAGATGTTTATAAAAAACCATCATTTCCTGCAAAACGATCATGCCATCATTAGTTGAAAAACAATGTTTTATCAGTATATTACAATCAAATTATAAACACTAACTTGAACAATGTATAAATACCTGAGATCTTCTCTATCTTTATTGGAACGAGTTCCTTGTCCACCAAAAATGTGGTATGTAGTGTACCCATGCTAGTGACATGGGAAGATCCAGGAAATATTGCTTTAGCAATATCAATACTAGTAGTCTATGCATCAACCCCTTCTTCTGGACGATCTAGCGTGCGTCGGTCACTAGCGAGTGCACTCACAGTTGGCCTCTGGGGTGTCGTGGAACGTGTTGTCGACTTTTCAGTTGACAACAATGGCACATGGAGACATTTTCTCATGTGACGACTCTCCACGAGCGTCACTAGTGCCAACACCGCCTTGACCACTAGTGTGTGTTAGCAAAAAATCCTGGAAATTCAAACCATATTTTAGTTCACCATCATATACAAGTAAAAATTATAAAGTACTAAATGAATTTATATTCTGATTCAAGATTCCGCAACTTACTTTCAAGGAATGAGATCTCTTTACCAAAACATCAACCTTTGCTCTAATCTCATTTGTCCGTGGCTGAATGAATAGCAGACGAAGGATACCGTCATTATTTTTTTTTAAGGTCTTCTTTATCATCTTAATCGGGTCTATAGAATATCCATTGTCAGCATCGCGCATCAGCTCATCCACATTAAAATCTATTTATTTTTCTGACACTGGATCATACGCCGAATCAGTGGTCTACAACAAAAATGTATAAAACATTACTTACGTTAAAGCAATAGACTGGGTGGGGGCGGATCGGGAGGCTACAATGAGAACTGTTAGGGTTCTGCAGCCCATTGGGGCTGCAACCTAAACCCTACACCTGACAGGCCTGACACTGGCTCGATTTTCATTGGACTGTACAACCTTGCCACTTGGATCATGTATGGAGTACCATACTGTGGACTTAGTCGATTATTCTACGGACCCTTATGAAGGTCAGCCCATTTTTTACCACACCATAGTTGAAAACGCGCGGTCTTTTCTTTACCATTCAGCAGCAGTAAATCCGTCGGGCGCTAACACTTACTTGACATCTGGGACCGGGAGTATGGGGGCAATGACAGATGAGGATGGAAAACCACTGGCGGATCCACCATTTTCTAGTAGCTAGTCAGAGGAGGAAGCAGTTACACTACCACTTGACATGTTTACGGCCCGCCCACTAGCTCCAAAGCTAGGGGGAACGTCGTTCACCCTTTTTGAATTGCCACGGAATATTAACTTGGGCTTCCCTCTAATGGTGAACTCAACCATCACACATATTGCTCCTCTGGAGGATGGATGGGTTCAAAACCTGCCTTTCACGTCGGAACTGTTGGAACGCGGTTGGTCGTTTGAGGATCCCCTGGATCAACTGTCGCTACCTTCCGACAGCACTAAGGCATTTAACACACAGAGCCTTGAAGGTTTCATAGCTTCCATTTTACAAAATTCTGAACATATAGGGTTTGATCCTCCTCTGGAGATAGGTCTTGGACAAAGCGATTCCACAAATCCTCACAAAAACCCTGATGGCTCCCCCCCGAGGAAGCAAAAAGGGAAATTCCTTAAAACCTCACAAGAACCCTTAAATCTCATCTGTGTAAAAAATGTTACGATGGCAAATTCTTTGAATATGGCGAAAACGGCAGTTGTAGGGCGAGCCAGAGGGAAGTTCCCCAGTTTTGATGGCTTGGAAAATTGGGTCACCACAAATTGGTTGGCACTTCTGGAATACAAACTAGAGATAATGGTCCTCTCTAGGGGATGGTTTGCTTTTAAACTCAGGAATAGGGAAGATGTGGGTCGTGTTTTACAAAAACACTGGAGGCTGGGAAGCTCCCCTATACTCTTCAAACACTAGACACCAATGTTTGATGCTGACACGGAAAAACTCGATGTCATTCTGATTTGGGTACGATTGTCGGGTCTACCCTGGGAAATCTGGAATTGGTAATCCTTAAGAGTTATCGGGAACGCTCTCAAAGATTTTATTGATGCTGACATGTCTTTTACACAGACTAAGTGAATGTCGGTGGCCAGAATACTGGTGTCCATAAATGTTCGAGCAGGGCTCAGAGAACAGTTAAATTTCATTTGGGGACAGGAGAAGCAGGTTCAAAGGCTTGATTATGAGGGTGTTCCCTTCCGCTGTCACAGATGCCACTGTTATGCACACATGGAAAAACATTGTTGGCTGACCTTTAACAAGAAAGAGGAATTTTCCCGGAAGTGAACGAATGGTAGCTGACCGGGGGTAAAAGAGTGTATTCAAAAAGCGGGGAGACTGAATGAACATATGAAGGAGATTGGTACAACCGTATCCGGTTGGATGTTAATAGTCGAATCCGACTCTCATATTGAATGATAAAATGATAATATTATATTTATAGGTGATGATTATTACAATTGGTGGCCAACTTTATATAAGGTGTGGGAAGCCATGTATGAGGAGACGCGCCCCTTAACCTAGTACTAATTATTATTACATTTATACCTTATATTCGTTGCATTGCCACCCCCTTTAAGGGCAGCTTTGTCCTCAAATCTAATTTTACTGATATCAACCTGGTTCTGGATCTGCGTTGAAGCTTTGAATGAGATGTATATTCTGGATTGGTTCCTTTCTTTGGATGTGAACCTGGACGTTCGTGTTGTAATCCTTTCTGTTTGAGTGGTGAGTTTTTGAAACAATACACTTTGTAATTATTTGTTTTCCATATCACCTTTTGGATTCCATTTATGAGCAATTGTGGACCTCTTGTCACAATTGCTTTTGATTTGGGCAACTCTTTGATCATACCATCATCAGTGGTGTCTTGAAAATAACATTTCACTTCTTTCAAAACGACTATTTTTAAGGCTAAAAGTCTATGTTCGTGCTCTTCTTCTGTTGCATGTCTTCTCGTGGGTTTTTTGGGGTTCTTGAGTACCTTGCATGATGATTCACTTGACGAGCCTATTTTGGGCACCACTTTGTGTGTGCAATTAGAAGCACTCGCATCATCTTGCGTTTGTTGTTGTTGGTCGTTGAGATCAATGGAAAACTTTGCCATAGTTGATTCTAATAACATTTTTTATTCAATTGTTTCTAATCCTGAGAATGAAGTTTCTTCTTGCTCTTTATCATTTTTATGTTCTTTATCTGGTTTTTCTTCCGGACTTTGAAAATCATATTTAGATTTAGTTTCAGTGTCTTTTTCTTCAGAGGCCTTCGAGTTGCTTTGTTGGCTTATTTTATTAAAGGTGTCGTCAATAGATTTTTGAGCTGCTTTTACAATTGATTGTTCCATCCGATCAAACATTTCGTCCATTTTCCTATGAAATCGATTCGAGATCTCATCCCATTCTTCTTTAAATGAATTCATGGTTAATGTTAAGGTTGAGAGTCAATTATTAATAATTATTATAAAATAATAACTATTATAATTATTATTTTTATTAAAAATTATAATTTGAATAATAATTTGTTTTTTTAATAAAAATAAATATTGACATAATAATAGTTATGTAATATTTAATTTTTATGAAGGAATTAGGGTTTTAGATTTTTGAAGGGTGAGTTGTGGAGGAAATGGAAGGTGGAGGCGTTAGCTATGGGCTGGGCTGCGATGGAGGTGCTGGTGCAGCGGAGGTGGTGGATGGAGGAGATGGTGGTGACTGAGGTGGAGTAGGAGCAGCGCGCAAGTGGCTGGGGCGTGGAGTGTGTGAGGAGAAGGGCTGTGGCGATGGCAGGCGGAAGGTGGGTGGCAGTGGAGAGAGGAGGTCGGGGATGGAGCGCAGGGAGGAGAGGACGGCGTGGACGCAGCACAGAGGCGGGAGAGTGAGAGAAATGGAGGCAGATGCGCGGCGTGGGGGCAAAGGGAAGAGCTGCGCAGGTGGAGCGATGGCAAGGGAGATACGTGTGGAGGGAAACCAGGGAAGTCGCGCGGTGGAGGGAGGCGCGATGGAGGATGAGGGAGGATGTGCGGGAAGGATGGAGAGAGGCCGTGGGAGCGGAGAGCGTGGGCGCAGGATGGTGTGAGCCGGTGTGGAGGGATGGATGTGGAGGCTGCGGAGGGAAGTGGTAGCGCGCGAAGGTGAGAGAATGTTAAGGCCGAGGAGTGGAGAAGTGAAGAGCGCGGGAGGGGTTGCAGGAAGGTGGATGCAGCGAGGTGTAGAATATTAGTGTGCAGGGAGAACGGTGAGAGGAGGCAACGGAGTTGGGAGAAGAGGGGAGGAGGATGGACGCAAGAGAATTGGGGACGGGAGTGGAGAGTTGGTGGAAGATGGAGGCACTGAGAAGGTGATGATGAAGTAGCAGAATGGTGGAGAGTTGAACGTTGAACGCAGACCTTGCAGAGAGTTGAACGAGGAGTTGAACACTTACTTGCTGGAGGGGATGAGCCGAATCTGAGCTCAGGCCGAAGGAGCGAATCCGTTCCGATACCAAATGGTACAACCGTATCCGGTTGGATGTTAATAGTCGAATCTGACTCTCATATTGAATGATAAAATGATAATATTATATTGATAGGTGTCGATTATTACAATTGGTGGCCACCTTTATATAAGGTGTGGGAAGCCATGTATGAGGAGACGTGCCCCTTAACCTAGTACTAATTATTATTTATTAATTATTATTATTATTACATTTATTACATTATACTTGAAGCGAACAATAGTTCCTTCACACAAATAATTCCCCAAAAGACTTGGTAAACCAGATAAGCCATAATAATAATATATTTGTATTGATGATATGATAAAAGATGACTACAATGATTGATAACTTGCCTATTAAATAAGGCTTGGGCATCGTGAATGAAAGGTCATGCCCTTTCATTCTTAAGTACAATTAATTATGTTTATTTATTAATTATTTACTATTTATTTTTGTAGCAGAGGTACACTCCACGAAGGAAAATATTGCTTCTGCACAGGCACCCACGGATAAACTTGAAGATCCAAAACCTCCCTTTCTACAACATTCTGGGAATATCAGAGATGGAAGACCTATTGTGGAGCTGGAATCTCTGCCTGCTGACTCTGAAACTCTCCTCTCCCCAGGGAAAGGAACAGAGAGGCCGATCAATTATCAAAGTTGGGACTGAATATACAATTGGGTCGGTGGAAAATCATGGAAAAAAACAACGACATCTTCCATGAATATTATCATAAACCTTTTATCGAAGGGATAGAAGTTCAAAAAATTTGAGGACTTATACATCTTATCTTTATTTATATTTTGAAATTGATGTAAACATTTACAGAATATTGAGTAATCTCCTGGGAGAACTCGGATCACTTTTTTATGATGGCACTACTCAAAAACAAAAACAAAAATTGATATTAGAAGCTTAAAAGCTTTCTTCAGAAAGAGCTCTTAGAAGTCCTTCGACAATATGTAATTTGATTTTAACTAATGAAATTACGCTTTTTTTCTCTGGAAAAAAAGAAAGCAATAGACTAAGGAAAAAAATATATTAAAAAAACATATCGATCATGATAGATTCCTAAAATTACAGTTAGGTATACCTAATGCCTCGATGTTGGTGTCTTCTGATTCACAACTGAGGACTTGCCCCAATCATCCCCCTGCCAAAAAAATGTAGAAAACATTATCATAATGAATCCAATATACACACGAAAAAGACATAACAAAACAAACATGATGCTCCATATTATATTTGTACAATTGCAATGAATTATACCTGTTGCCTCGAGGATCGTCTACTCATATGATCAATGGTAGGGGACCTGCCCCGATCTACTGCTAGGGAGGTGCCCCGATCATCACCTTGCAACAAAAACACAGAAAAAAATTATCTAAATGAAACCAAAATACTCACGGAAAAAACATAATAAGAAAACATATTGATGTATTTAAATTGTACAATTACAACCAGGTATACCTGTTTCCCCGAGGTTGTTGTTGTCTGATCAACAGTCGGGTGGTTTCCCCGATCAACACTCTGCAACAAATATATAGATAACATTATCTAAACGAATTGAATATACTCATGAAAAAACACAACAAAAAAAAAAAAATTGTTCATATTAAATTTGTACAATTGCATCGATGTATACCTACTGCCTTGAGGCTGGTCTAGTCTCATCTACTGCTAGGGAGGTGCCCTGAACAACACCCTACAACAAAAACATAGAAAAAACTATCTAAACGAAACCAAAATACTCACGAAAAAACATAATAAGAAAACATATTGATGTATTTGAAATGTACAATTACAATCAGGTATACCTGTTGCCCCGAGGCTATTGTTTTCTAATCAACAGCCGGGTGGTTTCCCCGATAAACAATCTGCAACAAATATATAGATAACATTATCTAAACGAAATGAATATACTCATGAAAAAACACAACCAAAAAAACTATTTTTTCATATTATATTTGTACAATTACAAAGATGTATACCTGTTGCCTCGAGGATGTTGTACTCCTCTGACCAGCTGCTGGGGAGATGCCCCAATCACTACCCTGCAAAGTAAATATAGAAAATGTTGATGAAATTATAAAAATAGACTAACAAAAAATCCATAAGATGTTAAATTCATTAATAAAAGGTTGGGTAAATTGTTAGATGTACCACTCCCATAGTAATCGTGTTTGTATCTATTCGATTCAAATTGTAATTAATAAGCAACTCTTCCTTTGCATCCATTGATTTAATGGCACATACAAAAACATGGTTTCCTTCATGCCCCTCAAATATGAAGTTGGGTTGCTTAATTGTAGACCCTGGTTGTGTATTGTTTATAAACCCTGCAATATTCCCTGTAGCCTTTGGCCTTCCGTCAATGTACAATGTTGCTCCTTTATTTTGATCATTGTATCTCAGCTGCAATTAATTTGCCAATAATCCATATCTGCACATACTTCGTGTATATTGGACCAGTCGAATCCAATCTTTGTAATTGTAACAGGGTCCAACATACTCCATCAATTTAGTACATCTGTCGTAATCGACCTTTATGCCATCCATGCAAAACAACTCCAAACCATGTAATGACGATGGTGCAATTCGATATATCCTCTCATTCACACAAAAATCTGTGTTTAGTTGAGGAAGATCCTTGGGTACCCATTGTTTCACTAGATGTGTGTACCTCAAGGGCACCTCGATGTCGCCTATTGTCTCATCATCATAGGAACATGACCCCCCTTCAGCGAGAAAAATTCCATGCGTTTATGGAATTTTCTTCTGATCTTTTGACATCTAGTTGATATAACTCTTGTAGACCTACTGGATGTCTCAGTTTCCTCTAGTATTCCTAAACGCCCCTCGCTCGAGGAAGACAGATCTGACAAATACCTATTTGGTTCTACCTGCACCATGGGAAAAAAGTTCAAATAGGACATTGTTGGGTATGCATAGTTCATATTAGAAAATTACAAGGCATTAAGGCATGCATTTTCCACTATCATCATAAATAGTTACCATGCTTGAAAATGCATGTGTGGATTAGTAAGGGATTTTTCCTTTAATTGTCTTGCATGTTCCAAATTGGCAAAAATGGCCAAAATTAACTTTTGAATGCCTCGAGTTCGTATAAGAAGGAATCATCAAAATCTCTAGCCTATGGGTTGAAAACTATGTGAGACATACTTTGAAATATAATGGAATATGCTTTGAGATTTGGATATAAAAAAGTGGACATAAACTAATGGAATATGATTTGAGATTTGGATATAAAAAGGTGGAAAGGTGATCCCAATTCTAAAAGAGGAACAAGATGAAGGCACACTGCAATACCAAAACACCATGAGGAACTTCCGAGATAGAGTGTTGTAATTATGCCAAAATAAGTGGGAGGAGTTAACTATACTCAAAAGAGAAAAACCTCACTCTCCATAAGGCCTAAAAATTTCTCTATACAAATCGCAATTGTATGTGGATACTATCAAAAGATTGGCCTAAGATTTAGATTCCCACTTTTGCTACACCCCACTCCATCATGGAAATATACTACTCATATAATTGACTTAGAGAGAGAGAAGAAGAAGAGATGGGATACAATGGAAAATGAATTAGGATATCATGACAAAGACACCATTATACACTTTGTTCCATATTAAGAACATAGAGAGATATGCAAGCAACAACAACTTGAAGATGAAGAATTATTAAAGCATGACACTAACTTTGGGTTATTTTAATTATATATTGCATATATGTATGAAATGTTCCAATTGGAGGGGTATGATGAGCCCTTGGATTACCATATATTTCCCATATTTTTATGTATATTATTGTTATATTATCCTCAGAGAGATCAGAATTTCATAAGCACTCAAATTTTAATGGTCCATCTAGATATTGTTGACATATTTTTTTTTTGTAAATTAGATGTAGGTCCTTATATTATCATCAGAAAGCTATACAGATTGTGACCAGTCCCTCTCGTGACCGAGAAAATAGACCTCAAAACTAGTATGTGACCAGGCCCTCTCACGAACAAGAAAACAGACCTCCAAAAATGGTATGTATCCAGAGTTGCTAACAGACAGAGTAAAGTAGAGTTTGCAGAAAATAACAAGAACATAGCTGCTGAAACAGAAACAGGCTCGTGAGCCAAAACAAAAGACAAAATAGAGCCAAAAGACAGAAAAACTAAATACTGGTGTCGTCCTGCAGCTCCTTCTGAATGGGCTGAGTAGTTGGATCCTTAGCAAGCATGATACCAAACCGACGAGCGAATTGTTGTTGATTGTACAACATTTGTTTATGAAAATCCATCATCTCGTCCAATTGCATGAGTATTTCCGCTTGGGATTCATTCCTGTCCGTGAGTGCCTTGCCCAGCACAAGCTTCTACATCCAGAGTGCATCCAATGTCTTCTGATACAGGGTTTGACAGCCCCTTCTGCTGCCGGGATCAAGGACGAGGGATTCGAACTCACCACGGATGTCCTCATCCGTGGAGCATCTGCGCGAAACATAAGTGTCCTCTTCAGCATCAAGAATTTCCATTTGAGCCCCCATAGGTATATCTTTCTTGAAGCGACAAGCTTTGTCAACCACACCGTGCATTATACGCAGAGGGGGCGAGGAAGAGGAGCTTCCATGCTGAGTGAGATTGCCATTCGACGCAGAGCTGCAGGTGCGAGGAGGCATGGTTACAGGGAGCCAAGGGATGAAAGCAACGAGAATCAGGAGGGAAATTAAACTAGAACCGGGGAAGAGAGAATGCCAGAGCCAGAGAAAACCAGAGCGCTTTAAAGCCTGATGCCAAGCATCCTCCTTGTAGACAGAAATTCGAATGAAGAGCCGTGGAGTCGGGAAATCATTACTGAGGAAGGCAATGAAGGTGAGATGACAGGCATTATCCCCGAAATGAATCGTAGTCATTATGGTAAGAGAATAGAGCAGAGCGGGAGTGGCCCCGGGGACTTCGCACGCACTGGAGGGATGACTGAAAGGCCAGGAGAAGAGGCTCCGGACGCAGGGATAGGCAAGGCAATTAAGGAGGAGCATGGGGCGCGTGGCAAGTGATGGTGGTCACGTGGCCAGCCTCAGGATCGGGGATGGAGGGCAGGTGGCTAGAGTTTCTGGGTTGGCAAGCGGGAAGCTGGGGGCTCTTGCTGTTGTGCATGCGACCTGGCCCAATGCCAGTCACGTCAATGATCACCCGCGGTGGGGGTTGACATATGTTTTTTAAAATGAATGTGCATGGCTTATTTTCAAAACAGTATGATAAATGCATGGTGTCTTAAGTATTTTGAGTTGATTATGTTGATTTCTCCAAAATGGAGTTAAATTATCCCACCCTCTAGTACTCAAGTGAGACAGAAAATTTTGATTATTACCTTATTAATGTGTTTGAACTTTTATTTTTTATTGAAATTGTCATATGAACCACATTGACATTCCCAATATGATGAGATAACCATGACCTTTAGAATCTTGTGGAAATATGAAATAGATATAAAGAGTCCTAATATGGTTAGGGAGCAATTGATAGGGAAGTGATTCCATATTGTTATCATCGCCCTTTGTTGTATTAGTTTCATGCATATGCACATATTTTCATTTGTATGTGCATGTACATACACATATGCAACTATTACCATGAAACATGGAATTCCCAACACTCTAGGGATTTCCTTCTCTTTAATACATGCCAACCACCCAATTCATTCCATGTTTCCTTATAAAAAGTAATCACACAACTATTTCCAAGTTAAAATATCATTTCAAATCTTCCAACAATTGCGCCGACCTTTACAACTTGTATTCAAGAGGAGGGACGAACTCTAGTGTAGCATGCACTTGATGTTATGATATTTGAAAAGTACTTGATGTATAAGTCTTTGTTTTCTAATTGAGATACTATCACTTTTGTTTACCAGCATTATAGATAAGTATATTTATTGGGATTTCAAATCTTTTATCTACATTTTCTTAATTTTTGGTAGAGTTAAGGTTTTATGCAGAAGAATAAAAAAAATCAATATACTTTAATACAAAATTACATCTAATAAACAAGTACTGAAACTAAATAGTACAATAGTAACAAAACATAATTTTCATCTCTTTCGACTTTTCCACTTTAACACTACCAGTTGGCTCACTGTGTTAAAGTGATCTTCAGTAACATGTAATTACTAACAATAGTTAATCAACATTAACATGAGTAAAGAAGATAGGTTTATGGTACTTACATGTAATGTGGAACCTTCATGTTTTATACACATAAATATTACTTTCAGTAAAAAATGCACCTCTCGGAGGTCATCCAACACTAGGAACCCACTGACCCTACTAAAGGGTAAGTACAAACGAGAGAGAGAGAGGTTGTATGCAACAATAGTCAGACAGAGACAATTACATTCATAACAGAAGTTAAATAAAGCACAAAGAACTATTACAACAAAAGTCTCAGTGCAAGTAAAAGCTTAACAAAAAAACACAGATCTGATCACCAACAATTTTGTCTGACAGGACAAGTCTTAACAAGAGAGATTTGGGCAAAGATAAGATTCAACATTAACAAAAACAAAGAGAACTCATTCCAAGCTAAGTATAAAAACTTCTCAAATAATCAGTCAACAAACATATTAAAATTCAAAGGAGCATGCAGCAGGCTAGGATAAAACTTAAGTCTTCACGACCCTCCTCAATCATGCTCACGACCTTCATCAAAGAGGCAGATCTAGGGTTACAATCTACCAAAACAAAAGATTGAGTTCACACAAGCATGCGCTAGGTGAACGAACTTCAAGTCAATGATTTAAATAGCATATCGTATTTCTCATAATGAAAAACAAACCCTTAAATAGCATATCGGATTTATCCACAGGTCAAACAACAGATCAGTCTTAAGTTAGCCTTCAAGCAGGCAAATCGGACTTCCATGAGATTAAGGATAACAATCTCATAACTACCATGGCTTCCTTCAGTCAAACCAGTATGGGTTCCATGAAAGTCCAAAAAATAGGGTTCCATTAAAATAGGAAGGAACTACTTAATACAAAAAATTAAAAATAAAATATAAAAAATAAATAAAAGTAAAATAATAAAATAAAAAAGAGTCATAAATAATAACATAAATCATAAGTGGGGTTCTAGGGTCATTTAGGGACAAACAACCATAGTACCCAAAGGACCAAAAACATTAAAGGGTGGTACGAACAACTCAAGATGGGCGAAATGACCCTACTAACCACATGCCAAGGACAAGGCACCACAAGACCAATAAACAACAAGGTGTAAGGACCAAAAGTAAATCAACCAAGGTGGGGAAGGTACAACCAGTCATCTCTCTCTCAAATGTACAAATGTTCCATATAACCTGAAAGTTCATCATCACTGTGTGAAGAAGGGTCCACACGGATCATGTGGTCATGATGAGGTATATGTGTGAACATGGACTAATGATGGCATCCCACACATCATGATGATAATACATTTCCAAAGAGAAAGGAAATCAATGAGTTCATCATCAACTACATCATAATGTCAAAAAAATGGAGAAATTGGCATAGTGTGCATAAGTAAGTGTTACAATATCTTAGGTACATTTATTGCACTTGATTTTCATCAAAGCTTAAGCATGTGTATAAAACAACCTTGAAACTATGTTGATTTTAGTGCAGGGCCTACCATAGTAATGGTTCTAGGAAAATTGGGTTTAGTAGGATTTGTTCAACATTAAACTACCTACGTCATTCCATTACAAGAGAGGTTATTGCTTATTGTTAAAAAGTATGTGTGTGTGTGTTATTATAGGGAGCCCACAAGGGGTTCCTAAAAAATCTTCTACTTAAAAGCTTGAGTTACTAATAAAAGTGACAAGTCCCCTATAACATACTAGTGACCTTTTATAGGAGTTTAGAAATGATACAATATGTGCATACATACAAAAAAAATAATACATAGAGTATAACAGCCAATAAATATTTCATGGTTAAGTACACAACATGCCCCCCTAAAAAATGTTTGCCCCTGGAGTTGAAAACTAGAAAAATAAAGGCCAATTCTATAAATAAACATTGGAATAATTGAAAAGAGGCTTTTTTGCTCAAGTTTAAAGTATGTGAATATACATAACTTGAAAGATGAAAAACATGCCCCTTGATTTAGAGGAGGCATTAGATTGCACAAATTTGGTAATGGTACCCACCTTTTGGTCTCATCCTTGATTTTCACAGAGGATATGCAAAGAAGAGATGGATGCACTTTATGATTAAGTCATATGAATAATAGAGAGAGATTTTGTGGGGAAAATAGAGACCACCTAACCCACATTTTGTGCTCTATATATCGAACATGGGAATGAGTTTGACGCTAAACAAAGAAATCTCATACGTTAATTACGTCGTAGGCGTTTCACCATGGAGAAGGATAACCTCCACGCCGGCTAGATTCCTCATTCATAGAGCGAATGGAATCCTACCACATGGATGGTTGTTTCTGTTTCACTCCCTCACTCTTCCGGTTTTCACGATTTCAAATTATTTTTACGCCGGTTTTCAACAGCCATTGCTGCTGTTTCAACTTCTACCCATCAACCCCAGCTGAAAAAGCCATATTTTTTATTTTCGTTATGTATTTTTGGAACAGTGTTGGCTTCTTGGCTCTACGGTTGTCGTAGTTGGACAGTCTCCTTCCTGAAATGATAATACCATCTATTGGTATTATATCACCAGCTTTTACAGAGAGAAGGGAGTTTATCTCCACATCCTCAACAGGGACTCTGGCGCCACTCCCTTCAATAATAGCCATCTGGGGAGCCAGATTCATCACAGATGCTATGGCTGCCCGAGTCTGTGGTCAAGGCGAATTAGATATATGTCTCAAGACTATGAAGCTTTTCAAAAATATGTATTGATGAATGAATAAAATCAAATCAAATATAACCTTGTCACTTGATCTAGATTCTAGCCATTCTGGCAAGGTAAACAGAAATACAATGGTGCCTGCCTCCCAGTAATCTCGTAATCCAATGCTGCCAGCAACTATTTCATTCATAAAATCATATGGGCCTTAGAATTAGAATCAAAGGCTTAATATAGAGATGGGATTCCACCTGCAATAAGCATAAGCGTGTTGATGTCCAATATTAAGTTGTGGACATAGCAGAAGAAATGTCGGCCAGATATATGAACTTCTGGCCATCAGGAACACGCTCTGCACAGCTCCCTGGCATGCACTCTGCAAACATTGCCATGGGTAGAAAATTTGAAAAATATATGTTTAAAACCCCAAATATCAATGGATTCAAACACATCTATTTGATTCGAACCAATATTGTATAGACAGTGTTGGAATGTTTACAAAGAAATTTGTTAATGCTTGCATTTTGAACAGAAAAGAACAAGGTCGCTTGTAAAACATGGTGAAAATTAAATATACTTCGTTGTTGGATTGATAAATGATATCTACGAAGAATTTGGTACATACCGTCATTAATACATAAATCAACTATATTTGTGCTCTTAAATCATCTGCATGAATGGACAATGATGCCTCATCAGGGTTGTAATTATGTCCCAAATTAGCTGTTTGACACCTCTAATTAGAGGCTTGCCCGTGACCTGGGTTGCTAATTCATCTACTTGCTTCTGCAAATCATCAGCTTTATTATTTGCATCACTCACCAAAAGGGACTAATTTTCCATTGTTTGCCTTAGGACATATATTTCACTCTCTTTTTGAGCTAGGAGAACATTTAGTCTCTTTGCTTCATTTTCATCCACAGACATCGTTTGAACTGCTCCTGCTAACTGTTATGGAGTAAGAGTACTCACTGATCCAGGATACTTCATTAGAGCAGCCTTTTCAGCCTCTAAACCGGTGGTTTTATTTTGTTTCCTTTCAATTTTCTGTTGAGCTTCCTTCGGCTCTTTCATGAGCTTCTCCTTTGTTGTTTTACAGTAATAAGCTCCAGAGTTTGAGCTCCAATGCAGGCATGTTGAAGCTAATGTAGGGTTATTCTGTAATAGTTGCATTTAGTCTAGTGACCGAAGTCGTCCGCCAACATCACTTTTCTGTATCTCAAACGGCTGGCAGAAAAAGGAGGCACGTTCGATGCAGCTGTTACATAATAGATATACTACATGGCTTAACAAATAAAGGTATAATGCATGGCTTCCAGATGTAGAGTGCATTGAAATCTTTGCAACACATTGACTTATTTTGCATAAAGGGTTTGGTTTGGGTGTCGGTCGATTCATAAATAAACTTCCTGAAATGTCCTAGTTCAATAAGAGGAAAATGCATTTAGGTGTCGTGATGAGACTTTCGTTGGAACTGCTAAAGAAGATATTTTATTAGCCGAAGAAGGTGAACGAGGCTTTTTTATAGAACCGAGAGCTATTGACGCTTCGATAAGTGAGAGTAGCTTCCATATTATAATAGTGATGTGTGGAAAATAATTTAATTTCCTGATTCCTTCAATAAATCATTGCAGGAAATGTATAAGGTTTCTCATTTATATGGAGAATATTAATATTATGAAGATTGAATGCATTATGAGAAGTTTAGAATATGTAAAAGTATAAACAAAGGGCATCCCTCATGACCACGACTTCATCCTCAAGCATCACAATTATGACAACATGGACCGTGATGGCTGACTGCAACAAAATAGGTATCCGACCTCCCCTTTTTGTATTTTTATATCAACTTGAAATATAGTTAATATTTATGCAATGGCTAACCCACACGGAGTTAGAAATATAGGTGATATCATACAGTGGCAATTAATATTCAGGAGCGTGATTTAGTGGTTAATATATGAGAATTTATGATTAAAGATAGAGAATCTTTATAGTAAAATATTCAGTTCATACAATATTTAAATTGGATCAACTTCTCTGTCGTGGGCTACATACCTAAATTCTATTAAATACAATGCCCAATCTTACACTACATCAAGCATGAAGCCTAAATGTTTGAGCATCGAAAAAATTAGTAGTTCTCATCTCTATCAAAGTACTACATTTATGATTAGGGATCCCATTTCATTTTACAGAGCTATGTGTAGAAATGAAAAAAACCCACTAGGATCAACAACTCACCCTATCTACTTTTTGCAAGTAGGACCTCCCATATCGTAATCCATGAATGACATTCATCCAATGGGGCAACTTGCACCTAGAAGCATGGGCAGAGAATGTTATAACCTCATTCAAATAATGACTATGCCATGCAAGTTTACAACCCAATATATGTTTTTTTCCTTCATGTGAAAGGAGTAAAGGAGCAAGAAAATAATCAATCCTTGTCTAAGTACAATACGTAAATGGAGAGATGGGAAAACATGGACATGAATTTAATTTTTTCCTTTTGATGTGATTCAACCTCATATTTACATCTTGGAGAGTAAATACTGTAGAAACCAAATTTTGTGACTTACAATACCTTGATTGACGGATTCTACAACAAATGCAAAATGCTCCAAAGAGTTGAATATCTAGACATGATATCAAAATATGATTGTCTTACTAATTCTATAACTATCAAACTCTATTTGATTATATGTGTGCAAAGGGAAAGTTATATGATGTTGCCAAAATTTTGGATATGATTATTTCAATATGAGTAGGTCACAACACAAATATCAACCATTCAAAAAATGGTACTATGCCAAAGTCTAAGAGAGACATACATCATTGTTGCCAGTAATATCCCCTGAATGAGTAATTTAGTTTATGACTTTGCTAAATCGATTTGCTATTCATCTATCTCTCTTTTTTCTGACAAAACTAAATAAACTTTCTATTTTAATTGATGGATAGAATGTGGCCACTACTTTTATGTTCTTCCCATATTAGTCGAGTTGTCAGCCTGTGGTATTATGTGGACTATTGAAATGGGAAAAACTCTAATCAAATTTCAAACATTTGATGGAAGGGTTGTTTATATTGTGGCTATTTCACGACTTTGAACTTGTACACAACTTAGCTTCAATTTTAATGGACAAAAAAAATGAATTGCACTGATGTTTACAATAATTTTATTGTTTTCTTAATTATTTTATTATTTTTCTTCAAAGTGTTTTTTTTTTCTGTTTTTTTAACACTTTTTCTTCTTCTTCTTAAAGATGTTTTTAATGTTTTTCTTGGAACACCTTTGAAATATATAATTTATTTTCCTTTTCTATAAAGATAGAAATATATTTAGTTGACAATATTTTAAAATTTTAATCTTTTCATAATTGTTTTATCTTTTTTTCCTGAAGATGTTTTTTTATGTTTTTTTAACACCTTTGAAATATGGTTTCTTTTTTTCTTTTCAACAAAGATATAAATATATTTAGTTGACAATTTTTTAGAATTTTTATTCTTTTCTATAAAGATATAAACATATTTAGTTGACAATTTTTTATTTTTTTCTTAATTCTTTTATCTTTTGTACCGAAGATGTTTATTTTTTATTTTTTTGGAACACCTTTGAAATATGATTTTCTTTTTCTTTTTGGAACACATTTGAAATATTTTTTTTGTCTTTTTAAAAGATATAAATATATTTAATTCACAATTTTTTAAAATTCAAATTCCTAGAGAAATATTTCCATTCCTTTCAAAAGCATACCATGCTTAGTGATTTGTTTCAAATTCCTATTGTTACGAGTGACATGGTGTTCATTATACAAATTTTTTCCTATACTTTTTGTTTATTTATTCCTAAAAAAACATTTCCATTCCTTTCAAAAGCATAGTGTGCTTAGTTATTTGTTTCAATTTCATATTGTTATGAGTGGCATGGTGTTCATTATGGTGTGCTATGGTGTTCATGGTCGTTTCTGACACTACAACGTAGATGAAGTCTTGGCTTGATCGCGGATTAGATTCCATGGTGTAGTTTGACGAGAAATTTAGTGTTGTCTTATAAGGCATTTGAGTCTCTTGGTATTCTTCTTGGATAAAGGTTTCTTCATGACAATATGGGACAGTAACTTCCTCAACTGTTTGCTGATTTTTATCTTCTTAAAAATATTTTTCATACTCACTTTTGTAATGATTTTTCCCTTCAAGTTCTTTATCGCAACAATATTCTAAAAGAACCACAACTAATTTGGCCTCTTTATTATAGTGCAAGTGGGTTGGATTTGTGGTTGCATTTGTTCCAAATGAATATTCTGGTGTTGGCATGCATGGTTTCACTCAGAGATGAGCACAAGGATATAAAGTATTCTGGATTTGTAGTTGCGTTTGTTCCCAATGACTATTCTGTTGTTGGAATGCATGGTTTCACTCATCGATGAGCACAAGGATATAATGTATTTCAATAAATTCAAGGGTTAGGTATGTAGTTCAAAACATCAAGGAATATTTGATGTTTTGAACTGCATACCTAACAGCGTGAGAAGATCGATGCAATTTATCGAGTTATGTCGACGCGTTTCAATGCACGGTCGGAGCAACTCAACAATTTTCACCAAAATCAGCAGTAACCAATTCATTAGGATTAAACAAGGCATTCTTTCATCATTTCAATTAACCTGTAACAAAATGCTTTCCTCATTTTCTTGTCTTAAAATGCTTCCAACCTTGTGGAACAAAAACTGTGCTAACAATGTGTATCCTTTACAACTGTAAGTTAGTAGTTGAGGGTCAAGAATCTCTTAAGCATGAGCTTAAACTTACTTTTTATATAGTTCAAGCCCATATAGACTCGATGATGTTTGTTGTGATGCAATTTCATTCTTGAAATGATTAATTGAGAACCTATGATACGACTATTAGAATTTTCAAGGATCACTTGAGGAGGGATATAGATCCTTTAGGAAGATATGGATATCTCCTATTCTTTTTTAACTAGTGTTACATATCTTCTATTTGTATTTGATTCTCACTTGCCTCACCTTGTTAGCTTTCGGGGTTACTTTGAAATTGTTTACATCATGTTTGGAGGTGCTTCTATTAGTTAGTCTAAGATTCATACTTAAATTGTGATTTTGTTTTCTGTTTCAATGACACCAATATGACTTATTTCCCATAATCTGCCCAAACTAACTTTATTTCCTTGTGCTTTTTTCCTCTTGGCGTTCCTTTTGCCCCTCTTGGAGCAAATGCTAGTTTATATAACAAACATTTAATCCCCTTTGTTAGAAAATGCACAAAAATGGAAAATAATTTAGACAATTTGGTAAAGGAATTCCCATAATTGTTGGCACACAATTTGGAAAAGAATTAAGGTTTGAGTCTTTCAAGCTCACCCGATATCTAGAGTATGAGCAATATAACACACATTATCTACTTTGAGTGAGTTGTTGTAATCCCTTCTTACTAGTGAAATGAAATGGATAAGAATTGAATATAAGGAGATCAATCCCTAGAGTGTATGCCTGTAAGAGATAAATATTTTAGGACTTACCCTCATGATAGTATGAATAAATGGGATAGTAGTACGAAAAAATGGGCTTGCTTATGAAGGATTCAATTTGTGAAATACAAGGAATGGTATTACAAGTGATGTAGCAGTTTCAATGATAATTTCTAAACTAGCATATTGGATGCCAATTTTATATAAAATCATGACAATGTGGGGCTAAGATATATATAACCATGAGAAATAGCTATGGTTAATGAAGACTTGTTGAATTCTAATGGAATCAACAAGATTAGCAAGGCAAAAACAACAAAATATAACCTACATCGAGGCCTGAAAATGTTGTATTGGCCTTAACATTTAGATGAAGTATGGGTAGTCAACAACTATGGAGCATATGGTCCAACCCATACATAGTTATGAGTACAGGAATAAATTAGGCATCCTTGTGACTTTACAATCCCTTATTTTAATTTTATATTGTCTTTTAAGGTTATGTGGATCCCCTAATCCTCACGAGGGTTTAAACTAGGATTTCATTCCTAAATTGAGTTAACCTTGCAATGGTTGGAAACTGACCCAACACTTGTAACCATGCATCCATGCATCCATGCAATAGCTTCTTGTAACTACCTCTTATTTGACCTTGCCAACCCCATTTGACACAATGTCACCCCTCAATCCACATTCAACTCTACATACCTAAAGCTTAGGAAGTTGTTTCCACATTCAACACATTCATCTATGTTCATACTTTTCATGTTTTCTTGAATTCTCTCTATTTGAATAAATTTTTAGTATATAACTATGAAGCAAATTTTGAGTATATTTCCTGGACAAGTGCCTGATCAATTTGGTACTGCTGGCCAGCAGAAGCCTGCTAAAGCTCATGTTCTTCATCTTGATGCTTAGGGTCGTGAAATAGATGAACAGGGGAATGTAATTGACAAGCTAGAAATTACAAACTTGAGCACTTTGAAGGTGAACATAAACAAATAGAAAAAATAAGCATTTCAAATTCTAAGGCCAAAATTTGATGAAGATCCCAATTCCAATCCCCATTTTGATCCAAAAATGGGTATTAATAAAACAAATCTCTTGAGGCCTAAGAGGATGACATTTCAATTTGTTGAGGAAGGCAGATGGTCAAAGGAAGCAGAAATACTGAAATTTAAGAGTCAATTCAAAGAAGCACAAGAAACCTTTGGGGAGGAAAGGAAGCCAAATCCAAATTTGCTCTGATCAAGTGGGAGATTTTATGCAAGCCTAAAAAGAAGGGAGGCCTGGGGCTCAAAGATCCTGAAGTGATCAGCGATATCCAGGGTTCTAAGTTGTGGTGCTGCTGGTGCAATCACAATGATGAACCATGGGCAAAACTATGGCAAGTCAAGTATGCCAGAACTCATCAATCCAACCAACTGATTCGGTTTAATTCCGACATAGTTGGTTCCCATATTTGGATGAAAGCTCTAAAATGAAGAAAGGTTGTCCAGGACCATAGCTTCTGGAAATTGGGGATGGAGAGATGGAAAATTTTTGGGAGGAGTCATGGAACCAACTCCCTAAATTGGGTAATGACCAAAGATGGCAAGCTCTTAGAATCCATGGCCTTTCTGAAGGTAAAACCAAGGTTTGTCACTTCTGGTCCCAACTTCCTGGGGAGATAAGCAGATCCTGGATTTATCAACGTTGGTGGAATGGTATTGTGAATGAAGATGATGGCAATGCTTTCAAAGACATCCTCCAAGGGAGATATATCTGCGTGAGAACGGGTCCTGACAAGCTTCAATGGGGATACAGACAGAAAGGGGTTCTTAGCATTAAGGAAGCATATGACCTCCAGATGAACAGGGAAGCTGATGTTGAGGATCCATGGAGTAAGCTATGGAAGATGAACCCCTGGCCAAAAACGACTATTTTCTGCTAGTTGGTTGTATGGCAAAGAGTTCTTACAGGGGACAACCTTAAGAAGCAGGGTTTCAAGGTCCATCCTTTTTCCCTCTATGCAGGAATAACGATGAAACTATGGGACATTTGTTAGATGAATGTGAGTCCGTGTCTGTTCTTTGGGATAAAGGAGCCTTGATATTCCGACGAAGTGATCGAGCTCATGGGCAACCGGGCCTTACTTTATGTAATTGGGATGTCCAAGCTTTCAGTAATCCCATTATTGCTCTAACCTGGCAGATGTTCCCGGGTATGCTCTGCTGGATCCTGTGGAAAGAACGAAATAGGAGAATATTCAAAGACAAGTCCCAATGCAAGGAAATGGTGTGGGATACGTTGGTTTGAAATATTCAAGAAATAATTTGAAGTCGTCAGTGGACAAATGAAGACAAAAACCTCTCGGATGGAGAAATGCTCATAGCCCAGGCCTGGGGTCTTTCCAAAGAGGATCTGACTGGGCTTTGCAGACGTGACAATATTTGTAATCCTTCCAGCCCCAGGCTCTGGTCCCCTCCAGGTCAGTCAGTGTTTAAATTAAACTTTGATGGGGCTTCGAGGGGTAACCCTGGGGATGTTGGCTATGGGGGGGGTCTGTAGAAATGCTGCAGGAGAGATCCTTCAGGTTTGCTTTGGTTATCTGGGCTATGACACAAATAATTCGGCTGAGTTGGATGGGCTCATTTTCGGTCTTAGGATGGTCATTAATGGGGGTTTCTTCCCTGCTATTATCGAAGGTGATTCCACTATTATCATTAACATGGCCAAGGGTCTTGTGCAAGGTAAATCATCTGAGCATGTAACTTCTAGCTGGCAGCTCTCCTATCGCCTGGATTCTCTTTGTCACCTCCTTCGTTCCCATAGCCATCTGTCCTTCCTCCACGTCAAGAGGGAATCCAATAAGGTGGCTGACTACCTGGCCAACCTTGGGGTCGATAGGAGGGATGGCCACGTGTCGGGCCCCATGGCAGCTTTCAGTAATGAAGCGTGGGCCCCTCAGTGCTGACAGCTAGCTTTAGAAGATCTCGACCGGAGCCAAATGGAGGGAGAAGGACAGACCGCATCCCAAGGAAGGGACAGGCGTAATCTGGAGATCATCCCGCTGACACCTCGCTGATGAGAGTGTCTTGTCCGAGAAGTTATACTTCGTACTTGGGAGATATTATGAATTCGGGAGTTCTGTACATTTTATGGTCTTTCGTGATCTTGGCAATGGATTTTCAGCGTCCTATCGGCGATCTAATCATGGTAGCTTTTAGTTCAGGTAATGGCAATGATACGGACCTAGTGCTAACTAGTTTTTTAGTAGGCTTGGCCATTTATGGCCCGTTATGCCTCATTATGACCAGACGGGCTTTTTATGGAGGTTTTCACGGCCTCCTTTCTTGTTCTTGTCTTGTAAGTTGTTGCTCTGGTTTCTATCTTGGTGTTGTTCGTGCTTTTCGAGTTATCTCTAGGGTGGGTTATGTGCAGTTAAGGCCCTCGAATTCTCGTTTGTTCTCCGTGCTTGTCGTCGCCATGGCCCCAAAACAAGAATCTGGTGCTCCGTCTAGGTCGGGCTCTGCTCGCTCGACTTAGAAAGGAAAAGAGAAGATGGTTGCAAAAAGGGGGGGCACTGGCAGGGTCACCCGGGCTCAGAAGCGGGCTCAGTCTGACGCATCCTTCTTTTGTAAATGCATCCCTGACCCCATCAAGGAGGACTTGGAGGAAATTGAACGGAACCTTTGGAATGATGTTAAAGCGCTCCCCATTACGGATGTTCGAAGTGAGGTGGAGGACTGGGTCACTGACCCAGGGACTACAGCCGGGTGGGCCTCTGTTTATGACAGAACTGTGATAACCTACTGGGTCACCAAGAACCTCCTGGCCCATGTCCTGATGGAAAGCATGGCTAAACGGAAAGGTGACGAGGAATCGATTAGAGCCTGGAACGCCCATAACGCAGATAATCGGCTCATGCATTGCAAGATTGACTCCATTGTGAAGAAGTTGGGCTTGACTTTTTCGTACCCTGGTCTGGATGCCAAGGGGAATAGAACCCCACTAGCAAGATGCCAAAGAATGCCCGGACTCTGCCTACTATTGTTGTTATGCCTGCTTTAGCGCTCTCCCTGCAGAAGGGGACGGACACTCAGGTTCTAGAAAAGGAGGCGCTCGATTCATCGGCGAGCCGTAAGCTGAGTTTGGAGATTTAGTTTTTGTCTTTTTCTGTATCTTTGGTTTATAGTCGGGATGATGGGTAGTATGGTTTGTCCCAGTTATGTTGTAGAAGGGGTAGGGGAGGGCTTTCTGTCTTGCCCAATTTTGTATGCTTCGAAGGTCAGCTGTATCTATGGGCCTTTTTTTCTCTGTCGAAAGTGGGGTCCAGATTCAGGGATGCTCGCTCTGTGACTCTGTTATGTTCTGCGAAGTATAGGATCTCTGTGTATTTGGGTCTGTAGTCTTTGGTGGTGGACAATTGTTTTTGTAACGCCTAGAGCGGGATACGTATCTTTGACTATTGCAGTAATATAATTAATTTTATTTAGAAAGAAAAGAAAAAAAAAGCACAGGCAAAGGAGTTGAAGATCAAGCAAGCACAACTTGTCAAGGCAAAGGCTAAGCTTGATATAAATCCTAATATGCTTGAAGTGTCGGAAAGAGTTCCTACAAAATAAGAGAAACCAAAGGATCCTTACTTGATGTTGAGTGGTGGGATATGGTTCTTTTACCCTCTGGTAGCTACACAGATGTCACGGAAGGTGATTTAAAACTGAATATGGAAAAACCTACTATATATGTAGAGCACCCTAAGCCAATTGAGCCTCCAACTAAACCTCTTCCACCTCCATCGCAACCTTTAAAGTTGACCAAGAAGGAGCAGAAGAAATTGAGTACACAACGATGCCTTGCAAAGGAAAAATACATACAGGAGATGATAAGGCAGGGTTTGATAGAGCCTCCAAATCCAAAAGTAGAGATGAGCAATCTTATGAAGGTACTTGGTGCTAAAGAAACCCAGTATCCAACAAGGATCGAAATGGAAATTCGCAGTGGTGCTGCTGAGCGTGAACAAGCACATGTTGACGGAAATATTGCACGAAAACTCACCCCAACCGAGCGTCGTGAAAAGAAAGAAAAAAAGCTTTTTGATGACCCAAATACTTTGGAAACAGTTGTTTCTGTCTACAAGATTACTGATCTTTCTCATCCATGGAAACGCTTCAAAGTGGACATCAATGCCCAGGAGAATCGATTGACTGGTTGTGTAGTAATGTCTGATAGTATGAGTGTTGTAGTTGTAGAAGGAGGTAGAAAATCCATCAAATGAAGCAATACCAAATTTTGAGTATGTTTTTTCTTTATTTCTAAGAACTCTCCCAAAGAATTCATGACCAAAGGAGAGATATGGGGTTCAAATATGAATCAATTTGGCATTTATATTGATTTCTAAGGGAAAATGAACATATACAACAATGAAATCAACTATTCAAACTATGAATTGGACCCCATAAAATTTAGGGCTTCGTACTCACAGACTTGGGAGGCATTTCCTCTTCTCAGAGTTTCTCCATTCGGGGTCCCTCTCCCCTACATGGCCACAATCCAACTTTGGTCACAACTCACCGAACTCAATGGGTGCACAGAATACCATCTTGAAATCCTCTGCTCACAGCAAACCGAACTCAATGGGTGCACGCGCGAGAGGATGAAGATGCACGACTACAATCCCAATTTGCTCATAGATCACAACTCAATGAAATCAATGGTTGCAAAGAATCCCTAACCGGCATGCTCTGCTCACAGCTCATCGATGTCAAAACCCGAAATTTCTGAAAAATTTAAAATTTTTAAAATAGCAATTAATCTTATTAAATGCAGTCATTTAACTATCTGTTTAACTTACGTGATTGTAAGTGTGTCTGAATGATCTTTGTTGTACTTAAATGTTATTATGGTTTTCTCTTTTCCGTTACTAATTGTTTTAATGTTTTTGCAATCTCAAGGGGGAATTGCCATAGCAGGCTGGGCTTACTTAGCTTCCGAGCTAATGCATAAAAATGTCTTTCTCTGACAAATGTACAGGTAATGTGCGGGTCAATACATTTAAATATTTAAAGTATTAAAAGTCAAATGTACCAATTCCCTCAGTAATAATCTGAGTTTGCTAGACGGATTATCAAGTGTATTAAGGTAGCAATCATCCTATGATCTCTTCAAGATTTTACTGTTTTATAAAATTAGAAATTACTTAGAGATTATGACAGCTATGTTTCTTGAGAACCGAAGAATTAAATAACTCTATTAAGATATTTCGCTCTGATGATATCACTGAAATGCAAATATAATTTATAGCTAGCACTGTAGATTTCCACTGGTTGCCCAAAATCCCATGACAAGTATTATTCATCTGTTGTTACTGTATCATTTATAATTACCCTTGTACAGGATCTGGAATTTTCATTGTATAAATTGTTTGTTATTAGCATTGTATGCTATTCTGTTAATTACGTGTCTTCTTATGATATCCCTCTAGGGTTGCTTTGACTGCACCACTAATCCTATATCTACAAACATTAAAAGAAAAAAGAACACGACTGACAACTATCTCAAATGACACTATTATAATAGAGTTGTAAATCACCATACTTATCTTCGTCCTGTGGTCTTGTAGATTTAAAGATTGATGTACCCTTTGCCTCTTCTCATGAGACTAGGGTTAAGGCATAAATGGTGTTATGTTGTTCTAAACCATTTATAGCTTACATTGCATCATTACCAATATAACTTTTTTTAATGCACATCACTCCCTCTATTCCAGAATACCTCATGACTGAGTTTTGATCATTGTTCATATTGCATGCATTAATAAGTCAAGATTAAATCGATACAATGCAAGATTTAAAAGTATTACCTTGATGTATGATTATTAATGGATGATGTGTGAACTTATGTTATTTTAACATTTAAGAATTAACCAAGCACTAACTCTATTACATGTGTTATGATTTTGATTCATCAAACAATGATGACAACTTCATCGAATAATTTAAACATTATTGACTATACCTAAATCTGTTGTTTGGAGGGCAAGGTAATTATGTGCACTAGGCAACTTCGAAGGCATTGTTCTAGCATGCATTATATGATGGGTTAAATGATAGTGTCTCGATCATAAGAGAATATCCCGACTATAATTATATTTTATCCATCCGATGATTTAAATTTGAGAAACAAATGATTTGAAATACATCATGGACTTTGGATTGTCGATCCATGGCAGGTTAAAATATTTAAGGGCTACGTGGATAGCCTTGGGCCTTGTGTTTGATGATATAAATGGTTTGACCAAACCCTACTTAGCCATTTCTCCTCTGCCTTCGGGTTCGGTTGCCCTGAGAAGAACCTCCTGGTCTGAGTTTCTCGTTGTAGTACTGTAAGTAGCAATTCCCATGCTGCTACAGTTCATGGGTGTGTCCTTCGTGTTGTTCGTGAGTCTGTATACTCTGCTATTGGCATTCTATATGTTTATTGAGAATCTCGGGTTATCTTTTCTGCTGTTACTGTTCACTAGCGGTTCCTATGCTTTTCTCAGCCCTCGTACTTATCCATTGTATTGTTTTAGAGTCATGGTATTCCTGCTGTTGTAGCTATGAAGTGGTTATGACCTGGGATTTATATTCGTGCTTCCAATACTAGTCTATCCATGGCGTGAGGGTATCGTTCTAAATGTTTCCTGTCACGGCTTCCATCGTGGAAAGAAATCTTGGAGTTTCCCAGCCCATTTCTTCTGGTGACCAGGGTGGGGGTTTCCATTTAATTCAGCTCGTGGCTACTGGGTCCTTCACTGTGGTTGCAAATTCCTCCCTAATCGATGGTAAGTTATAGCAAAATCTTCACTGTTTCTTTTTCTACAATTTAAAAGAATTTAGTTTTGTTTTTGTTTTAGAAATACAGGCAACTGATACGTTGTTCTGTCATTAGCAGGTACTGACTACTCTGGAAGGTGTACGAGACACAACTCTCGGCGTTAGCTCTTACCGATAAGCCTGGTCCTTACCATGGCATTTTTCCTCCTTGGGGTTTGTTTGGGCGGTTAGGGTTTGGACTTTTAAGGAAAGAGTCTAAGACTGTGGCCGTTCTGTTGAGTCCTTTGACTACTTGATAACGCAAGATCTAGACAGGTTTAATCCTGTTATGATGATAGGATGTTATGGCTTCATCCGACTGTAATTTATTCGTTTTGCTTTAAGGGTTTAGGGTTTTCTTCAGACGATTTGTTGTAATTTAAAGAATAGAAAACAAAGGCTATTAGCCTGTTCTGTTGATGGGGCTACGGCCTTGTGATTTTATTTTTGTTACTACACTCTCGAAGGATTCAGGGTGTATCACAATGGTTTTATGAACTTGGCTGTAATAGGATAATGTTTTAACTAAAATAGTGTTGGTTTTGCTCCTACGTTTCTCCTGTATAATTTAAGCCTTATTATTATGACTAGCTACAGTTATTCTGCAAAATGGAGCTGGTGTGTGACGTGTGTTTTAACTTCCTATCTTTATATAAAATGCTTCTATTAATAAGTCGGTTGCAGCAGTAAGTAAGTCGTTGTATTGATTGTCAATGTTTAACATACCTATCAAATTTGGAATGATAGGGTTTAAAATTTCGTTTGACAATTACGAATCTGTTTAAATGATTATAAGTCATTAGGAAAATGACTCTGTCGAATTATGAAACGAGTGGAGGATATAACTAATAAATTTTGAACTTGATGTTTATATCGTTCTGTGGTTTTGATTAAGGTTCTGTTTGTACATGAAAGGCTTGAAGGAAGGATAATACCAAGATACTCAAGCTCGATACTGAGCTAGCTATGGTTCTGTTAATTCTAAAAACAATACTAGTTTGATTATCATATTAGTGAATCCTGTATAATGTAGTTCTGCTAGGGTTTTTGTATATGGATTTAATTGATAAGTGAAAACTGAAATAATCTTTAGTTAGGGTTTTAAGTTTGATTTACATAACAAATTTAAAACTAGTCAGACTTTAACTAGGGTTTGTACCCTAACATACGTAACCTAACTGTGGCTACAAAAGTTCTGCAGAATTATTGATATGCTATCGATACTGTCATAAATATCTGTTATTATGTTAATACAGTTTCCTAAGATTGTCTATTTGGTTTTATAAAACACAGGGTATAATTACTGGTTACATAGCTTTTACTTATTATTCTGTCAAGTACCAATAGTGAAATTCTTGTAGCCATGTTTATGTCGGTTTCTATGGTTATTTAAACATGTTGTAATTCCAGAAAATAATTACTTTATACTAAACCCTACTTATCTATTAAACTCGAATAATTAAACTAGGTTTTAAAATGTCAACAATAAATTGTAGTCTACGATACTACTATTATATAGCAGGCATTTGAAATACCTTATCAGTAAAGTAATAATGACATTTAAGGAATACTGAAACACAATAACTCTCAATCATTCTACTACTGATAATTTAGGGATACTAACTTTTACTGAACTAATTACTAATCATACATAAAGAAGATAAACGTGACATCCATTCATTTATACCTAATAAACAATGGGATTAGGTAGCAGAACTTGTTTCAAACTGTGGACAACAACAGCAATGGGAGGTTGTTCCTCCCTACCAACTCCTAGAGAGTGCCCAGACAGCACTTCTCAGGACCCCCGAGCTTGCTCTGGTCTCCCTAGCTGGAACTAGGTGCAGCAGAATAATTCACTCAGCCCAAACAGCTATACTGGAACCAATTTACTGCAGCATTCCTCTCCAAACAACTTCCTTACTGTTTTTCCCTCTTCCTCAATGGGACTCCTGAATAACATTCACCTGAATGTATTCTACCTCCAGAACAATGTTGAACCCCCAACTCAGTTCATTGAGTACTATTTAAAAGATTGCCTAGGTCTTAGTTGGGTTAACTGTCATTAATGAGCCACCTGCTCAGATTCCACTTTCTTGGGGAATCATGACCCCAAATATAGGGAAGTTGCCACCTGCAACTCAGGAAGTGTTTGAGGATGTTGCCACTTGTCTTCTGCCTGTCCACCTAGTTCCATCCACCAGTTTGACCAGTAACCTCTTTTAACAGCTCTCCCATGCTGTTGTCTCCATAATTTATTTATTAATAATAAAATATTTTGATTTACATTCCACTTCTAGTGACTCTGCTGAGTCATCAATTCCTACTTAGCATTAAATTTAACATAATGTCTCAGGAATATAATAAAATAATTACATTATTTTTACAAAATTGGGGTATGTGACAACCGAACTCAAAGGGTGCACACGCAGGCTAAAGATTACAATGAAACACTTCAGTGCGGGAGGTAGAAAGGTGAGTCGGTTATGTTGTTAGTTCTTTTTTTATTGTTTTTTTTATTTGTTTTTTATGTATTTAATATGTGTGTGTGTGTGTGAAGGTAAGGTTTTGTTGTTTGTTTGTTTTTTCATCATCATCATCGTCATCGTCATCATCATCAACATTGAGAACATCATTGTCATCATAAGCACCATCCTTAATGTCATCGTCGTCATCAATCATCATCATCATCATAAACAACACCATCGTCATCATCATCATCATCAACGTTACAATCATCACTATTCATCAGCGCAATCATCATAAACAACAACATCGTCGTCGTCATCATCTTCATTATCATCATCACCATCATTATCATCATCACCATCATCATCATCATCTTCATCTTCATTATCGTCGTCGTCGTCATCATCATCATCATCATCATCATCGCCAACCCCATCAAAATTGTCATCATCACTATTCATCATCGCAATCATCATAAAAAACAACATCATCATTGTCACCATCATCGTCATCATCATCATCGTTGTCATCATCATCATCATCATCATCATAAGCATCATGATTAACGTTTTCGTCGTCATTAATCATCATCGCCATCATCATAAGCATCATGATTAACGTTTTCGTCATCATTAATCATCATCTCCATCATCATAAGCATCATGATTAACGTTTTTGTCGTCATTAATCATCATCACCATCATCATCATCATAAGCATCATCATTAACGTCGTCGTTGTCATTAATCATCATCATCATCACCATAAACAACACCATTATCGTCGTCGTCGATGACAAAATTATTAAACATATCAATCATCATAAACAACAACATCGTCGGCGTCATCATGATAATCATTGTCATCAACATCAACATAAACATAATCATTGACGCGACTCACATGGAACCCTACAAGTGACTAGTGAAAGGGGCCAACTTTAAAAGTTTTGGAAATAGTCCTTGCATCGTATGAAATTTGACCCAATTAGATTTAACATATACTTTCCTAATATGAGATATTTTTATAACTCGAAAATAATATTGGCATGGCCTCCCCAAAGTACACAATATTAGGTTATTGAAACAAGTCAAACGAGGTCAAACTGAATCCAATTGCATGTCAACAAGATCTAGATGGGGTGCACTATGGATTTAATGGATACAATGACTTTAATGTCAATAATATTGAATCAATGACTTTAATGTCAATAATATTGAATCAATGACGTTAACCTCAATTGACATGGATCTTGCCCCAATCTTGACTAGGAGGGAATGGTATTGCATTCATGAGGTTGTTGTACATCTAAAGAAGTCTAACCATTAGTTTTAAACCCAAACAACAAAGGGCACAACCAATTTTTCATAACCATATATTGTTTAGGCTTAGCTGATGATATGAGAAAACCAGATGTATCCGGGAAACATCTTCATGCATGTTATAAATTACCCATCCTATCTCTTTTTAATTCTAGTGACCCTCCCTTAGTCTCAGCGCCAAATCCCTCCTCAAATATTAGTGTTGGTGTTGAGAGTTAGATTATCATCAATTTTTAAAGGATTTCCAATCACAAAAATGATAGAGAAGTTGCTTGAAAAAAACAATGATTCACTTGATTTGTGAATGCATGCCATCATAATATTGTTTTAGAATCGATAATGGGAGATGGTGATAGAGAGGAGGAGTGTTTGGATACTATATAAATTTAGCTACTTGAAAATACATAGATTCAAATATGATTCATTTAGAATGAAGATAAACCCTCACCTTAAGAATGAAAGAGAAAGGCAAATGAAAGAAATAAGCATTCAATAGAGACCATTCAACCAACCCTTCCTTCTTAATGAATTTGACCTAGACCATCCTGAACTTAAAAAGCTACATCCAAGGTGAAGGAAATAAGTGAGTGAGTTAACATGGCCATCCCTTATGGATTTTTTAAGCCTCATGATCCTTTATTTTTGTTTATTTCCTTCCACATCCTTCGAGTGAGAGGCCTTGAAAGAAGGAGCCCTCTTTTGGTTAGGGTCTTGCATTAGCTAGTTTTACCTACCACCCAAAAGGGCACAATGTCACTATTGTGTTTGGAAGCGATATTATCCTTATCTCACTTCAAGGAAGACTTGTAATCTTCACATCATCTTTCTCCAATTCTTTTCCACAATTGAAAATGTTGTACAAACCTCATATAGACATGGAAACCCTTAAACCTGAACACTAAGGCATGTAATGTCCATCATGAGTTCTAAGGGCTAGTGCCCTTAATGGTATCCTATTGATTTTTTTGTGGTACAATGTGTAATACTCTATTCCCACTAGCATAGTGACATACACCAAAAAATGGGCTTATACCATCATATTCAAGAAAACACTAACTTTGAAGAGAAAACCTAGGGTTTAGAGGAAAGAGGTAGAGTCTCTCTTACTGTGATTGAGTTGGAGGAGCAGTGGGAGGTGACTAAATTCCAAGTAAACCTACACACAATCAACCGAGAAAACATTCTCTCTCTTTGCATGGTAAATCTTTGATATACTTACTTAAACAACGAATAATGCCAAATCATCAATGAAGTAAAAGCATGAACAACACATGAATTAACAAAGTAATTTTTTATTTTTATTTTTTTGTGTGTGGGGAGAAAAGAGACTCTATTGCAAGAAGTAAATATTACATTAGTAGATCCATACCTTGCATGATAAGATAGTTCCAAATGCCTTCTACTTTGGGTTCATTGCTCTTAAGTTTTTGTTTAACTTAATGCCTTCCCAGAAGTTTTCAATCATTCTATATTATAGAAAACATTATATTTTCTTTTACAATAATACAAATATTGTTATATTTTAAATTGTTTTTTACACATTTTGTCATGTTTTTGTGTTTGTATCTTAATTAGTTTAATTTAGTTAAATTATCTTTTTATTTGCATCTTTGTCAATGTCTTTCCTAGCTAGGCATCTTCCTCACATGGAAACCTAATGGATCCATTTGAAGTAAGAAAATGTGAATACTAGTGAAGTTAAAATACTTCTTATTGCATATCCATGTTAGAAGAAGGTAGTATTTCTTGTACCAATGCATAGAGAACCATCGAAATAAGCAATTTGTCTTTTTAGATTAATTGCATGGAGTATTCAGTGATTTAATATGATCTATTTTTAATGTTGGATTGGTTATCAATAAATGGTACTTATAGGAGATGAGTCACAATAAATGATTGCTTAAATAAAGGGAAGGAAGCTTTGAATGAATAATTTGTAAAATATGTTAATTGCAAATATTTTGTATGAGAGATTTATGGAAAAACTTTATTATTAGTCATACTTTAGCCATAGGCATACTGGGATGGGCATCCTTTTTAAATAGTCTTAGTCATGGGTGAAACTTGTGGACGTTATGGTTGAATCTATGAAATTTATTTTGTTGTTTCAGCGTCACTTCTTTACAGTTCATATGAGTTTCCTTCTTGGGAATTCTTAGGTGCTTGGTGCAATTACTAAGTGTGTTGATTGAATCAATGAAATTCATTTTGTTGGTTTGAACATTACAAGAAAAAAACTTCTTAGTGAAGGTTTTCAATTTTACAAGATTGGTAAAAATGATAAAAAAACCTTTTTGCTATTGACAACAAAGGTTTTAATAGATGTTCACTATAAATTAAAATTTTCGGTGGCCAAAGGTCCTAACAGAGATTTTTTATTCAATGCACTTCAAACAGTAACGCACCTTGGTGGTCACCTATTTCAGAGGCACCAATGTGTATTATATATTTTAAAGCACCAATTCTTATTATATATTTTGAATACTTGATGCATGCTATGTTTTTAGAGCACCGATACACATCTATGATTGTGTACTAGTGCACATTCGATATGATTTTCAAATTGTTAGTCTATAGGTATGGTTTTTTATTGTTGAATTGTTTGTGTTAGTCTATAGGTATGGTTTTTTATTGTTGAATTGTTTGTGTCAGTCATGTTTGAGTCTGGAAACCCTCCCACACAGTCAATGCATGCGTCTAGTCTAACCATGCCAAATTTCAGTCCATACAAGCACAAATTTAAAAAAATTCAACGTTGGCCCTGTGTAGCACATTAATTAATCTATAGGTATGGTTTTTGATTGTTGAATTGTTAGTGTCAGTCATGTTTTAGTTTGGAAACCCTCCCACACAATCAATGCATGCGTCTAGTCTAACCATGACAAATTTCAATCCAAGCAAGCACAAATTTAAAAAATTTCAACGTTGGCCCCATGACGTAGCACATTAATTAATCTATAGGTAATATGGTTTTTGATTGTCGAATTGTTTTTGTCATTCATGTTTGAGTCTAGAAACCCTCCCACATAGTCAATGCATGCGTTTAGTCTAACCATGCCAAATTTCAATCCATACAAGCACAAATTTAAAAAAAAATCAACGTTGGCTTCGTGTAGCACATTAATTAATCTAAAGGTATGGTTTTTTATTGTCGAATTGTTAGTGTCAGTCATGTTTGAGTCTGGAAACCCTCCCACACAATCAATGCATGCGTCTAGTCTAACCATGCCAAATTTCAGTCCAAGCAAGCACAAATTTTAAAAATGTCAATGTTGGCCCCGTGACGTAGCACATTAATTAATCTATAGGTAATATGGTTTTTTATTGTCGAATTGTTAGTGTCAGTCATGTTTGAGTTTGGAAACCCTCCCACACAGTCAATGCATGCATCTAGTATAACCATGCCAAATTTCAGTCCATACAAGCACAAATTTAAAAAAATTCAACGTTGGCCCCGTGTAGCACATTAATTAATCTATAGGTATGGTTTTTTATTGTCTAATTGTCAGTGTCATTCATGTTTGAGTCTGGAAACCCTCCCACACAGTCAATGCATGCGTCTAGTCTAACTATGCCAAATTTTAGTCCAAGCAAGCACAAATTTAAAAAAATTCAACGTTGGCCTCGTGACATAGCACATTAATTAATCTATAGGTAATATGGTTTCTTATTATTGAAGTATCTGTGTCAGTCATGTTTGAGCCTGGAAACCCTACCACATAGTCAATGCATGCGTCTAGTTAACCATGCCAAATTTCAGTCCATACAAGCACAAATTTAAAAAAATTAAATGTTGGCCCCGCGTAGCATATTAATTAATCTATAGGTATGGTTTTTTATTGTCGAATTGCTAGTGTCAGTCATGTTTGAGTCTGGAAACCCTCCCACACCGTCAATGCATGCATCTAGTCTTCAACGACTGTCGTCGAAGAACCGACTGGCGTCGGATATTCGAAAAATGTCAGGTATCAATTAAAAAAAAATCATCAAAATTCGTAATTTTAAAGGTGAAATCCAACGACACGGTCAATTTTGTCGGATTTTGGGTTCAAATTTTGTTGTGAGGGCATATGACATAGAGAAGGAGAAGGAAATTGAAAAAAAATTCAATTCAAATAGGGAACCTATGTTCAATGATCCTGAATTCTTCAACACCTATTGTAAGAAAATTCCCATGCAGATGAAAAGGAAATTAGTATTTTATGAGCTCCCATATTGGGAGCATCTTAAGATTGTCCACTTACTAGATCTCGTGCATATATTTAAAAATGTTTCATCTTCTTTGTGGAGGAACATATCAACGAAAGGAAGTGACATGTTGGCTATAAGGAGAGATATTAGTTCTTCAAATACTAAAAAGAAGCATTGACCAAGACAAGAAAATAGAGGAGAGGTTGGCCCCTCTTGGTTGTTCAAAGAAGGTGATGTCCCATGGGTTTTGAAGAAATGTGATCTTTATTTGGCAAAGGAATTTATATTGGGTGTGAAGGCGCCTTATTTATATTGGTCTACTCTACGACATTGCTTCACCGTAGATGAAAATTTGTCGGGTTTGAAATCACATGATCATTTGAACCATCAAAGGGTACGTATGTCAAAAAAATATTTTTGTTTTTTGGTTTTATCTTTTACCCCACAAGTTAAAAAGAAATTAAATTTTGTGTCCACTTTGTAGTGTCATTATCCTTTGCTTGTGCATGGGTGTGAAAACCACGACTTTCCTAAGGAACTACAGCGTGCCATATCTAAATTATCTACATTTGTACGGTGAATCCCACCAAAGGAGATTCACATGGATAGCATTCCACGGTGGCGTCGAGAGATAGCTGAGATTGTTTGTATGTTTTAGAAGGAACTGTCGACAAGTTTTATGGACTTGTAGGTTCATCTTCTAAGTCACCTAGTTTGTCAGATTGAATTATTCGGGTTGGTCTCATGTCGTTAGATGTTTTTCTTAGGGAGGTACATGAAAAAATTGAAGGGATTTTTTCGACAAAGGGAAAACCCCGAGGGGTCTATGGTAGAGGGATACATGGTATATGAGTCATTATATTATGAGTACATCAAGCAAATCGACCACACACCAGGCGTAGTGATTTGGAATGATGAACGCCATGAGGACAAAAGGGAAGGGGAACTACTCCAAATGAACAGAAAAAGGTGCATTATAAATAGTAAGTTGCTTAACTATTCACACTGAAATTCATAATCTATACAATGATCTCATACGTACAATATGTCTATTTGATTTCGCGAATATAACATCAAATTCAAAAATTGATGCCATCAATAAATTCATTATTTACAATGCAGAGGCAACACAGTCGTGGGTCGCATTCTATGAAGAGAAGAGGAAGAAATGGGACATCAACAATAAATAATTTAAATGGTTAAACAGTGGAAGCATGCCTTACCCTGATCATTTAAAAGATAATATGCCAATGATCTATCGCAATATTTGGGTTGTAGACCAAGCCAAAGAGAAATATGGTGCATCTGGTCGTTAGTTGCATGATGAGGAGGATGCACTAAACATAGGGGTTGGGTGCAACAACTCGGTAATAATCTCTTTATGTACATTTCTAACTTTATAATGCACCTTTGAATTACAACATCTATATTTTATATATTAATGGTCGGGTTATTATACATATGACACTGTCATTTGTTCACTTTTTACATGTGCATTTATTCCCATCTATGTGGGCATATGGGCGTCATTTTCGCACCGAGGATGTCAATGATAGACATATTACAGAAAAATCTTGAGTGGAAGTAGAGTTCGATCAATCTGGTCGTGCTAGCCACTGCGATCAAAAGCTAATAGGAGGAAGTTGGGTTATGTTGGAAAGATACAAGAGACCATTCAAGTGGACTTCTCATATTTCCAATGTGTTAATTTTAGGTGCAGTGGTGTGACACATTCGATAGGAATAATGTAAACAAACATAATGATAGCGGGTTGATATGTATCAACTCTAGAAAGATGTGGGATGAAACTAAGGAGCCTTGTGTTTTCCCATAATACTGCAACCAAGTGGTTTTTTGCTAATATGTCTTGGACAGGGATTGGTGGTTCGTATTAAGACATGCCCCTATATCTAAACATATTTTTTAGAACAATAGTGTTATCATTCCAAGCGAGGAAGACAATCAAGGTGATGGCAAGGAAGAGTGGTATATACATGTCTTATTTCATCATTTACAGTGTTGATATACAAATTTATTATTGTTATCTTTAATTTTTCTAATTATATTGTTTATTTTTCATGTTATGACGGTGGAAATGGAAAGTTGATTACCGTATGTTTTTAAACAATTTTATATTTAAACTTTTAAATCCCTTCATGCATAAGAAACTCAACCTTCTCAATCATTTTACAATTTTTATAAACTTAACATTTAGATGGATAAAATCAAGGTTATGATAATCAAACCTAACATAAAAAAAAATATCATCTTATTTTCTATGGTGGTATCACCCTACATAGGCATCAATTTAAATTGCCATTTAAAATAGAAAGACAATAGTGAAATGATTAATAAAAGGAACATGGATACTACAAAGATTTTATAAATCCTAAATTTAATTATCAAAACTATTTTTCTAATTTTATGTGCATAGAAAACAAAATTAATACTGTAAAAAAAAACCAATGGAACTCATAACCTCCGTAATGAAACTACTCAATAATCGAACCAAAAAACAATATATTGGGATGATTGATTTTGTAAAAATTGTGATAAACAGGAGGTGAGGAAATAACATAATTTCGTTTTCACATGGCCAAATTTAATAATGTAATCGGACACTTTACTTATATTTATATATTAGTTTCTATTTCTCCTTTCCAAAATCACTATGAACTTGTTATTTCCATTGCTTATTGTCCTATGTAGATTGTTATTGCAAAATTGTAATTGTAAGAGTATTGTGTGACTATACACTTGTAATTGAAACTGAAATTTGTAAATTTGCAAGTTTATATTTTTTTAATTGTAATTTTGTAATTTCATAAATTATTTTGAAATTTGTAAATTGTTTTGTAATTTGTAAACGTAATTGCAAATTTGTAATTGTGGTTTGGAGGCTTTGATTGTAACTATAATTGCAATTTGCGACTGTAAATTTGTAGTTGTAATTGTCCAATTTGTGATTTGTAATTTGTAAATCTAATTAGCAATTTCTTATTAGTCCCTACTTTAGATAGAGACTGTTGTTTTCATCTTTTTTTTTGTTATTTTCATTCAAGTACATTTAATGTTTCGAAATGTCTAAAATGCAACTAAACTTTTAGTTATTTTTTATATTTTATTTATTTATTTCAATTTCTATTGGTATTTATTCAAAAGCTTATTGGTCCCATACCATAGAAATAAAGATTAAATAAATAGAGAAAAAAAACTCATGCATGGAGCTAAGGAGGGAAGTTCCCATTTTTTTTGCTTTTTGCATAATTTTGTTCCATATTGCTATACAATTTATGTAAAATTTGGAACATTCCTTCCATTTTGCAATAGGATCCCATACTTCCTATTGGAAACATCCATACTACCGACACTAAAATTATAAACAATTATGGTTGCATTCTGAGAAGGTAATTCTTACCATTGAATATAGGGAATATCATATCAATAATAATAATAAAAATCTCATATGCATTTTTTGAATGTATTATAGAACTATGGACAGTTTGGTAGCAGCATATTGTAAAGGACAGTTGTCATTTTTCTTAGCCGATCCAAATCTCATCCTAGGCGTGGCCAGGCAATTCTTTCTAGCGTCGTTCTTCAAAATCTAACATGGAAATGGAAATTTTTAGCAGAGAATCCACCAAATTGGAGCAGGCGCCTCTTCTTACTGGGTCCCCCAATCCTTATTTCCCTATCAAGTTTATGGTATTTCGTGAGCTTTATCTAATTGGTTTATGAATGAGGAGAAAACCCAAAATGGCTATATTTTCCTCAGAAAATGCTTTGAATGGGTCTTAAAATTTATTACATCCATGAATGAGATATGAATGAGGAGAAAAACAGAAATGGGTAGATTTTCCAAGGAAAAAATGCTTTGAATAGATCAAACTTGTGACATATTTGAATTGGTTCGAATTGTGATACATTTTTGTTTGTTGGTTGTTGCATCAATTGAGACAATGATGTGGTTGATGGAATGGGAAATAGCGGAGTTGGTGAACTACCCAGGCATTCAAAACAAGGTGTGAGCAAAGATGGAAGATGTTATTGGCCATGGCGTCCAGATAATGGAGCCAAACACAAACCGATTTCACTACCTTCAGAAGGTTGTGAAGGAAACCCTACGGCTCTACATGATGATCCCGTTTGATTTTTATTCTATTACTTAGAAGTTGATTGAGGTATAAGTCATTGTAGATCAACTCATTTTATTATATTTATAAACCTTCCTGTCTTGAGACAAACTTTTGTCATTTCCCTTCAGGATTAAAATCCTACTCCAATATATCATTCTAATAGGAATAGACTTCATTATACGTTTACATAATGCTTTCAATCTTTTCTTAATCACCGTTATTCTTTCACGCATACACTTGTCTGTCATTTGGGAAAAAGCCTAGTTAAAGTCTGCCTCCGCTATAACCCTATGTATATTGTTGGATGTGTGGGACATGACACTCATTTAGGGACCACATGGAGAGCATGCTACATCCCTCTTCTATGAGTCTGCCTCTTGGGATCGCTTTCCCCCGGTCCAAAAGACTCGGAGCATTATAACTAGTTCCAACTATTGTGGATCCAATTGGACCGTGTGGAAGATCCTTGATTCTACTATCCTTACCACAAAGGACCACCAAATATGGCTCTCATTGTTGATGTCACATATATCTTTTCACCAAGTTCTTTAGAGCACCTGGTTAGCATATTAAATTCTGAGAACATGGCGTCGCTTGCTTGTTTGGAACTTGTTTTCAAAGAAAATAAAAAATATACCATAACAATACTTTAGACTAAAGAATCAATTCCAATACAAAGGAGATACTGATGTGGAAAGGAGGTTGAGCTTGATAAACAACTTGTAATCAAATAACAATTTTGAGAATGTGGTACACATAGCTTGATAAAATGGTCCAGTGCCAAATTAAATTACAAATATTTATTTTGTTAGTTCTTCTTATTAAAATGGTATTTGTTCAAATACCATTTTTACAAAATTGTTTGTTATGTTTAAAATTATATATCTCAATAATAGCCATTATGATATTTAATATAACAAACATTAAAGTGACAAGATTATATGCATGTCATCTATACAAATTTATTTATTTATTTTATTAAAAAGGTACTAGTTCAAATAACCACTTTTACGAAACCATTCATTATTCTTAAAATTATATATTCTATTAAACAACATGTGCTATTTATTTTGATTTTGATTAAAAAACATTAAAGTGACAATGTCAAAGATATCATTTTTTTCCAAGTGAATGTGAAGGGTTTATAGCTTACTAAACATCAATAAAAAAACATGTGTTCATGTACATAAAGGGTTTTAGATATAGTTATCAAAATTGTCTAACTCATGCAATGGTCTCACTCTCATTCCATGTTTGATCTCAAACAATAAAATTGGCTATCCATATTTGAATCTCTACGAATTGACCTCTGGTGCTAACTCACATCCCTTAAAAATCAATAGCTATTTACACAATCTCAATTTACCAAAATGTAGGGACATTACCAACTTATGCCTCTTGCTTGTTAAAAAAATGTAATGGAGTTAATGTTCTTGTCATTTTTTAATATGTGTTTTTAATGTTAAATGATATAAGTTTTTTCAACTATCATCAATCAAAGAAATAAAAAACTGAAAATTGATTCTTTACGATTCCAATTTTCTTCCAAATTTTGATTTTATTATTTTTTCGAAGGGAGGGACTTTGTTGCTCCCATCCCTTGTTGTAATTGTAATAATGATTGTAAATTGTAATTATAGCTGAGAGTGTAACTTGCAATTATAACTCAGATTGTGCACAATTTATAATTATAATTATAGCTAATATAAAAGACATATACATAAATGCATGAATAAATAAATAAAATTGCATCAAACACATGAATCATATTCGTCAACATAAACAAAATACATCACACACACACACACACACACACACACACACACACATCATAAAAGAATTTGACATCCCATTGAGTTCATAAAATGATAAGTCCATATATACATAACAATAAAAATATTACAATATGGTCATCAAATCAATGGCCACCACCACCATCACCTAACATCATGTAACGTACCATCATCATCGTCATCATCATGACCACCTACTAAACATAAACATTATATAACATAACCATCACATACGTATGACAAACATAGTCTAACATACACTTCTATCATCACCTATCAAACACAAGCACCATCTTACATACACATAAAAAAATAGCTAACATAATCTAACATACACATCAAGCATCACCTAACATACACATGTAAACATTACCTACCATCATCTAACATATACATTTAACAAATTTAAACGTCATATATCACACAAATCTAATAATAACATCTAACAAAACACAAGCTGCATTATTTAACACAACTTGCATCATGCACATATCTAACAAACACCATCTAATATACACATCACCATCAACATATAAATAAACATCATCAACATGAAAAATGCAGTATATATATATATATATCAAACTCGTGATGCATGCCAAATATACATCTCCATTCCAATAAATGCTATGATATATCTGATCCACCTCCGAAACCAGAGGCATCACTACCTCTTCCAACAGAGCCAGAGGCATCGACACCTCCACCAGTGGAGCCAAAGGCATCAGTACCTATGTCTGGGAAGATAGCAACAAAGAGAGCATCATAGTCAATATCTCCCTCATGATGTATTAGATCATCCACTGCGAACATCGTATCTGGAGAATGGGAGATGGATGGAGTAGGAGTTGGGTGGATGGTCTGGCAAGGAGGAGAGGTTGATCGGTTGACCTGTGGATCATGAGTCAAATATGGTGGTGGGTTGTCTAGGTGTGGAGGAGTAGATACTAGATGGTCTTCATGGTGAGTCGAACAAGGAGGAGGAGGTGGATCATGTGATGTGGAGGCTTTGCCATGGTGAGGAGGAGGAGGAGGAGGTAGAGGTGGAGGAGGATCTTGCCCTCATCAGATGACGTAGAATCCTCTGTCCTCCAAGCATCTAGAAGGATGGATTTGTCGAAGACATATTGAATCAAAGACCTCAGATCACGAGGAAGCATCCTCCATAAATCTGCAAGCTCAGGGTCTCAGATGATGTCCTATGCTCATACAAGATGGACCCCTCATTGAGACAACAATGTGGATAGCCTATCTTCCACATCCTATCGAAACCTATCATTCATCCTACATCATAGGTCAGGTCTAGGAAAAGTAGGCACCTCGAGCTCCTGCATATCCTCATCATCCTGAATGGGTGGAGGCCCCTCCCCTTCAAACATGCCAATGTCTGCAAAATATATAGTACACAACAATAATTAGACAATTTCATTAAAAAAATTAGAATATATTTCATTTGCATTAAGTAAGACAATAAAATGCAACTAGATTAACTTAAACATAACACTAATATTACCTATATCATCCAGTGGCTCATCCTGGGTGGAAAAGGTGTTGGGACATGCTCTCCAGTCCAACCCCACGTATGGATATGGAACAAGGTCCAATGTATGGTCCTCCTCGTTGGCTATCATCTCCAACACCTATGATGTGATCCTATCTAGGAACTTGGGCTAACCCCTCTTGCACATCGTCTGTCCCCACAAGTGCATACGCACCTCCATCATTGGCCTAGGAGGGCGGAAGTCAAATGATGGCCTTGTGGCTGTAATCTTCTAAAAAAATAAACACAAAATCTCTGAACCAAATGGGAAGTTGGCCCTCCCATCAATTTGTGCAGGACATCGATCCAAAGAAAAACAAAACCACTAGAAAAAAATGGTGGACCGCCTAATGCATCTAGGTTTTCTCACTAAAGAATCTACATAAAATAAAATAGGCCAACTAATGCGTTGGACATTAATGTTGAGGTGCACGATGGTCGTCACCATCAGTGAGAGGCAACTAACCTCCTCTCCATTGAAAGCGGAAATCCGTAGTTGTCCACCAAGCACCCAAAAATAAGCAGGATCAGTGATGTGATCACCAATATATCTTTGAGAATAAGCGAGTTGACTCTCTGCTACAACACTAGCAAACAAATTAGGGAACTAGGGAAAATACTCCCCTCTCCCGGATAACCTAGTGATGAAGTAAATGTCCTACTCAGTGGGCTAGAACCACTGATAGGAACCAATGCGAAAGGCTTGTCTTCAGTGATCCAAACGCCAGATAAACTATACCAACAAAGTTGAGTTCCCCTTGCGGGATGAACCTCCTGATAGAACTTCAAAAGGCCCAAAACCATCAAGAGGTCTCATGTCTAATGAATAATGAGGTGAGGGTACAAATCCCTCTCCCTCTCTCTAACCTCCCTCTCTTGCACAAAGTTGTACTAGTCAACTTGTGCCTACGGTTGTTGATCGGCCTCTCGTCGTCGACATCGATGATTCACATATAACATCGATCAATCTCATAAATAAACATAAAAAACATTGAATATTTAAGTAAACGAGCATGTAATTTTTTAATATCAAATAATAATTTTTTTCTCAAAATAAATGAACTTGACAAGTGGTGCACCTAAATTACAATAATACACCGTCATCGGTGCTTTTGTCACACAAGAGCACCACACACGACGCACTGCAATAAAACAAACTCACCAGTTATGCAAATAAAATAAAATAAAATTTAAATCACATGGATAATCGGTGCATTACAATGATAGAAGCACCATGAATGGTGCGTTGCATGCATCCTAACACATTGTCTGCCTATTTATTTTTTAAACAAAAACATAGCGCTTTTACATTCAGTGCACCAGTGTGTGTGTGTGCGCGCGCACATGCGCACTTTTAAGAGGAACTGATAATATTTTCTAAATCGTAAAAATGGTGCTTCCATCAATAGAAATCACTGGTGTGGTACTAACACGTATGTGCACCGTAAATAATGCTCAAACTTGTTTAAGGCACATGGTAATAGAAGCACCTATTTCTAAGTTTTAGAATTATTTTTATGGGCATAAAGGTTAGCTAGTTACACATCAGCGCACTGAAGAATCAATGCAGAAGTGTTAACAAAGTGCACCGGTTAATGTGGTGATTTTTTAAAATATATTTAGTTCAGCAATGGAGTTTTATGGACAACACACTAGTGTGTGTATTACTTTAAAATGCACCGGTAATATTTTGTAAAAATTAAAAAAAAAATGGTGCTTCCATCAATAAGAAGCATCAATGCAATCTTGACATGTCTGCTCACCATTAACAATGCTCAATTCATTTTAAAGCGCATCATAATAGGAGCACCTCTTTTTGAGTTTTATAAATATTTTATCGGCATAATCGTTCGCATGTTACACGCAATGCACCGACTACTCGGTGCGGACATGTTAACAAAGTGCATCGGTTAACGTGTTGGTTTTTTTAAAATAGGTTTATTGTGGTGGTGCGTCCATCAATAAGATGCACCGGTGCATTGTGGACACATCATTGCACTGTAAACAGTGTGCAAATATTTATATAGCGTACCGTAGTAGGAGCAGCTATTTTTAAGTTTATGATTTTTTTAATCAGGATCATGGTGTGCCTTTTAAATGTTAGCACACCATCTTGTTGGCATGTTCTTGTTTACAATGTGACTGGTTAATACTGTGTTTTTTTTTATAATATGGTTTAGCCATGCATCATTAACATTATAGCGCATCGTGGTTGCGATGTGCTACACACCGGTCACGATGCACACTATACATTTATAGGTTGCATCGTGTAGTAGTGTGAGTTGAATGACTCAAACGCACTAAGCAGGTTTTCTGTTTTTTTTTTAATAAGAGCAAATAAAACTGAAGTTTAATTTTTAATGCGCTAAAAAATCAAATTATGAAGTAAAAAAGAGTTTACCTAGTCACTTGTGCGTCGGGGAGGCATGGTTGTGATGTACACCAAATTTCAAAATTTTCCCACCATTTGAAAAAATTCGAAATGCACTCAGCAAGCAACGAAAGCAAGCATTGCGACTACTTGGAGAACCGACGACAGGGGCGTCTCAATAGGGAAGGTATGGCACTGGTGCTCAGGGGGGTCAACAACACTTTAGAGATGGTAAGAATGGTTTTTTCAATTCGGTATTTTTTTTATTTAACCCTGTTATGGTGCACCCAAAATCCAAATGCCTTGGTGTAGTTAGGGAGACCTAACGCACCGCCAATGAAATTAAAAAATAAAACAAATACCATTGTTTTTTTAATTCAAAATTATTTTTATTTAACCCTACCATTGTGCGCCCAAAAATATACCCCCCAAGTGCATTTAAGGAGAACAACTACATCGAGAATGTAAATTAAAAATACAAAAGTTAGTCTAATAGTTGGTTTTTTTAATTCTGTACTTTTTTTATTTAACCCTTTCATAGTGCACCCGAAACTCAAATGCCCTAGTGCGATTAGTGATAACGACCACACCGGAAATGTAAATAAAAAATAAAAAATTCATATAATCAGTGGTTTTTCAATAACTTTTTAACCCTAATACGGTGCACCCTAATCTGTAATGCCCTGGTGTTGTTGGTTAGAACGACAGCACCGTAAATGAAAATAAAAATTAAAAATTAATATAACATGGTGCCCTCCACTAACCATTTACCCTACTTCAATGCTTTCAAATTGGTTGTGGACGAGTGTGCTTGGATAACATAAAAACACAAGTTGTAAGATTTTAGAAATTTTTCACTTGATGGTGTTTCCGACTATAGTGCCACATGATTTATGTCTACATCAATGTGTGTGTGTCGGTTACGCATTGGTGCGTTTGGTATGTATAAAAGCACCGAAAATAAACATCCGCTAAAACCTTTGCTCGCTCGCTTCCGCTAGTGAGCTCCGTTATAAACATATATTTGGGATATTTTTAGAGGAGCATGCGTCATAACCTCCGCTATAAGTCCTTTTCCTTGTAGTGGGAAGGATCTCATCCCAAGTGCATGGATGTTTGGAGTTGTACATTACTAGAGTATGAACAATCATTTTGTTGACCAACTCTGTTTGTCCATTGGTTTGTGGGTGGAAGGAAGTCAATTTGGTCATCCTGGTCTCCATCATCGACCTCAGGCTAAACCAGATAGTACTTAAGAATCTATTATCTTGATTCAAACTAATGGTTCATGGGAGGCCAAAGTGAACCTAAACACGATAGAAGAAGAGCTTAGTAGTGGATTATGTTGTGATGCTCTTCTTATAGGGAGCTAAAATTGCCATCTTAGAGAATCGGTCCACAACCACAAATACATAGTCATTTCCATGCTTGCTTGAAGGTAAGCAAGGCATGTAGTCCATGGAGATAGATTCCCAATGTCCATTTGGGCTAGGAAATGTAGTGTACAACCCATGTTTCTTGTTGGTAGGTTTGGCAATGGCACAGGCAATGCACGATCGGATGTACTTGCCAACGTCTTGTCGAAGCTTCGACTAGTAGAAGTGCTTTTGCCGTACTATCATTGTCTTCTCTACACCAAAATGTCCTGCCACGCGACTGAAGTGCACCTCCCATATCAACTTCTCACGCTCTTCTAAAGGAAATTAGAGGTGGCAAAGATAGCATAAAAAGTTCATCCTAGAGATTGAAGTTTATGGTTGATTTTCCTGCCTAGAATGCTTGATATTTAACACCGATTTCATGGAGATATTGTGTCCATAGGAGTTGACCATGATAGTCAATGCAACAATTGGAGGTCAATTGAGATAGTCTGCAACTCTATTTGTGGTGCCCTTCCTATACTTGATGTTTATGTGGAAATGTTGTAGGTATGTGAACCACTTGTGATGCCATCCATTTTGTAACTTCCCCTGCATCTGCATGAATTATAGGGGCTTGTGATTAGTTTGTATGATCGTTTCCTTCCTAAAGATGTAATGTTTCCAGAACAATGGAGTATATTTCCTTGTCATAGGTGGGATACCGGCGGACATAATCAAGGAGAGTCTTGCTATGATAGGCCACTGGATGTCCATGCTGAGTGGGGATTTCACCAATAGCATAGTTAGAGGCATCTGTCTCAATATTGAAAGGTTGTTGAAGGTCTTGTAGAGTGAGGACTAGATCCGAGCAAAGACGTAGTTTTAGATCCTCGAATGATCTATGTCGTGAGACACCCCAAGTGAAGTTGGATTTGGCTCCACCCTTGATCACTTGGCTCAAGTGCCAATCAATATGAGAGAACTCCAACACAAACCCGTGGTAAACGTTTGTGGGGCCCAAGAAGCTACAAATCTTTGATAGAGTTAGCGGTGATGGCCAATCATGGATGACTTGGATCTTTGCTAGGTACATGTGAACCCCATGTTCATCCACGATTTATCCTAGATACTTTATTCACTCCATGTTGAATGAACACTTCTCCAAATTGGCATATAACTTGTGTTGTCATAGGGTGCTAAGGATTTGTTGAATGTGTTGCAAGTGTTCCACCTAGGTTTTGTTGAAGATGAGGATGTCGTCGTCTAAATATACAACCACAAAAGAGTTTGTGAATGGCCACAATATATAATCCATCATTCTCATGAATGTTGTTGGAGCATTAGTCAAGCCAAAAGGCACGAACAACCACTCAAGAAGCAATTCTTTAGACTTTAATATTGTCTTCCATAGATTGGCTTGCTCGATCTAGACTTGGTGGTATCCTGACTTTGTATCATTCTTGATGAAGAACTTGGCACCCCTTAGATGATCAAGAAAACTATCAATCCGAGGGATTGGGTATCGATTCTTGATGATGATTTTGTTCAAGGCTCTGTAATCAATGCAAAGTCGCCATTTCCCATCCTTCTTCTTCACCAACACAATTGGGCTCCCACAAAGTGAAGAGCTTGGGTGAATGTGGCCCTTTTGGATGAGCTCTTGTATCCGACGTTTTATTTCCTCGTTCTCTATAAGAGTGTGTATGTATATTGGGATATTAGTAAAGGGAGCACCATGTACCAATTCAATTGATTGTTTGACCTGGTAATGTAGAGGCACCCCTTTAGGTGAGAAAAACATGTTTCTATATCCTTTTATAATCTCATACACCTGCATTTGTTGTGTAAACATGTCTTGTGCCAAGGTTGTGGTATTCATAGTGGTCTTTCATCCACCTTCTGATCGAACCATGAAGAAGACAAATTGCTTGGTCTGGGATATTACCTTTTTACACTACTTTGTCGAGATTAAGGAAAATGTAGTAGTCAGAACTACTCAAGTACATTGTAGAGTTGGCCGCCCAAATTTACAACGACACTACAAGGTCGAGACTCATAAACAACACGACGTTTCAAAATATAGGGTTGTCCTAAAAAACATTGCAAACTTCAAGTGGGGCAACATCACATAATACCTCGTCTTTGAAGGGCTTGATGCCATATGATAGGCATCATTGTTAACTGTTGTGGATGTCTCATCCTTAGCTCAATCAACCAATGGTTTATTGTTGGGGGTGTGCTGTTGTTGACAACTTCAATCTCTTGATGACCTCGGTCAATATTAGGTTATTCTGGATACCATCGTCAATAATGAAATGTAGCGGAGTCCCCTTCATCCACATCTGTGACTAGATTAGTTGCTCCCCTTCCTCTGTATCTTTGCAATTGTGACGATGGCACTAGGTTCCACATCAATGATTTAATTTTATTTATCTTGATCCAAATAAGATTATAATCCATAGTTCAACTCCGAGGATTTCATCTCGGCAAGCAGTGATTGTTTCCAGTGACATTCATTAATGTTGTGCCAGGGGCTTTTGTGGAACGCACACCACTTTCCAGTGTCCTTCTTTTACTTCCAGTTACCCTCCTTTACCTACGGTTTGGACTAGTTATCATGAGTTTGGCTATCCTTGTTCTGTCATTTTCTTTGTGAGTTAGGGCCACCTTTACCGAGCTTTTTTCTACAGCTGATTTGCAAACCCAAACTCCCACTTATTCTTCTACTTTAATTTTTGCTAAATTTTGATAACATATTGATAAGAAACTCCCAATGAGGAGATGTCCAGGAAATCTATCTCTATGTGGATGTACCTATTAGGCCTCTGTAATACTTTAGGGTCAAGAGTCGTTCAGAGTCTTTGATATCCATATTTGAGTGCAAAGTATGCAATATATTAGTAAACTCTACCATTGTCTCGTCTCTTTCCTAGCGCAAAGTTGTCCATCTCATGTATTGGTCATCATAATTTCTAACAGGGTAGAACTCCTCCTTCAGGGCATTAACAAAATTTTCCTAAGTGGGTTTTATCCTATATGACGTAGATTCTTCCCTGCATGCCTCTCCCATTGAACTTCCCACCAATCTTTGAAATGGGGGAGAGACTCAAGAGTGAGCAAGTGATATTCTTGCTGTCGAATATTTTTTGAGCAAAGTAATAACCCTCTAAAAAATTTATCCATCTATCGAAAGCATATGCATTTATCCAGCCTTCAAATAAAGGGATGTTAAAGTTAACTTATATCTTAAGGGTGTCACACATCCGAAATGGTTGTTGGTTGAAGCTGTATTTGTCATTGTTGGTAGATGTCGAAGGATCTAAGCAAAATTATTCATCATTTCGTTCCTATATCGCGCGAGGGCTTCCTTGAGCAAGAGATTAATAGGATATCCTACTCCATCATCTCTCTTTTATTCTCTCTCCATGTGAGGTTGCTTGGTCCGATGAGATTGGTTGTCCCCAATCTCATTTAGTTTGAGACCCAATTACCGAAACCTTGATCTTATTGGTGACGTGCACTGAGAAACAATAAGAGCATATTACTCTAATACCATTAATCTATACTATTAAGAGAACGAAACAAAGGCAACAATATAAAATGGAAACACACATGCAAATATTTTGCACAGAGAACAATAGTATAGTAAAACCCAAATTCTATTAATAAATGGAATGGAAAAACATTGTAAACTTCAAAGAATACAAACTAGTTCGGATGGTGGTAGATTATCTCTAAAGAGATATGTGTTGGCTATGCTCATTCAAAGGAGTTGATTGCAAAGAGACAAAAAATGACCTTTTTATTGGTCATACTCAGCATGGATAGCGCACCCGTGTGAGTCCGACAGTCTGGGCTCCGCCACCTCCTGGATGGCTGAAGCTGAATTTTGATGGTGCCTTGAGAGGCAGTCCTGGTGAGGCCGAATACAGAGAAACTTTCGTGATGAGCATGGAAAGGTGGTGGGATATCTTTATGGGTACCTAGGTTTGGAAACAAACAATGTGGTAGAGATCGAATCTCTATTGCAGGGTCTGAACACGGCAAGAAGACGAGGATACTCAAAACTGCAAATCGAGGGTGACTCGCGGGTGGTGTTGCAGATAGCCTCCAAACTATATCACGACTCCCAAGCTCATAAGGTGGTGAAGTTCTGGTGCCTCGCTTATCGTATCCACTGCCCTCGAGAAACCCTGATGTCAGTAAATGTTATATCCTTTCACCACGTTCGTCGCCAAGCTAACAGACTGGCGGATAGGATCGCCAACCAAGGGACAAAATGTTGTACTGGAGGATGGGAAGGCATCTTGGATGAAATAACTGAAGAAATGTGCCAAGCGTTTTGCATGCAACAAGAAAGAGAAGATATGGAGGCTCAATTCAAGCATTCCAATGTCGAGGCACTGCATCCGGACCGAGTGGTGTCATGTCCTAAGGTCTCCATATCATTGGCATGTCAGGAGGATCTCCGACTTGACATAGTTATAAATGTAGAATGATTGCTCAGATAGCTCTCACAACTGCGGATAATTATAATATGATGCGGGGGGTATGATGATGACAACTAAGTCGCCTCCCACGAGTTTTCAAAGGGTGGAAATCTGGGATGTAATGTATTTCAGGATCGATCAGGACGATGCGAATATGACCATAACTCAAAATTGGATGGAAGTTATTATGGTAGTCAGTGGACCCAATCTATTTAATCCCCATTTTCGGTGGTGTTCCAAACATTCGCTTCATGAGTCTTCAGGATTAGCCTCTTTTCATTTTCCCTTTGTTTCTTATCTCTGGGAAGGTGCTGAGAGGAGTAGCGAGAGGCTCATGTCTCACAGAGGTCGACTGACGAGGGTGGGGCTGGAGGATCAGGGAGGTCCCACTCGAGATCAATGGCGAGCAACAACCACAACCACTTTCTTCCACCATATGGTGCCCCAAGAGACCCAGAGGGAAATCGAGTAGAACCTATGGTTGAGCGTGGGGGAGGAAGAGACCTCACCGGAGGTGGTTGTGATTCCGGATTGGATCCAAGATCCAGACAACACCAGAGGAAGAATGAATCTGTATAATCGAGTGTTGGTGATGTACTGGGTAACAGAGACCATGGTGGCTCGAGCCATGGAAGGCACGAATGATTTCTTATCCCAATCTCAGTCTTTTAAAGACCATGACGAAGACTCCAGATTCATGCACATGAAATTGGACGCGATTACTGAGCACCTCAGCATTTCTCTCCTTTCGAACTTGCAATCGATGGCTCCAATGGGAGGAACTATCTCGAAATAAGAAGGAACTGCTCACCTGCCGAGGGCCGACTTGGTACACAAGGATACAAAAAAGTCCGATGATCCAAACAAGTGTGAGGATCCACATAAGTCTTCTAGTTAGCAATGGTCATACGACTGTTTCTTTTTGTGTTCTTTCAACAATTTGATAATATGTATAATGTGCCAGTCTTACAGTCATAGATCCACTTATGTAATGGGTCGGTTAGTTACCTTTGGACAGTTTGGTTAGTCTGGTTATAATCTTTTGAATATGTGGCTTGGTGCTCTGTATGTGGGAAGGAAATTCTAGGAATGGGAGCTTCATAATCTAGCGAGGTCATCTTTGAGATCTACTGTTTTGAAATCTAGTGGTTTTGCACTTTACCTATTTGCTAGGGTTGACAAGGGTCATGAGAAAGTTAAAACTGGAATGTACTCGAGACAAGGTGTCTAATGTAATATTTTTTCCCTCTTATTAATATATATATATTTCTCTTTTTGCTTAAAAAAAATTAAAAAAAAGGAAAAAAAAGAGGCAAAACCTTAAATATTAAAAAACCTAACTCCATGAGATGAAGAACTAAAAGGATTTGTGGGCCCCAAGGTGGCTAACGAATGTGCCAAATTCTCGGAGGCACAACTTTTGCATATGATCTTTGTTTAGAACGCATGATGGCTCGTTGCAAAGAAATAACCGAGGATTACAACTTTTGACTGGGGACATGGAATATCATAGCTACCCCTACTCCCCTGATTGGCCCAAAAAAGCGTTTAGGGCCTCAAAATGGCCCTGGAATTTTGGGACCTGAAAAACCATAGAATTTTGACAAGAAGATGGATAATCATAACTCCATGGAACAAGTGGGTGGCCACCAATATACACCTAGATAAGTCACCCCCTAAGGGAGTAATGCCATTGCATTAAGTTCCTCCATCAGATGAGGAACCTTTTGTTGAATCTTATTCCCAGTGAGCCACTTTCCTTAGTGAAGAAGTTGCCCGTATTTGACGACCTGATACAATTTGATGTTCTGTTGGTGTATGCCCTTCATCCTAGTGTCCATGATCCATTCGACTGCTGCTTGCTTAATGTCGTCATGTTTTATTTCTATAGGGGCCAAGTGCTTGGATACCTCTGAGGTATCCAAGAGAGGTGGAAAATATTGTCAAAGTAGCTCCACACCGAATATAGGGTATAAGGCAAGGAAAGGGGGAATATTTAACTCAATATTATTATCACTCATAGTATTTGTTATGGTGTAAGGCCCATATCAGAGTGGATGGAGCTTCTAATTGGGGCCATGTGAGGCACTCTTTTTGCAAATGCGTCCATACCTTATGTCCCACCTAGAACTTGTGTGGAGCCCAATGCTGATCGTGGCGTTGCTTATACTTATAATTGGAGTTTTGCAAAATATCATGATACCGTTGTTGGATGTGATGGATCCGATCAACAAATTTGGTTGCCCGATCAACCTTAGTTTTAGCATGGAAGGATTCATCTTGTGTAGAAATAATGGGCAGTGCTACTCCAATTGGGACTAATGGCTGGAACCCCAAGCACGTCGTAAAGGGGCTATGATCAGTGGATCCATGGAGGGCTCTGGTGTAGATATGCTAAACACAAGGAAGGCTCTCATCCCAAGTACGTGGATGCTTGTATTTGTACATTCTTAGGATATGCATAATCATTTTGTTGACCACCTCTATTTGTCCATCGGTTTGGGGGTGGAAGGTAATCAATTTGGTTAGATTGGTGTCCATCATCGACCATAGGTTGGACCAGAAATTACTCAGGAATCTAGTATTTTGATTCAAAATAATGGTCCATAGAAGGCCAAAGTGAACCCAAACATGCTCGAAGAAGAGCTTAACAATGGCCTCTGTTGTGATGCCCTTCTTACAACGAGTTAAAATTGCCATCTTAGAGAACTAGTCCACAACCACAAATATACAGTTATTTCCATGCCTCGTTGAAGGGAAGCCAGACATGTAATCCATGGAGACATATTCCCAAGGTATATCAGGGGTAGGCAATGGAGTGTACAACCCTTGCTTCTTGATGGTAGGTTTGGAAATGGCATAGGCGGTGCACGATTTGATGTACTTGTCGACGTTTTTTCGAAGCTTCGGCTAACAAGAGTGCTTTTGCAATACCACCATTGTCTTCTTTATGTTGAAATTCCCATCTACTTGATTGTAGTGCACCTCCCGAGTCCCATATCAACTTCTCATGCTCTTTTGAAGGAACACAGAGATGGCCAAGATGGCATAAAAGTTCATCCTGGAGATGGAAGTTTGGGATCTATCTTCTTTCTTGTAATACTTGATATGTAACAATAAAGTCAAGGTTGTTATTGTATAATTGGGGCCACCTAGAGGTCTTGTGTCCATAAGAGTTCAGCACGGTAGTCAACGCAACAATTAGAGGTCAGTTGAAGTAGTTTGCAACTCGATTTTTGTTTCCCTTCTTGTACTTGATGTTTAGGAGGAACTATTGCAGGTATGTGGACAACTTCTGATGGATATCATTATGTAACTTTCCCTGCATATGCAAGGATTGCAGGGGCTTGTGACTAGTGTGGATGATCGTATCCTTCCCTAGGATGTGATGTTTCCATTGGCGATAGTCATGCACAATGGAGTAAATTTCCTTATTGTAGGTGGGATACCGGTGGACATAATCAAAGATTGTCTCGCTGTTATAGATCATTGGATGTCCCTACCAGGTGTGGACAACACAAATAGAATAGTCAGAGGCATCTGTCTCAATATTGAAAGGTTGTTGCAGGTTTGGTAGAGTGAGGAATGGAGCCGAGTAGAGGCATCCTTTAAGATCCTCAAATGCTCTTTGTTGTGACAAACCACATTCGAACTTGGCTTTTGGCTCCACCCTTAGTCACTTGGCTTTAGGGCCAAGCAATATGAGAGAACCCCAACACAAACATGTGGTAAAAATTTGTGAGGCCTAAGATGATGCTAGTAAAATTTGCGAGGCCCAAGATGATGCGAAGCTCTATTAGAGTTGTCGGCGTTGGCCAATCATGGATGAGTTGGATCTTGGCTAGGTCCACATGCACCCCATGTTCATCCACAATGTATTGTAGATACTAAATTCTCTCTTTGCCGAACGAACAATTCTCCAAATTGGCATATAACTTGTGTTTTTGTTGGGTGCTTAGGGTCTGCTGAATGTGCTGCAAATGTTCCACCCATGTTTTCTTGAAGATGAGGAAGTCGTCTAGATATATGATCACAAAAGAGTTTGTGAATGACCACAAGATGTCATCCATCATTCTCATGAATGTTGTTGGAGCACTAGTCAAGCCAAAAGACATGACCAACCACTTAAAAGGGTCTTTAGAATTGGAGATTGTCTTCCACACATCAATTTGTTCGATTGGGACTTGGTGGTATCCTGACTTCAGATAAATCTTGAAGAAGGACTTGGCACCCTTAAGCTAGTGAAGACAATTACCAATTTGAGGGATTGTGTATCAATTCTCGATGGTAATTTTGTTCAAGGATCTATAATTAATGCAAAGTCACCATGCCCCATCCCTCTTTTGCACTGACACAATTTGGCTCCCACAAGGTGAGGAGTTTGGTCAAAGGTGGCCCTTTCATGCGACCTCTTGAATATGGCATTTTATTTTCTCATTCTCTAGAAGAGAGCGTCTGTATATTGGGCCATTAGGCAATGGAGAACCAAGTATCAAATCAATTGAGTGGTTGACCTGATAGTGTAGAGGCACCCTTTTAGGCGAGGCAAATATGACTCTGTATTCTTCTATAAACTTGTCGACCTACTTTTGCTATGTAGACAGGCCTTGTGCTGAGGCTGTGGCAGTCGCAACTGTCTTTCGTCCACCTTCTAATAGAACCATGAAGAAGACACATTATACCTTCAATGAATTACTAGTTTAAATGTTAGAAACATATTTATCTCGATTATATATCGTCAATTATGTCACATGAAAAGAAAGTTTTCAACCTATATTCCACTATGTTTCACACGATGACTCATATTTCCACCCACTATTCAACCCTAATAATGACCTATATATCATTTGACACAATATCAACTATACTAGCAATCTATATTTTGACCTTATCGTCGATTGGTTTTATGTAAGTCTAAATGTAGTTTGTGAATTGGGTAAAAACTTTTATGGACAAGAAATAGGCCAAATATGGCCTAAATTAGTACCCATGAAATACCAAATGAAAATAAAGTCAAATTTTTGTGCTCATGTAGTATTGTTAAGATGCAAAGTATGTGCAAGAGCTCATTGCCATTGAGGTGTGGGAAAGTGGTTAAATCAAAGCACTTTCAATGTTCATACTTGGGGTTCAAAACTCCTCAAGACATATTATCGTGTTAATGCAATTAAAGTAGTTAATCATTGCACATGAGATCGAGTGGAAATCTCAATGACCAAATATCTCAACAAGTATTTGTTAATAACCGTCCTCAAGAACAGGGGGGAGTTGGAATGACCAAATTAATCAATGGATAAAGACTAAATACAAAACAAAATCATGGTTGAGAATTTGAACCCTAGATGATCAAATTTCTCAATAGAGAAAGCTAAATACAAAGTAATTTACAATTAAGAATTGGCTAAAACATATCAAAAGAAGTAAAATTTGGTCATGGTGTAAGACCTAAAACTACTTTTGATCGGCTAACAGTTCGTCTTCCTTGGATGTAAGGAAATAGGTTAACGACCCAAGCCCTAGAGGCATATCTGGAGGGAGTAGGAGTATGTCTCCTTATGGACCACCAAAGAGTTATTTTAGGTGGCATGGTTTTTCTTGAATAATGTTGATGAGTCAACTCACATTTGCAAAAAATAGCCAATAATATTTTGAAATTTTTTAACATATTCGAAAGAAAAACAAAAAAACAAAATGCTGTTATAAAGAGAAGAAATCATAAGTATACTAGAACCAAAACAAGTTTAACATCCAACTTTTGACATTAACAAAATCAAGAAATTTACCTATAAATATAAAAATAAACTAACCATAAATCAATAATCCCATTTTGCCCACACGTCTACATGAACTTGATCATGGTTAAGAAAAGAGACCCCGGATTTTGATGGTTTTTTGTTAGTGTTGATATACACAAAACAGAAGTAAAGTTAGGAGTGTCGTATATAAAAGCCAATAACTAATCCATGAAACACGGTTACAGGGTTTGAAGATTCAGAATGAATGAAACGACATTCTCTTCGTTTTCATATATCCCGCCTTTGTTATGAATCCCGGCAGTATATTATGAAGAGTTAAATTGGCAATTATACCGAAAGAGGGCATGAGGAGGGCCTCCACATTGTACTAAAGCTTCGATACGCACACCATGGACAGCGGTATATCTCTGCTTTATTTCCGCTTAATATTAATCGTCTCTTATTCCTCTATTCTGCCTTTTGCAGGGTTTTTGTATACTAGGGTTTGCCTTCTGTCATGGCTTCTAATTGTGAATTGAATATTATCTGGGTACTGAGAATTTCTAAAAACTATTATGCGAAATGTGATATGAAAAATAAAATATTACGTGGGTACTTGTAAATCCTCACCCTTGCCAATCCTTAGAAGGGCTATGGTAATATGTACTAATTTCCCATTTAAATCTCTGGGTGGCCATGGTTTGTTAGTTAGTTACTGTATTATGCGAAGGAAAGATTTGGAAGCAAGCTTTAATTTAATTGGTTCATATTTGGGTACTTGTTGTTTGCAGCTACAGAGAGTGCAGGTGATCCGAATGCCTTAGCAGGACAGGAGCTTGGGTGGTACATACTAGGGGACAATCAAGAATACGTGGGTCCTTACACAGTTGCTGAACTGCAAGGTGAGTCGGGTTCATTTCTTTGGTCTTAATTTAATTTTTGAAAGTCCCCCGTTAAACTCCAGAAGCATTACAACATCAGAAAGCCTATTCGAAACATTAATCGAAAGCTGGCACAGAGTACCCTTCTGTCAAAATCACCCAGTATTTGCACCCGGTTCCTTCTACTTATTTCTGCCTCCGGGGAAATTGAATCCTGGTGGGTGGCCTGACAATGCAATTACCGCTGAAGCACGTCCCTATTTGCATAATTTCTTTATTTTTGCAATGCTTTTGCTAGTAAGATCTGAACCTTTTTTTATTAACAAAGATAAAGACCAAGCTAATGCCAGTCAGGTTCCCCATAGATATCACAATGTGAACGAGGTATATAATATATATTGCAAAATTCAAACAGTTGTCTATGCCCAGTCTCTCCCCGCGGTCAGAAGCTGCAATGAAAAACAGCACCAGGCACTGAAATGCCATCATATCAGTGTAACTGCAAATGTCTGTGGCTGACAATTGGCATGGTGATCTGTCCTGTTTGCTGCTGGAGAAGAACGGATCACTGAACATGGGGGCACACCTAGGTAAGGAAGTCGTTGGAGGAACCTTTACCACTTGTTGATTCAATTGATCCAATTACATTCTAATACGAACTTGAGCTTGGGCCATGTTCCTTACCTGTCCCACCAGACAGTTATGCTTCTCTTGTCTTTCCTGTTCCGTTACTTTCTGACCCTCTTCTGTTGCTCTCGTCAGCTTTAGTAATGAGCCAGAAAGTCCTGTCATTCTATCCATTGCTTCCTTCAATTTTTTTGTGGTGAATGCTCATTCAGCCCCGGGTTCAATAATTTTCTCTTCTAGTCCAGCCGGAAACCTGTGGATTTCCTGCTTGAAAATTGCTACAATAAGATATGCAATTTGAGCGCACCTTAAGTCTTTCTGATCTCGCTAGGAGGATGATTCGTTTGACCCGTTGACATTCTTCTTTGCCAACTCAACTCAGAATTGATCTTCAGCTGTCAACATTAGGATCGAAATCACCCAAAACAACATATTAAACATTGGACACCACAATGTCACTCCAATGACATGCGGGATAGTGAATGGAAATATTCTAAAGATGCCACTTTGAGGGGACAAACCTTCCAATCGCATTAGATAAGATACGATAAGCTAATTTTATTAATGTCCAACTAGTGACCACAAAAGTAGGTATGGGATTGCTGAGTTCAAAGTGTAAATACAAAGCTGGAGTACCAAACGACCTCCTATAAAAAGCAGAAGACAAAGACAAAAAAGTAAAGCAGGATGGAGCATGAAATCTATTCTAGGTCATGGAAAACACGAGGAACCCTCGACCCTGGGCACAGGAGATCACACAAGGGTGGAGATGTACAAGAGTAAAGGATCCGGGATCAAGAAGATCTAGTAGTAATGAAGTAGGTCTATTATGGACTAGACCCATCTCTCCTAACATATAAAGTATGCATGTAAAATAAATATGAAAAAACTTTAAAAAGCTAGAATTCACCATAAACATTTGTGGTTTCTTATAAGCACATTAGTGTATACTATATAGTATTATGCACATCCCTTACACTTGCTAGTTTTGAAAAAGCTCAAGCAAATAAGAAAAGGGTTGAGTGACATTCCATTATTTGCACTTGAACATGAGCAAAATGCAGTTTAGCTTTAGGAAACTTAAGGTTAACTATTTTCAATCTGCATTAAGGTTCATGAAGGGTCTTTGAGAAGAATGCTTGTCTCTATAACAACTTTTCTTCTTTTGGGTTAAACGACATTCCCTTCGCAACATGTTTTGCAGATTTTTACAACTGTGTTTAAAACCACTGCAAAACACTTTGGGATATACATGCTTGCATTTTGTAAAGAGATTAGATTCATATTTTAGATTAAGGATATTGAATAAGAATTTATTAAAATGTTTAGTACCCAATCCAAGTCTTTACTATCCAATTGTTTTCACAGTGCTTGAGGTTGGGATGGAGGAAGAGTTAGACTTGAATAACTCCTGGACACATGTACAGTATGCAAAAGCCAAGATGACCTTGAAAATGAGAAGAACAAGAGCAATACCCAGAAGGATCAGACCTTTGAATTGTTTCATTTCTTAGTTTGTTGACATGGAGGCATTGTTGCTTGTGATGATGTTCCTGAAAAGACTAGTTAAATCGCAAGAAACCCAAATCAAAATTCATCACACACAACCCATATTTTGAGTTGCAACTTATATATATTCAGAATGATACAAAAAATATGGATGGGATAAATGATCATATTGTCCAATCATTAATGTCCATTGTCAAAACTGAAGATACATGCGTGGAACATCTCCAAAATCTGCCTCAGACATCTCCGAATCTACTCAGAATGTCTCCAAAATCTCTTGTGCTCTAAATTTGTTGGACTAATAAACTAAGTCACCACTTTACAAAACTTTTCTTTGTGTGTATGTGTGTCTAGACTCTAAACCCTCTATCTTGACCTGCCTTTAGAGAGTTGAAACGCTAATCTACCAAAACTCTAATCTTGTAGTGAGATGTATGAATGAGACTAGTCTAAATCACTATTGCATAAAAATACTCTTTATTAGAGTCAACAACTAAATATAAAACTTTCACTTTATTAGTAAAGTGAATTACAAAACAGATTAACTTGAACTACTTTTGGCACATCCACATGGAATGTGTGCAGAAGTTCCTTTTTTAGCCACATTCTTGAATAGTGCTTCAAGACTGGACTTGAACCTTGATCTTATGAATTATATTTCTTAAATATCCATGCTAATTAAGAAATATCCAAAGATTGAGGACTTGTCGAGTCTACTTGACCAATAGCCAAAGTGCATTGGTTTGCCTTGGACTTGTCAAGTTTGACTCGGATGTGGGTTGGCCTCCTTGGACCCACTGGAAAATATAAAAACTTGCCAAGTTTGCATGGAAAATGACAAAATCCATTGAGTCATTCATAAATCCTTCGAGTCAAACACAATTGAGTTAGCCATAAACCTTTTGAATCAAACACAGTTGAGTCATTTGTAAACCCATTGAGACAAACACAATCGAGTCAACTATAAACTTGCAACTTGCTAAGTGAAACTTAGTCAAGTCAAAGAGTTGGAAAATGACAACCCATGGTCAACCATAAATCCTCTGAGTTAGACAGAAATGAGTTAACCATAAACCCATGGAATTAAAGTATTAAACACAATTGAGTCAACCATAAACTAGTTGGTCAAACATATCCGAGTCAACTATAAACTTGCTAAGTCAAACTCAATCAAGTCAAAGAGTATAAAATCAATTTTTTTGTCATTTTCACTATTTTTACTCATTTCTCCTATACTTTTATGAGATAAGGTAGATAAAATAATTTTATCAATGTCTAACAAATGGCCATAAATAGGTCAATGGGATTGGTAGGTACAATAATGTGAGATACTAAGTAGGAATTGTTAATTTTTCAGGCCCTAAGTGATTGTTGTCCTATGCTTCTTTACTGAATAAATCAGATCTTGAATTTATTAAATAACAGAGATAAAATTTTGAACATGCAATATTCACACAGATGGTTGGAAAATTTAAATGGAAATAATAATAACTTCTGAGGTGCACAAGAAATTTGTCCTTCAAATCAATTTATCATTAATCATCAAAACTTACAAGGACACCTTGAAATTGAGGTTTTGATCTTGCCAAAAGAGAAAAATGACACTGTAGGTTTGAGACGCAACACCCTTGACGCGTCGGTATGATTTTATGGCCCTGCATGACTTGTTTGTATGATTGTATGGATCTGTACGGATTTGTATGTACGATTGTACGAAATTCTGTATGATTGTATGGAATCATTGTTGGGATTGCATTCTTTGATTCGTAATCCTTGCAAATCAATCTTGTCACTGCAACCTTGTTTTTCCTTCTTCCTCGGCCTCTTTCTTTGCCTTCGAACAAAACTCTCTTCGTGAAGAATGAGTGTGTCTTTACCCTCTACTTTGACTTGCCTTTATACTTTAACTACAACCCTAATATCTCGATGAGATTGAGGATTGAGATAAGTCTAAATCATCAATGCATTAAAAATGCACTTAATTGACTCAAGAACAAAATATAAGACTTTTACTTTAATAAAGTGAATTATAAAATGGATTTGACTTGGACGACTTCATGCACGTTTGACACTAAACCTGTGCGGAAGTTTTTTTGTGAGCTGCAAACATAAGACTCTCTCTCAGCGAGGAAGAAATTCTGCACCAATCCAAGTTTGTCTTTGAATGCTTCAAGCTTCCCTTTTGCTAAGGGCTTGGTCATAATATTTGGAACTTGTTGATCCGTGGGTACATACTAGAGCTTCATTGCTCTCTTCTGAATCTTGTCTCGAATGAAGTGATACTTGATCTCAATGTGCTTGGATCTGTCATGAAAAACTGGATTCCTAGAGAGTTTGATACAACTTTGGTTATCACAGTAAACCATCGTGGGATCCAACTCCTAATCAAATAAACTTGCTAGTAACTTGTGAAGCCAAATGGCTTCACAACTAGCTATACTCGTTGCCATGTACTTTGCCTTTGTTGAACTGAGTGCCACATAATTTTTTTCGACTGAACCAGGATATTATTGCTAATCCCAAGCTGAAGCAACACACTGAGGTACTCTTCTTGTTTGATGCACTGCTTGCCTAATCTGAGTCTGTATACCCATGCAACTTTACCACACCATCTCCAAGGTATCTCAGTCCATACTCCATTGTGCCCCTCAAGTATTTGAGCACATGTTTTGTAGCTACCCAATGCTCTTGCCTCGGGTTAATTTGTTTTTTTTATATGATGTAAAATCCTAATTCAATAATTTAACTAATGCTCTTGCCTCGGGTTAATTTGTTTTTTTTTTATTTGATGTAAAATCCTAATTCAATAATTTAACTAATATTCCTTGTGCATTCACTCATCTCCCTAGCTCGACTAATTATCGAGATGTTACAGTTCGCCAAATAAGGGCCCCTGAATTAACTACCCCAAGGGGCTTGCCTCCAAATAAATCTATGTCTGGTACTATCACTTGCTCCCTCACCAACTTCATTAAGGGGTGGGAAGGTAGTGGGAAGAGAGCCCGCTAACTCATGAAAGTAACTACTCGAGATATGAAAGAGCTAATTTTATTGACATGAGCTGACTCTTTTCCTTTACGGGCCCAAACGACTAAACTAAGTGGTTATGGAGTATAAAGAAAAGAGAAGTGTCTGGTGCTTTATATATTAGGTGGGTCTACCATGAACTGGCTCAAGGTGTTCACTGCAAAACATATATCTAGCTCAGTGTTGACCAGATACATCAAAAAACCTATCATTTGCCGATACAATGTGGGATCCATCATATCTGAATTCAAAGTAGTGACCTTCTTTAGAGTAGTGATTATAGGAGTAGCCATGGGCTTGCAGTCCTCCTTTTAGAATCTCTTCTAGATCTCAACTGCATACTTAGCCTACCCAAGGAAAGTGTCCCTTGGTCTCTGCCAAACTTCCAACCCCAAGAAGTATTGCATCAAGTCAATGTCCTTCATCTTGAACTCAGTTGCCATATCTATCTTGCACCCTATAATGAGCTTCTTTGAACCTATGAGAAACGTGTCATCTACATACAACACCAAAATGATTATATCAACCTCAATTAATAAGAAATATAATTTGGGATCTTCTTCACTTTTGGTGAAGCCCATGCTCTGTAGGTATCGATCAATATTGGAATACCATGCTCTTGGTGCATGCTTTAGCCCATTTAGGGCCCTTTTCAACTTGCACACGTGGGACTCCTTCCCATTGACCTTAAAGCCTCGAGGTTGCTCGATGTACACTTCTTCTTCAATGATCTCTTTGAGGAAAGTTGTCTTTACATCCATTTGATGTATCCTCCATCCGATGATGGAGACTAAAGGCATCATTGCTTTAATGGAAGTGTACCTAGGGGTTGGAGCAAATGTTTCCTTGTAATCTACTCCCTCTTTATGTGAGAATCCTCTCGCCACAAACCTTGCCTTGTACTTCTCTATGCTGCTTGTTACGATGGTACTAGCACCAGCGTACGTGCAGAGGTGCCCCAGGGAGAGGGTGTCTTTTTCTGACCAGGAGGGGTGTTTAGCCAGCTCATTTTGAGGTAGGGACATGGCCAGACCCTTTGGCTTCTCTTCTGGAAGTACTATGGCTTAATGGCATCGTTGAGTGCCTCATGAAAGGGTTTTATACCCTGAGGTTGGTGTCCGGTGCTTCCAGGGGTGGGTCACTGGGCCACATGACCCCGACCTTGTTTTATCACTCCAGCGGCAGGTTCTTTAGCACTGAGATGCACTCTTATCTCCCAGAGCACCTCCAACACCCTCTTGGTCCTCCATTTCAACAACGCCCTCCCTCTGGGCTCTCCTTCAGAGGATGATGTCATCCTCCTAGGCAGACTGTTTGCTTGCTAAAAGGGGGGGGGGCGTTGAGGGTTTTCATCACTGTTGGGGTTAGTTGGGGAATGACAACCCCCCCTGCACAGTCTGGCCTTCAGTTTCGTCAAAATTGGCCTTGTTTTGCATATTTTTGCACCTAGGGGGGAAAATACCCCAGGTAGCCTACAATAGGCCATTTTTAGATTATTTTATATTATTTTTGTTATATTTTTAAGTTGACATTTTTAAATATTAAATTGACCTTATTTTGTGTAAAGTGAATGTGAGATCATATATATAAGATCTCCTCACTTCATTTTTAGACATCAACTTTTGGGATAAGATCATTATGTCAGCTATTTGCCCTAACTAGGGCTCTTTGAAGGAAGACACTCCTTGATGAAGGTTATTTTGCAAGTTTGAAGCATTTGTTGGAAGTTTTTCTTTTGTTCATGCCATTACTAAGGTGAGGCTAGAGTTGTTTGCTTAACACATGCACTTGGAGGTATCCATACTTTTCTGTTTGATGTCTCTATGTCAATTGTATGAAAGTGATGCTTATTAGGGTTTGATGGAAGCCATTGTTGCTTCATTTTTTCTTGATTTGCATGCCATTTTTGTCAATGGTCACCATAACATTCAAGCTTGAGCTTTAGGTCTTCAAGTTTTGCTTAAGCTAGGTTTTCTCCACGAATCTTAGAGATTGTGAAGGCAAGCCCTAGTTAGCCAAGCTTGCCATGTACCATCTCAAGGAGAGTTTGTCCTCTCATTGAAGCCCTAGGTTTGGTGAGTAGTTGTCCTTGATAAAACCCTGGTTGTTCATTTTACTTTTAAACTAATTTTTTCTGAGTTAATACTGTACATATTATTTAATTTTTATTTTATTCTGAGTTGTTTAATATAAATGTTATTTGGATTAGGTTTTTTTTTTATCTGAATTATACGTTGTTTATTAGTCTTTTTATCTTTCATTTTCTGGGTTAGTTTATTTTATAAAAGTGTTAAAAAAAACTAATTTCTAACCTAAATTCCGAGTTTATGAATGTTGTGAATATTATTCTTAACTTAATTTCTATGTTAATTGGTTTTACCTTTTTATTTTTTTTGAGGTAGTGATTAAATTTTAATGTTAAAAACTAATTTTAAAAACCTAAGCTAGAACTGCGTGAGGCCCTAGCTGCACTCCCAGCTCGACCTCCCTCTTAGACTTCGGGTCTGCATCCCTTCCACGTCCGCGTTCTCCTCTCCACCTCACGGTTTCCCTTTTATGGTTCTCGGGCTGCTCCCTCCATCTTGTCTTTTCCTCCCCGCAGCCTTCTTCGCAGCCCATCCTTTTTTCGCGGCCTTCTCCATTTCGGGGCTGCTCCTTCTACCCGCAGAACCCATTCGCAGCCTGTTCCTTTCTTCGCTGCTGTTGCTCAAACCCAGGGTCTCCATCCCCTCGACTTTGTCATCTTTTCCTTCCTGCCTTTGTTCCAACACCGTGACCTGTTGCTTCTTCCTCGCCGTGGCCCCTCTCCTCTTTCACCCGAGCCTTCCTTGGCCTTTGTATCCGCGGCCACCCTTTCCATTTGCTACTACCTACATCCACTCGCGGCCCCAACTCGCAACTGCTCCATATCGCTCCCGCTATCACCTCTGTAAACCCGCAGTCTCCCTTTTTCGCTGCATACCCGAGCTCAAACCCTTGCAGCTATCCCTAGCCTCAACGACTAGAACCCTAGCTTGCCTTCCTCCCTACCTCGGTCTTCTTCCCTTGTCTCATCTGGACCCTCGACATCCTGCTCCCAACCCTTGCTGCCTCCTTTTTCATCTCGGCTCTATCTCCTCGACCTGCTGAACCCGCGGCCTTTCCCACAGTACCCTCGCTGCCTCCTTTCTCAACCTCCGAAGACCTTCACTCCCAGTTGACCACTTCTCCTACCACTCCGAATTGGCTGTGCTCTTTTGGCTCCAAGGGTCATACCCTAGTTGCGGCCTCCTCTCTATTGTTGCTGCTTCTCTTCCTCGTGATCCCTCTCCTCATTACAACCTCCTTTCCATCCTTTGGCTGCCCTTTTCCATGTCCCTTTTCATCTACACAGGTCCGCAAATGGGATTTGCAGCCCTTGTGTGCCCTTAATTCTCCACATCTCCACATACACACGAACAATTTTTTTTTAGTTTAGGTTAGTTCTTATTAAGGTTAGTTGGTGTATATTAAGGATATCCTCTTATATAATTTAAAATCATAAAATTACTATACATAAAATCTAAAACTTTGCTTTATAAGGTTGAATCAATTTCTAAATATTCCTTATGTAGCATGCAATGGTGGAAGCGTTACATCTGTGAAAGAGTTTTATAGCTTTGACTCTTGAATGCTAAGTGAAGTACATTATATTGGCTTGCATTTGCCAACTACTTATAGTCACTTTGAGATCTAAAGCTTAGCTCCATATACATGATGCTCCTTTGATGAATGAGTCTGCTATTTCAATATTACATTGAGCTTTTGTTATTGATTCCAATTTCCTACATCTATTATTGTTGTATTACTGACATACACACATACTGCTGTAACCTAAACATGGTAATAAGCGTTTGAAGGATTATGCATGACATTTTTGGTTCTATATCGTTAACAATAAATCCTTATATCATTGCCATTATTTGTTCCTATATTTATTATGAATGACATCTATTGAATATATTTTAGAATTTCATTGACTTAAATGATCCATATTGACTTTGGCAATCAGGTATATGTGTGGTTATTAGCAATATAGTCTTTTGATCCAATATTGATTACTACCTTACATGTGTACTCTTGCACTCATTAGCATCGATCATAATATAATTGATTCCATTTAGGCACTGGTCTAACTAACATTTGCATAGAAAACAAAGTTTTTTTGGTTGTCTAGTGTCTTTACAGGATTCCATTAGGATACTTCTCCTTGGAGGTTTCGACTTCCGAAGAAGTTAGAACGGTGACCAAGGTGACATTGGGTTACTTTTCTTATTTGTGCTTACTGGGAATTAGCCCTGCTAATTAGCCTGGTAACAATTTTGGCGTCGTTGCCGGGGACGTTTTGAAAATCAAAGTGGTTCATCCGGAGTCATTGACATCCTTGGCTAAATGACATTTGGTAAGAACTCAAAGGTGAGTCCTTTTTTCTTATATTTGAAAATATCTATAAAGGACTAACCCCGCAGGTCTTATCTGGCGACTCCACTTATCAAGAAGCAATTCGGAACATTCACCATTATCTTAGGTACGCATTTGTTTAGTGCTTCTGGTGAGATTTGTTTAAGTCTAACTTGGAAGGTCTCTCCTGGCGACTCCGACTGAAGAAAATATAAAGGAAGTACTTTGCAAATTTGAGAATCAAGAGATATGGCGACCCTTGATCCGTTCGACTTCTCAAGAATTCTGGGATATCCAAATAGGTTCAACAAACATCGTTGCTTGAAGTCTATCCCGATGTAAAGATACTTGGAGGCAAACTCATTCATCTGAGTTTTAGTTGAGGCTGCTACGTGGTGTTGCTGCTTCCCTCTACCCTGCTTCTTCTTTGGACACTGTGATGCATAATGATCATTCTTATGACATATGAAGCACTTGATTGTGAGGCCGACTCGTCACTCCTTCCCTTACCCTTGTTGGGTCCTTTACCTCTGCCCTTCTTCGTTTGACCAATGAGGGCATGGTTATTGTCACCTCCCTTACTTGTTGGCCTTAGACTCCATCCGAGTCTCCTTTTGGATGCGGTCATCCCATAACATTTCCCATGAGGGAAGGTTCTCCCCATCACAAATACCCTTGACAAATGTTTCCCATTGAGGTGGGAAACCATTCAGTGCCCTATTTACCAACTCTTTGCCTTCAACCTTCTCCCTAATTGCAACAAGCTTGGTCACGAATCTGTGTGACATTCATTAGGTAATCGGTGACAATGCTTGATCTAGCCATCTCAATAGATTGAGTTTGTTATGCAATATCATCTTTCAATTAATGTTCTCGCTTTGGTAAAGGCTAACCAGGGCATCAAACATCTCACTTTCCTTCTTCTTCTTGTATGCATGAGGGATTAGATGATCCTTTATTGCATCCATGATGATTTGCATGGCTTTCACTTCTTTCTTCTTGTGAGCTTTCAAAAGCTGTGGATTTGTCGGTGAAGTTACCCGTCATTGACGATATCCTAGAGGTGATTCTCTTCTAACATAAGAGTTACTCTGTCTTTCCATGCTAGGAAATTCAAGGCACCATCCAATCTATTTTTGAACCTTAGGCTAGTTGATGCCATATTTGAGACCTCAAGTACAAACTCCCAAATAAAAAAAAATGAGATCCTCTCTGTTGGTCCTTTGTTGCCTGCAATTGATCTACCCAAAGTAAATCCTTGAGTCTCAATTAGAGATCTACTCTGATACCATGAGAATTTTTAGGTGACTGCTGTCCTATCTCGAAATTGAAGTTTTAAGTTTGCTGAAAGAGAAAAATGACACTGTAGCTGTGAGACACAACACCCCTGACGTGTTTGTACGATTGTATGACCTTGCACAGCATGTCCATACGACTGTATAGATCCATACGATTGTACGAAATTCCATATGACTTTACGAAATCTTTGTTGGGAATATATTCTTCGATCTGCAATCTTTGCAACTCAATCTTCTCATTGTTCCCTATTTTTTCCTCTTCCTCGGCGTTTTCTTTGTCTTCGGACAAAATTGTCTTTGTGAAGATGAATGTGTCTTTACGCTCTACTTTGACTTGCTTGTATACTTTAGCTGCAACCTTAATTTATCAAAACCCTAATCTCTCAGTGAGATCGATGTTGAGATTAGCCTAATCACTAATGCATTACAATGCACTTTATTAGTCTTAACTATAACATATAAGACTTTCACTTTAATAAAGTGAATAACAAAATAGATTTGACTTTTGGACAACTTCATGCACGTTTGACACTAAACTTGTGTTCGAAAGTTCCTGTCTACGTTACAAACATCAACAATAGTGTAGAGGCTACTCCTAGAAATAAAACTAAAGCTATCTTATGATGTAAATGGTATAAAGTCTAAGACCTAGGAGCATGGAGCAGGAAAACAAAGCTATAGTGTAGCTACATGCTAATATTGTGAAGAGTCGAGGAACAAAACCACCAACACTATCATGGAGCTGCTCCTAGAAATAAAACTAAAGCTATCTTATGATGTAAATGGTATAAAGTCTAAGACCTAGGAGCATGGAGCAGGAAAACAAAGCTATAGTGTAGGTACATGCTAATATTGTGAAGAGTCGAGGAACAAAACCACCAACACTATCATGGAGCTGCTCCTAGAAATAAAACTAAAGCTATCTTATGATGTAAATGGTATAAAGTCTAAGACCTAGGAGCATGGAGCAGGAAAACAAAGCTATAGTGTAGGTACATGCTAATATTGTGAAGAGTCGAGGAACAAAATCACCAACACTATCATGGAGGATGGCTCACCTTGGGGGTGATTAACTTCCTTTGAGGCTCTCTCTCTCTCAAGATTCAATGTTGTATGGAAGAAACTCCTATAGATGACGGGTTAGGAAAACTAGAAGAGAATGAAGATATAGTCTTGAGATATGTCTCTTTGTCGGGGTGTTGAAACTTGGAGTTGAAATTTGGAGGAAGTGTCTTGATTGTTTGTACGATATAAGCTATAGTGTAGGTACATGCTAATACTGTGAAGAGTCGAGGAACAAAACCACCAACACTATCATGGAAGATGGCTCACCTAGGGGGTGATCAACTTCCTTTGAGGCTCTCTCTCTCTTAAGATTTGATGTTGTATAGAAGAAACTCCTATAGATGATGGGTTAGGAAAACTAGAAGAGAATGAAGATATAGTCTTGAGATATGTCTTCTTGTCGAGGTGTTGAAACCTGGAGTTGAAATTTGGAGGAAGTGTCTTGATTGTTTGTACGATATGAGCTATTGTGAAATGTGTAGCGACATGTTCGTAAGGGTCTCAAGATTGAGCATGAAAAGCTTCCCAAGGTCTCACAGATTTGATGGTTGATGTAGAGTTGTTGTTTGCCTACTTCTACATACCTCTGTCTATTGGAATCAATGTTATCAGAATTAGACTTGTGATTGAACCAACAAAGCCCAAAATGTGAATCGAACTGGAACCGAAAAAAAGTTAGGAAAAAATTGGTCGACCAAAAAATACATAAAATATTCATATTTAAAAAAAAACATATATATTCATGTGCATACATATGAATCCAAACCATTAATACACAAATATGAAAAGTTTCTCATATATATAGCAAGTACATGTGCAAATAACCAAAATAACACAGAGTGCAATATAACTGTGAAGTTCTAAACCGAAATACATCAACAAAGAGGCTCTAAATGGCCCCTAGAGTCCAAAAAACAAGCATGGTACCAATGAATAACTATAATTTGATCATATGGAACTAGGTACGAGGTAGAATTCCAAAGGATTCCTCAAGAGTTCTTAGGGTTAGGTTAGAATCTTTATCATGAGTAGGGGCTTAGGGTTAGGTTAGAATCTTCATGATAGAGTTTTTTATGTTTCTTTTTTTTTAATTTGAAAAATGTGGGTCCCTCGATGCGTTGATACAACAAAGTACAAATCGGCCAGTTTCGTACGGAATTGGCTGGTTTAGTGGTTTTGGTCTGGTTTCGTACGGAACCGGTCAGTTCACAACTGGTCCAAGACAAAACCGAGGGTTTTCTGGTTTAAGCACCTAACTAGATTGGTTGGGCCTATGAACCGGTTGGTTTTATTGGTTCCGGTTTGGTTTTGATAACACTGGTTAGAATCATTGGAAATAAAGTTGTAATTGACGGATAAGAGGACAAGAGGACCATGTCATCAGTAAAGATGATGAATTTGGTGAAGAAGGCACCCATCCCTTGACTGGATATGCTCGTGGAGAAAAGACTCCAGTGCATCGACGTATATCCCAAACAATGTAGGTAACAGAGCTTTTAGGCATTTGCATAACATCCAGGGTTTTGACCAATGTCTAGGGTTTTATTGTATGCTTTCAGATTTGAATCTTGACATTTGACATTCATGAATCATAAGCCATGGTCCTTGGCCATTTTAAATATACTCAAATCTTGATGGATGAATGAAGATAATGGATATGATTGCTGAATGTGATTTTATAATGTACATTGAATGATACATCTGGTTCGACGTCTTATCCAATACCAACTCAGTTTGGGCAGATACCTTGTTGTTTATCTTTAGAATTTATGTTTTCCCTTGGACTTGATCGAGAAAGAGCTGCAAAGAACGTTGCGCGTAACATAAATTGAGCATAATTGTGAGTGAAATCTAGATTAATGAATAAAATCTGTCATGCTTCCAACAAATTCCCTAGGTTGGAGAATTTGCCTCGGCAGCATGGTGGGTGCGCGAAGGATGGCAATGAATTCAAGCAACCACTTCCCAAAGACACAATTTCAAATCCATCCAATAGTTCAAGAACTATAAACCTTATAATTCAAAGTTGCAACATTCCTTGAGGTCATGAACTTTTGATGGCTCCAAGGTGATCTCGATGACGGTTTCCTGAAATACTTGGGATTGATAGACCCAAGATACATTGTTATATACATATTTTGGTGTCAACTAAACCTAGTGATAAGTTTAGTCAAACAATTATCTAGGTTGTGTGTTATCGGATGAACTAGCAGGGGCTATCCTCCGATGACAAATGTAAGAGAAGTGACCATTGTCACCTTAGCCAATTCTCTAACTTCTTAGGAGAGTCGAAACCTCCAAGGGGAATAGCCCTTATGTGGTCTGCAAAACACCTTAGGACAAGACAAGCAATGTCTTCTTGACAAGAATATTAGTGACCAGTGCCTTAGACAATGAATTTTAAGAGAATGAAGAAGACATACTATTTAATCATCCAATGGTAATGATGCAAACACTAGCGTACAAAGTGTTAAAGAAATGTAACTGCGGAAGATATTGTATTTGTACTTGTCTATTGTATTATTGTATTCCTCCTTTGGGAGATGTCATTGATGTAATTAATAATGTAAGAGTCATTGAAAGAGTCAATGTAAACCCTAGGTCTTGTGTCGGCCTAGAACAATCTAGAAAAGATTATTATATTTTGTATTTGACAAGTCGGCCCAGTTGGGGAAAAGTCACCCCAACGGAAGAATATAAATAGAGGATGAGTTTCTCATTTGTATTCACTCATCTCACTCATACAAGTTCGCATAGGAGAGAGAGAGAGGTTTGCACAAGTGGAAGAGAAGCTGATTTTGACTTGGGGTTTATCTTTGTACTTTGTGAATTCTATATTGAGGAAGTTTGTCGCGGTTTTCTCCCTTGTGGTTTCCTCAAGAGAAATATTGTGTTCATTGTGTTTGCTGTGCTTGTGTTTCTTTCAATGATAGATTGTTTAATGTTATTATGCTAACCAATTAGAAAAACTAACACAAAGATAGTCAATTAGTTGTAAAGGATTATTAAGCAACGTGTGTAGTTCCAATAATACAATCACTTCTATAATAATGAAATAGCATTCACATGAAACTCATTTGGAAATGTGTTAGTGGTAAGAATGTTATCATCAATCGGTGATTAACACTAGCAATATAGCGTTGGTTATCCAATAACATATGTAAAGACTAATATACCATAATCAATGTAGTACAACAACATATCAGAGTTACTAACAAAAATAGAACAATTAGTCTAAGTGCCAAATAATGTCATTCACCACTTTCATGTAATAGAGTAAGAACATTCACTACATATAAAAATTCAGACTTCTACAATTGTTTTGGATCTATGTTTTAAGCTAATTTCAGACGTGAGTATCACTCAACAATACCTTGAATTAACCAATCTTCTATGCTTGTGTCCACAGGTGAAAAGGCTTGGGTTTTACAATTGTTCAATGTTGATAGGATGCAGTAGTAGCAAGTTTGCTACAACAGCATAAAAACTTTTGAAGAGGATGAGTTCAAGCCTGAGGAAAGGCTACCAAGGGAGAGCCGAGCCTTTCCAAACCAAGGCCTAAAAGGGAGGTTGTCAAAGAAAGGGAGACCAAGGCCTTTGAAGGGAGGCCGAGCCCTTTTTAAGAGTGGCTGAAGATGGATAGGAGAAGGTGGAAGAAAGGAGAAAGGGGTTTGGAGAGGAAAGGAAAATGGGAAGGAAAAGGAGAGAAAGGAATAAGGAGGAAGGATGGTGGGGAAGAAGAAAGGTGAAGGGAGAGGAAGGAAGATAAGGGGAGTGGAGGAAGACAACAGTAAATGAGGGCAGCGAAAGTGGGATAAGGAGAACGAGGAAGGGGATGATAGGAGCGAAGGTCTAGAAGAGTAGATTGTAGGGAGGCGAGATAGGAACTAGGAAGAGCAAGGGTAGAAAGTGAAAGGGAATGAGGGCCGCTAGGGCTGTAGTGGACTGCAACTAGGGTTTAGGGAAGAGTTTTAGGTTTTAAATATTTGATTTTTGGAGTTTTTTGTACATAAAAATGTAGAGAATAAAACTTATGAAGCAAAACAACAAAATTCTTAGTTTAACATTTACAAAACATACGAAGTAGAAAAAGAGTATCAAACTTAGGGTTTTAAGGTTTTACCCTAACCCTAGGGCATCAAGGAAGATGGCCTTCCTTTTGAGAAGATCCTTTCAAAGTTTGGCAAACTAGAGCCTTCTTTAACAGCCACAAGAACTGGTTAAAGGAAAGCCTAGTTAGAGCAAACCTTGAAGATCTAAAACCTAAGTTGCAGGAAACTCGGGTCTAGCACCTGTTTCACCCTCGGAAACTCGTTGAAACTCGGAAACCCGTATGGTACTTGATGAAAACTCGTTTCCGTCCGTATGAAACATGTTTCCTAAATGGGAAACGCATCCGTACGGATAGAAACACGTTTCCATCACGTTTCCTTTCTTGTACAGTGCGTTTTGTTAGTTTTGTACCTAGGGAAGTGTTCCCCAAGTGACATTTGCCTAAGTCACTTAGAAAGGGGGAAAACGTGACCCTCACATTAAATGACTTGAGAAAAGCATTTAATGAGACTTTATAAACTTAAAGTCACTTTTTGATAAATTTAAGTGGGTGAGGGAAATTAATATTTATGAATAGTAAATGGAGCATTTAATTTCCACCGTTGATCTAAATCTATCTCATCCATTGGATTAAAAGAACCCTAGGGTTTGATCAAAAAGAGAAGGGAGGCAAGTTTCCATTTTTTTTTTCTTGTGATGAGGGTGAAGTGAAGAGAAAGAAGAGAGAGAGCAGCATGATTTCCAAGGAGAGTTTTTCCAGCACAGAAATCGAGGAAGTTTCTAGCAATTAATACAGGCACATTTCCCAAGGCAGCCATATAGTATGGATTTTGGGCACATTTCCCAAGGCAGCCATATAGTATGCATTTTGGGCACATTTCCCAAGACAATTGCACGCATTTCGAGGTCCGTACATGGAGTTTTTATTGCTGTCCGTACAACACGCATTTTGAGGTGTTTTGGCTGAGTTTTTGGCACATATTTCTAGAGTCCTTACAGTCTGTACGAACTGTACCTTTTTGCACAGTTTTCGAGGCAGACTGCTGCATGGTTTTTTAGAAGATTGGCACAGTTTTCGAGTTGCATTTTTGGCACAGAAATCGAGACAGTGTCGTGGCATAGAAATCGAGACAATTGGTTCAGTTTTGAGCTGCAGTTTGGCACAGAAATCAAGGTTGATTTCTGAGTGACTTTCGGTGGTTGAGAGAAGTACATCTTTGACTGTTAAAATTATTGTACTGATATATTGCTGAAGAAATAATAAACTCTCTCTCTCTCTCTCTTACTGGTTTTCCCCGTGGGGGTTTTTCCAGGGCACAGTTGCCAAAAATTTATGAGTCTCATTTTTTATGGTGTGCATGTTAAAATTTATTTTCTGTCTATTAGAATGAATTTTCAGCGTGTTTAATTGTCTCAGAAAATTTCATATGTAGTTCGCAGCCTATGCAAAACCGACTGTAAATGAAAACCATTGAAATGTTGACATAAACCAGCAAGCAGAAAACTCAAGAAAATTTACACGTTTCCTGCCAAATATTAGCCTTTCACTTAAAAAACTAGCTCGTTAAGTTTCTTTCCACTCACACAAGCGACTTCAGCTCTCAGGTCCCAGAATATTGCAATAGGCCTTGTGCAGATTGGGATGTTGAGTCAAAATTTGTTGACTTGAACATCTCTCTTGCTGCACTAAGTTGAGCGACCTAGAAGTGGAATTGGAAATACTTCTTCCACTCTACATTCTGTTGTTGAGCGGGCTTCTTGTTCTATTTTTTAGGAAGACTATGAAGATGAGGATGACTATTAGTATGAGCTCATGTTTTACTTTTATTTCTATGTTAGTATTCTCATTGTTCACAGTTTGATACATTGTACTTGTAGCCTCATACATAAAAGCTAATTTTGGATATAAAGTATATAGCCTCATTTATAAAGGTTGTTTTTGGATATTACTACTTGCATGAATGAAATGATATAGACTTGGGTTCATGAGTAAAATGTGATGTTACATGTATGATTTAAATTTTGTTTGTATCATTTAACATTTATCACTTGGCAATGTTGCTTGCAGCTAATTGTAATTAATAATTTATGGTTTATGTTTTATAATAATTTTGTCCTTGTTCATATATATATATATATATATATCGCGTTTCCCCATTTCCAAAATTTGGGGGGGTCGCATTTCCAACGTTTCCTCGTTTCCCCGTTTCGTGCAGCTTAGTCTAAAACCCAAGCTTCAAAGGAATCCTTCTAGAAGACGTCCCTTATAGTGCTATGGTGATAAAATGTTGAAAATGACCTAGCTTAGACAAAATGCAACATTAATGGCTACTATTCAACCATGAATAAGCATCATCATTCAACATTTAACAAAGAGAAATCAAGAGAAGAAATTAGATACCTCCTTGTGCATGTGTTAAGCAAACATCTCTAGCATCACCTTAGCAAAGAGCATGAACCAAAGATACTTCAAGAGATTGCCTTCAAACCAGAAAATACATCCTTCTCAAGAGGTGCGCATCACTCCAAGAGTACTCCAAGAGTCCTAGTAAGGGTAAAAAAGTAACATGATGTTTTTATCCCATAAGTTGTTTAAAAATGAAGTGAGGAGTTTAATTTATAGTGTTCTCTACTCACTTTACAAAATAGCTAGGCCGACATGCCTCTAAAATGTCAATTTGAAATTATAAAATGTCAACTTAAAATTATAACATGAAATAATAAAAAATGATCAAATTTGTGGGTAAGGGCATTTTTCCCAGAGTTTACCAAAAAATGACTAAAATAGCTAAAAATGAGCAAAATACTCTGGACTGAAGGTTGGAGTGGCGAGGGGGGGGGGGATGTCATGCCCCATCTAACCCCAATAGTAGTGAAAATCCCTCAACGTGCCCCCCATATCAAGCTATGTAGGCTTGGCACAAGGATGACGTCATCATGACTATGAGCCCAAGGAGAGAGGGCGCTGCTGTGCAGAGGGACCAGGAGGATGTGGATGGTGACTTGGAAGAGAGACATAAGCCTCAATGTTGAGAGAAATGCCACCAGAATGATAAACCAGGTGGGGGGTCATGTGACCTAGTGACCCACCCCTAGGACCTCCGGACACCAACCTCGGGGCTTTAAGCCCTTTCATGAGGCAGTCAACAATGCCACTAAGCCATAGTACTCCCTGGAGACGAACCAAAGGGCTTGGCCATAACCTCCACATAAAAAATGCTGGAAAACACCCCTCCTGGTCAGAAAAAATGGGCCTCTCTCCTTGGGGCACAGTTGAAGGTGCGTTGGTATTGGTACAATGTGACACTGGCTCCAACTGTGGGATAAGTACCCCTCTTGAGGGTGCTCGAGAATCCATGAATCATTTGGGTGCCTGTAGACCTACACACACATCAAATAGCCAAGGACATCAAAATACTATGAGGCAGGCAATTCTGTCCTGCCTTGCTTATCATGAAAATAAAAATAAACTGAATAACAATTGAGTAATGTATGTAGACATGAAGAACTACAAATACAATGCATGGGTAACTGTATATGCCTAACTCAAATGAAACTAAACCTACCTATGCTAAACATAAGAATTAGGAAGGGTGAAGTGAAATCATACCACCAATGTAACCATTTGAGTAAGCAATTCCTACCTGATCTTTTACCTTTGTCTTTAGAGAGAATCCATGATAAGACCTCATCGAACACGAAGCAAATATGTACCAAGGTCTTCCTTAGGATAAGAGATGAAAGGTGGGTGACTGCAAGGGCCTGGAAGCTTTGATATTGTTGCCACAGAGAAGGATTGCTTTGACAAGATTCATTTATCCACGCTTCTACTGGACTTTTGTATGGGCCATCTCCGTCATTTATCTGCTTTGAGAATTTTTTTTGCCTCAAATTGCTCAACTGATTTTAAACTTGGGAGGGAATTATTGGAGGTGGACCTTGTAGATCTTCATATGCCAGCTGCAACTTATCCCTGTACCTGCTTAAACATTTCTTTGGATACACAAGCATATTGTTCATCTTTGACATAATTATGTTAGTACCCCCAATGATCTTTAAAATTTTAAAATTGTCAGCCACATAATTTGCACCTTCACATTTCAAGCGAAAAAATAAACAATAGAAATCGTGACAATGTGAAAAAAATGTTATACCTGTCCACATACTTGTATTGGTTTTACTGAAATGCATTGTTGGATACTTACCAACATCGAACAGAAAAGGATGAACAACTTCTTGAATACTGCTCGAGGAACATAGCTGAGAATGATAATCTGGGCTCCAAATAACTGCAAGAGAATCCCTTGTATAACCTGCCTCACTATCCTCCATGCTGGATAAGTATGACTGAATTGAATCCATAGAGATATTACTAGACATCTGCGACCCCAAACCATAGTAAGACATCTGTATATGGCACTCATCTGTAATAGCAATAGGACCCACATCTTGGGGTACTTCATCATCAAATGTAATAGCAAAGGGATTGGCCCAATCTTTATTATCAACATCATGAGGAGATGGAATAATCATATCTTGTTCAACATGACTTTCATTGATTATGTCTTCGATGGCTTCTTCATCCCAAACAGTGTCAAATTCCGGCTCAAGCTGATCGATATTATCCTTTGGTTCTTCTGTAAATGGCCAGAAAACTTCATTGACTTCTTCTTCGTCACCGCAGGGTCCGGGAACAACACTACTCGGTCTTGAAGAATAGTAAAGCGGAGGACCCATAAATTTTCGATAATCATCGTCCTCATCAATTCTGTCATTATGCTTCAAGAGATCTGAGATGTCATAAGACGTTGTTGTGTGGGGGCAAGGAGAACTCACCTTCTCCTTTTGTTTTTCAACTTCTTCAGCTAGGATTTCTTGGTCTTCATATGTAGTATCCCATTCATATTCATCTTCATGAGGAACTTCGTCTCTGGACACTGTGCTTGAGATATCATCAATTGGATCTTGAACAACAACTTCTTCAACCTGATTTTTCGTTTTGGATTTCTTTACTAAACAAGTTCCTTTCATGTTCGACATGAGGCATCCACTTGTCACGTCGCTTTGGATCCCAGTAGCTACAGAATGTTTCTACCAATTCTGCAAAGGATGATATTGTTCCTTTGTCTAGGTCCACAAACCAAGCAAGAACCTTTCCTCCCAGGTGAAGAGCAAATGTTCTCATGTAAACATCTTCTTCCTCTTTAATACCATATTCTGTAGCCAAGGTCATAAACCATTCAACATGGTGTAGGGCATTACCATGATCACCCTTGAAGGCATGCCAAAATATCTTTGGTAACTCATCTGAATGTCCTGGAAAGTTTGACAAGTTAAGAGGAGCGAAACCTATTTCCATTTCTGCAATGGTTGGATTATCATGATCTTTAAATTCAAATGGAATATCCTTGTTAGGATCATTTGGTTTCTGGATGTTTTCCAAGGTCTCTTCCCATATATGGTTGATCACGGCCTTTCTTTCATGTTCCTTCATATCATGATCCCATTCCTCACTTAATGCATCAATCAACCGCCTGAGTGAAGAAAACTTTTTATGAGAAAATCCTTCATACCAATTTCTGACATCCCAGTTGTCCTCCAAGTTGAGAGACAGTAGAAAAAGCTTCATTCTAATATCCTCATGTATGATATTGCTTAATTGGAGAAATTACCGGAACGCCCAGATATGTGTTGCTGCATGATACTTATATTCATGAAATAATGGAAAAAGTGCTTTCCCATCGTCTTCAATGACATACTGATGTGGATATCTTGGAATGTATGGAAAATCCAATATATCCATCCACAATTTGTAAGAAGATGCCATATTATTTGGATTCCTAGTCTTTATAGAGTACTTTCGTTATTTTTCTTCAGTTGGAGTCGCCAGGAGAGACCTGCCAAGTTAGCTCAACAACTCTGACCAAAGTACCAAAAACAAGGGTGTACATGAGATAATGGTGATTGAGTGCTTGGTGGAGTCGCCAGATAAACCTGTCAAGTTAGTCCTTGCAAAAATATAGATATGTTGATAATGTGGATGTACCTTAGGATTTACTAATGTGTCGTTCTTGCCAGGGGATGGAAATGACTCCAGATAAACTACTTCAAAAAGTGCTCCCCAACAACGACCCCAAAAATGTTACCAGCCCTGCCGAACTTAACAATTTATTTTTAATTGGAGTCTCTAGGTAAGATCTGCAAGATTAGTCCTTAACAATAATATTTTCAAAATACCAATCAAACACTTACCTCAATTTTCTTACCAAATGTCGTTCTCACCAAGGGATGGAAAATATGCCTTGAGCAACACACCCTAACTGTCCTAAAATAGTCCAAAGGTGTCCCCGACAACGGCGCCAAAAATGTTATCGGATGAACTAGCAGGGGCTAGCCTCTAATGACAAATGTAAGAGAAGTGACAATTGTCACCTTAGCCAATTCTCTAACTTCTTAGGAGATTCGGAACCTCCAAGGGGAAGAGCCCTTATGTGGTTTGCAAAACACCTTAGGACAAGAGAAGCTATGTCTTCTTGACAAGAATATTAGTGTCCAGTGCCTTAGACAATGAATTTTAAGAGAATGAAGAGGACATACTATTTAATCATCCAATGGTAATGATGCAAACACTAGCGTACAAAGATAGTCAATTAGGTGTAAAGGATTATTGAGCAATTTGTGTGTAGTTCCAATAATACAATCACTTCTATAGCAATGAAATAGCATTCACATGAAACTCGTTTGGAAATGTGTTAGTGGTAAGAATGTTATCATCAATCGGTGATTAACACTAGCAATATAGCGTTGGTTATCCAATAACACATGTAAAGAGTAATATACCATAATCAATGTAGTATAGCAGCATATCAGAGTTACTACTAACGATAGAACAATTAGTCTAAGTGCCAAATAATGTCATTCACCACTTTCATGTAATAGAGTAAGAACATTCACTGCAAATAAAATTCAGACTTCTACAATTGTTTCAGACCTATGTTTTAAGCTAATTTCAGATTTGAGTATCACTCAACAACACCTTGAATTAACCAATCTTCTATGCTTGTGTCCATAGGTGAAAAGGCTTGGGTTTTACAGCTGTTCAATGGTGATAGGATGCAGCAGCAGCAAGTCTGCTACAGCAGCAGAAAAAGTTCTGAAGAGGATGAGTTCAAGCCCGAGCAAAGGCTACCAAGGGAGAGTTGAGCCTTTCCAAACCAAGGCCTAAAAGGGTGGCTGTCAAAGAAAGGGAGACCGAGTTCTTTGAAGGGAGGTCGAGCCCTTTTTAGGGTAGCTGAAGATGGATAGGAGAAGGTGGAAGAAAGGAGGAAGGGGTTTGGAGAGGAAAGGAAAATGGGAAGGAAAAGGAGAGAAAGGGATAAGGAGGAAGGATGGTGGGGAAGAAGAAAGGTGAAGGGAGAGGTAAGGAAGATAAGGGGAGTGGAGGAAGACAACAGTAAATGAGGGCAGTGAAAGTGGGATAAGGAGAATGAGGAAGGGGATGATAGGAGCGAAGGTCTAGAAGAGTAGATTGTAGGGAGGCGAGCTAGGAACTAGGAAGAGTGAGGGTAGAAAGTGAAGGGAATGAGGTCCGCTAGGGCTGTAATGGACTGCAGCTATCCCAAAGGGATCATGAGTGAATGCATCCAATGCCTACATGTGTATGGGGATTGATTGTGATGCCATCCTATAACTCCAAAAAATGATCTAGGTAGAAATACATCTTTGATCCCAAGCTTGTCGAAGTTGAGATCCAAGTAACCTGGATATTAAATTTGTAATTGTCCTCTTTTATGGCTCGATCCAATCTCTGTCTAGTCGGCAAGAGATGGCCCGGTGTATTTAGGGAGTACCCAAAGGGGGTAAGGTGCTCTGCGGAGATGGACATTGGTTGGAGAAGGAGGGATTCCTTTGAGAACCAACATTGTGCATGACTGATGGGGCAATCTGAGGCTATTGCCTCTGAGGAGAAGAGTGCAAGTCAGGGGTATCTTTCTCTATCGGGGGAAAATTCTTTGAAGGTCTTATCTTTATGCAAAAAAGAGACTAGACAAAAGATGACCTTAAGTCAAAACAAGTAGATTTTGAACTTTGCCTGAATGATGGGTTTTAGAATTGTAAGTTTCCATCAGATGATGTGCTTGAGAAGTAGGGTTTGAATTCTCTTTGTTCAAGCTTAGTTTGTCTATAGCAAGCTTGGTCCCCAAATCTTTGAACCATAGAGTATTGTGGTTCTAATAATTGCCTCCATGAGGTATAATTTGGACGAGATGTCTTGAAGTTGATGCTAGAGGCACTGTCTCTCATTGAGGGCTAGGGAGCCATACTCTTTGCCAAGTTGATGTTTGAGGGTCTATTTCATGCAAAATCAAGGCCCCATGAATTGGACCCCCAAGTAGGTGTAAGTTGTGGTGATCTCAATCTCTTCCATCGGAAGTAGAAATGTAAGCCAAAGAGAAACCTCTTTGATGCATTGAAGATCATAACCTTGGTTTTACCCACATTGATCGTCAATTGTTGGAGGTCACAAAACTGGATAGGTTGTCAATTGCCTCTATAGTCCTTTCGAAGTAGTGGCCTACAAGATCAAGTCATTAGTGAAAAGGAGCAGGGATATCAACTTTTGGTGTAGAAGGCAGCCATCTCCCTCCTAGATGTGTTTGTGGAGGAAAGACTCCATCTCATCAATATAGATCCTAAAGAGGGTTGACGAGAGGGGGTGTCCTTATTGCACCAAGAGAAGTGAGGTGCTCTATAGCCTAGTATGGGGGAGATGTCACATAACGTAACGTAATGTTATGTTACTAAAAATAAAATAGTAATTTAAAAAATTCATGTTGGCTCTAAAAATAAAAAATTAAAGCCAAATAAAAAAATTATTAAAAAAACCATGTCGGCTCATCAAATAAAAAAAAGGTCATTAAAAAAATCCATGTGGGCTCATAAAATAAAAAATAAAAACAAACATAGATCCATCTTGAGCCATAAATTTTTTCTTGACATTAAAATTTTTAAGACAAACAAAATTTACACTTGATGGATTGGATCCCTCTCGGTGCTTGATAGATCTGGGATTAAGATGGATCTTTGTACCCCAATGGTACTGTGGATGAACTCAAAAAGGCCATGTGTTGTCTTGAGGCGACCCATAATCGACTCATTCAATCTCATGATGGCTCCCCATAGGTTCTCTAATAAGCTAATAAGCCAATATCAAAAAGCCTCTGTAATAATGCCTCTCTCGATATTGTGTTAAGCACTTTTTGGAAGTCTATGAAACAACAATAGACTTTCGATGAACGATGATGAGCCTCCCTCAATAAGGGCTTTGAGTATGAAGATGTAGTTGGTCCTCTGGTACTCTTGGCGGAAATCAGCTTGTCCTCTAGCCATGAGATGTCGGCTTTCCATCTCATTAGAAAGCCATTGATGCAGGACTGCGACATAGAGCTTGGAGATTGCATGTCCCACCATGATAGTTCAGATCGAAACTACTCCCTGATTGTGAATCAAATGAATGATGTGTCCAGTCCATGTGTGAAGAACACCAGAACAAATTACGTGGTTAAATAACTCAACAATGTGTGAGTCAAGAGATCAAATATCATGCATAAGGAACTTGGCATGGAGGCCCTCATCTGCTGCTCTATTGGTGCTCATGACTTTGGATTTTCTCCTAATGTCTCTATATGAGAAAAGGTGATAGGAAGAGGGGGTAGGGGGGAGGAGATGTGGGTGGGAGGCTTTCCGGGGATGTTGTAAAGGGAGGTTGTGTGGGAGAACATGGGGTCTAGGTCAGGAGGGGTGGTGTGGTGTCTAGGAAAAAGGGCATGCCATAAGGTTTTAGTGGAGTGCTAGAGGGTTATGGAATGTTCATGTCGCCTCAAGGAGAAGAGTGATGGAGGAGGTTATGGTAGTTCTTACGGAGGTGAGGTGAGAATGAGGGTTTTCACGTATGAGGGTGGAACGGAGAAGTTTGTGAAGGTTCTTACATTCCTCGTCGAAACTATTGTTCATGGGGAAGGATCTAGGAGGGCTTACGGGTGTTCTGTCGAGTAGAGTGGCGATAGGAATCAAGGGTTGCCCCCTCTAGGACCGTGGAGATTATCTCTTACTTGGCTGTGGCTGTATCAAGGGACCTGAAGTAGAGATGTAGGGGAGCAACTCCTTAATGCGGTTGGTGAGAACCATTGTAACTCCTCTCCTGTAGACTGTCTATAGTGATGTCGAATTTTACAAAAAAAATAAAAATAAAATTGTACTATTGACTTCCTTAGCTACCTGAATTTTGATTACATGGAGGCTGTGTTCATACTTGATAATTCCCAGGGCTGATGTTTCTGACTGGAGCCATTGAGAAGTTGGCTTGCTTGTGATCTAGAATCTAGATAGTTATTGTCAAGGCCACTTTCAACTGATAATTAGATTAAAATAAGACTTACATATTGTATCGGTTGTTTTGCACTCAAAGAGGTCAATCCTATTGGATGTATTCTGCCCCTACACCCCTGCTCCCTGTTACCGGATGAACTAGCAGGGCTAGTATCTGATGAACAAATGTATGGAAAATGTGACCACTGTCACCTTAGTCACACATCCAACTACTTTGGAGTGTCGTAACCTCCAAGGGGAGAGCCCTTTGATGTTTTGCAAACACTTAGGATAAAAAGATACTATGCCTTCTAGATGACCAAGTTAGTGACCAGTGCCTTCAATCAATTTGATTCTATGAATGAAAAAGACATACTACTTAGATTTAGTGCTTGTAGAGATTAATAACAAATTTATCAAATCAGTATAGATACCTCAAAGTATTTCAAGACTAGATATGCAGAATCAATGGCATATGGCATTCTTTAACACTTTAGCATTCACAAGACCATTCACTAATAATAAGCATCAACAAGTAATCATATACCATTCACTAGCAATATATATCCAACCAATTACTCTCAATGACAAAAGAGGACTGATATATTGATAGCACAGTTAGTATGGCAGTATGACAGTCTCTTTATGACAGTTAGAGCAACAGTGCACAGTATGACAGTCCTAAACAATTGTGAACATCAGTAATCAGTAGTTAAGAAATCAAGTAATGTGTAATAAATTTGATTTCACACATTCAATACCAACCACATCACTTAAACCAGTATCTTCAGCAGTATATGACGGTCAAGGTTATGAGTATGTTTCAGACTTGTATTCTTGCCAATAATGTGAATTTTCAGACCTTGTATTAACCTTTTATCCAACAGCAGTTACTAACTATTGTTTGTTGTTCTGTATAGGTGTTATGGCAAGAAGGAAGGACTGTCCAAGTTTGACAGTCTGCAATTATTTGCAGACTGTGGCAGCAGTGAAGAGAGGGCTGTCTTATAGCTGTTGTAGCCTTGGACATGCCCTAAAACATGGGACCGAGACCTTTAGGGCAAGGCCAACGGCATAGGGAGGCCTAAGGAACTAGGACGAGGCCCTTTAGAGGAAGGTTGAGGCCTTTTAGGCTAGGCCGAGGGTAGGTTAGGAGGGTAGAGGAGAAGGAAAATGGAGAAGGGAAGGAAAGGAGAGGAGGAAAGGGTGAAGAAAGAGGAAAGGAAGGAGAGGAGAAGGAGAGAAAGGAAGAGGAGAAGGAAGGAGAAGGAAGGAAAAAGGAAGAATGAGGAGGAAGTAGAAGAGGAGAGCGAGGTGAAGAAAAGGAGGAGTTAGGGTCTAGGAAGGTAAAGGGAAGGAGGACGAAGGGGCAAAGGGAGGAAGAGCGAACCCTAGGGAGGAAGAGAAAGTAGGCCGCTAGGGCAATAATAGGTCTGGTTTTAGGGTTAGGGTTTAGTTTTTAGGATTTTAGGTTTAGTTTTTTTTTTGGTTTTTTATGTACAAAACAACAAAACAAACCTAATTACAAAAGTAAATGCAAATACAAACCTAAAAAAATATTTACACATGTACAAACTAGGGTTTGTAGGTTAAAAAGTGACAACTTAGGGTTTTTGTGGATATTACCCTTAAACTTTAGTCTTAGAGGAAGGTGACGAGCCTTCCTCTAGGAGGTCTTTCTCCTTGTCTACTAAATTAGGGCTTCTTGTAACAACCTCTAGGGTTCGTTACAAGAGCCCAATCGAGGGCAGAGTTGGAGATCCAAGGCTAAACTTCGTAAAAACCTCCTCTAGGGAGCGTTTTCACTATGCTAAGAGGATAGAAGGGAGATAAAAGACCCTATTCAGAAAAAATGCAGCCCTAGGACCACCATTCAATCATTCAAGAAGCAAATATTCACCTACCATTCACTAAGCAAGGCTAAAAATTTACTAGACTTACTTGAGCATGTGTTCTTCCAACAATTCTAGCATCCACCAAGCATTAGCAAAGAAAAAGAAGACCAACTTTCATCCACAAGAGTAAGAAGACATCTCTCCAAGAGGTGTGCATCATTTCACAAGGCTATCTTGGGTAAAAAAGTAACATTATGAATTTTGTCCCATGAGTTGTGATTTGAAAATGAAGCGAGGAGAGTTTATTTATAGCTTGTCACATTCACTTTTACAAAATAACCAGGTCGACATGCCATTAAAATATCAATTTAAAAATATAACATGTCAACTTAAAAATATAACATGAAATAATATAAAATAATCATATCTGTGGGTAACCTGGGGCATTTTCCCCATAGTTTACCCAAAAATGACTAAAATAGCTAAAAATGAGCAAATTACTCCGAGCTGAAGGAGGGAGTAAGCAGGGGGGATGTCATGTCCCATCTAATCCCAAAAATGTTGATAATCCCTCAACGCCCCCCCCCCCAAATCAAGCAGTACAGCATGGATGAAGAGATGACGTTATCACTGGAACTGGCCCAAGGAGAGAGGGCGCTATGCTGAAAGAGGACCAGGAAGGGTGTGTCAGGTGATCGGAAGAGGAGGTAATGGCCTCATAGCTGAAAGAACTATCACCGGAGTAGAAAACAAGTGGGGGGTCATGTGACCCAGTGACCCATCCCTAGGAGCCCCGGACACCAACCTCAGGGTTACAAGCCCCAGAATGAGGCAGTTAGCAATGCCACTAGGCCATAGTACTCCTAAGAGAAGGACCAAAGCATACTTACCAGACTCGGAATTGGCAATAAATCGGCGAGGCAAAAGAGCGAAGAGTTTGAATCGGATCGGGAAAAAATCGGCAAATACAAAAGATTAAATATATACCTATATTTTGAATTAAAAAAAAAGAGATTTCATAGATATTCAAAATTGCTATGCCCATATAATACAAGATAGATCAATAGATGTCCAAAAGATATCAATAGAATCATAGATGTCCAAAATATATCCACTCTCATCCATAAGATGAGTCCATAATCCAAAAAGATGTACAAAATTGAGAATATATCAATTCTCATCCATAAGATGAGTCCAAAATACATAAAGTGAGGATCCAAAATCTAGATACTAAACACTAGATAGAAAGAAAAACTAAGAAGTAGATGCTCTCGCATCTCCGACAGCTTGACCCTCAAGGGTCTCTAAGTCCTCGAAGCTAAAAAGAGGAGCCTGCTCTGAATGAATCCAAGTAGATGTAGCAATAGGATCCCCGTCCTGACCCAATCCTAGCTCCATGTCTTCATTGCCCAATGAAATAGCTGAATGATCCAAACCTGTCAACATCAAGAATCAAGATTCAATATACATTCAAAATGTGAATTAAACTTTAAAATTTAAACCAATAATTAAGATTACAAATGATTAAGCCTTCAAGTGTCTCACCAAGTAACTGCTTGTTGCGAAGCCGAAGGTTGTAGTGGACAAAAACAAGGTCATTCAAGCGCTTTTGTGTCAAGCGGATGCGCCTCTTGGAATGGATTTTCTCAAAGATGCTCCAGTTGCGCTCGCAACCTAAAGCGCTGCAAGTCTGATTTAGGATTCTAGTGGCAAACTTCTTAAGATCTGGCGTATCACTTCCAAAATTTTGCCACCAAAGACCTAACATGTGGCAAGAGTACCAGAGTCAAGATTGATAATGGAAGATGAAAAAAACTTAAAAGAATTAAGATAATAAAGTATAAAGTTTAAACAATAAAAGTTTAAAACATAATACAAAATTACAAATTATAAAATACCTGGCAACATTTTTGTCCTTTCCCGTATAGCCCTAGCATAAGAAAACAATTTTGAAGGCACCCTATAGTCTTGCAGCTGGGCAATGATACGGCTTTGGACTTCTTGATCTGGGTTCATCCTCTTAATGCAAGTCATAAGCCCTCGACCAACCTCCCCATCCTCACTAAATTTGGTCTTATCATAAAAATATGCTGGATTGAAAAGTATCCAGCATGTAAAGGAGAGTGCAACTGCCTATCCCACCTCTCATCAATGATGTCCCAAAGAGGCATGTACTTAGTCTCATCATTCATATATTTGGCTTTTATGGCCTCCTTGGCAAGATCCATGGACTCATAAATATAACCCATAACGGGTTTCTCACCATCAACCATCCTGAAAGATCAAAGTCAATTCAAATTCCAAATTTCAAGTTGTCAAAATCTGATTTTTTATATCAATTTAAAACTTTAAAGTGTCAAACTTTAAACAACAAGTGAAATTTGAAAAAAACTAAAAGTAATAATGTTTGACTTCAAATTGAATTGATGAATATTGAAAAAGTTTAGAAATTAACTACTTGAGCACTTTGACAAGTGGTTCTATCACAACAGTGATCTCTTCTGCATCTCTCCAAAAACCATCATTGAAGACAAGAGCTACAATTTCAATGCCCTCAAGGCTTCTTCCATGCCTAGAGGCCATCCACTCAGGTCCCAAAAACATTCTCTTTAGATTGACCTTTTGCTCTACTATGGATTGCAAGGAGATGAAGTTTGTTGCAAATCTCGTCACTCCAGGACGAACAAGCTCCTTGCCTTCGGTGTATTGTCTCATGGTGGAAAGGACATTTGTGTGATTGTAGATGAATTTGGTTATGGATTTTGCCTTATTCACAATCTTTTGTATCCAATGAAGTTTCCCAATGTCCTCGAGCATCAAGTCTATGCAATGTGCAGCGCAAGAGCTCCAAAATATAGTGGGGTGCCTAGCCTCAAACAATCTACCAGCAGCCATATAATTAGCTGCATTGTCAGTGATAATTTGCACAATGTTTTCTTCTCCCACCTCTTGAACAATTTCTTCCATCATTTCACAAATCAGTTGAGCACTCTTAACTTTGTCTGAGGCATCCACTGATCTGAGAAACATTGTCCCCTTTGGACAAGAAACAGGGAAATTGATCAAAGTTCGGTTCCTCCTATCTGTCCATCCATCACTCATGATGGTGCACCCTGTTTCTGCCCATGATGTACGAAAATCAACAAGCACAAGGTTGATGTCATCAAGACTTTCTAACAACATATTTGTCCTAAGGCTCTCACATGTAGGGGCTTTGAACCCCAGACCTGCAACAGCAACTACATCAATCATAGATTGCCAATAAGGGCTTCTGGCACAATTGAAAGGGATGTCGGAATAGTACCAAAAGTTAGCAATGGCCTTCCTTGCTTGCTTATGGACATTCTTTTTCCAACCAGTGCCATCTAAGCTAGGTTGGGAACTTGGTTGTGTACGGGGAGCAAAAAAAGTGTGTATATTTCCTCCTCCAGTGCTCAAATTTGTAGGAATAGGAGGTGGTGGCATTTGGCTTTGAGGCATTTGGTTTGGAACATGAAAACTTGGGTTAGGCGGAGGCATTGAGGATTCAACGGAAGGATGTGACAAGGGGGTATTAGAGGATTGTCCGACTCCACCTACAACATTTCCCATCTCCATATTCACCCTTGCCCTCTTCATTTTTTATTCATTCATGTAATCAATAGCCAAACCGACTTGGTGTCTAACATCCTCAGGTACAACTTTGCAAGGATTGATGTCATGCCCTGGAAGCTTAGCAATGTGGAATTTGAATCTATAAATTCCACCACTGTAATGCTCTCTGCAAAATTTACAGAGTAGCTTAGCTGAACCTTCAATCCTCTCACAATAAGCCCAAGCAAAGTCTTTTTCTCTTGGCATTTCACTGTCAAACAATCACTGTTTCACTGGTAGCAGGGTTATTTGGCTGCAAGAAAGATACAAACGGGAACTGCCCTGCATGTAAAAATAAAAAAAATTAAAAAACATGAAATAAAATTAACAAATAACTTGTAATTTCTGTTACATTACAGTATAATTATAATACTGTAATGTAACAATATAATACTGTAAGTAAATACTGTTACATTACAGTATAATTAGTAATGTAACAGTATAATACTGTTACATTACAGTATTATAATTATATTGTGATGTAACAGTATTTACTTACAGTACAGTATTACACAGTAGTACTATAATGTAACAGTATAATAGTACAGTATTACACAGTACAGTACAGTAATACACAGTAATACTGTAATGTAACAGTACCAACATAGATCCATCTTAAACCCGTATCTATCAAGCACCGAGAGGGATCCAATTTCTTGAGGTGTATTTATTTTTTTAAATTTAAACTCAAGAAATTTAATCTCTCTTGATTGATAGATCCGGGTTTAAGTTTTAAGTTTTTATTTTATAAACGAACATCTATTTTTTAATTAGTTTTCACAATATTTTATTTTATGAGCCGACATGGATTTTTTAAAATACTTTACATAATTTTTTATTTTATGAGCCGACATCAATTTTTTTAATTAAAAAAAACCTTTTTACTTTTTAACCGATAATAAGGACAAACGTGTAACGTTACAACACCTCCCCCATACTGGGCTGTAGAGCACCTCGTTTCATTCGGTGCAATAATAGTACAGTATTACACAGTAATACTGTAATGTAACAGTATAATACTGTAAGTAAATACTGTTACATCACAATATAATTATAATACTGTAATGTAGCAGTATTTACTTACAGTGTAATACTGTTACGTATTAACCAAGGTTACACGAATCGTGGGTGCGATTGGAATCGGCTGAAGAATCCGATACGGGATTCGACAATCTCCAAAATTAGGAATCGGGGATTCAGAACCCTAACCTCAATTTTTTTATTATATATATATATATATTTAAAATTTAAAATTTACAAATTTAAAATCATATCATGAATCATAATGATTCATCAATGATCAATGATATTGATCATACATGTAACATTTACAATTTTACATCATACATTCATCATATTGTCATACTGATACATTTAACATCATAGACTCAATTTCATACATTTAATTTTCAGATTTCAAATCAAATTGCATTTTATAGTATATACAGTAACAATAAGTTGTAAGTTATAGGGCATTACGTTTCCGATTTCATTTAGCCTATGGCAATTTTTTTTTTGGGGGGGGGGATTCCTTATGACAATACTAAATAGCAAATCATTAGCAATAGTAAATCAGGATCCCGTCGGAATCCACATTTAGTTCAGCTAAACATAAATAGACATGAAAATCTACTTGTACCTTTTTGTCTATACTATGCCTCATTTCACAATTGATACCATAATGTTAGTTGATCAAAATAAATTTCGTCCAGTACGAGAAGCATTCATCAAAATTGCAAGACTATTAAGACCTTACATTGGAAGAATTGACCTTTAGGACCAAACCTTCTTTAGATATGGGTTGATCAGTACTCGACTAGGGTTACTTTAGCCCAATGAAGAGCCCTGTACAAGTAGATGGGAGTATGCCCATGTTATCAAAACAACTAGGGTTCACTTGAAAGTGCTTTGTTGTTGGATGAATAGCTATCTCTAGATGGTATAAGCACGTGCAAATCTCTTTTTTAATAAAGTACTATGCCAATGTATTGAAAACAGATATAGGAAAAAGGTTGATAACGGATCCCCTGGTCAAAGGAAACGGATCCCAGGTCAGAGGAAACAGATCCAAAAACGGATACGGATCCTACACAAAAACATACCGAATCTTCAAGAATCGGATCCGGATCCCCGAATCCGCGTTTCCCTGAAGATTCCGATACGGATTCGGACCCTAGGTGGCCGAATTCGGTAACTCTGGTATTAACTACTAACTGAAAGTCTGAAACAAAAATAAAGATGCAGTAAATTTTATAATGAATAAAATTAATGTTAACAATGAATAAAAACTAAAATAAAAACAAAAAAATGCAAATTGGAAAAAAAAACAACCGTTGGCATATACCTGAAACAGAGCTCAAAATCGTGGGTCCAAGCGTTGGCCGACAGAGTCGATACTATGTGCTTGCGCCAGAAAACACAGCCCCCTGCCCGCGGACGGTCAAACTTGGAGTTGTTGCTGGTCGCGGACGGAGGTTGCTGGATAGAACTTCACGGACGCAGAATGTTGTTGGATAGAGCTTCACAGATGGAGGTTGCTGGACATGGAATATTGCTGGCGGTGCTGCGTGGTAGTCGTGAGAGTGTGGCGACAAAGAAAGGGACCCATGGTTAAATAAACCCGCGGGCTCACAGTCAACGGAAGAAGGGAAGGGGCGGGAAAGATCCGTGACGGAACAGGGAAAAGTGCGGGAAGGGCGATGCCAAACAACAGGTGACAAGTGGCCCGCAAGTCAAACTCGCCGAGCAGGTCCGAGTCGAGCCGGTTTTTTGCCGATCACCGAGTCTAAATCGCCCAGGGCCAAGTTTGACCCGCCTTGTACCAAATCGGCTCGTCCATGACCCGATCCGAGTCAAACTCGTAAAAAATGCGATTTGACTCGCGATCCTGGTAAGTATGGACCAAAGGGTTCGGCCATAACCACCACTCAGGAACTGCTGGATAACACCCATCATGTCCCTGAAAAAAAATGACCCTCTCTTCCTTGGCACATATCTGAAGGTGCGTTGGTACTTGTACCATGTAACACTCCCTTTTAGTAAAGTAGTGGATGACCCTCTTCAAGTATGTTTCAGGTTGTTAGGTTGATTTAGGTTTTTTGAAAATAGTTTTGGTTTTAATTGGAAATGTAGGCCTGCGTGCTCATAGTCTCATTGACAGGTATTGTTAGGTAGTAAGGTACCACATAGGGAGTCATGGAACTAAGAAGTACTGTACTGGAAAACTGCTTGCTTGTTTTTCCTGAAAAAGAGTGTTTGGGCTGACAATTTTGGTTGCCATTTGTAGGTTATATTGTCATGTGTCTAAGCATGTCTGTATGGGTCTTCAATACTACATTTTGTCTTTGGTGGTTGCTAATTCAGTTCCTTGACTTGCCTAAGTTTCCATGGTATGTTGCCTCATGTTGCTGTTTAATGTACTCATCAGATTTGTCCTTATCTTCCATACTTACGTTTTGCCTGGTGGTAATCAATACTTCAGTATGGATGGAATCAATACTAGGACATACTATGCTGGGAATTTGTACCTATGTTTGATCTGTTAGAAATCTTATATTAGAACATGAACTTGTGATTTTTATTGTCATATAGTATATTGGTTACGATTACTGAAACACGCTTTTGGCTTTTGTTGACAGAACATTATGCATCAGGCTACTTCACAGAGAGTACACTCTTATGGGCTGAGGGCAGAGATAATTGGATGCCACTATCTGCTATTCAGGAATTGAATTCACTGGTTATTTCCAATGAAACTGAGTTAAAATTGTATGAAAATGATGTTAGCTACTCAGCAAATCAATCTACTAGTCAACCCCAGGTTAACGGGCAAACAACTGTCTCCCATACCTCCGATGCTTACTTAAAGGCTTCAGATGCTGATGATGATTTCCTTAGATGGAAAGAGGAGGTGAGGCAAGCAGAGGCTGAAGCAGAGGCTTTGAAGTCTGGAACAACAAAGAGGACAGAGGTATATCTACAGGGTGCAAAGGAAGAACTTAAGATACAAACAGATGATGCAGATGAAAGGCCTCACACCCCTCCAGATGGAGAGCAGGAGTTCACAGATGATGATGGAACTGTGTACAGATGGGACCATAATCTCCGGGCCTGGGTTCCACAAGTATGTTATGGAATTTTAAAATGCTGATGTATTTACATGAAACAATGTTCTTTGTCTGAGGTTTATCCTGGACAGTAGTAGTTTGAGTTACCTGCATGCAACATATAACAGCACAGGGGTCTTCATTTCTACATGAGCATCTTAAATGAAAGCTGAAAAAAGTATATATAATGGGAAATAGGGAGATTATACTCCTAGTCTCTAGATGATCTGACTCTGCTTGAGGAAATACCAAGAAAACACAAGATTTGGACTTGGCATCTCTAGCATTCCTAGATAGGTCCAAACTCGAGGAATTCTTCAGTTCAGATGATGAATGTGAGTGTGTCCTTTTCCTAGCCTTTTCCAATAGGAAATTGAAATCCTAGTTTTTTGCTGTAGGCAGAAATTCTATGCATGACTTATAAAGAGTAAGACAAAAATACGCTACATCACAAGCTCTTCTTTGGAGGACAGCCTTAGTCCTGAATCCTCTATTAAATTATGCCTTTTTTGGGTTGAAAATATTGCTTTATTATCAGTTTGAAAATAACAAAATCGAAATCATAGTTGTTCTACAAGAAGTAAATAGACATATGAATACTTATACACAAACAAATAATTCATTGAAGCTTTGTTTTGGAAGAAGGCCAGTCCAAGGGATGAATTGCTTGGTAGTGCATTGCTACTTGAAGTGGAGTGTAAATAACTTAATGGTACCACCAATTCTGAGTGTAATTTTTAATTCTCAATAGTACCTCTTTGTATGTAGATATAGGGGTTTATTATTATATAAAAACATGAAGAATTAGTGTCACGCCTTAAGCAGACTGGTCTCGTGTGCAAATATATTTTACCTTTCAAGCTCTTGAGTCTTCTTTGGTAGGCAGCGCTTAAATTGGTTATTTTAGTTTTTGGTTCTTAATCTTTGTTTTTAGCTGGCAGAAACAGTGCTTAGAGATCAGATTGGAGACATTACATACAAGTTACAACTAAACTGTGTGAAACAGGCAAAGAGGTAAAATTTATGAAATAAGTACTGAAACTCGCATTTTCAAAACTTTAGGAGACAGGAAAGCTATGTAAACATCAATAAGCTTTCTTTAACTAAGAGCCGAGAAAGAACCACCTATCAAGAGGTGCACACTTCTGTACACTTTTTATAGGGGTGTGAAACCGCCTGGCCTGACTTAATGGCCATTACGGCTTCAGCTATTCTGTCTCACTGTTTGACTTTTCGTATTGACAAGTTTTAAACTTCCATTGAAGTATTTGGTTGTTATCCTTCTGTGTGATTTCCATCATACTCTGGGGCTAGAACTGATTACCTTAATAACAGCTTTGGGAATTACCTCTTTCTATCGTTACCCACTTTAGGTGCAATAACTTCTTATTTACACAGAGAAATTATAGTTCCATGGATTTTGAAGAAGTATTGTGCCTCTATAACTCTGGTTGTCAGCTTTTGAGCTCAAAATGAAAATTTTGTTTGCTGCGTTATGAAATCTAAAACACAGAAAAGAAAGCAAAAAAGTATCCAGAGTTTTTGAGTTAGTTGTATTAGATGCAGATATGAGATGCTTGAGAGTACAGAAAAGCAGCCTCTTGGTATGTAAAATTGTGATGCATTGACTATAGTGTAAATCAACAACTGCAATCATACAACTGAGTGATTATACTATGAATTAAAAATTGTATCAGGACTACGTGGTGATTAACTAATGTCACTTCAAATACTATATTGGCGTAAAAATTTTAATTTTAATTTTAAATGGGTGACTGGAGCAACTTAATTTTAATTTTAATTTGATATGGGTGACTATATAGTATAAACTGATGCCGGTGGGGCATTATTGATAGTGGTTTAACCTGGTGCATGCTATTTTACTTTTGAATTAACAGGATGACTCTTTTCATAAAGATTCACTGTATGGGTTGGAGGAAATGACATTTGTGAATGAAGAGGAAGTTATTCCGGCAATAACGATTGCGGACATTTCTGATGAGAAGGAATGCAATGACGTTTCCTTAGCTGTAGAATCCAAAAATCGCTTAAAACGGAAGTTGACGGATGACCTGGATGAGAAAAAGGTGACGGATGACCTGGATGAGAAAAAGGTGAAGGATGATCCGGACAAGAAAAAGGTGTAGTTTATGTTTTCCTTTGATTTTTTACATATATAGTTACTTGAAAATATATTGCTTTATGTGGAATTGCTTTCAAATGCTTTTGCAAAGATGGAAGGTTCTTTTGTTTTGAAAAGTTCTGTAAAGAATGCGGATCTTCTGATAGTTTTGAACTGATGGTTGCGAGAAGCTGAGTTTGCAATAAGTATGATGTTGGCATGCTGACCTTTTATTTCACAGTTAAGGACTTTTAGTGTAATGATTTTTTTATTACTGGAGTAAGGGTCAGACGTTTGCTTATGAGTAAGAATTTTGTTTTCTTTGGACAGGAAGCCAACATGCCACCAGAGGGTTGGTTTGATTTGAAGGTCAACACTCATGTTTATGTGACAGGATTACCAGAGGATGTTACTACTGAGGAAGTAAGTAATGTGGAACCTTTCCCGTGCATTTAAAACTTTTTTGTGGCTCCTCTTTATTCACTTGGGCTAGACTCAATTGGACTCCCATGCATTTTCTTAATGCACATTGTTGTTACAAATGAAATATATTTTACTTTATTATTACCATCCTGAATTTTTTCTATGCATGCTTTCAATGTGCTTTGGAATATTCTGGAACTGATGAATCCAATTTAGACATTTCAAGGATTAGATGACAAAGTGTATGATGGTTCCTTTTTATGCTTTTTGGATGACTAAATCACTATTCTCTTATTCAAGTCTGGTGACAGTATGATTTGATGTCTTCTTAGCAGCATACAAAAATTTTAGGTAGGTATTTGCCAAATGTGTGATGTTCTTCTTATGCTTTTTAAAGTAATATAATTAAGTTCTCATTTGAGAATGCTGTATTATAATGTGAATTCCCTCTTGTGATAAGATAAGATGAAATAATTTTATTAATGTCCAATGAATGACCACAAAAGTAGGTCAATGGGACTAAAAGATACATCCAGTGTGAATACAATCTGGGAGTAAGAAATCAGCTCCTAGATAATGCGGAAAGCAAGATAGAGAAAAGTTAAAACTAAAGGAAAAAAAGTACAACCTAGGTAACTGTCTGACTAAGCTAATCAACAACAAAATAGGTATATAACAGTGTCATAGTTACTTTGATACAAAGTGAGAATTTCTGAGACTGGAACTGGACATTTCAGTGCTAGTAAGAGAGAGAGAGAGATCTGAAGATGAAAACAATAATGTCAAGGCCTCCTGGGACTGGTGATAGAGGGTGAGGGGGGCGATTGGGGCTCTGGATTGTTGTCGGAGTCCTTGGGCAGCATAGTGGGATTTGGCTGTATGATCCTGGGGGGAAAGTAGGAGCAAGGGAGCCTTTCTCTCCTACCATCTGAGGTCGAAGGAAAGAAAATCTGGATAGATTTCTGGCTGGTTAGCTTGGCGGGGAGGTAATCCGGTGGGCAGGAGGTGCCCTGCTATGGATCTATCTGGAGCTTATCCATCTGTCCTTATGAGGATGTGTGGTCAGATGTCTGGTCCAGCACCTCTGAACCAGTCTTGAAGATATCGGTCTCACTGCTGAGGGGAGACACGAGGTCTCACCACTCTATGGTTTGAAGTACTATGGAGCTCTGCCTGTGAGATTAGTGACATGAAAATAATATTGTAATAGGGTCATATGGTAACCTGATGTAATGTTAGTAGTAAATACATAATGTTAATATATAATAAGGTCATAATAACCTAAGTCTAATTTTAATATTAGTGTTGTGTTGATAGCATTGTAAAATAGGTATGCTTACCTGATTCTTGGGTACACGTTCTGGATGGGATTGCATACTAGGGATGCTGAGTATGTATTAGGTACAGACCATACATACCTGGTACTTTGGGCACTTCAGGGACTAGTGGGTACATCAAAGTACCCAATATTGTGGGTACATCAAAGTACCCAAGATTGTGTCCTGTACCTTTGGGTACCCCGTGCCCTCAAGGGATGCACATAAATTGATAAATATTCACCTGTGGTGCCCTTGTTTTAGGATGATTTAATAAAAAACCCCAAAACATGATTATTAGTTTCCTGCCCTTTTTTCTTGGTCCCACCTGTTGAAAATAGTAACTCGGAAGGTCCTCCCTCATAATTTTGGTGTGTGGTGTGATGGGGGGGATATAAAATTCCTTTTGTTCCTTAGTTTGTATTTATGCAAAAAGAGACATTATGTAAATAAAGAAGTCTTTTTGTACTTTATGAGTGTGGGTCTCACTTGAGTGATGTATTTAATAATTATTTTATTATTATTAAAAAGTGCATCTATTGTGGACCCTAGATCTTATAATCTAATCCTAGCCATTGATTAGGTAGTTTCATTGGTAGTTAGGGTTAGTTGATGAGAAGAAAAGTATGAAAGAAGGAAAAGGGACAAAGGGAAAGCATTCATTCACCAAGAAGAAGAGAAAGAGGAAAGATAGAAGGAGAAGAAGGGTTTCCCAAGGCAGATTGGCACATTTTTCAAGAAAACTCAGCAGCACGCATTCCAAGGCAGCCTGAAACAGTCCGTACAGTAGTCTGAAGTAGACCGTACTGTCACACGTGTGGGTGCATTTCACAAGGAAGCTGACTGTGTATTAATTGCAAACTGTCCAGACCGTACAGCAAGGGTTTCTGGCACGTGTGGGCTTGAATTTCTAGGCAGCAAGGTGACTGTACTGTACAGGCCGTAAAGCACATGTGGGCAGGCCATACAGCAGGCTGTACAACAGTTTTTCTGCACGTTTTTGGAGGTAGTTTGCTGCTGTTATGTTTTTTTGTGAAATTATGTCTTTAAGGGAAAGAAGAAAAATTCTTTGTAAAGGAAATTTCTGAGTGGTCTCTTAATAATTTTTTTTTTCTGTATGGGTTTTCCCCATGTTGGGGTTTTGCCTGGTCAAGGTTGACCAAAAATAGCTGTGTTCAATGTGCTTGTTCATTTTCAGTGTTTGAAGGACTTTTAGCATGGTGGTTTCAAGTTTCAAAGATAGCAAGCATGTGATTCTTTAACTAAAACCCTAGTTGTTGAAAGTGTTTGACGAAATGTTTGAATGAGAATTTTCATGCTTATGTCATTTTTCTTCATGGTATCAGAGCGATACTGAACTAGGAAGCAAGTAAAGATTGTTCACAGTGTTCTTTTTGAAAGGACAGAAGAAAGTTGTGGTTGCCTTTCAAAGTTCTGGTTGGACAGTGCGTCCAGCTATGTACAATGGAAGGTAAGGATATCCGCAGTACTAAAAGAATGGAAGATCTGGAAGTTTGCAAATAGTACTGTGACCAAGCCCACTGATAGGGATGAGCTTGAGGAGCATTAGGCTTTTGAAGCTAAGGCTTAGAGGGTAATTCTGGATGGGGTTAAAGACCACCTGATTCCATTTCCACATTTAGCTGAGAAGAAAACAGCTAAGGAAATGTGGGACACATTGAACCAATTGTTCGAAGCTAAAAATGAGAACCACAAATGGCGCTTAGAGACAAGCTACATAGTGTGAAAATGGTGAAAGATGAGAATGTAGCCTCCTATTTGACTCGTGTGGCACGGGTAAAGGACGAGTTGGCAGTTGTAGGGGAGATAGTACCGGATTCTGAGTTGGTGAGGATAGCCCTGAAGGGCTTCACCAAGAAGTGGAATGTCTTTGTTAAGTGTAATGTGGGGAGGGAGAAGCTTCCCAGTTGGTCCAGATTGTGGGATGACTTTACTCAGGAGGAGATTCGGGAGGGGTCTCAGATTGGTCAGGTTAGTGAGGATGTTGAGTAGAATGTGGCACTTGCAACCAAGTCAAAGAACAAGAAGAAGAAAGACTTGGGTCAGATCAGGTGTTTTTCAGTGTGGTTAGTTGGGACACTTTGCCTCAAAATGACCTAAGAAGAACGGGAAGACATAGAAAGATTCAACAACATCTGTTGTAGTAGAAGAATTTGCGGCAAAGTTCGAGCAGGAATTTTCTCTAGTCTCTATTGACTCTAGTGTGGGGAGCTCAACTTTTGAGCATGTCTAGATAGTTGACAGTGGGTCAACTAGACATATGATTGGATTATATGATGCCTTCCAGATCATCACAGAGTTGGGACTAGGACATTATATACAGACATATATTGAGAGTCCACAACTAGCTATTTGAGGAGTTGGAACAGTAAGGTTCCAAATGGACCTTGGTAAGGTCTTGGAGGTACATGGAGTTCTTTTTGTTCCTGGGATGAGAGTTAGTAAACTCTCGACATCATCTTTTAAGGATGATGGTTATGGATTGTTGATCAGGTCTGGTCATGTTTTCCTTTATTGGATGGAGGATCTAGTTAGGACCACAATCCTTCTTGGTGACTGCAGGGACACGTTATATGTGGTGAGAGGACATGTTGTATATCCAGGGTTAGGAGGATGCCTATCTGAGTCAGATTCTGAGGATGGGGTAGGAATTTAGCTGTTATCTTCTGATGAAGAGAGTGGATCTCTTCAGGGCACTGGTAGGAGACTTAGTTACTGCAGTGGTGACGAGCAGGTCCATGAGCCTCAGGTGGAGTCTCAAGTATTAGAGTTTTTGTTCATTGTTGGGCACATGTCTCCGAGGCACATTCTAGAGCAAGAGGGAGCTGCTTTAGGAATCAGAGATGGAGATGATCCTGAAAGGACCTTCCTCGTTAGGAGGGAGTGTTGAAAATAGTAACTTTGAAGGTCCTCCCTCATAATTTTGGTGTGTGGTGTGATGAGGGGGACATAAAATTCCTTTTGTTCCTTGGTTTGTATTTATGTAAAAAGAGACATTATGTAAGTAAAGAAGTCTTTTTGTACTTTATGAGTGTGGGTCTCACTTAAGTGATATATTTAATAATTATTTTTAAAAAGTGCATCTATTGTGGATCGTAGATCTTATAATCTAATCCTAGCTATTGATTAGGTAGTTTCATTGGTAGTTAGGGTTAATTGATGAGAAGAAAAGTATAAAAGAAGGAAAAGGTACAAAGGGGAACCATTCATTCACTAAGAAGAAGAGAAAGAGGAAAGGTAGAAGGAGAAGAAGGGTTTCCCAAGGCAGATTGGCACATTTTTCAAGAAAACTTAGCAACATGCATTCTAAGGCAGCCTGAAATAGTTCGTACAACAGTCTGAAGTAGATCGTACAATCACACGTGTGGGTGCATTTCCAAAGGCAATTGACTGTGCATTAATTGTAGACTGTCTAGGCTGTACAACAAGGGTTTCTGGCACGTGTGGGCTCGAATTTCGAGGCATCAAGGTGACTGCACCGTACAGGCCGTACAACACCTGTGGGCAGGTCATACAACAAGTTGTACAACAGATTTCCGGCACGTTTTTCGAGGTAGTTTGTTGCTATTGTGTTTTTTTGTGAAATTTTGTCTGTAAGGGAAAGAAAAAAAATCTTTATAAAGGAAATTTCTGAGTGGTCTCTTCTTAATACTTTTTTTTACTCTTTGGGTTTTCCCCAGGTTGGGGTTTTGCCCGATCAAGGTTGACCAAAAATAGATGTGTTCAATGTGCTTGTTGATTTTCAGTGTTTGAAGGACTTTTAGCATGGTGGTTTTAAGTTTCAAAGATAGCATGTGATTCTTTAACTAAAACCCTAGTTGTTGAAAGTGTTTGACGAAATGTGTGAATGGGAATTTTCATGCTTATGTCATTTTTCTTCACCACCAATGTCACTACACTCTATAAACCCTAAAAAACAAAAAGAAATCACAGTGATCATTTGCTACTTCCAGGTCGTCATTTTACTATTGTTGGGCAGTTGTATGGTGTTGGGAATGGTTTGGTAGGTGAAACCTTATGACTTTAATGGACTTGGAGTGTGTTTTCATTGGATTCGATGCTGAAAGGTCATTGGTATGTATCATAATTCATATATGTATTATCAGTGGTTATTTTTAGAAGTTAAAATTTTTAAACATTAATACATTTTTAATATTTATATATTTGGGCTACCACTTACATACCCCGCAATCCCTTGAAATTTGGGGGGTGGTCTCTAAATGTATTGGGTAGTTGCATAGTTTTAAAAATCGGCCAAATCGATTTTGGAATTGGTCTATCTACCTGTTTGATAAGGAACCGAATCAACTCGGTCTGCAAATTTGTTCGGTCGACCGATTCGGTATCGAATCGGTCGATCTGGACACTGAACAGATTGGTTTGGTATCGAACTGGTCTGTTCGGCCGAGTTATGTAAAAAATCGGTCGGTTTGTTTGGAATTTTTCATGGGTGCCCGTGGACTCAAAAAAAACAATGCAATATCCCCATGGTGCAGTTGTAGTTGGTGATATTAATGGTAATGTTAAATTCTCCTTATCTTTTATTTTCCATCCTTTTACTTAAATTTTTAACATTACCATTAATTGTTTCAGGATGTTTGAGAGTGGTTCTAACCTCATCGGACTTCATATGCAAAAAGTAGAATTTTAGATACCATTCAAAATTCAGCAGACTTAATAGTTTTCAGGATTCCAAGATTGCAAGGTTTCCACTAGATTCTATCATGTATGAGGGTATGGAATTGGTATATGTACCTTGATTTTGGTGGTGTTGAATGTTGAATCCCTTTGTCATGACGTTAATAAAAATGTACTCTTCACTCATCCAAAATCACTTATTAAGCATGGGAAGCTTTTTCTACCTTATTTTAGCGATTGGATTAGGAAGTTTCATCAAAATTGTAGCGTGTTGAGACATTGACTAATGTCTTTGGAGGATCAACTATGAGATTTGAGTTAGAGGCAAGGGCTAGAGCCTAGAGGAGGGAGGCATAAGGTGTTATTGATGAATAGGATCCCAATATAGGCAATGATTCCTTGACATGTATGATTGATGATATATATTTCACATTCATTTTCGTAAATGTCCTTGCAATGGTCGGAATTCAAAAAACTCTTTAAGAAACAATACTTGTCTGAGAGCTGCTACGAAAGGAAGACCAAAGAATTTTATGAGTTAAAGCTTGGACAAATGACCATGGAAGATTTAATCAACAAATTTCTGGACCTACTACGATTCGTACCTTACTTAAAGGAAGAAAAGGTAAACGTTCAACGATTCTTGAGTTGTTTACCCCGGTCCTACAAGGACTGCATAGAATTCGACAATCCAAGAACTTTAGATGAAGTATTGAGGAAGGCGAGACTTTGCTATGAAAAATACAAGCAAAGGACTGAAACGCCTAAAGCCTAGAGGGATACAAAGCAAGAAAAAATCAACCAGCGTCAAAAGGGCTACGGGTCGCCTCCGTTCAAAAATCCACCAAGAAATCAGCAAGGAAACAATTGTGCCATAAACGAGCAGCAGAGACAGAATGGCAATAAACTAGTAAATCTAGGACCGAAAGGGGCCACTAGAACCACCAAGGAACCACTGAAATGTTGGGAGTGTGGGGAACCCCATTTACGGCGCAACTGTCCACAGTTCAATGGGACAAGTAGAACTATTCACAATATTCAAGAGGACTCAACTGTGGGAGAGGTCGACAGAAGTATACACAGAATACATGCAGCCCTGGATGATAGACAGGCATATCACCAATTAACTATCGTGGAATTCAAAGGTAAAATTTTTGATCATAAACTTTCTGTATTAAATTTTAATTGATCTCGGAGCTAGCTTGAGTTATATCACTCCTAAAATGGTGGAAGTATATCATCTAACAAAGGTGAAACATCCAAGGTCTTGGCTAGTCCAACTAGCCACGGGGCTAAGCGAAAGGTAACTGATTATATAGCTAATTGTGAACTCAAAATAGAGGATCATAAGACTAAAATCAATCAAAATATTTTGCCACTAGGGTCTTACGATATGATAATCAGTATGGATTGGTTGGAGAAATTTAAAGTTATGTTGAATTGTTTCGACAAGACCTTTACATATATAGCGGAGGACAAAAAAAATTGTTAGAAATGTAAAACGAATAGTCAAACCGATCTATGTGAGACAAAACTCTGCAATGCAACTGAAACGATGTATGAGAAAAGGTTGCAGGTTATATGCAATGCGAGTCACATATTTACTCAATAAAGAAAATAGAACCAACCTGAAGGATTACCCGGTCTTAAGTGAATTTTCAGATGTATTCCGGAGGAAATACCTGGACTGCCCTCTCAACGAGAAATAGATTTTTCCATTGACATTATGCTAGGATTTGCACCTGTGTCTAAAATACCATACCGGATGAGCATTTTAGAATTAACTGAGTTGAAAATTCAAATTCAAGAGTTGTTAAATAAGGGGTATATAAGACCTAGTGTGTCACCTTTGGGAGCGCCAGTCTTGTTTGTTAAGAAAAAGGACGGGACAATGCGACTTTGTATAGACTATAGGCAGTTAAACAAAGTAACTATTAAGAATAAATACCCACTGCCTCAGATAAATGACTTGTTCGATCAGGTGGGTGGAGCCAAAATATTCTCAAAATTGGATTTGCTATCTGGCTACCACTAGATCAGAATCAAAGAAGAAGACATTAATAAGACTGCCTTTCGAACATGATAAGAACACTACGAATTCGTGGTAATCCCATTCAATTTAACGAATGCCCCTTCCACATTTATGTGTCTCATGAATAACATCTTCAACAAATATCTGGATTAGTTTGTATTAATATTTATTGACGACATCTTGATTTACTCAAGAACAGAAGAAGAACACAAGCAACATCTGAAAATAGTGTTATAGACATTGAGGGAACATCAGCTTTATGCCAAGTTCGAAAAATGTGTTCTTTAAAAATAAGACACAATACTTGGGCCATGTAATCTCAAATGAAGGGATCGCAATGGACCTCGAGAAGATAAGAGCTATTTTAGAATGGCCGGTACCTAAGGATGTGGCAAACATCCGTTCATTTATGGGACTCACCGGATACTATCGACGATTTATCTAAGGCTTTTCCAGGGTTGCCTACCCAATTACTTTGCTACAAAAGAAGGGAATAAAATTTGTAGTCTCCAAAATGTCAAGAAAGTTTTGAGAAATTGAAGAGGCTACTAACAACAACACCCATCCTTAAGGTAGCTGACCCTTATAAGGATTATACAGTCTATACTGATGCAAGTAAGGAGGGTTTAGGAGGGGTACTATCTCAGGAAGGACACATAGTCTGTTATGAATCTCGTAAACTAAAAGAACATGAACAAAATTACGTAGTCCACGACTTGGAACTAGCCACGGTAGTACATGCCTTAAAAATGTGGCGCCATTATCTATTAGGGAAAAAGTTCTTATTATTGATAGATAATACTGGCATAAGAAACCTATTCACTCAATCCTGACTTACGCCCGACAAGCAAGGTGGATGGCCTTCTTGAGTGAATTCGATTTTGAAGTAAGGCACATCAAAGCCAAGGAAAACAAGGTAGCTGATGCACTCAATCGGAGGACTCATGAGATTTATGAGTCAACCGAAGAGTGACCTCAAAAGTAGAATTAAGATGGAAAACATTGACGATGCAGAATATGTGACCGTATTGAGCAGGTTGTTAATGGATGAGGTAAATTTAAATGTAACAGAATTCAGGGTGGACCAGGAAGGCTTGTTATGGTACAGGAACAGGTTATACATACCAAATATAACATAAATAAAGTTGTTGATTTTGAATGAAATGCACAAACAACCTTATGCCGGTCACCCTGGTTATCAAAAAATGATAACAACCTTAAGAAAACAGTTTTATTGGCCAAGTTTGAAAGCAAATTTAATTAATTATTTGTCTAAATGTCTGGAATGTCAACAGGTGAAGGCTGGACATCAACACCCAGTAGGTTTGCTACAACCTCTACCCATTCCTAAATGGAAATGGGAGGCCATATCTTTAGATTTCATCACAAGTTTGCCAAAACTGCAAAAGCAAGATGATTCTATTATGGTTTTAGTAGATAAATTAAGCAAATCTGCACACTTTATTCCAGTAAAGTCAACTCACAAAGCTGTGAATATTGCAGAGATATTTTTGAAGGAAATATTCAGATTACACTGAGTATCGAAAATGGTGATCTCCGACCGGGATGTTAAGTTCACAACAATTTTTTGGAAGTCCGTGTTTGTTGGATTAGAAACCTAACTAAATTTTAGCACTAGCTATCACCCACAAACAGATGGGCAGACGAAACGTACCAACCAAATCATCGAAGATATGTTACGAATGTACGTCATGGAAAAACACACTAAGTGGGAAGACTATCTGCACCTCGTAGAATTTGCGTACAATAACGGATACTAAGGCTGATCAAAGATGAGCCCATTTGAAATTTTATATGGCAGAAAGTTTGTTACTCCAGTTAGTCGAGATAGTTAAGTGGACCGCTTTATGGTGGGACCATAATTACTGCATGACATGGAACAAATTGTCTGCAGGGTACGAAAGAATTTGAAGGTGGCACAGGATCGCCAAAAAAGCTACGCCGACTTAAAAAGGCAGCATAAGGAGTTTGTTATTGGGGACCACGTATATCTTCGAGTGAAGCCAAGAAAGAGTTCGCTCAGATTAGGAAACTAGCGAAATTAGCACCATGGTTTTGCGGGCCATTTCAAATTCTGGAAAGGATCGGGCCAATGGCTTACTGACTTGCATTTTCGACACAGTTGAGGATCCATAATGTTTTTCACGTGTCTTTATTAAAAAAAATATACATGATCCTACTCACATTATTGACTGGAATGTGGTGTAGGTGGAACTAAAAGGCGAGTTCCAGGTGGAACCTATGCACATTCTGGACCAGAAAGAAATAACACTTGGGAACAGAGTCATTGCTCGGGTAAAGGTGCAATGGAAGCACTTTATCCTTGAGGAAGCAACTTGGGAACTGGAAGAAGACATGCGAGAGAGATATCCCAATATGTTCCCAGAACCGATGGAAGAAGAATGATAACACTGAGGACAATGTTTATAATAAGGGGGTGAGGATGTAAAGATTCCCAAAAGACATTACAATTTTATATGTTTTATTAGTCTTTTATTTTTTTAAAGTTGAATAATTGTGCTAGATTTGAAATCTGTCGAGTATCTGCATGATGAACAAAATGTAATGAACAGTTACTTGATATAATAAAATAAAGGAACATGGTAAGGAACAACCACGCTAAAAGAGGAGATCTTGCACCTAAGAGTGAAGACTAGAGAGTGTTAACCTCGGGAAAGTCAAACAAGTGTCGAGAGTGCAGTAATGGCTCTGGACACTCCCTAAAGAATAGGGATTTTGATAGCCAAGAAAATTCCAAGAGGAATTGGTTGATATGAAAGACCTAGGCAACACAAAAAGTATAAAAGGAGGCATATGTGGGAGGCAGGGTGCTACTAGTATGCAAGGAATGGAAAGACTTGTTGTGTGAGCACTTTGGTGTTAGGCAAGAAAACATTCTGAAAAGAACTGTGGAATTTGATAGCCACAAAAATTCCAAGAGGAATTGGTTGATATGAAAGACCTAGGCAACTAAAAGAACATGCATCCCAAGAGTGTAGACCAGTCAACCTCTGTCAAATTCCACAGTTCTTTTCAAAATGTTTTCTTGCCTAACACCAAAGTGCTCACACAACAAGTCTTTCCATTCCTTGCATACTAAGTAGCGTCCTGCCTCCCGCATATGCCTCTTTTTATACTTTTTGTGTTGCCCAGGTCTTTCATATCAGCCAATTCCTCTTGGAATTTTTGTGGCTATCAAAATCCCTATTCAAAATCCCTATTCTTTAGGGAGTGTCCAGTGCCATTACTACACTCTCGACACTTGTTTGAATTTCCCGAGGTTAACACTCTCTTGTCTTCACTTTTGGGTGTAGGATCTCCTCTTTTTGTTGATGTATATGTAACTTCGGAATGTATTTCACATATATGTATATTGTATTCCTATAGAGATGTTATTATTCCTCTATACGGAAGTGGTTGTATTCCTATAGAGATGTTATTATTCCTCTATACGGAAGTGTCGTCATTTATATTGTAAGTGTCGTAACTTATACTTGATGGGTTATTAGATCACCTTATTGGGGTCGGCCCTGTATAAGTCACGTGGGTCAGAGGGTTATTAGACCACCCTATTGGGGGTCGGCCATGTGGGTCAAAGGGTTATTAGACCACCCTAGTGGGGGTCGGCTCAGTCAACATTATGTTAAGTGGTTAAGTTGAGGCCGACCTAGTTGAGTAAAGGTCAAGTCAAGTTAGTGTATAAATAGAGAGTGTGTCTCTCTCATTTTACACATTCTATTCTCTCACTCACACTGTGGAGAGTGGTGCACTTGTGGAGGAGGAGGCTCTGCTGCTAGGAGAAGACTATCTCTTGTATTTTGGTTGTATCATTGCTCTATCTATCTCTGAGGAAGTTATTGGGGTTTTTCACCTTTATGGTTTTCCCCAAGTAAACTCGGTGTCTCTTCTGTGCTTGCATTATTGTGTCCATGAATGATATGCTGTAGATTTGCTGTACATGTTGTTCTCTCAGTTAAGATCCTAGATCAGATTGAAGTAAATTCTGAAAATTTAACATGGTATCAGAGCTAGCCTGAAAGAAGGCCGATATGGCATGTATGACACTTGTTGCACTTACGATGCTAGGGCTTGATATAGCAAAAACCAGTCATCGTAGCACTTTCGCTATAAATCCGTTTTGGTGAAGTTTTTGTATCTGAAACCTTTACAGGTCGAAGATTAAATCCCCATGTACCTTGTGTCCAAAGGACAACCTCTAATTCGTTGTACTTTGTGATTTATGATCTGTACAATATAGGGTTTCTGCCTCTTCCAGATCTGAGTCAAAATCAGGTGACCTTGGGAAAAAGGTCATAACTTGGGCTAGGAAGCTCCAAATGAAATTTCGTAAAAAATTGACAGGTAGTACACAGACTGTACTATCTCAGGAAAATTTTTCAGAGGCCGAAGTTGAACCAGTGACACGTGGCACACCGTACAAGTTCACTCTCCTGTATTATCTGATAAACAGGTCACGTTACAACACTTGGCATAACTCTCTCTCAGAGAATCCAATTGAGGTCAGACCTGTCAGGATGGAAAGATAACAGGTCGGGCTATCTCAGGAAAATTTTTCAGAGGCCGAAGTTGAAACAGTGACACGTGGCACGCCGTACAAGTTTGCTCTCCTGTATTATCCCATAAACATGTCACGTTGCGACACTTGGTATAACTCTCTCTCAGAGAATCCAATTGAGGTCAGACCTATAGGGATGGAAAGATAACAGGTCGGGCTATCTCAGGAAGCTTTTTCAGACCCTATGGATCGAAAAGTTCGGAGTTACACTAGAAACAATCAGGTACATATTTTTGCCAAAACACAATTTTTTTGAGTACCTTCATTCATGGCTTCCGGAATTTAGGGCTTCGGATAAAGTTGGAATTTTTGTAATCGGAGACCACGGCTGGATGCTACTCATCAAAATCGAAATTTAGAGACCAAGATCATAATTTTTGGTTGGGCAGAAGGCCGGGCTTGATCAGACCCTAGTTTGGGACTTTGATCAGAAAAGTGGAAAATTAGGGCTTCTGCAAAAATGGGAATTTTTGAAATCTGTGACCACGGTTGGAAGCTCCTCATAAAAATAGAAGCTTAGAGCTTTGGATCAGACCTTTTGATTGGGAAGAAGAGTGGGCTTCATCAAACCCCAGTTCGAGGTCACGTCCAGCAAATCCGAAAGTTTCAAAGGCAAAATTGAGGAGTGAAACTTTGTAGTTATCAAATTCTGAATATACCAGCTTGATCAGCTCATCAAGGCGCATATTTCTATCCTTTCGGAAGTTTGAAATTCAAAGTTTGAATTTTTGGGGTTTCTCTGACAAACCCTATTACAACTCAAGATCCAGTTCCTGCAAATCAAGTGGATTGGGTTAATCCTAGAAGAGGATGGATTGGTCACCTGTATAAGTGAAGAAGTTCCTGTTTTAGAGGGAGATGAGGCTAAGGCCTTCCATAAGAAGATTACAAGCAATCTTGACAGGTATGGCTTACAGGTATGTTTTGAATTCTGTTCATGATTAAGTTTATGATATGTTTGTCTTCATATCATTACAGTACAATCTTGATTAATTACTAGACTTGTCGTATTACCTTATAGAAGATATTCATTGATTAAGGTTTTGACACTTATGATTGTACTATTGCATTGTGATGTTGTATGAGGTTTATGTTTGCTAACACAAAAGGTACACCAAGAAAGTCAAATCATGTTCTACTTCAAGAACATATGCTCATGGTGACATGAAGACAAAGATTCATCCATTGTCATGGATCACATAGAAGATCTACTTTCAAGGTATGTATAACTTGGTCATACAATGGTTAACTTATGAGACATGCAGGTTACTAGCACAAGTCACTGAAGAGAACCAGAAGACATTATGCAGGTATGTTAGACATAACTAGCTAGCATGCTAATCCAGTTATGTTTTTCCTATATCAAGCTAGAATCTTACCTTGTGTTAGGATCTTATACTGTTGTGTTGTTGATAATGATTATTCATGAAGTCATAGGTTTGAATTTTCATGGTTGTATGCATATTATGTTTCTTACCATAATTGATGATATGACTAACCAGAAGAATCATGAAGGTATAGGTTTGAATAATCACAGGTTTTATGCATATTATATCTCTTATCTTGATTGATGATTCAACTAACCAGAAGAGTCCTATGATCAAATAAGAAAATGTATGAGTAAAAGAAGACTTCCCTGAAACCTTGAATACTAATGTTTATTATCTGTGAATGATCATGAATATACATGTTTAAGATTATTGTGTTTTGATAGTATTCAGATTATACTAATAAATGTGTGATTATGTATGAGAACTCAAGGATAACACAATGATGATACTAATGAGCATGCATAGTGATTAAGGATGGATGTAAGTTCAAGGACAAGTAATCCAGGAAGCAAAGATCAAGAGGGAGCACACTCTAGTTGTTCCTGCAAGAAAGCAAAGGAGCACACTTCAGTAGTTTCTGCAAGGATGCAGATATTCAGAGGGAGTTGACCACTTCTTACAATCCACATAAGAATGGAGTTGCAGAAAAGAAGCAAAGACTGAGAGGGAGTCAACCCAACAAACACACAAAGATAAGTATTTGAATTGTCATTACTTGCATATTTTATTGTTTAAATAATACTGTTCAATAATGTATATAATGATGTTCCTAGAATTAGGTTGTGTATTATGCATATTAGAATAGTTGCATTGATGAACAGTATACTACTAATATGCATGGGTAAGTGGCCTATGGCACTGTACAACATTCCATTGCTACTTATCTAGAATGAAACCTCTTTGCTGACATGTTGGGAGTTGTGCACACTCTTAACAATGTTCTGGTAGAGATTGGAAGGTATCTAGAAAGTTACGGAATATGGATAAATGTTGTATTGAAGCATTGGCTAAGATAATTGCATGACTGTATGACATATTTCTTTATGTGTAAGAATTTGTTCTAAAAACTATGAGATGTTTTCTAATCATACAATTTAACTTGTTGTGTAGGAAAGGTCGTATGCCATCACCTACAAAAGAAGAACTACAACATTTGTTCAGCAACAAAATTATCTATTGAAGATATTGAAGTTCCCAGGATACGGGAAAAATGCCATGATCCGTCGATCATGAAGAACGATGTTTGGGATGCGGTCCCAAGAGCTGAAGGGAAGTCTGTTGTGACTTCCAAATGGAACTATCAGATCAAGCATGTTGTAGATGGCAGCATTGAGAAATATAAAAGTGATGAAATAGAAGATGCACCAGATGGATTTCAAGACAGCATGGTGTAGTCATATATGTGTGTAGAACTTGGTATGGTAGGATAGACAACTTTCTATCCAGTTTGGGCTTTACCAAGAATAAAGCGGATTCCAACCTTTTCTACAAGGTTGAGGAAGGCAATCCAGTGATACTACTTTTGTATGCGGATAACCTGTTTGTTACAGGTGAAGATAGATTGATTGCCGACACGCAGCGAAAGCTTGCTGCCGAGTTCGAGATGAAGAACTTGGGGATGATGCACTATTTGTTTTTGGTATGGAGGTGTGGCAGAGTGCAGATGGAATCTTCCTTGGACAAGGGAAGTATGCAATAGAGATCCTGAAGAGGTTCGGGATGATGGATTGCAAGGCCATGGCCACACCTATGACATCGAATTTGAAGCTTCTTTGTGATGCTTCATCTGAGCCGGTTGATGTCTCTATGCATTGTCAGATGATTGGGTCCTTGATGTACCTGACAAACACGAGACCAGACATTTGCTTTGCTGTGAACACATTGAGTCAGTTCCTGACAGATCTGAGGAGTGTTCACCTGATTGCTGTAAAGCATGTTCTGAGGTACCTGAAGGGTACAGTGGATTATGGGCTCAAGTATGAAGTGAATCAAAAGTTTAACCTGCAGGGTTATGTTGATTTAGATTGGGCTGGCAGTGCTGCAGATAGGAAGAGCACATCTGGGTGTTGCTTCAGTATGGGATCAGGTGTGATCTTTTGGTTTAGCAGGAAGCAGTCCTGCGTAGCACTGAGTACAGCTGAGGCAGAGTATGTTGCAGCCTGTTCAGCTAGTTGTGAGGCAGTATGGCTACGAAAGCTACTGTCTGAGTTATTTGATCTCCCGTTGGATGCTACTGGTCTCTTTTGTGATAACCAGAGTTGTGTGAAGCTGTCCGAGAACCCAGTGTTTCATGACAGGTCGAAACACATAGAGATCAAATATCACTATATCAGGGATATGGTGCAGAAAGGAGCTGTGAAGCTCCTGTATGTTGCGACGGACGAGCAGATTGCAGATGTGCTGACGATGCCACTAGCCAGGGTGAAGTTCGAATACTTCAGGGAGAGGCTTGGTGTTCTTCAGATCGAGGACACTTCGAGGAAGAAGTGATGGACACATTTGCTGAAGCCATTCCAAGCATGTTGGAAGGAGGATCCTTCACATGGCTGTGGATGTAAGCGCTGGATGATGAACATCAGGATGATGTTCTGGTTTCTGCTTTGTATGATCAGTTGGATCATTTTTATATGTATGCATCATGTTGGATGCTGGATATGATCAATTGGATCGTTTATATGTATATGTATGTACGCATCATGTTGGATGCTGGATATGATAAGTTGGATCATTTATATGTATATGTATGTACGCATCATGTTGGATGCTGGATATGATCAGTAGGATCATTTGTATGTATTTTGTATGCATCATGTTAGATGCTTGGACCATGTATCTGTATATGTATCAGGTGGATACATTGTATGATCAGGTGGATCATGTATGGTGATATGTATCATGTATTTGTATTTGTATCAGGTGGATACATTGTATGATCAGGTGGATCATGTATGATGATATGTATCAGGTAGATACTTGGTATGCATCAGGTAGATGCATTATATGATCAGGATGATCGTGGATGCCGAGCTTCAGGATGCTGCTCCAGATGACATGCAGCAGGATGTTGCAGTGATGATGATCAGGATGATCATGTGTACATCAGGATGATGTATGGTGAGTATCAGGTTGATACTCTATGGCCGTGTATCAGGTTGTGCAGATGAGCATATAATTTGGCCCTCGGAGATTTGCAGATAGTCTTTCGAAGTTTTTCCTATGGCATGTAATTCATGCCCTGGGATATCTGGCAAATGTTCTTTCGAGGTTTTGCTCTGGGAGGACATATAATTTGGCCCTGGGAGATCCACAGATAGTCTTTTGAGGTTTTGCCTATGGCATGTAATTCGTGCCCTGGGATATCTAGCAGATGCTCTTTCGAGGTTTTGTCCTATGGCATATAATCTGTCCCTGGGAGATCCGATAGGTTGGGCTGTGTGCCCGTAATAAGTCCTGGGATGCTCTTGCGAGGTTTTGCCATGACCACATATAATCTGTCCCTGGGAGATCTTATAGGTAGAGTTGCGTGCTCGTAACAGCCTGGGATGCTCTTGCGAGGTTTTGTGGTGACCACATATAATCTGTCCCTGGGAGATCCTATAGGTAGAGCTGCGTGCTCGTAACATCCTGGGATGCTCTTGCAAGGTTTTGTGGTGAGGTCACATATAATATGGCCCTGGGAGATCCTATAGGTAGAGCCGTGTGCTAGTAACAACCTGGGATGCCCTTTCGAGGTTTTGTGACGCACGTAATAAGTCCTGAGGATTCCACAGTATGGCCAGTGATGACGAAGACCTGCAGGTGGTGGGCCTACATCCAGTATGAAAAAGGACTGGCTCTGTAGAACTTCCTATGATGAGTAGATTCAGAGATTGATTGAGATAGCAGCAGTAGTGACGATGATGATGACTCGATGATGATTATCCAGTGACGATGATCCAGAGAAGATGACTTGTGCTAGAAGACCTATGTCGAGAAATACCTTCCTAGTTAAGAGGGAGTGTTGATGTATATGTAACTTCGGAATGTATTTCACATATATGTATATTGTATTCCTATAGAGATGTTATTATTCCTCTATACAGAAGTGGTTGTATTCCTATAGAGATGTTATTATTCCTCTATACGGAAGTGTCGTCATTTATATTGTAAGTGTCGTAACTTATACTTGATGGGTTATTAGACCACCTTGTTGGGGTCGGCCCTGTATAAGTCATGTGGGTTAGAGGGTTATTAGACCACCCTATTGGGGGTCGACCATGTGGGTCAAAGGGTTATTAGACCACCCTAGTGGGGGTCGGCCCAGTCAGCATTATGTTAAGTGGTTAAGTTGAGGCCGACCTAGTTGGGTAAAGGTAAAGTCAAGTTAGTATATAAATAGAGAGTGTGTCTCTCTCATTTTACACATTCTATTCTCTCACTCACACTGTGGAGAGTGGCGCACTTGTGGAGGAGGAGGCTCTGCTGCTAGGAGAAGACTATCTCTTGTATTCTGGTTGTATCATTGCTCTATCTATCTCTGAGGAAGTTATTGGGGTTTTTCACTTTTATGGTTTTCCCCAAGTAAACTCGGTGTCTCATCTGTGCTTGCATTATTGTGTCCATGAATGATATGCTGTAGATTTGCTGTACATGTTCTCTCAGTTAAGATCCTAGATTAGATTGAAGTAAATTCTGAAAATTTAACACTTTTAGCGTGGTTGTTCCTTACCATATTCCTTTATTTTATTATCTCAAGTAATTGTTCATTACATTTTGTCCATCATGTCTTGGCAGATTTCAAATCTAGCCCAATTATTCAACTTTAAAAAAATAATAAACTAACAAAACATATAAAATTATAATGTCTTTTGGGGATCTTACATCCTCATCCCCTTATTATAAACACTGTCCTCAGTGTTATCAACCTTCTTCCATTGGTTCCGGGAACGTATTGGGATATCTCTCTCGCATGTCTTCTTCTAGTTCCCAAGTTGCTTCCTCGGGGCTAAAGTGTTTCCATTGCACCTTTACCCGAGCGATGACTCTGTTACGAAGTGCTATTTCTTTCCGGTCCAGAATCGCCTTCTGGTTCCACCTGCACCACATTCCAGTCAATGATGTGAGTAGGATCATGTATATATTTTTTTAATAAAGACACGTGAAAAACATTATGGATCTTCAAGTGTGTCGGAAATGCAAGTCAGTAAGCCACTGGCCCGATTCTTTCTAGAATTTGAAAAGGCTCGAAAAACCGCGGTGCTAATTTCACGCAGTTTCCTAATCTGAGCGAACTCTTTCTTGGCTTCACTCGAAGATATACATGGTCCCCAATAGCAAACTCCTTATGCTGCCTTTTTAAGTCAGCGTAGCTTTTTTGGCGATCCTGTGCCACCTTCAAATTCTTTCGTACCCTGCAGACAATTTGTTCCATGTCATGCAGTAATTTTGGTCCTACCATAAAGCGGTCCACTGGACTATCCCAGCTAACTGAAGTAACACACTTTCTGCCAAATAAAATTTTGAATGGGCTCATCTTTGATGAGGCTTGGTATCCATTATTGTACGCAAATTCTACGAGGTGCAGATAGTCTTCCCACTTTGTGGGTTTTTCCATGACATACATCCGTAACATATCTTCGATGATTTGGTTGGTACGTTCCGTCTGCCCATCTGTTTGTGGGTGATAGCTAGTGTTGAAATTTAGTTTGGTTTCTAATCCAACAAACAAGGACTTCCATAAATTTGATGTGAACTTAACATTTCGGTTGGAGATCACCATTTTTCGGTACTCCGTGTAATCTGAATATTTCCTTCAAAAGTATCTCTGCAATATTCACAGTTTTGTGAGTTGACGTTACTAGAATAAAGTGTGTAGATTTGCTTAATTTATCTACTACAACCATAATAGAATCATGTTGCTTTTGTGTTTTGGGAAAACCTGTGATGAAATTTAAAGATATGACCTCCCATTTCCATTCAGGAATGGGTAGAGGCTGTAGCAAACCTGCTGGGTGTTGATGTGCAGCCTGCACCTGTTGACATTCCAGACATATAGACAAATAATTAATTAAATCTGCTTTCAAACTTGGCTAATAAAACTGTTTTTTTAAGGCCTTTATCATTTTTTGATAACGAGGGTTACCAGCATAAGGTTGTTTGTGCATTTCATTCAAAATAAACTACTTTATTTCTGCTATATTTGGTATGTATAACTTGTTCCTGTACCATAACAGGCCTTCCTGGTCCACCCTGAATTTTGTTCCATTTAAATTTACCTCATCCGTTAACAACCTGTTCAATACGGTCACATATTCTGCATCGTCAATGCTTTCCATCTTAATTCTGCTTTTGAGGTCACTCTTCGGTTGACTCATAGTCATCTCATAAATCTCATGAGTCCTCCGGCTGAGTGCATCAACTACCATGTTTTCCTTGCCTTTGATGTACCTTCAAAATCGAATTCAATATATATATATATATATATATATATAGCGTTTCCTCGTTTCCAAAATTTTTGGGGACCATGTTTCCCTTGTTTCAAAGTTTCCCTGTTTTGTCTCCGTTTCCCTGTTTCGCGCAACTTAGGCTGAAGCTGTTTGAACTTCGTACAACAATTTTGAAGCAAACTTGTGCTTGTTGTGACCTTTGCAGCAATAAAAAGTCATGAAAATCACCTTTGCAGCAATAAAAAGTCATGAAAATCACCTTAAAGGCTTAAAATAAATGGTGGGCAGTACTGTGGATGAAAGCAGCCTTAAACAGCAAGTCTAGGTGCTCTTTGGCCTTCAAACAATAGGTCCGGGTCAAACAACAGCCCTAAAATCTTGAAAATGTTTTTTTTTTAAATTTTAAATATTTTATGTATTTTTGAGTATACCGATTCATTAAATTCAAATCGGCCGATTTATGACCGATTCATTACCGATTCCTATTTCGATTCCGATTCCAAGTAGACCCTCGACTGAGTCCGATTTTTCAAACATTTGGTAGTTGTTCCCATGTAGACTAACTACCCATCTTAGTGGTCATAAAAGTTTGTTAGACTAGCTACACATCTTATGATAAAAGTGAGTCGATCGTAATGTAAAGGGGACCTGAATTTTACATAAAGACAGTTTCTGCATGTTTCCTGTGTGTGCATCTATTTCATTTCTTCTAACAATGGTATTAGAGCAATTTGAGTGGGATCAAAGATAAAAGGTTGGACCTATGAGACAATGTCGCACATGGAAGCAGCACATGAAGTCGTGAGAGAGGTAGGTTATATATATATATATATATATTTGCCGAATAAGTCTTCTTGTCAATTTTCAAAAAATTGACCTTCTATGTTCTTCGTGAATCTTATTAACAAACCTTAATAATTTTCCCTTCTATATTTTGAAACTTGAACAGTTGATATTGCAAAGTTGAATCTTAATATTTCCAGACGTTCCTATTTCGGAAACTTGGAAACCTTTCCAAGTTTCGTGCAACATAGTGTAATTTGTTTTTCATAGAAGTATGTAGAAAACCAGTTGTAAATAATGAACCTGGATCCTGCACATATAGTGCATGACATCTTGTAAGTTTCTCTTGAACTTCAGATTAGTAAGTAAATGCAGTCCTATTGTTGCTCTTTTTAGGGTAATAAATTAGCTCGTCAGGGGGTTTCTATTCCGCTAAAGTTGCCTAGAATTCCTACCTGGTCCCAACCACTGTTGCATGTGCTGGTGCGTGTCTACATCCGCGAGCACAAGCATTAGCATGTCACTTGGTGAGACTTGAACCTTGGTTGGGGCTCTATTACCTACTGCTTTCAAGACCCGGCAAGCCAATGTTGACCTGATCATATGACCACGGAAGGATATGTGTTCTATGAACTGCTTATGTGAGTAACTTAGTACAACTGTAAGACTGTTTTAACAATATTCGATTAAAGTGGTTGGAAGAAAATTCTTATGCTATTAGTATAAAGAGATTGCATCTTTAAGGGATATTTTTCTCAGAGGTAATTTTTGTCATTATAGTTGAAATATCATTTTTTTAATGTTTGATCTTATATAGGCTCTTTTATTTCATTTGATTTTGAAGAACAGTAACATTCATTGACCCAAGTTAAATTGGAGGTGACATAAGCAAATACCGATTTCTGGAAGTCTATTATTGCCTGAATTGTATGTGTAAATTTATGTCTGTGGTGACTTACAGACATTATGTACATTCCATTTTCTTTCCTGTTTTCTTTGGTTAATTCCTAATTGCTGATTTTAATGATTTTTCATGTCGCTATTGCAATGCCTAGAAGAGTGATACAATAGCCATAAGCCTGGAATTGTGTCATAAAATATTTTAAAATTCTCTCAGTTTGTTTCTTTATAATGGTCATAATGCTTATGTTTGCATGTTAAATCTGACAGATTGTAGAGGCGTTCACTAAATGCGGGATCATCAAGGAGGTAGATATTGGACATTCCCTATTTTTCCACTATTATGCATATGTTTACTTCAGGTTTTCATAGCTTTGGATAGTTGGATTTGAGGCTTCTGGATCAAATGCAACATTTTTCATTTTGTTGATGTAGTTGATCAGGAAACGTAAAATCCAATTATGTATATGATGTAGTAATTGGATGTTTGCTAGCATTACATTAGTTTTAAATGCCTTTTGTTAGATTGAGGCATTGACTCTGTGCCGAATCATTTTCCTATTTCAGCATCAGTTTTTGCATGAATTTAAGCAAAGCAGAATAAAGATGGTCTAATTAGAGTTTTCTTGTAGATTAAGAGATATCTGTAGCTGTGAGATAGAACATTGGTCTTAGTATACTACTTTGTCGCTGGGGATTCTACAAACAACAGTATAGGCATCAAGATGGAGTAGAGGGTGAGATACATTCTACTTAGTGGCATGAGCCCATTGATGGCTGCATGCGGACCTTCCGGGGTGTTTTGACCTTTGCATGCATGATTTTTGCATGACCTGTCAGTGATTAAAAGTTGCATGCAAAAGTGATTTTTTCCATGCACCGAGATTAAGTTTTTGGTAAACCTAATTCATCGGTGAGATTATTTATAGAGGCAGGGGGTCCCCGGATGAGGTTGCTCAGTTGACTTATCAAAGAGTGATAGATCAGGAGTGAGGAGGGTACACCAGTGCATGCAAGGTGACTTTCTGAGAGAGAGGAGCTGCTGCAGGAGGGAGAGTGGTCAGATCTGAGTTGGATCAATGACTACTAGCTCCAGAGGCACTAGGTGCCCAGTTTTGTGGACTGAGATAGTTCACTGAGGTGATTTCTGCAGATTCTTCAATTGAGTAGTTGGTTGTCTTCAGTAGCAGAGCAGATCAGAGCAGAGGATTGAGAGAGGCAGTACAGTCAGGGCTACCTGCAGAGAGACTCAGATCCAGATTGACAGCTAGGGTACATCCTCCCAGTGCATGCGTTAGCTGATGCATGCAGATCTAGGGTTTTACTCGTTCAGGATTGAGTGTTACATCTGAGGTAACATTGTTGTATTTCCTTCTTTCATATATTGCTGTGGGCTCGAGAGAGAAGATAGCCCCACAGGATTGCTGGTTTTCCCCGTTTGGGGTTTCCAGGGTATATGCAGTGTCTTATGTGTGAATGATTGTGTTTAATGTTGTAAAGAGATCTAGTTGTTGAGTTTTATGTCTTTATGAGTATTATTGATATACGAGACTCAAACCACTTCAGATTTCAAGGCTGTCCAGAGGGAGTAGTGATCTTTGGATTAAAAATTTACATGGTATTAGAGCCTTGGTAAGGGTCAGGGAGATCATTCACACTGAGATTAGTGAATATAGAGACCAGATCTACCAGATCTGAAGAGCAGAGCTCAGATCTGTGGTTGTAGAGGTCAGATCCATTAGATCTGTGAGGTTGGAGGATAGATTTGAGATAGATCTATCAGATCTGTGCGAGGGTAGGCCAGATCTGTGATTAGGAGAGATTCGTGGATCACTGTGTTTCAGTTCAGAGAGTATGGCCACTAGCTTGAGAGTGGAGGACCGGTTGGATGGGGCCTCCAACTACATTGCATGGAGGCCACGGATTGTACTCTTGCTGAAAGAGTGCGAACTGTGGGATGTTGTGAACAGTACAGTCGCAGATTCAGTCACAGTTCCGTCAGATGCCACTGCCAAAGCAGTATATGATAAAAAGAATGTAAAGGCTTAGAGGATCCTACTTGATGCTATCAAGGATCATGTCATTCCACATGTCTCAATCAAAGACAATGTATATGAGATGTGGGATGCATTGACTAGTTTGTACCAGGGTTCCAACGCCAACAGGAAGATGGTTCTCAGAGAGAGACTGAGAAGCATCAAGATGGGCAAGGATGAGAGCATGTCCACATACCTCACCAAGATCACTCAGGCGAGGGATGAGTTGGGAGCTGTGGGTGAAAAGGTTGAGGATAGCGAGTTGGTAAGACAAGCCCTGAATGGCATGACTGTGCCATCGACAGTATTTGTCCAGTCCATTATTGCTAGAGTGAACCTTCCCAAGTGGGATCGTCTGTGGGACGACTTCACCCAAGAGGAGATCCAAAGAGGTTATATTCAGGGATCAGCTTTAGCCATTCTAGAGGAGGATGTGGCACTTGCAGCAAAAGGGAAACATAGGTTCAAACAGAAGAAGGATCTGAGCAAGATCAAGTGCTTTGCCTGCAATGATTATGGACACTATGCGGGGCAATGTCCGCATAAGAAGAAAGGTAAGCAGGCAAAGGATGAGCAGTTGGCAGCAACAGAGGAGGTGGATGAGTTTACCTCTCGGTTTGAGAGGGAGTTCTCATTAGCCTCATATTAGTCAGGGCATGACAGTAGTAAGCCAGAGATTCAGGTTGATCAGAGATGGAGGGTTGACTGCATGTAGAGCAGTCACATGACAGGGATGGGAGATGCATGCCTCATCCTAGAGAACACACCTGAGCAGTCACATGACACCGATGGGAGATGCATTCCTCATCCTAGAGCACACACCTATGCAGATGATTCAGGATGTGCAGGGGACTGATCACTTGGTCACAGGAGTGGGTAGAGTTTTGTTTTTACTTGACCTTGGAGAGCTCTTGGAGGTATCAAGAGTGTTGTTCGTTTCAGGACTGAGAGGGAGTATTCTCTCAGTGGCAGCTTTGGGAGCTGCTGGTTACTCAGTAGTGTTCCAGTGGGATCTGATTTTCACCTATCCTAGAGGAGTTGACCTAGTCTTGATGGGTCACAGGATCAATGGTGAATACTTGATTCGGGGACAATCCACTTCTGGCACATCAGGTTGGCTGAGTGCATCCTTTTTTGAGTCAGAGGAGGATAGTGAGCGAGATGCTCACAGCAGAGATGATGCTAGGAGATGTGTGTCCAGTTAGCAGTTGGATGAGCGAGATGCTCAGCATGATGATGAGGATAAGAGGAGTGACTCTGGTTACTAGATGGATGAGCGAGATGCTCATGATGAGACTCAGGGGATTCAGCTCCTGGATTTAGATCAGATGGATGAGCATGATGCTCATACAGTCACCAGTCGGAGACTGAGTTGATACGATATGGTAGAGATGGACTTAGCTCAGGAGAGAGCCGAGTCAGCTCAGAGATTCAGAGGGAGTCTGAATCAGATTTCAGTGACAGAGTTAGTGGTAGATCAAGGGGCTTCTTTGATGGAGCTAGATTAGGGCACTTCAGGTCAGAGGGCAGCAGTGACAGGTAGGACAGTTGGTTCAGTGTCAGCAGCAGAGGACTTGTTGGATCCAGGCATCAGTGGTTGGAATTCCCTCGATAAGAGGGAGTGTTAGTTTTTATGGTATCTCAGGATTTCCTCCATGATTCAGATGACTTGCATGGAGGTATAGCAACAGTATAACATCAGGATGGTGTAGAGGGTGAGATACACTCTACTCAGTGGCATGAGCCCATTGGTGGCTACATGCGGACCTTTCGAGGTGTTTTGACCTTTGCATGCATGAGTTTTGCATGACCTGTCAGTGATTAAAAGTTGCATGCAAAGTGATTTTTTGCATGCACTGAGATTAGGTTTTTGGTAAACCTAATTCATCGGTGAGATTATTTATAGAGGTAGGGGGTCCCTGGATGAGGTTGCTCAGTTGACTTATCAGAGAGTGATAGATCATGAGTGAGGAGGGCACACCAGTGCATGCAGGGTGACTTTTTGAGAGAGAGAGGAGCTGCCGCAGGAGGGAGAGTGGTCAGATCTGAGTTGGATCAGTGACTACTAGCTCCTGAGGCACTAAGCGCCCATATCCGTAGACTGAGATAGTCTACCAGTGTGGTTTCTACTGAGATAGAGGAGGATGTCTTCTAGAGGAGGGGCGCATTACCTGAGGAGAGAGGAGCTCATTCAAAGCTTGATCGATCGATTTAGAGTCTGATACATTCAGGGTAGCCTTGCCTCAGTGTTTGAGGAAGGTCTGTGACGATTAGAGCTCAAATCTATTGAGATCTGGCCCAGTACGAGCATCAAACATCCAGAGGGGAGGGTGCACTTTTCCATGCAGAGGAAGGGCGCATTCTTTAATTGAGCAGTTGGTTGTCTTCAGTAGCAGAGCAGATCAGAGCAGAGGATTGAGAGAGGTAGTACAGTCAGGGATACCTGCAGAGAGACTCATATCCAGATTGACAGCTAGGGTACATCCTCCTAGTGCATGCATCAGTTGATGCATGCAGATCTAGGGTTTGACCCGTTCAGGATTGAGTGTTACATCTGAGGTAACATTGTTGTATTTCCTTCTTTCATATATTGCTGTGGGCTCGAGAGAGAGGATAGCCCTACAGGATTGCTGGTTTTCCCTGTTTGGGGTTTCCAGGGTATGTGCAGTGTCTTATGTGTGAATGACTGTGTTTAATGTTGTAAAGAGCTATAGTTGTTGAGTTTTATGTCTTTATGAGTATGATTCATATACGGGACTCAAACCGCTTCAGATCTCAGGGCTATCCAGAGGGAGTAGTGATCTCTGGATTAATAATTTACAGTTTGATCTTACCTTCATTGAGCTCGCCTCAATAAGGCGAATTTTTCTGTGCAATCAGATTTTCATTCTGACAATTTTCATTTTTGACCTAATTTTTGAGAATTAGCGTTTGCTGGTTCTCAGTGTTCTGACCACAGAGTAGGAAGAAAAGAAGGTCCATTCAGCTCGCCTTAGGAGGGTGAATTTATATGTGAGTGGTTTTCTCAAAATCCAAAATTCATTTTTGACCTAGCTCTTGCTAGGGTTTCTGCAGATCTAGTACCCAGTCAAAATGTCAAGCATCAAGGTTGAAGATAGGCTTGATGGAGCTTCAAATTACTACTCATGGAAGTCTAGAGTGCTTATTGCTCTAGAAGAAAACGATCTACTAAACTTTGCTACAGAAGGAGTGTCAGAACCCATAGAAGATTCAAAGAAGACTCTTAATGGAAGAAGAATGATGCCAAGGCAAGGAGGATACTAATAGATTTAGTTAAGGATCATTTGATTCCTTTGATTTCTCAAAAGAAGACAACAAAGGCAATGTTTGACTCATTGAAGAAATTGTTTGAGAATACAAACATTAATAGGGCTCTTGCCCTAAGGAAACAACTCTCAAGCATCAAGATGTTTAGATCAGACACCATAGCTTCATACTTCATGAAGATCACAAAGATAAAAGATAAATTGGCAACAATTGGTGAAATTATTGCAGACAAAGAGTTGGTCATGGTAACCTTGAATGGTCTCCCTCAATCTTGGGAACCTTTCATCTGAAGCATATCAGGAAGATCAGAACTACCAAATTTTGAAAGGCTATGGGAAGACTGTACACAAGAAGAAACCAGAGTTGTGGTTAGAGGCAAAATACAAGATCCTCATGAAGAAGATCAAGCCCTCATTACACATACCAAGGAGAAAGGAAAGAGGAACTTTGGACTAAAAGACAAAGTCAGAAGATCAAGTCCTAATCCTGATCAAAGGAAGAAGAAGGACATGTCGGAAGTTCAATGCTATAAATGCAGAAAGTTTGGACAGTATAAGAACCAATGCAGTTCACAGAAGAGGAAAGAACATGCCTCTGCAGCTGATATAGATGAAGAAGCTCAACCAAAGAAATCAAAAAAGACAAAAGAATTCTTCTTCATCTCAGCCTTATCAGGTACTATTCCTACTGATAATAATGTTTGGTTTTTAGATAGTGGTGCTTCTAAACATATGACAGGTTATAAGGAGTTTCTCTCAAACCTAGATGAGAGAGAATCACATCTAAGAGTGGTTCTTGGAGACGATGCTAGATATACAATGAAAGGAACTGGGACAACTTCCTTTCAGTTAGATTCTAGTGATTCTCTGCAGTTGGGAGAAGAATTATATGTGCCAGGAATGAAAAGAAATCTTGTCTCTATCTTAGCACTAGAAGACAAGGGACAACTTCCTTTCAGTTAGATTCTAGTGATTCTCTGCAGTTGGGAGAAGTATTATATGTGCCAGGAATGAAAAGAAATTTTGTCTCTATCTTAGCACTAGAAGACAAGGGTTATAAAGCTGCATTCTCAGATGGGAAGGTTCTTGCATGGCACAAGAATTGCACTATCAATTCTGTAAGAACAATTGGTGTTCGTGAAGAAAGTTATACAAATTGATGGTACAACTAGTTTAGGCTCTAGTACACGACTCTATCAGTTTGAGTGAGCTATAGCATAGGAGACTTGCTCACCTACACTATAGAGCTCTTCCTCCTCTCAGCAAGATGGTTACAAGACTTCCTGAACTCCAAGTGGAACACAATGGCATCTGCAAAGGATGTCCACTTGGCAAGAATGCCAAGGGATCCTTTCCTAATTGTGACACTAGGTCCAAAGGAATATTAGAATTGGTACACTCAGACTTGTGTGGACCTATGTTAGTTACATCATTGGGAGGATTTTTGTACTATGTGACCTTCTAGATTATTACTCCCGGAAGACATGGATCTATTTCTTAAAGTCCAAATAATCCGAAGAAGTTTTGAACAAGTTCAAAGAATTCAAGGCCCAGGTTGAGAACCTATCCGGGAAGAGGATAGAGATTCTAAGGTCCGATAATGGAGGAGAGTACACCTCCTTAGAATTCAATAATTTCTGTAAGGAATCAGGAATCAAGAAGGAATATACAGTTCCTTACAACCCTCAACAAAATGGGGTTGCAGAAAGGAAGAACATATCTATATTTGAGGCAGTCAAAGCCATGATTCTTGATCAAAATCTATCGATGTTTTTATGGGTAGAGGCCTCCAGCACTGCAGTATATGTTCAGAACAGAAGCCCACACAGAATACTGAAGAATATGACTCCAGAAGAGGCCTTCACAGGTGTGAGGCCAAAAGTTGGTCATCTACGTATATTTGGATGTCTAGTATACATTCATGTACCCAAGTAAAATAGAATAAAGCTAGAACCTTCAAGGAAGAAGGGTACATTTGTTGGGTACAGTGAATCCTCGAAGGCATACCGAATCTACATCCTGGGTCAGATACAGATTGAAATCACCAGGGATGTTTCCTTCGAAGAGGAGATTGCCTTTAGAAAGGCTAGATAATCATCCTCTGACAATGAGGAGCAAGAAGCTCCAAAAGAAATAGAGTCATTACCCCCTCCCTCTTTAGAAGTTTAGAGGGAGCCGACATATCCAGTAGGTTCTGTAGATCCGATGGATCTAGTTGATCCAGTAGAGCCCACAAATGTTCCTAGAGATCTTGCTATTGGCAAGAAGAGGCCTATTTGGGCTCGACAGACTTTAGAGGATGCAAAAAACCATGCTGCTCGACCAGGTACATTCAGGAAGAGCAAGAAACCTCAAAGGTATTTAGGATAGGAGCACTGATGTCTCACATTATTGATTCTGAGCCCTCTAGTTACGAGGAGGCTGCCAACCGGCAAGTTTGGAAAGATGCTATGCTGGAAGAATATCAATCCACCATCAAGAATGACGTATGGGAAGTTGTGTCGAGATTTGAAGGGAAGTCAGTTGTGACTTCCAAGTGGATCTACAAATTGACCTAGAGACATCAAACCAAAAGTATAGATACCTCCAAGTGCATGTGTTAAGCAAACAACTCTAGCCTCACCTTAGCAATGGCATGAACAATAGTAAAACTTCCAAGAAATGCTTCAAACTTGCAAAATAACCTTCATTAAGGAGTTTGCATCCCTTCAAAGAGCTCTAGTTAGGGCAAATAACAGACATAATGATCTTATCCCAAAAGTTGATGTCTAAAAATGAAGTGAGGAGATCTTATTTATATGATCTCACACTCACTTTACACAAAATAAGGTCAATTTAACATTAAAAATGTCAACTTAAAATTAGAATTAAAATAATATAAAAATAATCAAAGTAGTGGGTAAATTGGGTGTTTTCCCATAATTGACCCCTACTTGAGCAAAAATGGCTAAACAAGGCCAAATTTGACGAAACGAAAGGCCATATTGTACAGGGGGGTCGTCATGCCCCAACTAACCCCAACAGTGATAAAAACCCTCAATGCCCCCCCCTTTTAGCAAGCAAACAGTCTGCCAGGAGGATGACGTCATCCTCTGAAGGAGGGCCCAGAGGGAGGGCGCTGCTGAATTGGAGGACCAGGAGGGTGGTGGATGTGCTCTGGAAGATAAGAGTTGGTCTCAGTGCTGGAACAATTGCCGCGGGAGCGTTGAAACAAGGTGGGGGTCATGTGACCCAGTGACCCACTACTGGAAGACCCGGACACCAACCTCAGGGTTTCAAACCCTTTCATGAGGTAGTCAACGATGCCATTAAGCCATAGTACTTCCATAAGAGAAGCCAGGGGGTCTGGCCATGTCCCTACCTCAGAATGAGCTGGCTAAACACCCCTCTTGGTCATTAAAAAGACACCCTCTCCCTGGGGCACCTCTGCAAGTACGGTGGTGCTAGTACCATCGTAACATTGGCTCCAACTACGGGACGAGTACTCCTCCTGAGGGTGCTCGAGAATCCAAGAATCATCTGGGTACCTGTAGACCTACACACACATCAAATGATCGAGGACATCAAAATACCCAGAGGCAGACACTTCCGTCCTGCCTTGTTCGTCGAATAAGACTAAATGCAAAAAAAAAACAAACGACTAATGTATGACAACATGAAGAACGTCAAATGCAATGCATATATAACGGTATATGCCTAACCTACCTACCTAACGCTAACATGAGAAGCAAGAATGACTAGGTAAAATCATACCAGTTGCCTACCTAAATGCAATGTAACCATTTGCATAAGCAATTCATACCTGTTGCCTTACCTTTGTCTTTGGATAGAATCCATGATAAAACTTGATCAATCACGAAGCAAACCTCTACCAAGGTCTCCATCATGATATAAGATGAGGATTGGCTGGCTACGGGGATCTGAGAGCTGAAATACTGCTGCCATGGCGAATAATCTTTTTCATAAGCCCCATGTATCCAAGCTTCCACCAGACTAATGTATGGACCATCTTGATGTTATATTGAGGAAAAAATTTGTTTGAAAATTGCTTGATTGTCCATTCGAGAAAGCATTTGTGGAATTGGACCTGGCAAGTCTTTATATATCAGCTGTAACCTGTTTGGACAATCCCTTGGAAAAACATGCATATTCTTCTTCTTTATAATTATCGTGTTAGTACTCCCGATGATCTTTATCATTTCAAAATCATCAACTACATAATTCCAGCCTTCACATTTCAATCGAAAAGATAAACAATATAAATTACGACAATGTGAACATAAAATCATACCTGTATTACCTTCATTGGGAAGTATGGTTGACCACTTACCGATACTGGACACAAAGGGCTGACCACTCCTCGTAGAATGTAGTTGATTGGGGCATTCCATGAACTGAGATATAATGGAGAAACTTTGCACATGAGCATTGTCCATAGGCACCACATCTTGCACCACTGCATCTTTTAGCAAAGAAAAAGGATTGATCCATTCTTCATCGGAAGTAGAGCAAGCTTGTTTATCCGTATATATGCTCGGGGGACGGTCTATTATAATGCTACAAGGCCTTGAAGAATCGTACATTTGTGGGCCAATGAACTTTCAATAATCATCGTTTTCTGCATACCTGTAACTTTCTTCCAAGAGAGCCAACATATCATAAGAAATTGTAACTTGAGGATATGGAGCACTTACCATTTATGTACATTCTTCAGTTTCTTCAAATGAGGACTCTTGTTCTTCATCTTCCGTAATTACTTCATTTTCCTGGTCCTGAACAATATTTTCTTTAAGTAATACTTCTGAGAATTGATCTTCATGGATTTCTTCACCGAACAGCTTCTTTGCATCTTCAACATAAGGCATCCATTTGTCACGGTCCTCAGGATCCCAGTGGCTGCAGAAGGCTTCTATCAATTCTGCGAATGATGATGTTGTTGCTTTTTCTAAGCCCACGAGAACCAAGCAAGAGGTTTTCCTCCTAGGTGATGAATACATGTTCTCATGTAAAGGCTTTCTTCCTTTTTGATGTGATTTTCCTCAGCCATCGTTATGAACCATTGAACATGATCCCAGGCCTTACCACGACTGCAATTGAATGGGAACCAAAAAATCTCTGGTAGCTAATCCTAATGCCCAAGAAATTTTGACAAATCAAGAGGAGCAAAAGCTATTTCGTTTTCTGCATCAGTAGGATAATCAGGATCCTTAAATTCAAATGGAACATTTTCTTTGCAAGAGGAAGCCATGTCACCCGGTTTCCTTGTCTTTGTAGAGTACTTCTGTTATTTTTCTTCAGTTGGAGTCACCAGGAGAGACCTGCCAAGTTAGCTTAACAAATCCCACCAAAGTACCAAAAACAAGGGTGCACCTGAGATGATTGGGACTGAGTTCTGAATCGACCAATGGAGTCGTTTTAAATGAGTGGAGTCGCCAGGTAAGATCTGCAAGATTAGTCCTTAACAATATTTTTTAAAATACCAATCAAAGACTCACCTCAATCTTCTTACCAAATGTCGTTTTGCCAAGGATGTCAATGACTCTGGATAAACCACTTCGATTTACGAAACATCCTTGGCAACGGCGCCAAAAAATGATACCGACCAAATTAGCAGGGCTAATTCCCAGTAAGCGCAAATAAACAGAGTGACCCAATGTCACCTCGGTGACTGTTCTAACTTCTTCGGAAGTCGAAACCTCCAAGGAGAAGTACCCTTACGGAATCCTGTAGAAACACTGAGACAACCACAAACTATATTTTCTATGCAAGTGTTAGTTAGACTAGTGCCCAAATGGAGTCAATAATATTATGATCAACGCCAGTGAGTGCAAATAATATGATCAGAATCAATAATTTGCTTAGATCATTATATGAAATGTAAAAACGTCATCCAACCATTAACCAAATGTAGATTCAAGATTATTTTTCAATAAAGGAATGTAAGAAAGCGTACACCTGTGTCAATATTGGATCAAAGACTATATTGCCAATACACTTCAACCAATAACTGAAATATGCACGGAGTTGCAACATAAAATACTTTTACCAATCTGTATATAATTGCAGCAGAGGTAGATATAGGAATAAATAATGGCAAATGGTGTCAAGATCATCAACAAGGCTCTAACATGTTAAATTATGCAATAGTACTTAGTAAGGAGTGTTGGTATCAGATCCTAGATATGTCATTCATAAAAAGAGAAGTAAATTTCAATCTTATTCAAACACTTTCACTACTAATCAATAATCATTCATCAATGAAATGTTATCAGCAATCAAGTGTAGTCAGCTCAATGTTAATAGGCAAGGTCAAAGCCAAAGTAACTCAGTATTAGCACTCAATAGACAGCCTTATCAAAAGTAGACGAACATATATATACTTCCAGATCTTCAGCATCAATTTCATTAGCATATAAATTCTGGTCTGTATGTTAAGTTCTGAGTTATATGTACTACATAATACCTCAATAAATGCACAGAAAATAGACTCATGGCAAGTATGTCAATCACGATTAAACCATCAATAACTTAACTCAATTCTACCTTGATTTTGTGTTCACTGTATGTTATCTCAGTCTTATTAGCAGCATTAGAATGTAAGAATTATGGCAGCAACAGTAAGGAAATACTTAGTGGCCCAAAGAAATAATATTCATCACCCACATTCATCAAAAAGGTACCCACTATAGCGATATATCATAAGTGTATTAACAACAGTATGCTAATGAGAGTAACCACTGGTGTAATGTGTACCAAATTGATCTACAAGCATTAACATTCCAAAAAGATCACCGATTTCATTACCAAGGTAAATAGCAAAGGTATGTTAGTAGGATGAACTCAGAAAAATCACAAGACCAGACCTCTACTTTAACCTTTTGTAGTTGGTAGGCTTTTTGAAGATATATATCAGAAATTTTAATACTGTAAGGACACCTCCAGAAATACAACATTCAGATCTTATAATCAAGTAAATTTCAGAGTTCTTCCAAACAGCTTTTGGCCACAAATCAGCCCTTGAAATGTATAGAAAATTAATTAAAAAGTTATTAACTTTGGTCCTTTTTACTGTGGCTGAGTGTAGGCGTCTAGGGCAGCGAGATAAGGCTCAGATAGGTTGGGAAGAGGACTGTGGAGGAGGTGCATGCAAAGGCTCGGGTGGAGAAAGGAGCAACGGAGGTTGCAGCTGGGTTTTAATGCAATCAAATAGGACTTAAAACACAGATTTATAATTTTTTAGGATTAGTTTTAACACTAATTTAACAAACTACTAACTCAGAAAATCAAATAATTTAGCATAATATTTACAAGACAAACAAAACTCAGAAATTAGGGTTTTTGAGGGAGTTTTTGATTATTTTGGGAGTTTTAGGGCTCCCAAAATTTTGCCCTAGGGTTTTTATGGACAAATAGGGCAAGCCGAAATTATAGGAGGAAAGGCCGAAATTTTAGGGAGGCCAATTTTTATTTTTATTTTTATGATATTTAGGGTTTTTTAGGAATTTTTGGTATTTTTAAAATTTTAGGGCTTTCTAAAATTTCTCCCTAGGGTTTTAGGGCTAAAGAAGGCCGGGCAAAATTGTAGGAGAGAAGGCATAAGTTTTAGGAAGGCAAAAAAAAAAAAAAAATTAAATTTTTTGATTTTTAGGGTTTTTGTCATAAAATTGTAGACCTAATTCTAACCCTAATTCTACCATAGAAATTCAAAATTTTAACCCTAGATAATAATTACAAATGTACAAAACCCAGATTTTAGGTTAAAAAAGTAGAGAGAGCAACCTAGGGTTTCAAAAAACAACTATTCACCAAACCTAGGGCATCAATGGGAGGAGCAACCCTCCTTGAGATGGTACTTGGCAAACTTAGCAAACTAGGGCTCACCTCCACAATCTCTAGGATTCGTAGAGGAAGCCTAGCTTAAGCAAGACTTGAAGACCTAAAGCTCAAGCTTGAATGCAATGGTGATCAATGACAACAATGAAATGCAAATCAAGACAAAATGAAGCAACAATGGCTTCCATTCAACCCTAACAAGCATCACTTTCATACAAATTGACCTAGAGACATCAAACCAAAAGTATAGATACCTCCAAGTCCATGTGTTAAGCAAACAACTCTAGCCTCACCTTAGCAATGGCATGAGCAATAGTAAAACTTCCAAGAAATGCTTCAAACTTGTAAAATAACCTTCATCAAGGAGTGCATCCCTTCAAAGAGCCCTAGTTAGGGTAAATAGCAGACATAATGATCTTATCCCAAAAGTTGATGTCTAAAAATGAAGTGAGGAGATCTTATTTATATGATCTCACACTCACTTTACACAAAATAAGGTCCATTTAACATTAAAAATGTCAATTTAAAATTAAAATTAAAATAATATAAAAATAATCAAAGTAGTGGGTAAATTGGGTGTTTTCCCATATTTGACCCCTACTTGAGCAAAAATGGCTAAACAAGGCCAAATTTGATGAAACAAAAGGCCAAAATGTACAGGGGGGGTCGTCATGCCCCAACTAACCCCAACAGTGATGAAAATCCTCAACATCCCCCCCCTTTTAGCAAGCAAATAGTCTACCAGGAGGATGACGTCATCCTCTGAAGGATGGCCCAGAGGGAGGGCGCTGCTGAACTGGAGGACCAGGAGGGTGGTGGATGTGCTCTGGAAGATAAGAGTGGGTCTCATTGTTGGAACAATTGCCGCTGGAGCGTTGAAACAAGGTGGGGGTCATGTGACCTAGTGACCCATTGCTGGAAGACCCGGACACCAACCTCAGGGTTTCAAACCCTTTCATGAGGCAGTCAGCAATGCCATTAAGCCATAGTACTTCCAGAAGAGAAGCCAATGGTTCTGGCCATGCCCCTACCTCAGAATGAGCTGGCTAAACACCCCTCCTGGTCAGAAAAAAGACACCCTCCCTGGGGCACCTTTGAAGGTACGTTGGTGCTAGTACCATTGTAACAGGGCAGATGGTCCTTGTAGACCCTAATGAGCTTAGTCCATTTAGGACTGTTGTTCCTGTGAGGAACCTTTTCTCCAGTATGGAGAGGACTCTTGTATAAACTATATTTGATCCTTGTATAGGATATCGTTCTGTATTGACAATGTTGACCCTTTCTTAAGATGAAGAGATGTACTAGTCCAGCCGTGACGATCAAAAGATGTACTAGTCCAACCATGAAGATTAGAAGATGTATGAGTTCAGCCATGATGATGCCAAGATGTATGAGTCCAGTTGTGACGACTAGATGATGCTTGATGAGTTCCAACGTGATGATACTTCTCTAGCTAAGAGGGAGTGTTGTTGTTATAGCTATGTGAGACATCCTCACTAGCCGAACCGACCTAAAGAAGCAAAATAAATATTAAATGTATTTTTATATTGTAAAAGGATAAGTGGGCCCAGTAAGGGAATTTTACAAAAAGTAATGTATAAATAGAAGTGTTGGCTCCCTCATTTCACCATTCACCTCAAGCAAGTTCGCTCAAGTGGAGTAGTTTGCATTTTTGGGTGCTAGAAGCCAAGTGGAGCTGATTTCTTGGGCATTGACTCATTTTGTAATTTGCTGGGTTTTTCCTGAGTTTGGGTTTTCCCAGGGTAAAGTGTTGTGTCTATTTTCTGTGCATAGTTCTTTCAGTGATCCTTTTATTACTTATATATATTATGCTGCTATAAGTAAAAACATTGACACTTCACCCCTTCACCCATGGGAATGAGCTTGCATTTATAGGGAAAAAGGGATAAGGAGGAGATGAGAGATAAGAGGAAAAGGATAAGGTGAGATCCCAACAAGTAAGGAGTTCGACTAAGATCCACCCTAATAGGAGGGGCTATCCATCCACGAGGGCTTCTCTCTAGAAGCTCCTCGAAACTTTTTTTTTTCCATCTGTAGAGACAGTGTTGCATCTTGCGACATTTAGGGGTGTCGCAGTTTGCATGAAAGCTAGCCGTGAAAATGTCTCGAGTTGTTGGAAATCCAACCTGCGAGAATGAGTGGTTTCACAAGTTGTCAGACAATAACTGGAAAGCCAACTTGCGAGAATGAGTAGTTTAACAAGTTGTCAGACAACAACCTGCGACAATGCTTCCAAATAAGCTATGTGGAGGGAAAAGCTCACGATTCTCATCTTCTAGGTAAGTTTAGTCAAAGGTACTTGAGGGATTATGGCAAGGTGAAAGGGTACATGGTTCATTATCATGGTGATGTCGAAATTTCTGTGTAACAACAATTGCTGTGGTTTTTAGCTTCCTTCTTTTTCAATATAAGAGTAATCATGTTGTTTCTTATCTTGAACTAAGCACTTTGGCACTTCCTTGATTTTCTGTAAATTTTGTATTGGTAAGTTATAGTGGAGGATGTGAGAGTCACGACTATTAGATATGGCAAGGTAAGATAAGATAATTTTGTTAATGTTTGGCCAATGACCACAAAAGTAGGTCAATGGGGCTGTTGAGTACAATGATGTTGTTACAAAGCAGGAGTACCAAAATGTCTCCTATAAAAAGTACTACTCAGAAACAAATGTAAAGTAGAGAAGACAAGATGAAATAAGATAAGATAATTTTATTTATGTCCAACAAATGACCACAAAAGTAGTTCAATGGGACTATGCGGTACCATGATAAGAATACAATGTGGGAGCCCAAAAGTAGCTCCTATAAAAAGCTAAAAGCATAACTCAAACATAACTCTAACTCCATAAATGGAGAGTCTCTCTCTTAGAAAAATATACAAAGATAGATATGAGGAGAGCTTATCCAAGATAGAAAAATGTATGAAGGGAGTGGATTTGAGAGCTGTGATGCAAAAATGGTGAAACTGCCGCTATCATGGGGAACTATAAACAATGGAAGCATCGAGAGTATCTCTCCTACCATCCGAGGCCGACTGGAGGAAACAATGTAACTTCGAAGAATATTCTACTTGTACTTTATTATTCCTTCGTTGGGAGATGCCATTAAGGTAAAAGGTCATTGAAAAGTCATGAGGTAAATCCTCCATTGTAAGTTGGGTCTATAGTACCCAAAAGAGTTTAATGTAAATATTATTTTGAGTCTCCCTAAAGAGGTCGGCCCAGTCAAGTTAGTGAGGTCGGCCCCATTAGGAAAAAGGTCACCCTCACTTAAAGTATAAATAGAGAGTGTCACTCTCGCATTTGGATCATTCACTCACTCGAGCATTGCACAAGAGAGGAAGAGGAAGGGTTGCAAAGGAGGAGGAGGATTGTTCTTGGCTCTTGTATTTGGGTTTAGTCTCTCTTTCTTATGGGACTTGTTCTTTGGTCATGGTACTTTGGTAATCTATATTGAGGAAGTTTTGTTGGGTTTTCTTCCCCTTGAGGGTTTCTCAGGATAAATTGTTGTGTACCTTGTGATTGTGTATCTTTCAGAGATCCTCTTTATGCTACTCTTATGAAAATGTATTAAATGCTCATGAAGTTAGAATTTAGTCTTTAGTAGCATATAATCTTAACATGGTATCAGAGCTTGATTGAAAAGAACAACTTTCACTAGGGTAAATCTCTGTCTCTTTCTCTGGGCAAGAAAATTAGGGTTTCCTACTGAAGAGGAATTTTGGAGTTCCAGTGACATTGGGAAGTGCACCCCTCCTAGGCGCATCTTTTGGCACCTAGATCAAATTTTTTTAGTGGATAGAACTTCTAGAAAGTTAAACCCTAGTTTGACTTGGAACTAGAAAATCAAGAAAACCAGAAAACCAGAAACTGCAGTCCAAAATCTCGCAAGACCAGTTTCAGGGGTTAAATTTTGGATTCTTTAGAAACTAACTATACCAGCATACTCGCCTCAGTCAAGCGCATCTTTTGGTAAGTTCAGTTTTCATTTCTGAGAAATTTCAATTTTTGGTCTTCTTCTGTTCCCCGGGATAAGATGGCTCCAAGCACTTAAGCTTGATGACAAGTTGGAAGGCATAGAAAATTTCTGTGCTTGGAAATACAGAATTGGACTTATTCTAGAAGAGAATGATCTTGTGAAGTTCATTAAGGAAGTCGTGTCGGAGCCCAAAGAAGAAGGAAAAACACAAGAAGGATGTGATTAGAGCCAAGAGGATCATAGCAGATTCCATTAAGGATCACATGATTCCTCAAGTGCCCTCCAAGAAAACACCTAAGGAGATGTTTGATGCCCTATTAAGAATGTATGAAGGAAGAAACATTAATCGGAAGATGAATTTGAGAACCCAAATAAAAAATACAAAGATGAGTCAGGGTGAATCTATCCAAGAATATTTTACAAAGGTTTCTCAATTCAAAGAACAACTAGAAGCTATTGGAGACAATATTGATGAAGATGAATTAGTAATGACCGCTCTCAATGGTCTTACTAGACCATGGGAATCTTTTATCTAGACAATGTGTGCAAGAAAGAAAAGTCTACAATTTGAAATTGTATGGGAAGAACTTGTTCAAGAGGAAGCTAGAGTGGAAAATCGAGAAGCACTACTCATAGATGATGATCAAGCTCTAGCTACCCATACTAAAAGAGGAAAAGGAAAACCTCATTACAAGAAGGAAACTCGTAAGGAGTTTCATCCTCCTAAGAAGTTTCAGAAGTACAAAATGGGAAACTACAAGTAGAAAGACTTCTCTTCTTATCAATGTTATCATTGTGATAAGATGGGGCATATTGCCAAAGATTGTCCAGTAAGAAAAGAAGAATACAAGAAGAAGATTAACAAAAGACATCATGCTCATTTTGCCGAAGAAGAAGAAGAAGAAGAAGAACCTCCCAGGAAGTTAGCAAAGGAAGTGTTATCATACAAACTCTAGTTGTTGAAGTGAGGTGTCCCAACAGGGATGGTAGAGGATGGACAGCTAGAATGGTGTAACTTCAATGAACGGAAGTCACATTGGACAAGGCTATTGTCACTTTAGATGAGGCATGTGGCCAAGTCAAGGGGGAGACCCCGCTCAACCAGTGATGGTTGAGAGACAAAAATACACCCAAATCCCAAAAGAATGAGAGATGAAAACAAGGAATGGGTATAGGTGAGCTCCTAAGTCTAAATTCAGCCAATTGATGGACATAAGTAGTGAAATAACAGTGATGTAATAAGTGACCAGCAATCAAGTATGATTAGAAAATAGGATTAGCTTAGTGATTTATTGGTTGAAATAGTCTAGGGAGTTACCATGAAATGGAAGTGAAGTGCTGAAGTAAAACTGCCTGAGGAAATGGTTAAACAGTGAGTCAAATGGACCTAGGGCAGCGAGAAATTAACGTTTATAATCACTTCCAGCCAATGAAACTTGATTTCTTATTGTAAAATTACGTTCTAGACTCAAATCAAGAGTACTCGCAACCCGAAAAATGACCCAACAATGTGACTGGCTAAAATGCCCAAGGAGGGCGAAATCAGTGGGAGACCAGTGCCTAGTTCTAAGGGTAAACGGGGTCGGAATTAAATGAAACTTGAGATATGGAGATTTAAGCATATATCATTAGTGGGTTTTAAAGGAAAACTAATTCTAACGGTGGATTTTAAAGATTTTAATTTTTAGGGTTTTAGTGAATTTTCTCTCTAAGACTATTCAAAAAATGAAATGTAAGAGGAAGAAATGGAACACCTACTTGGAATGAGCTGAAGTCTTTGATTTTGCTGAGGTTAGAATGTCCCAAAGATCAAATAGAGTGGATTGTTGAAGTTCCCAAGTGAGTTCGATTTGCCCAGTCCCACCAACTCGTCCTCCTTGCCTGCCAAAACCAATGGACAATAGATCAAATCAGTATGATAAGCAAGTGAAATCTACAGCAATACAAATAAAAATGAGAGAAAATGCTTGGTTGAAATGGCAAAAATACTTCCCTTTGTTACCAATCCCGGAGAGTGGAGCAACAGTGGCAGCCAAATGGTGCGCGCCCTCCTCCAAGAGATGTATTAGCTGCAAACAATGGTGAGAAACAAATGCTGGAAATAACAACAATCTACACTAGTGCATCAAGATAGTTTGGCAATCAACAACCTCAAAGAACATCACCACAAGACACAAGTAGAGAGAGCTCCAAGTCGTTTTCTCTTCTATTCCAAGTCCAAAAAATGCCAAGAGAGAGGGAATACAATGGGTGAGTCCCTTCTCTTATAGAGAGAGGCCACTCCTCAAACCTATTCCCTCCAAAATGGAGGGCTGGGATTTAATCCCCAATGATCAAATCGAATGGAGGAGATTCCTCCTCATGGGGGTGCGAATTGCCCAAGTGAAACGCACTAGTGGAGAGGGGGTCCCCTTGTGGGGCCCCTACAATACATAAGATACATGCTAAGGGGGTGTCTATAACATGTTTTATTCCCCTTAGATAATACATCAAGGTTCCACCACAAAATACACCAAAATCGAATTGTGCCAAGTGAGGAAAAATGCCCCCCATGGGCAATTCGTCCAACCTAGTGAGCTAGGAAAGAGAGGGCCCCACAATGCACAAATACCATGTCAAACATTACCAATTTACCTTAGGAATCACCCTTTTATTTGCCAGCCATTGATTTTTGCCTTTTGCTATAGTTGCCTTTGTCAATTTTTGATTTTCCATGTATTTAATTGCTGGTTTTTATTGCTGAAGATGTAATCTGGGCTTTTGACCCACCTAGAGTGCCCGGATTGCCGAACCGTCTACTGCAATGTGATCGTGGACCCCAAAAATAGTAGGAATGACCACTCGAACAACCCCGATCCATCACTTAGGCATTATTTGCCCAAAATCCATGATTTTTAATTAAAACAGGTCATTAATGACCAATAATAATTAAAAATCTCACAAACGCCTTGATCTTTTTGCATTCTGTCACTTGGAGGCTCATATGGGTCCCCTGTAGATAATAATTGACCAAAATCGAAATTTCGGTCACAACATTTTTTCGGGCCCATTTTTGGCGTGGTCAACCTAGTTTGACCAAGTCAAATCTGGTCAACAATGGTGCTAGCTGAATACCTGTATGCAATCATGAAGTGAAAGGCTTCCTTATACAAGTTAGTACATTACTAAACAATATGACAATAATATGGTGATAAAAAACTGCATTAAATCTCGGAAAAATACAAGGCCCCAGGTGAGGTGGGCCTACCACATCCAAAAGACTCAACTGCTATGCACAACCTATAGACTTGACCACCTAGCTGACTTTGGGTGATGTGGAATACAAGGTGAAGGATGAGGGATGACAAGGATAGAGATCATGTGACCTTTTGGATAACTCGGGAAAGCGGGGTCCACTGAGATAAGCATGCCATGACAAAAACACGGGGAAGGGTGGTGCCTCACAAATGAGTAGAGTGCAAGGAAACTGCCACGGGTCATCTAACAAGTACCTCACAACTCACATTCGTGCCTGAAGACTCCGTGAGGTTCTTTTCTAGAGCCGACAAACTGGGTGTCTGGCAAACCGTAACTTGAGACTCTAGGGAACAATCTTGAGCTTGTCCCTTGCTCCCTCTCACCTCCTTGCCCCGCAGAACTAGGTGAGGAAATAACCACTACAAATGCTGACATGTACGGCTGACTTGTGTCCATGTGTGTTTATAAACACATTGCATGGATTTTACAATGAATTTCATACTTAGCCTTTTTGGCTAGATTTTACATTTATATTAGCGTTTTTGGCTTGCTTTACATTTCTTAATTTCTTCATTTTACATCATGGCCCTTTTGGGCTACATACATATCTCAATAGATATAATCAAGGTGCTCATACTGCAAAGTAATGGGGGTGAGCAATACATGCTTCAATGACCAATGGGGAGCACCCGGTGAGGCTACACAATCCTAACTGCATTGCAACATTGGGGGCAACCGACAGGAGCAAATCCCAGGTTTGAGAGTGCATCTCACACACTAAAGAGCCGAGGCACAATAGACAGGGAGTCATGGCATACTCAGAGATCAGTGGGGAAAGGGATCCTCAAGGTCACAAATTGGAATCCAAGTCGGGAAAGAATATCATGTATGAGTCGGATGGATGGAGAAGGTGAAGCTGGATCCAAAGTCAGCTGCCTAGGGGGACTAAATGACCAAGTCTATACCAAGAGTAGGGGTGTAACTCGGTGTGCATATATAGGAGCCTACTAGGAAGGGGTGGACTGACATTACCAAGGGCCCAATCATATATCATAACCATAACTAGATCACCAAATTAATCATCATATGCAAAGTTAGTGTACTATCATGTATAAACAAGTCTAACCAACAATCATGAGCAATAAACATCAAATGCAATACCTGCCGCACCATATACTTGCTGCTGAGGCTGTCTCTGAACTGGATCTCTGCTGAATCCGGGCACTAATAGCAAACCAACAATACTCTGTGATAGTCTCAATCAAAGCAAGACTAGGCAACTGTCTCAATGGGCTCATGTCAAAGCCTGGCAAGGAAGGGTGACCCTGCGGTAAATGCTAAGTAACATGTCTGGACCACTGTACAACCGTCTGTCCCCTCTGATATATCTACTCGGGGCAATCTGAACAAAACTGTGTGCCTCCTCTGAAGGCATCGGATCTTTGATCGGGAAAAAAAAGTACTGTGTGGTCCTCGGCCACACAGTCTGCAGTATGGTAGCTCTAGCTAACATAGATGTGATAACATGAAGAAGTAGAAGAATATGTTTTGTAAGATGAAGGATGTACTATATGTACCAAGCATGAAGAAGAACCTACTTTCTATCTCAGCTTTAGATAAGAAAGGGTTTAGAGTTTCTTATATAGATGGTGAAGTTCTTATGTGGCCTAGAGGAAAATCTATAGAAGATGCAATTGTTATTGGGACAAAAGGAGGCTTATATAAACTAAAAGGTCATTCAGAAGCATTTTTGATTCATGATACTACAAGTCCATGTGAACTGTGACATAGAAGGCTTGCTCACATAAGCTACAAAGCTTACCACCTGTGAGCAAGGTAGTAACAGGGTTACTTGGTCTGAAGATTGTAAAGGATGTGCAAAAGGAGACTAGGATCAAAAGAGATCCTACCAAACAAACAAAGATAAGTATTTGAATTGTCATTTCCTGTATTGTCTAGTTGTGTACATATTTATGTTCCTGGTTTTAGGAATTGTATTATGCATGTTAGAGTGTTTGCATTAATCAACAGTATACTATTAGTATGCATGTGATGGGTAAGTGGCCTCTGGTGCTGTACAACATTCCATTTCCACATATCTAGAATGAAACCTCTTTGCTGACATGTTAAGGGTAGTGCATGTTCTTAATGATGTTCTGGTAGAGATGGAAGGCATTTAGAGAGTTATCGTATGAATACAGGATATGGATGCATGTTGTGTTGAAGCATTGGCTAAGATAGTTGTATGACTGTGAGACCTATGTCTTTATGCATAAGGATTGGTTTTGAAAATTTGGAAATGTTTCTAATCATGCAACTAAATTCGACTTGTAGGAAAGATCGTGTACAATCACCTACAAGAGAATAATGATGACACTTGTTCCGAAGAACAAGTGACGATGGTTCAGCTATAACTTTCAAGAAGATTTATGAAATCAAGCATACTATAGATGAACAAAGTGAGGGTTCTCTCAGCAAGTGGGAGTCGACTATGACAAGACATTGCTTTAGTGGCCAATGGTGTATTACACTAGATAGATGGTGTAATTGAAGTAGAAGCATACATCGAGTAACCTCTAGAATTCAGAACTCTCTACAAAGAACCACAGATGCCACCTTGAAGAAGTATATAAAGAAGATGTATCTCCCAGAGTCGCAGAACCGATGAAAGAAGTTGCACCCTCTCCTGATAACGAGACTCCGGAAGACCATGATATGTTGGAGCCCCAAGAACCTCCACTCATGACTATCTCTCACAAGAGAAAGCCAGCTTGGGCTCGCGAAATTATTCAATATTTAGAGAAGTATGGTGCTCCAGAAGGCTCCTCGAGACAAAGCAAGAAGCCAAAGCCATTTTCCAGCTATTTGGCTTTGGTGTGTGACCTTGTAAACAAAGAGCCTACTTGTTTTGAAGAAGCTATTCAAAAGAAAGAATGGATTGAAGCAAGATCCACGAGCTTGGTATGGAAGAATCGATAGTTTTCTGATGATCTTGGGCTTTACCAAAAGTAAAGCTGATCCTAACCTTTGCTTCAAGGTTATGGATGATGAACTTGTCATATTATTGCTATATGTGGATGACTTATTCCTGACAGGTAATGATAAGCAAATCTCATAGTGAAAGAAGAAGCTCGCTGCAGAATTTGGGATTAAAGACCTTGGCTTGATGCATTATTTTCTAGGTTTTGAATTATGGCAGAGCCCAGAAGGAATCTTCCTTAACCAAGGAAAGTATGCAGTAGAAATCCTGAAAAGGTTTGATATGTTGGAAAATAAAGCCATGGCCACACACATGGATACAAATTTGAAGTTGTCGATTGATGCTTCGTCAGTAGATGTGACACTATACAGACAAATTATTGGTTCATTGATGTATCTGACGAATACCAGTATTTGGTTGAGCCCAGACGTGTTCACCTTGTAGCTGCAAAGCATGTGATGAGGTACCTAAAAGGTACGGTAAACTATGGTCTCAGTTATACTGGAGATCATGACTTCAGATTGTATGGTTATACAGATTCAGATTGGGCAGGAAGTGTCTCAGAGAGAAAGAGCACTTCAGGTGGATGTTGTAGTCTGGGGTCAGGCATGATCTCATGGTTAAGTAGGAAGCAGTTCAGTGTTGCTCTCAACACTGCAGAAGCAGAATATATTACAGCTTGTTTCGTTAGTTGTGAAGCCATATGACTTCGGAAGTTGTTATCAGGTCTATTCGATTTGGAGATGGATACCACAGTGATTCTATGTGATAACCAAAGCCGCATGAAGATGACAGAGAACCTTGTGTTCCATGATAAGTCAAAGCACATAGAAATTTGATATTTGTACATTCGTGACATGGTGCAAAAGGCAACTGTAAAGCTCCAATATGTGAGCACAAATGAGCAGGTTGCAGATGTGTTGACTAAGCCTCTGTCTCGTGTGAAGTTTGAGCACTTCCGAGACAAGCTTGGTGTAGTCAGTAGGGATTTCCCTCGAAGGGGGGAGTAGCGTTGATGATACTATGGTTGTAGATTTTTCTGGGTTTTATTGCTTGCTGGTTTATGTCAACATTTCAGTGTTTTTCACCTACAACTGGTTTTGCATAGGCTGAAGGTTACTTATGAAATTTTCAGTAACAATTAAACATGCTGTAAAATACCACTAACAGGCAGAAAATTAAATATTTAACACATGCACACCATAAAAGATAGACTCAGTATTTTCGGCAACTGTGCCCTGGAAAAACCCCCACTGGGAAAACCAGTAAGAGACAGAGAGATTTTTATTTCTTCAGTAAAATAATTCAGTATAGCTATTACAGTCAAAATTTAACTTATTTGACCAACCCAGAGTAATGCCTTGATTTTTGTGCCTCATCGTGTCTCGATTTTTGTACCTTACTGTCTCGATTTCTGTGTCACCGATCTGTCTCGATTTCTATGCCAGCTCTGTCTCGATTTCTGTGCATTAAAATCACCTCGAAAATAGTGCCAAACCTCTCGAAAACTGTGCAGCAGAAAACCTCGAAAACTGTGCGAAAAAACAGTCCATATAGTCTGTACGGATTCTAGAAATCTATGCAATAAATGCCTCGGGATTTGTGCCCAGATTTCAATGCAGAAATTAATTATTCACTCGAGAAACGTGCCCTGCTCACTCCTCGATATTCGTGCCAACAACTGCTGAAACAAACTCGATTTCTGTGCTGTACGACCAGCATTAATGGCTGCTGTACAGTACCTCGATTTCTATGCTTAGCTTCTGCTGCCTTGGGACGTGTGCCCACTAAAGAAGTAAATGTTGATTAAGAATCTGTACGGTGCAATAAATGCTCAACAAACTTTCTTGGAATTCGTGCCATCTAAACCCTGCATTAATGGCTCCTTGGAATTCGTGCCCTAGTCTCTCTTGCTCTCTCTTGCTCTTCTTCTCTCTTGAATCTCTCAAAAGTGAAGTGAAATGCCTCCCTCAGGCCTTTTTGTCTAACCCTAAGTGAGTTCTAATCCAACGGTGGAGAAAGATCCAATCCAATGGATAAGATTCAATGAGAGTAAAAATCACTTAAATAAAAATTACTCACCCACTTAACTTCGCAAAAAAAAATGACTTTCATTTTATAAAGTCTCATTAAGTGCATTTAATGTGAGGGTCAGCTTTTCCCCCCTTCTAAGTGACATTAGGCAATTGTCACTCAACTGCCCCTCTCTAGACGTAGTCCCGGATGAAATGGTACCTGATCTCAATGTGCTTAGACCTGTCATGGAACACCGGATTCTTAGAGAGCTGAATGCAACTCTGATTGTCACAATAGATCACCGTAGGTCTAAGCTGCTGATCAAATAAATCTACCAATAACTTACGAAGCCACAGTGCTTCGCAAGTCGCCTGACTGGCTGCCATATACTCAGCCTCGGCAGAACTCAATGCAACGGACTTCTGTTTCCGACTGAACTGCTGAACCAAGACACTGCTGCCGAGCCCAAACTGAAACAACAACCGGAAGTGCTCTTCCGATCCCTCACACAACTTGCCCAGTCTGAATCTGTGAACCCAACCAAGCTGACTCCACCCGAACCCTTGTAGTCCAGACCATAATCCACTGTACTTGCTAGGTATCTCAGTACGTGCTTTGTGGCAGTCCAATGCACACTCCTAGGCTCCACCATGAACTGGCTAAGAGTGTTAACCGTAAAACACAAGTCTGGCTTGGTGTTGACCAGATACATCAACGATCCAACGAGCTGACGATAGAGTGTGGGATCCACCAACTTACCCTCGGAAGCATGAAGTTGCTTCCAGTTGGTGATCATCGGTGTAGACATAGGCCTGCAGTCCTCCATCCGATAACTCTTCAGAATATCAACTACATACTTCCCCTGTCCAAGGAAAATATGTCCAGGCTTCTGCCAAACCTCCATCCCCAAATAGTAATGCATCAGCCCAATATCAGTCATCTCATACTCAGCTGCAAGGTCTCTCTTGCACTGTGCAATAAGACGCTCATCTCCAGTGATAAACACGTCATCAACATATAACAGAAGAATGAGAGGATCTCCACCAACCACAATGTAGTAAAGGTTGGGCTTAACCTCACTCTTCTGAAAGCCCATCGGAGTCAAGTATGCATCGATCCTGGAGTACCAAGCTCTAGGAGCTTGCTTCAGATCATACAAGGCTTTCCTAAGCCTGCACACATGAGAATCTCTCCCATGAATCTCGAATCCCTGTGGCTGCTCTAAATACACCTCCTCTTGCAGAAGACCATTGAGAAATGCGGTCTTCACATCCATCTGGTGGATCTTCCAACCCATCTCTGCTGCTATAGATATCATTGCTCTGATGGAAGAATACCGAGCAACTGGAGCAAATGTCTCATCATAGTCAACTCCCTCAACCTGTGAGAACCCTCGAGCCACAAACCGAGCCTTGAATTTCTTGACACTGCCATCTGCAGCATGCTTGATCTTGTAAAGCCACTTGGAAGTCACCACTGTCTTCCCCTTAGGTCTCGGCACAATCTCCCAAGCATCATTCTTCATGATGGAATGGTACTCTTCCATACCTGATGCTGAGAAGCCTCCTCAAATGTGGAAGGCGCAGAGTCACGAAGACTCGCAACAAGGGCCATCCCATATCTGTCTGGCTCAACTACTGACCTGATCGCCTCCTGAGGTCTACCAAATGCTTCTGCTTCCTTCAAGGTGTCCTGAAGCCACTTAGGCTTCCTCTTCCTTGAAGGCTCCTCCCAAACTGGTCTATCCTCATCTAAGGAACTCCTAGAAGCAGAAGGTCCAACACCTCGAGGACCAGTTACTGATGAACCAGTCCCTGAAGAACCTGTAACCTATGAACTTGAACCTGTACCTGTACCTGAACCTGTCCCTGAAGTACCTGTCACCTGAACCACTGATCCTGTAGACGCTGTGTCTGTACCCTGTGATCTATTCACTCCAGAAACCTGTGGACTTGAAACCTGTATCGAAGAAGCCTGTGTCAGCTGAGGTGTGGGAGCTGGTGACTCCCTCTGCTCCATCTCTCTCAACTTCCTGAAGGCCATCTCCTCATCAAACTTGACCTCCCGCCTCACCACAACTCTCTTTTGCCCAGGAATGTAAAGTCGATATGCCTTCGAAGTCTCATCGTAACCCACAAAGATACCTCTCTCCGCAGTGGGCTCAAACTTTGTCCTCTTCTCAGAAGGGACGTGAGAGTAAGTCAGAGAACCAAATATCCGAAAGTGGCTCACCTCAGGCTTCTTGCCTGAATACATCTCCTCTGGAGTCATCCTCCCCAAAGCACGGTGAGGACTCCTGTTCTGCAGATACACTGCAATGTTGCATGCCTCTGCCCATAGAAAGAACGATAACCCCTGATCCATGAAGCATGGCTCTCGCTGCTCCCACGATCGACCAGTTCTTTCTCTCTGCTACTCCATTCTGCTCAGGAGTGTAGGGAACTATCAGCTGTCTCTGTATACCCACTGACTGCAAAAAGCGATGAACTCCTTGGAGGTATACTCACCCCCATTGTCTGATCTCAACATCCTGATCTTCCTCCCCATCTGCTTCTCCACAAGGGCTTTGAACCCTTGGAAGACACTCAACACTAATGGGGACTTCTTGCTCCTCAAGAAGTAGATCCAGGTCTTCCTGGAGTAGTCATCAATGAAGCTAATGTAATACTCATGACCAGTCAAAGAGACTGATGACATAGGACTGCAAATGTCAGAATTGATCAAGTCAAGCACTCCTATTGCTCTTGTGTCACTGCTTGGAAAAGCAGTCTTGGTGTACTTTCCCAAAGCACACCCCCTGCACACATCACTCTGCTCAGTGCTGAACTTGGGTAAACCTGTAACCATGCTCCTCAACAATCTTAGAGCTGGGTGATGTAGGTGGGCCATCCTCCTGAGCCATAGCTCACATAGCTCACTGCTGCTGCTGTATGCTAGAGCATGATGTGGCTGAAACAATAGCTTGTACAGCTTTCCACATCTAATCCCAATGTCCATGGGAGTAGATACACCTGTAGTCTTGGGGAAAACCTGTACTCTCCCATCTGAGAAACACACCCCAAGACCCCTGTCCTCAATAGTGGAAACTGAAACAAGGTTCTTCTTCAGCCCAGGGACATACAACACATCCCTCAGAATCATGGGACTCATAGACTCCCTCTGAAATGTAATGGTCCCCTGACCAACTGCTCTAACAATGGTATTGTCACCAAGTACCACCTCCACGTCTCTAACTGTCTGTGATAACACGGAGAACAACTCTCGAGCACCTGTCATGTGTCTCGAGGCTCCGCTGTCAATGTACCACGTACTAGTGGTGGATGGACCTGTTTGATGGCCTGCCAACAATGAATGCTCACTCTCCATATCCATATCTGTGCTGGTGGCTAAAGAGATTCTCTCTCTCTCTCAATTTGTCCAGCATATAGGGAAAACTCCCTCTGAAACCTGTCACCAAAATCATCAACCTCTGCTGAGGCTGCTGTCTGCTGTCTGTTGTCCCTGTCCCTTCTTCTTCTTCTTGCTTGGACACTGTGAAGCATAGTGCCCAAACGCCTGACAACAATAGCACTTGATTTTACTCAAGTCCTTTTTCTGTCCACCCTGCTGCTGCTTCTTGGCCCCACCCTTCTTGGGACCCTTCTTCTTCTTCCCTTGGTTGTCAAAGCCACGTTCTCCTCATCTACCCCACCCTGTGATGAACTGCCATGTACGAGACCTCTCCTGGTCTCCTCCTGCACAAAGTCATCCCACAGTCTCTCCCAAGACGGTAGGTTCTCTCTACCCACTATGGCCTGCACAAATGCACCCCAGGGATTTGAAGTCCCATTCACTGCTGTACGTACAAGCTCAGTAGCAGACACCACTTCACCAACCGCTGCCAGTTCATCCCGAACTGCAGAAATCCTAGTGAGGTATGCTGTGACTCCCTCTCCTTCATTCATCTTTATACTCTTGAGTTTCTCTTTGAGAACCATCTTTTTGTTCTCATTGGAACTCTCATATAAACTGGTCAAGGCACTCCACATCTCATGTCCCTTGTCTTCCCAGAAATGTGAGGGATAATGTGGTCTTTAATTGCGTCAAGGATAATCCTCCTAGCCTTACAGTCCTTCTTGTCAAAGGCTGATAGAGCTGCTGCATCTGTACCATTTGGAATGACAACCGAGTTGGCTGTAGTACTTTTAACCACCTCCACCCATAGTTCATTCTCCTCCAAAATCAATAAAATTCTGGCCTTCCATGGCACAAAATTCTCTGTCCCATTTAGCCTATCCTCCAACCTCAGACCTGTAGCCATCTCAACTTCAACCCAACAGAATGTTGCTCATTGACAGAAGAAAAATCACAAAATTTCTGAGTTCTGGAAATTTCTGTGTGTTGCAAAAATATTACTGTTTTCTACCCCCTCGCTCTGATACCATGTAGATTTTTCTGGGTTTTACTGCTTGCTAGTTTATGTCAACATTTCAGTGTTTTTCACCTACAGCCGGTTTTGCATAGGCTGAAGGTTACTTATGAAATTTTCAGTAACAATTAAACACGCTGTAAAATACCACCAACAGGCAGAAAATTAAATATTTAACACATGCACACCATAAAAGATAGACTCAGTATTTTTGGCAACTGTGCCTTGGAAAAACCCCCACGGGGAAAACCAGTAAGAGAGAGAGATTTTTATTTCTTCAGTAAAATAATTCAGTACAACTATTACAGTCAAAATTTAACTTATCTGACCAACCTAGAGTCAGCTCTGTCTCGATTTCTGTGCATTAAAATCACCTCGAAAACAGTGCCAAACCTCTCGAAAACTGTGCAACAGAAAACCTCGAAAATTGTGTAGAAAAATAGTCCGTACAGTCTATATGGATTCTAGAAATCTGTGCAATAAATGCCTTGGGGTTTGTGCCCAGATTTCAGTGCAGAAATTAATTATTCACTCCTTGGGAAATGTGCCTTGCTCACTCCTCGATATTCATGCCAACAATTGCTGAAATGAACTCCCCGATTTCTGTGCTGTACGGCCAACATTAATGGCTACTGTACGGTACCTCGATTTCTGTGCTTAGCTTCTGTTGCCTCGGGATGTGTGCCCACTGAAGAATTAAATGCTGATTAAGAATTTGTACAATGCAATAAATGCTCAACAAACTTTCTTGGAATTTGTGCCAGCTGAACCCTGCATTAATGGCTCCTTGGAATTCGTGCCCTAGTCTCTCTTGCTCTTCTTCTCTCTTGAATCTCTCAAAAGTGAAGTGAAATGCCTCCCTCAAGCCTTTTTGTCTAACCCTAAGTGAGTTCTAATCCAACGGTGGAGAAAGATCCAATCCAATGGATAAGATTCAATGAGAGAAAATCACTTTTTATTTAAATCACTTAAATAAAAATTTCTCATCCACTTAACTTTAGCAAAAAAAAGTGACTTTCATTTTATAAAGTCTCATTAAGTGCATTTAATGTGAGGGTCACCTTTTTCCCCTTTCTAAGTGACATTAGGCAATTGTCACTTGGGGAACACTTCCCTAGGTACAAAACTAACAATGGTATCCTGATCACAACGGGTAGCTAAGTTGGGATTGATCATCCTTATGCTAAATCCCATAATTTCGAAAGGAAGGATTGTCTTAAATGTTGATCCTTGACTAGATCCCGTAATTCCGAAGGAAGGATTGTCTAAGATGTGCTTGTTGGACTGAATCCCGTAATTTCGAAAGGAAGGATTGTCCATGATCTTGTAATTCCGAAAGGAAGGATCATCAGTGTTGTAGGATTGAATCCCGTAATTCCGAAAGGAAGGATCACCAGTGTTGTTGGATTGAATCCCGTAATTCCGAAAGGAAGGATTGTCCATGATCCCGTAATTTCGAAATGACGGATCACCAGTGTTGTTGGATTGAATCCCGTAATTCCAAAAGGAAGGATTGTCCATGATCCTGTAATTTCGAAAGGAAGGATCACTAGTGTTGTTGGACTGAATCCTGTAATTCCGAAAGGAAGGATTGTCCATGATCCCGTAATTCCGGAAGGCCGGAAGGAAGGATCACCAATGTTGTTGGACTGAATCCTATAATTTTGAAATGAAGGATTGTCCATGATCCCGTAATTCTTAAAGGAAGGATTGTCCATGATCCTGTAAGTCCGAAAGGAAGGATCACCAGTGTTGGACTGAATCCCGTAATTTCGAAAGGAAGGATTGTCCATGATCCCGTAATTCCGAAAGGAAGGATCACCCGTGTTGAACTCGATCTTGTAATTCCTAAATAAAGGATCATGTTGGTTGTTGATAAATGATGTTATTCCAGCTTTATGCTGATGAGCCAGCCTTGTGCTGTCGTTGTTGTTGATGTATCAGTTTTTATACTGATGTGATGATGATGATACTTCAACTCTGTATTGAAGATGATGATAATGTTCCAAATGATGTTGTTGATGATGCCTTCTCCTCTCTCCTTTCGATGATGTTGTGTAGAGCCACACTTGTTGTTGATTGTTGTCAGTAGAATACCCTTCTTGTTAAGGGGGAGTGTTGAAATAATGTAACTTCGAAGAATATTCTACTTGTACTTTATTATTCCTCCGTCGGGAGATGTCATTAATGTAAAGGTCATGTAAAAGTCATGAGGTAAATCATCCATTGTAAGTCGGATCAATAGTACCCAAAAGCAAGGTTACACGAACTGTGGGTGCGATCGGAATCGACTGAAGAATTTGATACGGGTGCGGCACTCACCCCAAAATTAGGAATCGGGGATTCAGAACCCTAACCCTAAGTAACCCTAAGTATCCTACATTTATCCTATGTAAACAACTTTAGATTTGTCAAAATGAGGTGGAAGAATTCGATGAAGAATCCGAGGATCCGATTCGGGTGTGGTTAGGCCTAGGGCCGAATCCGATAACTATGCCCAAAAGAGTTCAATGTAATTTGAGTCTCCCTAGAGAGGTCGGCCCAATCAAGTTAGTGAGGTTAGCCCCATTAGGAAAAAGGTCACCCTCACTTAAAGTATAAATAGAGAGTATCACTCTCTCATTTGGATCATTCACTCACTCAAGCATTGCTCAAGAGAGGAAGAGGAAGGGTTGCGAAAGAGAAGGAGGATTGTTCTTGGCTCTTGTATTTGGGTTTAGTCTCTCTTTCTTATGAGACTTGTTCTTTGGTCATTGTACTTTGGTAATCTATATTGAGGAAGTTTTGTTGGGTTTCTTCCTTCCCCTTGAGGGTTTCCCAGGATAAATTGTTGTGTACCTTGTGATTATGTATCTTTCAGAGATCGTCTTTATGCTGCTATTGTGAAAATGTATTAAATGTTCACGAAGTTAGAATTTAGTCTTTAGTAGCATATAATCTTAACACAATCTGCCTTCAACGTTAGCAAATTCCAAAGTAATGATATGAATAATATGAAGAAGCACATGAATTCTAGACTTGTGAGGCAGATAGATGGACATCTATGGCACGCTGAGACTGTTTGGAAAAGTGTAGATATAAGTTGGTTATACAAAATCTGACAAGCAGAAGAGCATGAGTGGCATTCGATGAATTTTGTTGATGATAAAAACACCGCCAAAACTGAAAAGGTTCGAAACGTTGATGTAGTTTTGTTCTGGAATAAAATGGACTGGAGTTGTTCGAACGGAGATGCATGGAGATACGTGATTGAATGGATTGACCTAGCAATAGTTTTGTCGTATTTCACTTATTGCCATCATGTATATACACAAACATCGGGTCTTGCTTTCTTCATTTTGTGGGTTATTCCAATAGAGAAGTTGCGACGTGTGAAAGTAGACCATCGTGGAAGTTTAGTTTATAAAAGAATAATAGTTAATAAAGCATTATTAACCATTGAAAGCTCCACGAGTGTGAAGAAATTGCAGCTCCACAGATGCCGGATATTGAAAGAATTTTCCGATTCACTTGGACAGTTGATTCAATTGAGAGTGTTTGTAACTAAGTTGCATGAAACAGGGAAGAAACGGGGAAACGAGGAAACGTTGGAAATGTGACCCCTCCAAATTTTGGAAACGGGGACCATAAATTATTAATTACATTTAGCTGCAAGCAACATTGCCAAGTGATAATTGTTTAATGATACAGATAAAATTTAAATCCTACATGTAACATCACATTGTACTCATGAACCCAAGTCTATATCATTTCATTCATGAAAGTAGTAATATCCAAAAACAACCTTTATAAATGAGGCTATATATTATATATCCAAAATTACCATTTATGTATGAGGCTACAAGTACAATGTATCAAACTGTGAACAATGAACATACTAACATAGAAATAAAAGTAAAACATTAGCTCATACTAATAGTCATCCTCATCTTCATAGTCTTCCTCAAAAATAGAACAAGAAGCACACTCAGCAGCAGAATGTAGAGTGGAAGAAGTATTTCCAATTCCATTTCTAGGTTCCTCAATACTTAGTGCAGCAAGAAAGAGGTCCAAGTCAGCAAATTCTGACTCAACATCCCAATCTAGATTCTACACAAGGCCCATTGCTATATTCTGGGCCCTCAGTGCTCAAGTCTCTTATGTGAGGAGAGAATGAAGTGATGTTCTCTTTATAACTTTCTTCAACCTAATTAGAAGCATCTAGAATTAAATTTTATTTTAAAATTTAATGTATTAACCCTTAATTACTGAAATAATAGGCGGAAAGAGACTTTACGGGTTGGTTTTTTAAGTGACGGACTTTAGTCTTTTATTTGACAGGAAACGCACCGTACAAGAAATGAAACGTGACGGAAACGTGTTTCCGTCCGTGCGGATGCATTTCCCATACAGGAAACGTGTTTCGTACGACGGAAACAAGTTTGTGTCAATTACCATACGGGTTTCCGAGATTCAGCGAGTTTCCGAGCGTGAAATGGGTGCCAGACCTGAGTTTCCTGCAACTTAGGTTTGTAATGCCCCAAGACAATTTTATACTTGATTTTCCAATTTGTTTGTGGACTGTCCTCTTTACTACTTATCTCCAACGCTTCTCTAGCACTGATATAAGTCTGCTGTAGGTGGTCTTAAACAATATATTAATGCTGGAAAATTGTTGAAGTGTGGTACAGAACTTTTTAGGCAAACAACTGGGCAACCATTAACTTATGATATTTTACTTGTTCTTCAAGCTAGGTTTCTCTGACCGGGGGTGTTGATCAAATTAGCATCTACTGCTGCATCTAATGGGGTCCTTCACATTCAGGAGTTTAGACAAACAGTTTGTTACCCTCTACTTTCCTGTAGGTTCTTGAAACTCAAATCTGATTTGTGGCTTGTTTAATAAGTCATTAATAAAAGCAGCCCATACTTCACGTAGAGCACAACTCAATATAAGAATGAAGCTAAAACATTTGCACTGAGTTTGAATCACCACTCAAATAACAGTCACTAATATTCAGATCTGATTATAATATTAAAGAATGGTCCTGTAGATGACTGCTTGATACAGTGACCTAATACAAAGACAATATTAACTCAGAAAATCAGCAATATAAAGGAGTGAGCTCTGATTTATACAAGGCCTCAAACCTGGCAATACTCAGTGGATTATCAGCCTTCTTGAGATCTGGAAATGACGCACAGTATATTTTTGTGGCAGTCCTGGAGATGACTGTATTGAAGTATGACACCCCTTTTTTCTTTGGTCCCTGAGTAGTGAGGAATGCCTTCCAATAATCAACTCCACATTACATGAACACGCCCAGCAGTAGAGATGATGTCCACATGGTCAATATACACAGTATTCTATTCAGCAAAATGAGACAGTGAAGCCCAAAATCTCCTTGAGATATATGACAAGCAAACAACTCCTTGGAAAAACCACGACTAGGTTGTCACTCTGCTGTAGCAACTTGTAGAGAGTTTGGGTGTACACAGTTGGTACGCAGTGACTCTCCACACAATATTCAACAATAATGAGCTCTCCCTTTTTCCTACAGGAGTTGGCTGTCAACAGTTGTGCGCTCTCTTTGCTAGCTCTGTGATGTAGTATTTGAGATTAATAGCCCTTCCCAGTGTTGTGCCCTTCCTCCATGGCCCAGGTAAATTTGCAGATGTGCCCTCTCTAACAGAAGGTATCGAGACAACAAGTGCTCCCCCTTTTTCCAACACTGGTACCCTTGCAAACTGTGTATTCCTTCAGATCTGAAAAGAAGAAGCAAATCTATCTCATGACAATGAAGTGCAAATGAAAAATCTGAATGATCTCTCCTCTTACAATAGCTAGGGTGGATCGTTTCACCACCGAAACTATTCTCCTCTTCCATTTCGTCCAAGAGAAAGCAAATCTCAAGAGTTCTCAAGTTTCAAAAATGCAATTATCATGAATGAATGAGAGAATGAGCTCTCTCTCCTTTATAATTCATTTTTCACCTTTGTGACTCTTCGACTTCCCTTGCACCTTTTCTCATTTAATAAATATGAAATGACTTTTTAATGAGAAAGTGACATTTTCATCTTTAATCTTCATTTCGACCCCCTTTTGGCTACTTTTTATCTTTTTCCCCTTTTAATTAATAAAGTGACTTTTACAATAGTCACTTTATAAACTTATTACTTAACGTCCATGGGAGTCAAATGGACTAATTCGTCGTCCTCTGGAGTGATCAAGCGGAAAGGAACATGACAATGCTGGAGATCTCCAAATGTGGAACACAATATTTACCACCAGCTGTCATGAAGATGAACAATTTTAAAACTTTAAGAGTATGCGGTTGTTCGTTACATGACCTACTATTTAAAAAAGTCGAAGGAGAAGGGGAATTGTCGTTGTTAATAGTCTCCTCCACGAAGGAAATTGTTTTTTTCCACAAAGATGATTCAACTTGAGGTGATCCATCTGTACCTCACAAAAATATTGGAGGCATCCTTTCCTCCATGTGTTTTTTTCAACCTTAAAAATTTCAGGATCACGCTGTGTAATGATCTGGTTATAGACACAGACGGAGAAAATTATGATGACAGTGTTGAAATTTGTACCAAGGAAGTGTTCCCCTAGTGACTTTTGCTTAAGTCACTAAAAAGGGGACAAAGTACATAACCCTTGCATTAATTGCTTGATAAAAGTAATTAATGTCACTTTAGAGTTATAAAGTGAATTTTCAATTTATTTAAGTTGTGGTTGAGAGAAAAAATATTTAATGGAGAGAAAAGTGACTTTAATCTACTATTTAATTGATGAGAAAATAGTAGATTAAATGTGGGCCCTTGATCTAGTGTCCTTTCAGCTACCCCAGGAAGGTGAAGTGAAAAGACAAGGGAAAAACAATAAATAAGGCACCCCATTCCTTCATTTGCACACATCCCAAGAGAGTCGGAGACGTGGAGATATTCCAAGAGAGTTGGAAAGCAAGTTCCAGTTGGAGTTTGAGAGAGAGAAAGTGGCTGTCTGAGATAGCAGCTAGGTACAACACGGTTTCCAAGACCATATAGCAGTTCTTGGCACAATTTTCGAGAAGAAAATAGTGGCACACATTTCCAGGTAGAGGCACGAATTCCGAGACTAGTACACAAAATTAATTCCGTACAATTCCGTATAGTTCCGTACAGTGCACGAAAATCGAGGCTCCATGCAATCATCTTAATTTATGGAGCCATGCACAACAAAACAATAAAGAAAACAAAATTAATTTCTCGATGGATTTATGGAAAATCGAGGCTCAATGCATGAAGAAAGGTGATTTCCTCGATTTTCCAAAACAAAGAAAATCGAGGCTCAATGCACGAAGATGATGGGAGCCATGCACAAGAAATTAATTACCGTTGGATAAATGATTTGGAACATTGTTATCACAGGGACAATCTACAATGCTTAAAGTACAAAGCGTTCTTAAGGGTGTGGCAATATTGTGTATACAAATTCATAGGCCATAATAATATTAAGTTTAATAAATAAATATAATAATATAATAATTAATTAATTAGCATTTAATGAAAGTGTACATCTATTCAAATGTAAAGGCAGTAAAGGACCTATTTAATGGTCTTGAATTGTATTGTGTATTATCATTCAGTTATTATACTATCAAATATTTATATAAATATATTGTGTCTTGTACAATTATATATTCAATATTCTAGCTTCCGCAACATTGGCGCTACAATGGGGGGGAGGCAGGTGCGGGGAGGATCATTTATGATCCCGGAGGAAATAAAGTCGCAGATTTCTCTTGGGGACTAGGCATCAAAACAAATAATGAAGCCGAGTGGTTGGCGATGTATCACTCCCTTGAAATAGCTTCCACCCTCAATTTGGGAAATCTATAGGTCTTTGGAGACTCTAGGCATGTCATCCACGCTATGAGGAATGGAACCACCTCAAGAGGCTCTAAGAGTCAAAGAGTTTGAAGAAGAATCAAGTATCTCTCTCTCCCCAATGACACTAAATACTTTCATGTTCTGAGAGAGCTTAATCCCATAGCAGACAACTTGGCAAATATAGGAGCCTATATGAAAAAAGGGCAAGTTAATCTTAACAATGTAATAGGTCATCTTTTCATCCCCTAATGGTTACAAGGAATATGGATTTTCTAACTTCCCCAAGGTTCTCAAAGAATCGACTCATTCCCCATAATGGAAGACAGGTTGGTCAAGTTCATGCATCTCCTTGGCCGACACGCCACCCTACATGTGCTCTTCACATGGCTCTCTCAGCTCGCACGCTCAAGCATTTAATGTTTTAGGCTCGCAGTGGGTTATCAGACCAAAAGATGGACTGTTTCCCCAATTCTCCAGTTTTCATTCTTGCTCTCGAACAACTTTGTTTATTCGATTCTGATTTCGATTTCGATTCCTGGTTGACCTCAGAAGCTGGTGCGTCCTCCATTTTTCCGTCTACCTCAATTGATTGCAATATGGACGGGGTAAGAGAAGCTATCGCCACGCTCAGTCAGCTCACCGCGGAGGTAAAAACGTACCTGTGCAGGACTTACTCTGCGGTTTGTACCAGTGTTCGTCAGAATGAGGAATTGGCAGTGGAAAACAAATACATTCACTCCCGGCTCTCCTGCCAAGATTCCAGAATGGACGATTTGGAACGAAACATCATTGAATTAATGGGAAAAGTGGACAATATCAAGGAAGATACCTCTGTTTTCATTAGCAAGTCACAACACAACCATGTTCAGGATGTCCCAACTGCCAATCAGGAAATCTTGGATGCTGCCTCGGTACAACAGCAGAATTTCAATTAATGTCTTTTTCCATCAGGTTTCTTTGAATTTCAACTTTTGAATGTATTTTTGCCTACTGCTATGTAATCAGTTTGTAAGGGTTTATCCCAATGCTATGAACAGAAGTTATAGGAAGTTTAGATGCAAAGCTTACAGTGACACAAACTCTTCCAAATTCTGCATTTTTCCCCTCTCAGAAGCAAAATGTTGGTTTAAAATTTTGTAATGAATGGCTGTGCACAACCTTTTATCTTTATATACTCTCCTCTGTTTTTGTTTAAAAAAAAAAACATTGGTGCTACAATGGAGAAATACACGGAGAAAGAATCCAGGAGCAAAGAAATCCAAAATAAATGAGGTAGGTCTATCAAGGGATAGACTCATCTCTCCTAACATCTAAGGCTGAAGGAAAGGAAACTAAGATTAGTATGTTGTCTCGAGGAAGAACTAGTGGAAGGTCTAGGCTGCCCTCTGCGATGTGGTCTGGATGATCTAGTTCACCACCGAGGCCCGCGGGATCTCTTTTGCTTCCTGCGGAGAGGTCTAGTGACCTAGTCTGGTCATGCCGCTGAGATCTCAAGGTATAGGGGAAGGCCCTACAGGTCCGAACTGATCTGGAGTCTGAAGCTGTGCTGATGTAGGATGCCACATGAAATGTTAACCCTTAGTTCATTCATTGACAGATATTCTTGATTCGTCTTAGGTGACTTTATGGCAGAGGGTAATAGAAAGGGCATCCATCTTTGGTTACAAATTTTTTATAGTGATGTATCTTTGGAAAGCATTATTTTATAGTGATGTATCTTTGGAAAGCATTACCAACTGTTTTGTACCTTAGCTTTGGTCCTTGGATATTCCCGTTGTTATTACTGTAGACATTGGCGGCATGCCTTATCTATGTTGATTTTTGTACCCAGGAAAGTGTTCCCCTAGGTCACTTAAAAGGGGGAAATAAAGTGACCCTTGCATTAAATGACTTGAGATGAGCATTCAATTAGACTTTAGAGAGTAAAGTCACTTTTTGATAAATTTAAGTGAGGTGAGTGAAATTCATTTTTATGAGAATTTAATGAGCTTTTATTCTCATCCACTCATCTCATCTAATCTCAGCCATTGGATTGAGTGACCATTCACTCACCCTAGGGTTTAGACAAAAAGAGCAAGGAAAGGCAAACACTTCACTTTTTGTGTGGAGAAGAAAATGGAGAGAGTAGCAAGAGAGGGCATGGATTTTGAGGCAGCTCAGTGGGCATTTATTGAGCAGCACAATTTTTGAGGTAGAGTGAGTTTAGTACAGCACAGATCCCGAGGCACCGTACAGCAGGGAAGTGTCACAGTTTTCGAGGCACAGTGCAATGTGATTCTCGGCACATATCCTGAGGCAGGGCAGGGTTTTCCAGGCAGTTTGCTGGGCACAAATCCTGAGGCAACATGCACGGGTTTCTAGACAGAAATCTGTGCACATTTTTCTAGGAATTTGGGCACAGAATTCGAGGTCCATACAGTCTGTATGGACTGTACTTTGGCACAGATTTCGAGGCAGGGCACAGAAATTGAGGTGCTGTGATTTGGCACTGAAATCGAGGCAGCTTCTGGGTGATAATTTTATGGTGGAGATAAGTACATTTTTACTGTAAAATTTCTGTATTGAAGATTTACTGAAGAAATATAAATTCTCTCTCTGACTGGTTTTCCCCTTGTGGGTTTTTCCAGGGCTATTGGCCACAAATTCTGAGTCTGAAATTATTTATGGTGTGCATGAATATTTAATTTTCTGCCTGTAAAATTGATTTTTAACTGCGTTTTTAAAGTCTGAAAATTACATGTAATTTCCAGCCATCATGAAAAACTGGGTTGGGCATTAAACAATGGCAAGTTGACTTGAAAACCGGGTTGGTTTAAAATATCAGAAAACTTTCAATCTACTCCCTGTGCAACATTAACCATTAACTATTATATCCAGTTCCAGCAATGCCATTTGTTCATATGGAGATGATAATGTAGTCTCTCTTAATCTCATATTTCTTTGTCTTGAATGATTCTCTTAAATTTTATTGCTGATAATTTTTTGGTTAGAATGGATTTTTTACATCTGGTTGCTGCCCCTTGCAGGATCTTGATACGAAAAAGCCGCGAGTGAAGATTTATGTCAACAAAGAGACTGGAAAACAAAAGGGAGATGCACTTGTGTCTTACTTGAAGGTATATATCCTCTCTGAGTCAAATTCTCTAGTGGTTAGTATAATTGCTAGCTTTTGGATTCATGTAATGGTCAAATTGATTGAGAACACCACACGTTTGCTTGTTGTAGGAACCTTCAGTGGATTTGGCGATTCAAATTTTGGATGGAACTTGTTTACGTCCTGGTGGAAAGCAGCTTATGTCAGTCAGTAAAGCAAAATTTGAGCAGAAGGGTACAATACTTTCGTTTGAGTTAAATTACAACTATTTTTAAATTTTAAGGATTTGTGACAGCTGAACATTTGCCATTATTCCATCCATGTACATTAAATGTATTAAAAAAAATATTAATGCTATATCGGCATCATTTGTGAAGTCATTCAGAATGAAATAGATGATTGGATTTTATTTGTTTGTGAATCTGTTGGGTTTAATTTTTTTTTAAAGCTTTAGTATGAACCTTCTCAAGGCCAATAAATGTATATTTGTTATTTTTCTCTTGGTGTTTGTATAGGGGACACGTTTATCAAAAAACAACAAAATAATCAAAAGAAAAAAAAGATCAAGCGAGTTGAACAGAAGGCTCTTGGATGGGGTAAGTACTTGTATTTGATTTCATTCTTAACCTGGCTAAGTACTTTGACCTGTTTTAGGGTATGATCTTTGTTTCCTACATTGATTGTATCTTTGTTGATTGATATTTGTGGAGCATGCTGGAAGGATAGGACTTCCCACTCGATTTATGATGTGATTGGCATAACTGACTTTTGAGTAATAGTTGCATCATTTCCATTATTTTTGGACTGATGCCTTTTCAAACCTATTTTCATGATTTCATCATAACCATCTATCTTCATCATAACCTATTTTCACTCTCATGTTGGTTAGTGGAGACATGTCTTTCTTTTCCATTAGAGTGTTTTGGTTTATCACATTTATTGATTATTCACTGAGACATTCTCATATGATAATACCATGGTTAGTTAATATATTGCTTTTTCCTTGTCTTTTGATAATTTCCTTTCATTTATAGTTCAGGGCATTGGTCACTATTTTAGTCCCCAGACTCCTCAAACTTGATTTTTCACACTAAAGATTCATACCACCCTTCTGAAATTTCAATTTTTCTTAAATTTTTTACCTGCTTTTCATGATATATATTAATATGTTGCTTTAAGGTCTTGAGAGCAAATGGTAGTTCACTAGATATTACAGTTGAGCTTGCTTGGAGAAACTGTAAGGATTTGTATTCATTTCTGCTCATGCTTTATTGTATTTATGCTCTATGAAAGTAAACTTGATGCTCTTCTATTCATTTCTTTTGAGATGCATAGTTTATTACCATTTACTAAAACCTGACGGCCAAGAGTATCATTACTTTATTTGATATTAAGATTGTATGGACTCTGTGATGCATTCCACCAGGCTTGCTGCTTTCTATCTGTACCTCTATTATTCCTTTTTTGAGATAAATATACTCCCTGGTCAGTAAAGGGAATGTGCTAAGGTACATAGAGTGCTTTGTTGTATCTTTGGTTTAGGTGGTTTCGATGATGCAAAAAGGATAGTGACTATATCTGTGCTGTTGAAGAACATGTTTAGACCAGCTGAATTACGGGTGAGTAATAATCTCGTCTATGCTTGATTTAATTGATGAAGTAACGATGTGCCACTCTAGAGTTTATAAATTTTCTCTGGGTTACCGTGTTAAATGACTGTCTCTGTATCAATTCCACCTTTGTAAGCATGCACGTACAGGATTGCTGGTATAGTTTTATGAGACAACTTCTCACTTTGAATTTTCAGATCGTCATTTGTTGAGATTTTGCTGAGACACTGGTTTCATATGTTTTCATGTGTTGTCATTGGATCTGATATTATCTTCACAGTCAGACGCGACTCTACTGTCAGAATTAGAGGCTGATATAGCAGAAGAATGCAGTAAAAGTGGTCCCATAGAAAGGATCAAGGTAAGGACTTTCCATTAGTACTATAATTAATGTTATGTTGTTGGTTACGTCTTTAAGCTGTTGCATTCCTTTTACATTCAATACAGATCGGAGCTTCAATCAATTACAATTAATCTAAATATATAATCTCATTTCCTTAGACATGCAACATAGATTGGGGATTCAATCACCTATGGTTAATTGAAATATATTAAGGGGGCAGCAAACTTTCCTTCCCCCCCTCCTTTTCTTGCTTGGAAATTTTTCTGAGATGGAAGTGGGGCTGAAATGCCCCAGAAACCCGTAAGAAATGATTCCAGGGTATTTCTAGAATAGAAAATTTCTTGAAAGCATTTCTAGGATGTGGCCCATTCAATGAATCATGAAATGACAATTTTACTGGGGACATAATAAACACTAAGAAAATAATGCTATACCCCAACTTCCAAGAATGTGGGAGCAACAAACATATGACCTGTTTGTGGGTAAATAAAGTTATAAACCATAAAACACAGCTAAAAGCGATTAAAAATTTAAAATATTAGCACTGAGCAGTATTTTCAGCGCTAATATGTTTTCAATATGTTCTTTCCCCATTTCTAGAATTTCAAAAGCACAGTTTCCGAAATTCATACTGGTTTTGGAAACTGAAACTGTTTCTGCATTTCATGTGACTTTGGAAATATTAATTGCTGTGTTTAGTATTGATTTGCTTTAAAATGAGCATGGACACGAGCAGAATATTATCATTGAAAGTCTGAAGAAGAGTCTTGTTGAGATTTTTGATTCTCTAAAAAATTAAAATATATGTTTATTCTCAGTATGCTGTTCGAATGTGAGTCAGTGCCTGTGCTATTGCATTTCATGTCATTATTGCACTGCCTTTATTTGTTAGGTGGAACTTCTCATGACATCTTCTTTCTTTTAGACTTAAAAGCTAACAGGCGTTTTAATATTACTTGAGAATCGAGATGTTTTTTATTGCAGATTTTCTGCAGTTCAATTTTTATAAAAGGGGATCAGTTAATAATAATAATGATCTAATTTAAGGTGACAGACTAGCCAGATGCCAAATTGACTTATGAGACCCCTTTTTTGTGGGGCAGGGGACCTTCTCTGTGCAGTGATTTGGCTTAGTCTATGTAGGTGTACATGCTACCCCCTCTGGATTTGAGCCTGTCACCTCCAAGGAGGAAACACATGTTCTTAACCATTAGGCCACTTTATATTCTGGAAATCCCAGCTTACTTGTTTGTGGGCAAGGGTAAATGTTTTTTTATCTGCATTACTGCAGTCCCACTTCAACACAGGGAACCATTAAACTCAGCCAACATACACATTGTTGTACGGTTCTATGCTAGCTGGGATTTGAATCTGGGTCATTTGCATGGTAATGTGTCCCAGTCTCAACCACTAGATCACAGCCTGCAGACACCAATCCTAACTTATGTGATCGAAGTAACATGCATTCATTTTGTCTGCTCGAATAGCAGGGTATGCTATTTTATAGCATGTTGCTTTGACTTTGCTGATGGGATCCGTCACACTGTTGGCTCCTTTTAAACATTAAATTTTATTTTTGGGTCAATAAAAATTAGTTGCTATTTTCATTGGAAAGTTCTCTTTACATTTCATTGTCATGATAGTGAGTCAAGACAGAAGTCTTTCTGTATGGTAAAGTGTATGAAAATATTGAGATATTTGTGGTTTGTAAAGTCGCCCTTTAAAAAGAATATTGACATGATTAACCTAGGGATTTTTTTGGCTCAATGCAGGTCTATGAGAATCACCCACTGGGAGCTATTTTAGTGAAATTCAAGGATCGTCGAGATGGTTTGAAATGCATACAATTAATGAATGGTAGATGGTAAATATTTTTCTAGCTCTTATCTTATTTTTATGCACATTTTCTTTAGTCTTTGTGCCTGTTCTTGACAAGTTGGCTACTTATTAGGATACACCGATTTAGGGGCCGTCAATAATCAAGTCTTGATGGGGTCAAGGGTGTGGGGGGGTTTGTTAGGTGCAGATGTGCAGAACATGGTAAGGATGTCAGTGTCAACTTTTGGTTTGCAAACCCATACGTGTGTATGGCAGTGAGCTTTACATTGACATAAGCATCTGTTCAGTGCAGAAAATCACTGTCAATAATTCTGCTCCTCTTCTCTTTGACCAAGCTCTGATACCATGTAAATTTTTCACTGCTATTCCCCAACCCGGTTTCAAGTCCAATGGACATGACAGCTGCAAATGTATTGTTTTCTCATAAACAAATAGAACTGGAAACACTAGGAGAATTTTACAAATTTTATGAGCAGAAATAAAACCACATTCACACCATGAAATTGCAGACTCAGTAATTTTTGGCCAACTAGCCCAGGAAAAACCCCCCAAGGGGAAAACCTGTGAGAGAGTGATTATTTATTTCTTCTTCAAAATAAAATTTACAGCAGTAATGTAGACAGTGAATACAACTTTTCTCAACCCAATGAAGACAATATTCCAAGCTTGGAAATTTTAGTGTTGTAGATGACTTGTGCTCAATACAAAAACGTGGAAAAGTGTGCCAAATTCAGACTGTATGGACTCCCTGTTCACAGTCAATTTCCTCGAATTCTGTGCACAACTAAAACAGTCTTCTTCTCGGTTAAAGTGCCCACTGTTACATTAGCAAACTGCCTCAAAATTTGTGTCGATTCCGCTTTGAATTTCAAGCCCACAAATTGCCTAGGAAATTGCACCACAAACAATATGGCCTCAGTATTTAATGCTGCTGTACTTGACCTTGAAAATTGTGCCAGTCAAATGAAAACTCTTTCCCATCGTCTTCTCAATTTTTGTGCTACATTAATGCTGGTGTACTTTCTTGGAATTCGTGTTGGTCTCTTTGTCTAGTAATTTGTGCCACTCAGCCTCTTCTCTCTCAGAACTCAACTTGCTCCAATACTCGTGAAAACAAAAATGAAGTGCTTCTTTTGGTTTGCCTTGCCTTGTGTTTCCCATGGGGGTAGCTGAGGGGTCACCAAATCCAAGGGCTCACATTGGCTTTGGTGATCTAAGATCAATGGATGAGAATAAATGCACTTTTTCTCTCCATAAAAATATTTTCTCTGTACTACCACTTAAATTTATCAAAAAGACACATTAATCTCTAAAGTGAATTAAAAGCTCATCTCAAGCAATTAATGACAAGGGTCATGTCACTTTTCCCCCTTTTAGTGACTTAGGCACAAAGTCACTAGGGGAACACTTTCCTAGGTACAAAAATCAACATAAAATAGGGAGAAAATCCCTTAGTGGTTATTTGTTGAGTGAGTGCACTGGCTAGTTTGAATGCATCCTCCTTGGGGAGGACACCCAAGTTGCTTGCACTTGTTGAATGGTGTGCTCTTCTTAGTGAGAGTGCTCAACACTTATAGCACTATATATACATTAGTTCCTCTCAGTTTGTTTCAAAAGCATCCCCACTTTTGGCCTTGTGTAGAATCAACAAATTAGAAAAATAGGAGGCATACTTCATCGAAGGCTTGAGAACTACGGGATCTTGAATTGTTGATGTGCTTTGAAAAGTCTGAGATTTGTTAACTTATTACTGAAGCAAGTGGTCATATTTGTGATGAACTAGAAACCCTTTATGCCTCATGGATTAAGATGGGAACCATCCCAAATGCTTCTTGTAAGTACTAGAACTATTATCATGAGATAAGGTATTGAACATGCTGGGGTGTCGTGAATGTGGAGAAGACTTGAGAAGTTGTTGTCCAAAAAATGAGAATGATTTGTGAAATAGAACTATGAGGGTTGTGTAAATGGTCCATTTTTGCCTTTGGAGTGGGAACATGAATAATGTTGACAACATAATATGTGTGAATCAATGTCCAAGTAGTATGCAGGTATAAAGGAATGCAGAATCAAAGTCTTGAATGTGTGCCTAGTTTGGATAGGGGCCAATGGGGGCCTGCTATTGCGAGCCAACCTTGTAGACATTGTTTGTCCATACAAAATTCTTTCCATAATGAGTGCCTTGATAACATCACATGTTGGGAGAGACACTAGCCCAAACAAGGATCTGTCTTATATTAGTGTGATGAATTAGGGTGGCAATGATGAGCCATTGCCTTGTTAGAGAGGTTGATTACTTTCTTGTCGGTTTGGTGGCCTGAGAAGAGGGTGAATGCGGAAACTATTATATGAAATTGATGCATGTAAGAAAGATGTGAGGCACTATATAGATGTTGTAGATGGAATAGCCTTACGAATGCTCAATAGACATTCATGGTGTTGGAAAAGTATGGGAAGAGTGTATAACTTGCTCATTGGCATCGTAGAGTCCTGTAAATACAAATGTGAACGTTGTAGTTTGTAAATAACTAGGGAAACTTTGTTGGAAAACGTAGGGAATTGGTGCAATGGAGTTGATGATTTGATTTTGGGGGAGTGTGTTTGTTGCTTAGATGTGATGCCTTGTGTTTGTCTAGATGTGAGGGTTGCAACTTCTCTTGGGCTCTAGGTTGTATGGTGCTCGAGGCATGGCTAGTGGATGAATTGAGCAGAGGACAACAGATAGCTAGAGTATGGAATATACCTCCAATGGTTTATGGCATGTATGAGGTGTTGCAGTGGAACATTCGCATTGCTGATGCTGAGGGTTGAGCTATTGTGTATTGAGAATTGTGACGATTTTGTAGGTGAATGTTGTGTTGTGTGAACCTACAACCGAAGTAGGGCAAAAAGTGTATTGGCTTGTAGTTGATTTTATGTTCAAAGTAGTGGGATAAGGGTGAACACAGGTTAAAGAGAGCGATGAGCTAGGGGTGTGATCCCGATGGGTATAAAAAGTTGATTATGGCACATTGTTGTGAAAGAGGATTGTGGAGGGGAAGGGAAAACATGAAGGGAAAGACACTTGTTGAGTTTGATGTGGTGTACCTAGTCAAGGCATTGAATAATGGGATTGGCAGTGGTGAGTTTATAAGTGTGATTGTCTTTGATTGGGGAGTAAGTGTTGTGGTGAGAATTATAGATAGTGTTGCATTGTTGCCACACTATAGCAAGAGTGACTTTTCTAGTATAAATACAAGTGAAGTGTCCTCATTTGTGACACACCAATTTGCTTAAGCAAGGAGAAAAGTGCGTAGATCCAAGGAGGCATCGTTAAGGGTTCAAGAGGCATCAAGAAGACAAAATTTTGGGGTTTATCATCTTTCTCTCTCTACTTCATTCTTAGAAGGGCTCAGAGGTTATTCTGTATCTTTCTTGTATATCATTATTCTGTTTGTGTAACTAGTGTTGGGCAGTAGATTTGGCATTGTATCTTGTTGAAGAATCTTATGTAGAGAAGTTGTTGGGTTTTACCCACGAGGGTTTTCCTAGGGTAAACATTGTGTCTACTGTGAATGTGTTTCTTTCAATGGTCCTTTATATGCATGCAATTTATGTTTATGTGATAAATATGTTATACAAAGTAATAACATCAAACTGCTAAGAAAACTACATGGTATCATAGCCGTGGTGATAGAAGCCATTACCAATACAACCAAAAACTAGGGCTTTCAGTTTTAAGCTGTGTTGCAGGGATACTCGTCCCCAGGGGTTGGGTTTGCGTTCCTATCTCGGGTACCGTCCCCACGTCTCGAAAACCGGGTCCGGTACCTCTCAAACATTTCCTGAAGTCCTCGTCAAAGTACTCGAGTACCGAAAACCGTTAGCAAATAAATTGGAAACTTTGCTTTGTTTGGGGACCCCGCCCCTGTTTTTGGGGACCTCGTCCCCCAATTTTAGGGACCTTGAGGAGACTTTATTGACTGATTTTTTTTTTGTTGTAATTTTTTTACCATTTTTGAAGAGGGAAGGGGTGGGCATGGGTCCCCCTACCCTCTTAACACCATGCCCTGCCCTCCCAATGCATTTCTAATTTCATTTCACATTGGACTTGTCACTTGGAGAGAGGCGACAACGGGAAAGGAAGGCAACCTTCAGAGGAGAATTGCCATGCTCTATGTTGTATGACATTGGAGATATATCATGATTCATATGAATCATATCAATAAGCAAACAATAATTTGAATTTCCACTTGGTTTATGTTATTAATAATTATGATTGTTTGATATCATGTTTAGACTTGAGGTTCACATGTAATTTCCACTTTATATCAATGATTCATGAACTTTGAAGGAATGTGCATGTTACTTGTTGAATACTAGTGAAAATGATTTGAATTTTAAATTTTTTGATATATCTATATCTATCTATCTATCTATCTATCTATATATATATATAGTACCCAAGTCTCCTGTTTCAAAAGTGGCGTCCCCGTCCCCGTACCCAAGTTTCCTGGCAACTTAGGTTTTAAGCCTTTCTACCCACAAATTGGGTTCGATCTTAGCGTCCTTGAACTTGCCTTAGGAGGGCGCATCTATCTATGGAGTCAGATCTCAGTTTTGACCTAATTTCTGTAAGGGGTCAATATCTAGGGCTTCCAGTTTTGCGCTGTTTTGTCCACAGAACTGTCTGAAAAGGAGTGTTTTCCAACTCTCCCTAGAAGGGCACATCTTTTCCTTGGATTAGATTTCTCATTTGATAAATTTCATTTTCCTACCTTTTGCTAGGGTTTCTAGGTCAAATCTCAGCTTTGACAAGATGACAACCAATCTAAGGGTTGAGGATAGATTGGATGGAGCAGATAACTTCAGATCTTGGAAGCATAGGATACTTCTCATCCTAGAAGAGATTGATCTCTTAGATTATGTCAACAAATAAGATACCCTAGGACCAGAAGAAGAGGAGGCTAAAGCAAAGTACACGAAGAATACGATCAAATAAAAAAGAATACTATCTGATTCAATCAAGGATCACTTGATCCCTCATGTGTTAGAATTGAAGACTCCTAAGGAAATGTTTGAGGCCTTGACAATATTATATGAAAGCAAGAATACTAGCATAAAGCTAATGTTAGGACATCAATTAAGGAATGTGATCATGAACAAGTTAGAGACAGTGTCCTACTTTACAAGGGTTCCTCAGATCAAGGATCAACTAGCAGCTATTGGGGATTTTGTAGAAGAGAAAGAGCTCGTGTTTACAACATTGAATGGTTTTCCCTCTTCTTGGGTTGTGTTTGTTCAAGGTATCCGCGCAAGGAAGAAGCTACCCAAATTCGACAAGCTATGGATGGATTGTACTCAAGAAGAGGAAAGGTCGATCTCCAAGATGCAAAAGACAAATGATGAAGAAAATGAAGCACTTGCAGCTCATGCAAGAAGAGGAAAAGGTAGAAATTTTACCAAGAATATCGATACAAGATCAGTATAAAAAAGTAAGAAGGATATGTCCAAGATTAGGTGATACAACTGTAACAAGTTGGGACACTATGCAAGAAATTGCACCGAAGAGATCAAAAGGGAAAAACGAAGCATCACGCTCATATGGTGGGTGATGATGAGCCTACTTCACACAAGAAGTCAAGGGAAGCATTAGATGATGAATTGCTACTCATCTCAGCACTAATAGGTATTGTTACCCATGGAAATGCTATCTGGTTAGTAGATAGTGGTGCATCTAAGCACATGAGTGGGTACAAAGATTCACTCTCAAAATTACTCCAGAAGGATTCTCCCTATCAAGTGGAACTTGTGGACAACTCCAAGTATGCAATTAAAGGAGTAGGAGAAGCTTCTTATTAGTTGGAATCAAGAAAAGCCATGAAGATGAAAGATGTACTATTTGTACCAAGTTTGAAGAAGAATCTTCTCTCTGTATCAACTTTAGAAGATCGAGGCTTCAGAGTAGCATTTATAGATGGCCAAGTTCTTATGTGGTCAAAAATTCAAGTATTGATTCAATTACTAAGATTGGTGTTCGAGAGGGAGGCTTATACAAATTGAAGGGACGCCCAACTCAAGCCTTAGTGCATGACAATGTTAGCTCAAGTGAGCTATGGCATAGAGGATTTGCTCATCTTCACTACAGAGCTCTACCAATTGTTAGCAAGATGGTTACTGGACTACCAGACATCTAGATGGAACATTGGAAGTATTCTTATGACAAGAAAGAATAATAACAAGCCCTAGAACAAGTTGGCCCAGTAAATGACCTAGCCTAAAGGTCAAGTCAGCTCAATTAAAGTGATAGGAAAAGTGACTTTTCCAGTATAAATACAAGTGAAGTGGCCTCATTTGTGACACACCAATTATCTCAAGCAAGGAGAAAAGTGTGCAGATCCAAGGAGGCATAGTCAAGGGTTCAAGAGGCATCAAGAAGACAATCTTTTGGGGTGTATCATCTTTCTCTCTCTACTTCGTTCTTAGAAGGGCTTAGAGGTTATTATGTATCTTTCTTGTATATCATTATTTGTGTAAGTAGTGTTGGGCACTAGATTTGGCATTGTATCTTGTTGAAGAATCTTGTCTAGAGAAGTTGTTGGGTTTTTCCCGTGAGAGGGTTTGCCCAGGGTAAACATCGTGTCTACTGTGAATGTGTTTCTTTCAGTGATCCTTTATATGCATGCAGTTTATGTTTATGTGATTGATAAGTTATAAAAAGTTAAAAACATCTAACTGCTAAGAAAAATCAACACTATTGTGGGAGCACCCTAGGGTATTTGAAGATAGTTGACACACAAGGAGCTTTACCATAACAAAAATATTAAAGCCTTGTGGAGCATTAGCCTTTAATGGAGAAATTTGATGGATGTTTCTTGATCCACTCACACATGGAAGGTTGTTACACTTTTGGAGGGGCGTTTCTTTTTGGGAACAATTATCTTTTGACAGAGTGCCTAGAATTTTTCCACCTCCACGACATAAGATGTAGAGTGGACGTAGGATATCCAAAAAGTAGTTATAATAGAAAATCAGATAAATATTGAGGAAGTTAACAATTTCAAAACTGCCACCTTGAAATAGTCTTTGTTTTTTTGACCACTCAATTTAAGGAGTGCCCTAACTGGGATTCTTGAGTGCTTTGATGATTTCGAAAGAGTCATTAATGCTTATGGTAGAGAATGCCCTAGCTTTTGAGGATGTTTGCTTGGTCAATCACTCAAAGAAGGGGTTTTCCCTCTTTCTTTGAGCCATTCGGAGGTGGTTGGTAACTGATTACATTGCTTATTCATTGTTTGGATCTAGGAGAAAAAAATATTTTATTGCAAAGGAAGTTAAGCTACACTCTCCATATAAAGAGTACCCTTTCTCATGAAGTTAGTTACTTGTAACAAGTGGATCTAGGAGAAAAAAATATTATTTTATTGTAAAGGAAGTTGAGCTAAGCTCTCCATATAAAGAGTATCCCTTCCTCATCCATTTTCATGGTTGGATTGTTGGAGTTTTCCTCTCCTTGGAGCTTAATGAATATATTTTCTTGGAGCATACATGAAGTGTAGGATTTTTTCCTATTTTATTTGAGGCTTACGTTTCAATTTCTAAATGTTGTTAATGATGTGCAGGATTGCTAAAACTTGTTTTTGCTGGGCCATATGAGAAGGGTATATCTACCATGTTGGAGAGGTTTTATGTGAGGAGTCTCTCCCTCTATTTCCCTTTGATGTCCTATGCACGATTGTATTAGCTTGCTCCTATCATCTTGTAGAGTTGTTGCTTTTAATACTTAAGAGTTGCAGGTCACACCCCATTAGCAATGTTTTGATGTGGCACCTTTTTGGGGCTCTCCTAGTATATTTTCTACATTCATTTTTCAGCATGTTAGGGCTTCCTGTGGCCTGCTTTAGTGGCTCTTGTCTCAACCATTAATAAACCTGCCCTCTTGGATTAATCTATTGACTCCATTTGCCCCCGTTGCCCTAGGCACTAATCTCTGGATTTTTCCAGAGTTGGAGGAGAGCCAACCTAAAGTTGTAGAGGGTGTTACGAAGGTGACAGTGGATAGCCCCTCTTAGTTGCCTTTGGGTTAGCATTGTTCTTTTGGGTTTTAATTTCACATGCTAAGTCGGGAGGTAATAGAGCCCAACTGCAATACATGAAGGGCATTATTCATTACAGCATATACTATACAGGATATGGTGAGTTTTTACTTCCTGGTTTGGTTGATTCAGATTGGGAAGAATATGTAGGGACATGGGATAGGACTTTCTGCTACTGTTTTGTCTTGGGTAGATGTATGAGTTCTTAGTTTAGTAGGAAATAGTTTCCCTTAACTTTGCAGAAGTATAGTACATTGCACTGTCATTTGCTATTTGCAAAGCAATTTGGCTTCACAAATTGGTAGTTTTGACTGGTGTGATGCTAGAGCTCACTGTCATTTATTTTGATAATCAAGGGTGCATTATGCTCTTTGAGTATCTTGTTTTCCATGTTAGATTTAAGCATGCTGAGATCCATTATCATTTCTTGAGGGACAAGGTACAGAGGAAAGCAATACTCCTTGAATATATTCCTTCTTATTTACAGGCTAAGTCACCGGATTCGGCGGATTTCAAGGTTGAAATTCAAAATTACCCGAATTTAAATGCTAACCGAATTAATTCGTCGAGGTTCGTCGGATTTAAAAGGTCAACCATGTGGCCGCCTTGCAGTTTGTTATACCCGCAGTCTGTTCACGGTTCGACTGCTTTTGGCTCCAAGGCTTTGCTGCCCTCGCCCTCACGACTGTCCAACGTCCAGCTCAAAGGCTACTTGTCGACAGACTCCACTCTCGAGTCCTCCAGCAAATTGCAACTTGCGCTCACCCATGCCCTTGCCCACGCGATTCGGCGGTTCCGTCCACAGTCCATCTAGACTCAACCATGATGTAGTTAGTTTTACATTAAATTTTCTCACACGTAACATTGGTGCAGGTTTGAAGTTTGCAGTTATCAATTTATAAAATTCATAAAGTATTAACTAGGTGTTTATAAAATCCATATGGTATTAATAATTATAAAATTGAATTTTATTGTAATATTAAATTTTATTATAAAAATTCATATATTTTTTAATTTTCAATTTTCAATTTTATTAAAAAAGTCATATATTTTATAATTTTTATTACAAAAAAATCATATATTTTATAATTTTCATTACAAAAAATTATATATTTTTTAATTTTCAATTTTATAGTATGTCGAATTTAATGCCGAATTTTTGTCGAACTTCAAGGTCGCTGAACTCGAACATGAATTCGAACCAGGTGACTCAGTTTACAGGTGGTTGATATTTTGAATTTTCGACAAAGCACCTGGCAAAGGAAAAGTTTGAGTCTCTAAGACACAAACTTGTTGCGGTGAAGAACACATTTGTCACAAAGAGGGATTGTTACTTTGTTGCTTCGAATATGTTCTCTACATAATTTTCTATTATTAGGGATTTCCTAAATTTTAGGGTTTTTTATTTTTGGAATATTGTTGGACTAAGTCATTGTCGTGTTTAATTTTGTCAGAATAAGGGCACCTCATTTAGATATAGGTTCCTCTTTCCTAGTGTACCCCACTTTTGCAGACTGCTTCCCACCTAGAGAGAAAATCTCAGATATACTCAAGATTGTTTGGTGCACGTCGTGAATTTTTAGTACGCATATCTCCTAGGGTGAGGAGCCCCTCTTAGAATAGTCAATTTTTGCCAGTTTAGAAGAGTTAGAGTGAGTTTTAGCATGTTCTATGTGTGTCGATTTGTCTCTAACTTCCACATGGCTAAGTAAAAAGCATTGGAAGATGGTGAATTAACTGAAGAGAATTCAGGAAAGGAGAGCACTCACCCATTTAGAAGTGCCACTCTCTTGTGTTAGTATTTCTTGATGCATTTCGGTGAACTTCTAGTGTGCCTAAGTGGGGTGTCCCTCTTAGAAGAGTCAGCTGGTCAGTTTAGAAGAATTAAATGAGTTAGAAGAATTGAGAGTGAGTTTTAGGATATTCTTTATCTGCTGATTTGCTACTAACCTCCACATGGCTGCTTGAGAGAAGCACTGGGAGAGTTAGAGGCTGAATTAGCTGAATAGATGTCAGGCAAGGAGAACACCACCTATCTAGAAAATTAGAAATGCGTCTTTTTTGGCATTGGTCTTATAGTCACTGTTTTGAAGTTAATCTGAATTTTTATAGTCTTGCTGCTGCAGACTAGTTTGCTATTTTGTGATTTCAGCAGGTGAACTGCTCAGATCTAATGCTCAATACATGGCGGATTGAATTTAAATTGAGATGTGCTGTGTCTCTTTCCAAATCCATCATTCTATTGCTTTTGTTTTCAAAAGAAATTTTGATTGGTGTTTCATGAGTATTTCAGTATCAGATTTACCGTTAGGTCTTAGGAATTAGATCTGCATATCCATGAATTTGAAAATTTAAGAGCTATAAATATGCATTAAATCAGGTGACCCTGCAGAATAGGAAAAAAAAGGGAAGAATCAACGTTGTATCAATTTGTATGGAGGTTCCATTATAGCTGGTAAATGTGGTGCATCAGGAACTTGAATAATTAAGTTCCTCCAAAGTTCCACAGAGGAAATTTTATATAATTTATCTTGCAAAGATTATATTTGGTTCTCTGGGTTAATATCTAGTTGCCACAAGAAATCATTTTTGACAGGTGAAACACAAATAATAACTTTAGATCTATTTTTAATACGTAGAAAGTTTTTTTTATGGTTGTGGTCAATTTGCAGTGGATATCTATGTACGGTCTTTCTCAATCTACAAGTTTGTGTGGTTTTCAAAATGTCCAGTTTCATATTCTTCTTATGAGGAAAGGTAGGAGTATATAGAAACTAAAGCTAAGGAATGCTAGTTCATTTCTAAAGTTATTTATTCTTATGGAGCAGGTTTGGTGGGAGGCAAATACAAGCTGTGGAAGATGATGGAACTATTAATCATGCATTAGTTCGTGATGAAAATGAAGAGGCAGAACGATTAGAAAATTTTGGTGCAGAACTTGAAGCTGATTAAGTAGTTGAACTTATTTGCATTTTTTTATTATTGTAATTTATTCAGATGAATACAAATTCCTTTTTAGGTCAATACTTTGATGGTCTCTCAGGTTTTTAATGTAGCCTAACAACTTGTAATGATGATAATAGACATTGATCACATTTACTCGTATTCTGCATTTTCTATTGTCCATTCTCCATCTGCTTTTGTTCATACCATCCGTTTTGTTTTCCGACGAGTGTTTCCTAACTAGTGGCCTTGTGAGCAGAGCATTGTGAGGCAATTTTCGATGTATTCCCTGCCGATTTTTCTTCGATTATTCCCTTGTTTGCCCGATTTTTTTTATATTAATATTATATGTGATTTATTGTATGCTAGCATCTTATGTTAGTTGTAGGAAACTAGTTATTGTTAGATGTGCTATGAAACATTAAATTTTACCTATGTGATTACTAATTAATGATATCTCCATTGTAACTGACTTGTCAGTCATGTAAGAGGCTATACTATAAATGCAACTAGACATCTTGTTCGTCAACATTCAGAGAATGCAATAAAAGTCCCCCAGATTTCTTATTTCAGTGAGTTCTTCGGGTGAATATACTCTGATGAGGGCCAGTCTCAACTTCTCTCGCGCATATCATTTTTTGGCATTAGTTCTTTGAATATTTCTGAGATGGTCCACATGTCCATATGGGGGACTCGTATGTAGTTCTTTCGGTTTTATTAAGACAGATGGGACCCTCCCTTAATGAATTGCATAAAGACAAGGGGGATTACAATTCTTTTAGTTGAAAACTTCGTTTGAAAGTCGGTCATGTCTGAGAGAGATAGAGGCTGCTGGCGGAGATCAGGAAACATATTACAATATATAGATACACAACAAATTATAACCAGCAGCTTGGACACTGTTTCAGAGAAAGTGGGATGTGGCTATAGTTTGAACATTGTTTCAAGATGAAAGTAGTGAGGTAACACTAATTCAAAGAGGTTCATCTTTTTGGTGTTTAAGTTATATTAATTTCATTAATGGTCCAAAGTCACAGGATGCTCTTGCTTTTCCTTTTGAGTGAATGCGGATATGGCTTGGAAGATATCTAACCATTTTTTCTAGGCAATTCCATATTGCCAAAAACTGGACTGAATTCAGTGGTGGGGAACTTTGCTTCTATGATCCATAGAGGACAAGTTGGGTGTTATGATCCTTATTGATGATTGGAAACTGGAACTCCCCCATCTATGAAATATCATTTTCCAGGAGCATTATGATCTACAACTCAAATGGTCTCATAGAAAGTATTTAGGGGATAATATCTTGACCCTGCTCATTACTAATCCCCCATTCCATAATTGCCATAGTAGTTAGTGTTAAGTTTTTAATATAGCAGTATAATTTCAATCATTGTTTGCAGCAGAAATAAATAAGGATCACTGAATGATAACCATGCACAGAAACACAAAGACACAGATTTTATCCTAGGAAACCCTTCTACACAAGGGAAGAAAACCCAACAACTTTTCTTACGTAGAGATTCAATTCAAGATACAAAGTACATCAGATATAAGAATAATCCCAAAGATAGCAAACCCAGAGAAAAGTCTTCTTCTTCTAGCCTTTGTCCTCTCTCTTGTGCACTTGTGTAGCTTGCTTGAGTAAACTTGCTTGGTGAGAATGAGTGAGACGTTTTCTCTATTTATACCTTTTCATGTTTGCTCTTCCACTTTTGGTGGGGCCGACTTGCACACTTGTTGAGGCCGACTTGCCTTTATGAATAATAAAAACTGTTTATTTTCTTATTATTTGGGGTTGACTTGTTAGAGGAGACCTCCCGATGCTACAATCACCAACACTCCCTCTTAGATAGGGAGGTATCATCATTCTAGAACACATTTGGATTTCACTTGGGCATCATGACTTGTCTTGAACATCTATTCATCTTAAGAAATGTCTTCTCATGTCCAACACGACATCCTCTATGGGCCACAACCCAAATAGCTCACTGGGGCTACAACCACAAGTGAGTTATCACCATATCATGGGCCACAACCTCATGTGGGCTCTCAAGGGCCACAACCTCATGTGAGACTTTGTCAACCATGTCAAGGGCTACAACCACATGACGACCACATGGGCTACAACCAAATGTGGGCTCACAAGGGCTACAACCACATGTGAAACTTCCCCACGTCTGTAGGGGCTACAACCTCAAGGGACAATGGGATACAACCCATAATTCTCCCAACCACATGGGCTACACCCGAAGGGATGCTAGGCACCAACCCAGTGACAAGTTATCCCAACCACATGGGCTACGCCCCAAGGGTTGCTGGGCACCAACCCAGTGACAAGTTATCCCAACCACATGGGCTACACCCCAAGGGTTGTTGGGTACCAACCCCATGACAAGTTATCCCAACCACAAGCTACACCCCAAGGCTTGCTGGGCACCAACCCAATGATGAGTCATTCCCAACCACAAGGGCTGCTGGGCACCAACCTAGAGATTCATACCAACATAACGCAGTCCATTGATAAGTGTCCATGTACAATATATCAATCCATCGATGTCTATCACGGATTAGTCCATCGATCTGTGTTCTCCCAGTCCAAGGAGATTGTCTAACTGATGCTGCAAACATCAACAATGCTGCAACTGCTTCCCCTTTGCTGGAACCTCTCGCTCTCTGCACCAGAGCATACCACTGTAAGCTGCACTATTGGACACTGTTGCACATCCATTAGTGTCATCTCTCATCAAGTGAGTCTACTGAGATGAGCTTCTCACTCTCTTTGTCATTGGATGCCACTTTAGACTTCCTTTGGAATTGTGATGCAAACTCCCTCTGCAACTCTGCATCGTATTCTCCCTCTAGAGCTGCTCACTGGCTTGTCCATCAGCCTATACAAGGTGTCATCCCGGATGCCAATCTGAACTGCACCTTGAACATTGGCTCTCACAGAGAAAATAATCACAGCTTCTCATGGCAGCGTACTGGTTTGGCGTCAACCAAGTATATCACATATCAATCAACTGCCTATACATGTTGTGATCTACCAAATCTAAGTCGGAAGCACACTCAACTTCTTCAGATGTGTCACCATCGATGTAGCCATGGACTCACAATGCTAGATCTGCTCAAGATCTAAACTGTGTACTCCCCTCAACCGAGGAAGATCTCATCTGGTGTCAGCCACACCTCCAATCTCAAGAAGTAATACAACAGGTCAAGATCCTCATCTTGAACTCAGATGCCAACTCCCTCTAGATCTATCAATGAATCTCTCTGTCTCGGTGGGGAACAACATCACAATCTAGGAATCATCATCAGCAATTTGTGCCACCTACACGTTGAATCTTGAGCCACTGCTCTAACTGAACATATGTATATTGCACCTCCTCAGAGGTGCAATATCATCAATTATCTCCCCAATGGCACCCAAATGATCTTTCAGCTCATAAATCTTCATGAAGCAAGATGCAAATGAGTCTGTCCTAGTCATCTTGACATTGGATAGTTGTTTTCTTAAGGCAAGTGCTTTGTTGACATTTATGTTCTCAAATAAATTCTTCTGGGAGATTTGAGGTATCAAGTGATTTTTTGCAGAGTCTATTAGAATCCTTGCTTCTACGTCATTCTTCTTCCATTGAGACTTCTCTACTTTTTCTCTTGGTTTCGATACTTTTTTATTCACAAATTTTAAAAGACCATTCTCCTCCAAGATGATGAGTACCCTAGACTTCCATGAGTTGAAGTTGGAAGCCCCATCAAGTCTATCTTCCACTTTAACACTGTTCATTATGACTGCAAACTAAGATTTGAAATTTGATGCAGAAACCCTAGCACGAGCTAGGTCAAAATTGAAGTTTGGAATTTGGGAAATCCGTTTCCATAGATAGATGTGCCCCCCTAAGGCGAGTTAAAGAATGCTAAGGTTGAACCCAATATGTGGTCATGAGGGCTTAAAGCAAGAAGCCCTAGTTCTTGACCTCGACATAAATTAGGTCAAAAATTGAAAATTCACCAAATTGAACTTTGCTTCCATAGAAAAGTGCACCCTCCTTGGGCGAGTTTCATAAGTGCTCTTTTCAAGTCAATCTATTGAGAGAAGTGTCCAAACTTGGATGCATAAATAAATAAGGATCATTGAATGATAACCATGCACAAAAACACAAAGACATAGAGATTTTATCCTGGGAAACCCTTCTACACAAGGGAAGAAAACCCAACAACCTTTTTTATGTAGAGAATCAATTCAAGATACAAAGTACATCAGATACAAGAGTAACCAGATATAAGGATAATCCCAAAGATAGAAAACCCCCATAATTAACAAATTCATGAGGTGAAATTACTTATGCACATTACCCCATAATTGTAGCGTACTAAAACTCAAGCATAGTTTGAAGTTTGACAAACTTAGCTTTTGGTAAAGGCTTTGTAAAGATACTAGTGATTTGAGCATTTGCTATGCAATATGCAAGCTTGAGAATATGATATTGTATTCTCTCAATAATGAGCATGAAGCTCCACATGCTTCATCTTGTGTGCAACTTGTATTGCATTTCAATTATCATAAAATAATAGTCATTGAATCGACTGAAAAAGCCAAGCTCTCCCAAGAGCTATTGACACTATATCACTTCTGTGCCACCAATAACTGCACCACGATATTCAACATCTGTGGTAAAAAAAGAGGTCGCCTTCTACTTCTTGCACAACCAAACCACCAAACCAAGGGTTTGGAATTGAGACGAAACACAGCCAAAAATTGACTTCTTATCATAGCACTCTGGTGTACAACACATCAGAACTGATAATACATTAAAATGCAATGTTCAGTAGACACAATTCACCATATCACTGTATTAATTGACCCATAGGGTCATCTGTTTATAGCTCCAATAACAAACTCCCTTGAAGTGAGAAATAATGTGTTCACAAACTTGGATCGTAACATCTGATGACCTCCTTGATTTCTACCTTGTATGTGCCATGGTCAACGGTTTTGTTGCAAGTGCTCGACCATTTAATCAATTAGTCAACTCCTTCATTGGTCAGTTAGTCTAAGTAGTCGAGAGCCTAGTCAGCCTGTTAGTTGACCACTCAATTCATCCATCACGAGGCAAAGCTTGGATCTTTGAGGCTAGGATCATTTGGAAGGTGTTTCAACGTCAAACGACTCTTTTAGTCGACTAACCACTATCAACTATTTGTCTCTAGATCTAGAGGTATGATGAACTAGCAAGATTCCAACATTCATCCGTCAAGAGAAAAAGCTTGGATCTTTGAGGCTGGGATCATTTGGAAGGTGTTACGATGTCAAAGGACTCTTCTAGTCGACTAACCACTATCAAATATTTGTCTCTAGATCTAGAGGTATGATGAACTAGCAAGATTCCAACATAATCATTTTATAACTGCGTTGTGTTTTTAAATGAACTTTGAATGTCAATATAAGATCGATATATATATATATTACAAAATATTGAATTGGAATTAGAAATCCCGTTTATTAACATTTCATTCCAAATATAATTATTAAAATGTTGGCGGCAATAAACAAGAAAATTCAAATATTTGGAGACATTATATTTGATCATATTCCTTGAAGAGTTGTCTCATTCATTGCTAGAGCTACTTGTAAAGCTCATCCCTCGTATTTCATTGAGTAAACTCCTATTTAATATGTAAAAATAGAAATAAGGGTTAATAATGAATATATCATTGACAATAGAATATCATTGATTGTGGAAATTTATATGTTATCTATGTACTTTCAAAAGCATTTTTTTATATCATTGACAATAGAATATTATTGATTATGAAAATTTATATGTTATCTATTAACTTTCAAAAGCATTTTTTTTTGTTTTTTTGAAAAAAATCCATAGAAAACTCTTAGGCACTTACCCTTATTCGAAGGATAGTATCCAATGTAAAGTGAACGCTGTAGATGTTATTGTGCCTAAGCCTACGTGAATCGAATTTAGGACCTAAACAATGTCCAATATCAACAACATCAATATACCAACCAAATGTGCTCACTTTCAAGTGAACTGAAAACATCCATTGCACATGAACTTTGTTGCAGGAAATGACCACCCCTTGTCCGTACCACCCGCGATTCTTCAAGGAAACACTGAAACGCGTATCAAATGTGTCTGGAACGTGTTTCGGACCATACAACAGTGTCCCACGTGTGGGAAACACGTGCTGTACGGTCTAAAACACGTTTCATGGCCGTTTGAGCATTTGTACAATGCGTTTCAAAAAAGAAAAAAGCCCATACGGGTCTCCAAAAGAAACCAAAAGCTTAATTAAGTTTTAAGTTACCTAAGTTGGGATAGGAAAGGTCGATTAGGGTTAGGAAATGTTCTAGAACAATGTGGAAGTAATTTTTTTTTATAAATGGATGATTTCCTTTCATTTTCTCACAACACCTGTTCACATTTTGATATATGTAGCAGTGTAGCCTCATATATAAAGGCTGATTTTGGATATTACTATTTGCCAATTGGCAACCTGCATTATATAATAGATATCGAGTGATGGCCTTTAGTTAAGTTACTTAAGTTAACTGTTACATGTTTGAAATTATCATTTATCACTTGTCATTTATGTTTCACATTTAATTTTTTAATGTCCTTCCTAATCTCAATTTGCTAATATATATATATATATATATATATATATATATATATATATATCGCGTTTCCATTGCATTTCCGTATCGGATACACGTTTCCCTTTCCTCGTATCATGCAACTTAGCACATGAACAATACAATTTGTTTGAAGCCTCGTTTCGTGTAAATTCTCACATTTTGTTTTTAACGAAAACATGTACTTGTATCGATTATAAAAAAGAGGATGTGGCTTAGCAGGTCATTATAGAGGTACAAAATTTCCTGACAATATAGATTTATGTACATACAATTTAACAAAATTGAAAGGAGTAGTATCCGACCAACTATCTATTGCTATCCTATCTCTATAATAGCAGTCTATTTTACTGAAATACAAACGACAAAAACTACCACCAAGAAAGATGCATTTACAAAACATTACAGAGTCTTTCAAAATTTAAAACTTGGCCTTTACAAGCCTTCCTCAAATCCTTTAACTGAAACATTGACCTGTGCTTCTTTGACTGGTTCCCCCCCCTAATTGGCATTTACAGACTAGGTCTAATCTTCCCCTGTATCATTGGTTGAGGTCTCACTGTAAAAAATTACAATAACATTGTGAACTCTTCTAACTCAATGCTTCCCTGATTATAGAGATGTTTCTTCAAATCTTCAATTTCTTTCTCTTGAGCTTGTGACTTGCCTTTTAGATGCCGCAATTTTACCCTCTTTTATGACTAACTTGGAAATCAAGTTAACTTTCTGTTGATCTAGAGTTTTGAACTAAAGACGTGATATTGAAATGTTTCTTTGCATAATGATATCTTAGTTATGGTTTTTTTCCTACATATTGCCAATCTTTTGAACAAGTTTCTCGAGAACATCCTTACCAAATGTAGGGACCCTCCCGGGGTTCCCTTCCAACAACTCAATAAACACATACCAATTCACGACATCGATATGAATAAAATCATCAATTTTTTTTATAAATATAAATATAACATATCTATATAACCTTTTCATATAACCAACAGATCCAACTTTCAGCACTAAAATAGATTCTATCCATAAATCCCCTTCATAAGTAACCCATACCTCTTATATATATATATATATATATATATATAGTCCCTCCCTTCAGCAATACTGTTTACCAAGTCCTTATACTCAATAGGACTTCCCATGGAGTGCCAAATTGTACTATGGTTTTCTCCTAATAGAATGACAAACTTTCGCCTTTCAAAGCTAATACTGCAATATACCTGAGATTCACTGCCCTTCTCCTCCTTCTGGTGATTAATCCACTATTTGTTGACTTTCAAAACCCAGGAGTGAAGACTTTTTCCTCTTGTCACATAAGCCACTACCAGAGTGTTAAAATTCCTAGATTCCCAATAAATGCTACAATCCAACATATAAGTGAAGCCAAAGGAAGTGTTGCAGAAGAGCTTGGAGAGGGCATCATCATAGTTCTCAAACCCTTTCTAGATACAAATGCAAGACATAGATGGTTTTAGTTCATTATATTTACCACAAGTCAAACTTTGTTTGTTCCATAAACTTAGACAAATAGGGTGGACAAAAGTGCCGATGCTCTTATATAACACATGTGTGATGCAAAACTCTGCATTATCTATTGCATTGCTTAAGGAGTTAATTCTTAAATCCTTATCGAATGCCATTGGAAAGTTAGATATAATGACAAAACTAACAATGCCTCTCTCTCCAACAACAGAGGATTCAAGCAGACTAGAACAAGCAAATATATTAGCAATGTTAAGGACCCATGGAAAATCACTACTTAAATATTGAATTCCCAAATCCTTATTGTTCTTAGAGATCGTAGCCATATCCAAACCATTAACTAGGCTGGCATTATCTCTCCTTTCATCAGAACTACACTCAAATAGGCGAGCCAACAAAATTGATTTGTTGCAATCTAAAGAGCAATCCAAGCTCAAAGGGCTTACCTTTGACACGATGCCAATTCTTCCACCAACAAACTAGTCTTTGCACACCTTCAGATTGCTGAGAGTAACCTTATTTGTAAGGCCTCCAAAGCTGGTGTTTTTTAGAACTTCCTTCCACTACCTTCTATACTCTGGAAAAAGATGAAGATTTCTCAACTTGATCAAACAAATAATGCAACCTGTTTTATCCGTGGCAATGAAATCCCCATCCACCATTTCATAAATTCAATCAGTCGGGCAATACATAACGATCAACATCTCATTTATTTCGTAAAATTCACGCTCAGGAGGAGGATTGATTGTTATCATTGTTGATAAATCAATCTCCTAATATAATTCTTTCCAACCAAGCTCGAAGTAAAAACATGTATATTACACTGGGTACTTTGTCCACTCTAGAAGTGTCTAAATTTAGTGGATAATCAAACTTAATATTTCCGATTACCAACATAAAGCTAAGGAATGGTAAAATCACCCACAATCTCTCCATTTACTTCAATTATGTCGTGATTTAACAAACATGCCTTTTTTTTTGTAAATAAAAAGGACATTATATTATTGCGGTATCAACGTTACATAGTGCGCACACAGCGAAAAGAGAAAACCAGATCAACCCCCAGACTCACAGGCCTCAAAACACAGACCATTTCAGTTTCACAGAGCAGGCCTTCATAGGTCCAGACCTTCTTTTCATATATACAAAAAAGACTTAATGAAGCAGACATCCCTTAACCATAATAACAACATTTCTAAGTACTTTATCAGAGTCTATTATCCCGATTACAGACATAGAAATAAAACGACTAACATAAAGACTATACTAAATCTCCAGACTCGTAATAGGATTCACCGAAGTGCCAAGCGCAGCCATATTCAACCCCTGAGTGGCCGTCTCCTTCAGAGGAAGGGTAGTCGCTGCGGGCATGACAACGATGGTAGGTTGAGTCGGGGCGGACTTAGGCAGCATGTCAACTGGAATCCGTTTACCCTTGGCATCCAGACCAGGGTAACTGAAAGACAAGCCTAGCTTCTTTGCGATAGCATCAATCTTGTAGTGCATGAGGCGATTATCCGCATTGTGGGCATTCCAAGCCCGAATCGGTTCCTCGTCACCTTGCTGTTTAGCCATACCTTCCATCAGAGCATGAGCCAGGAGATTCTTGGTAACCCAATAGGTCATAACAGTTCTGTCGTAAATTGAGGCTCTTCCTGCTGTGGTCCCAGGGTCCGACCCATTCCTCAACCTCTCCCTTTACAACCTCAATAGGGATAGCCTTAACCTCTTGCTAAAGGTGTTGCTCAATTCTCTCCAAGTCCTCCCTAATAGGGTCAGGGATGCGCTTGCGAAAGGAGGAAGCAACAGACTGTGCTCACTCCTAAGCCCTCGTAACCCTGCCAGTGCCTCCTCTTTTACCCCTGATCTTCTCTTTACCTTTTGAAGCTCGCCGAGTGGAGGCCGACCCAGAAGGTGCATCAAACTCTCGTTTTGGGGCCATGACAGCTCGGAATACAGACCACCAACAAAATTCGGGAGGCCTCAATTGCACAAAGCCCTCCCAAGAGAAAACCGGAAAAGAAAGAACTACAGAGAGACAGAGCCCAAGCCAACAATTCACAGAACAGGAGTGCGAGGGAATGGAGGTGGGCTTGACATAAAAATCCCATCTGCTCATGATGAAACAAGATGGGCCATAAATGGCATAATTAGCCGAATGAATTGCTAGGACCAGAGTCGTACCCTTGTCATTGCTCGAACTAAATGCAGTGAAGATGGGCTCAAGATGGGATCGCCAAAAAATCATCCTCCGAATATCGAGAAGGCTTAGAACGTACAAACCTCCCAAACTTATCATAACTGCTAAGGAATATAAAGGACTCCTCGGATTAGACCTCCCCATCAGCGAAACGTCAGCAGGATGCGTACTGGATTACGCCTATCCCGTTCTTGGGAAAAGGTCTGTCCTTCGTTCTCCATTTGGCTTCGGCTGAGATCTTCCGTGGCCAGCTGTAAGCAGTGAGGGGCCCAAAACTCGTTCCTGAAAACCACCATGTGGCCACCTACGTGGCCCTCCCCTCTGTTAACACCTAGATTTGCCAGATAGTCCGCCACCTTGTTGGCATCCCTCCTGATGTGGCTAAAAGTTAGTTGATTGTGGGCTCGAAGAAGGGTCTACAGAGTGTCAAGGCGGTGGGAATGCCTCCAGCTGGTGGTTATTTGTTCCATTGATTTGCCTTGAGCAAGGCCTTTGGCCATGTTAATGATAACATATGAATCTCCCTCTATTATTACTAGGAAAAACCTTCATGTATCACCATTTGTAAGCCGAAAATGAGCCCATCCAATTCAGCTGAGTTCTTTGTGTCATGGCCTATATTACCAAAAAACACCTGTAGGATCTCCCCAGCCGCATTTCTACAGACCCCCCCATAGCCGGCTTTTCCAGGGTTACCCCGCGAAGCACCATCGAAATTAATTTTGAAAACCATCCTCCCCGGAGGTGACAAAAAATTGGCACTAGATAGTCTGCAAATTTTATCCCGTCTTCTGAGTCTGGGCAAGTCCTCCTTACCAAGACCCCAGCCCTGAGCAATGAGCAGATCGCCATCCGAAAGATTTGTATCCTCATCAGTCCATTGGCGACTATGTATGTTTTCTTGGATGTTGCGAGCCAGTGTATCCCACACTTCTTCCCTGCGGTGGCTCTTGTCACGAAATATTCGCCCGTTTCTTTCCTTCCACAGGTTCCAACACAACATGCCGGGATACATTTGCCAGATCAATGCAATGATCAGATTACTGAAAGCTTGGAGATCCCAGTTGCTCAAGGAAAGGCCAGGTTGACCATGAATTCGATCACTTCTTCGAAATAAAATAACACCTTTATCCCATAGAGGGGAAGAGAATTCGCATTCATCTAAAAAGGTGTCCAATGGTTTCCTCATTATTTCTGTACAGAGGACAGAAAGAGGGGCCCTGAATTCCTCGCTCCTTAAGATTATCCCTTGTAAGGACCCTTTGCCATAGGATCAGCCAACAAAAGATATCTGTTTTTGGCTAGGGATTCATCTTCCACACCTTACTCCACAGACCATCAGCGTCCATATCCCCATGAGTGTGTATGTCATAAGCTTATTTGATGCTAAAATCCCCTTTCTGTCTATATCCCCATCTCAGCTTGTCTGGGCTAGATCTTACCCGGATGTATCTTTCTTGGAGGCTCTCCTTAAAAGCATTGCCATCATTAGCATTGACCGTGGTACTCCACCATCGTTGGTCAATCCAGGAACGACTAAGTTCCCCAGGGTGATGGGCCCAATAATGACAGACCTTGGTTTTACCTTCGTCAAGGCCTTGAATTCTGATTTCATGCCATCTAGGATCATCACCAAGTTTTGGAAACTGATTCCAAGAGTCCGTCCAGAAATTCACCAGCTCTCCATCCCCAATCTCCCCAAAACTATGATCCTGGACAATCTTTATACCCTGTAGGGATTTCGTCCATATGTGAGAACCCTCAGTTTTAGAGTTATACCTAATTAGCTGGTTGGTTTGATGAGTTCTGGCATACTTAGCCTGCCAAAGCCTAGACCATGGTTCCTTATTATGATTGCACCAACGCCACCATAATTTGGAGCCTTGGATGTTACTAACAACTTCTGGATCCCTGAGCCCCAAACCTCCTTTTTCTTTGGGTTTGCATAAGATATCCCATTTCATCAAGGGGAATTTGGATTTGGATTCCCTGCTTCCCCATAAGAAACTGTGTTGGAGCCCCCTTATTTCCTTGAGGACCGATTTGGGAGCTGACAATAGGGAAAAAAGGTAGATAGGCATTGCCTGAAGAACTGCTTTAACCAACGTTAGTCTGCTGGGAAACTTGAGAGGTCTGTTGATCCAGCTTTGCAGTCTTTTTATAATACAGCTTAGGAGGTCCTACCATGAAATCCCCCTTAGGCTTCCTTCAGACAATGGAGCACCCAAGAACTTGGTAGGGAGGGATCCCTTGGTGAAATTTAGGATTCGAAGAATATTGCGTTGAGTCACAGTAGGGGTGTTAAAGAAGAAAACCTGGGATTTGTCAGGTTTAACTTCCAGCCCCAAGGCCTTAACAAAAAGAGTGAGACTGTTTTTGAAGGCTCGAGCTTCTTGGACTAAAGTGTGCCCCATTAACATGGTATCATCCACAAATTGTTGGTGAGTTTGATTAGAAATACCCTCATGGAGAGACAGACCCCAGATCAAGCCATCCTCAGAACGAGCCTGAATGAGTCGGCGAAGCCCTTTTTCCATAAGGATGAAGAGAAAAGGGGACAGGGGATCGCCTTGTCTGATGCCTCTAGATGACTGAAATAGCCTGGAGGGGGAGCCATTAAGCAATATGGAGAAGAAAGGGGTAGTCACTAGACTCATTACCCAACTTACCCAATCTGCCCCAAAGCCAAAAGCCTCTAAAACTCCACGCATATACTGCCAGCTTAATTTGTCATAGGCTTTTGCAATGTCCAGTTTGAGCATCATCCCTGGATTTCTGGTGGTTTTCAAAGAATGGATGGTTTCATGGGCAAGGATACTACCATCAAGAATCTTCCTACCTTCCACAAAGCTAGATTGTTCTGGGCCGATCAACAGGGGGAGCAAAGGCTTCAAATGGTTGGCGACCACCTTTGTGATGATCTTATAGATGACATTACATAGGGCGATAGGGAAGAATTTCCCAGGAGCCTCAGCCCCTTCTTCCTTAGGGATTAAGGCTATAAAGGTAGCATTGAAGGCTTTTAGAACACCCCCACTTCTCCATGACTCCTCCACAATGGCTGCAACTTCATGGCTAATGAGATCCCCCAAAAAAGTGAAAGAAATTGGTGGTGAACTCGTCAGGACCAGGGGCTTTCCTAGAGCCATCTACTGCATCGCTTCCTCCACCTCCTGCAGCAAAATATGTTTGAGTAGGAGCTCGTTGTGTTCATTTGTAACTAGTTTGGGAATATGTCGGGTTATCCTAGCAATAGCAGCACTGCGATCCGCTTGATCGTCTTTGAGGATGTTTTCAAAGTGGAGAGTCAATTCCTCTTCAATATCCTGTCTAGATTCTACATGACTCCCATCAGTCTTGCGAATCTTGAAAATCTTTGACTTATGCCTGTTGTGAATTATTGTATTATGGAAGAATTTGGTATTTCTATCTCCCTCTTGGAGCCACTGGTTTCTAGATTTTTGTTTCCAAAAAATTTATTTCTGTCTCTCCCGGTCTTCAAGTTGAACCATCAGGTTGAATTCCTGTTCTTTAAGTTCGTCCGTCCAACCCTCTTCCATTCCTTTCCTATGCACCAGCTCCAGGTCAGTAACCACCCTGGCCTTATCTTGAAAGATATTCCCAAAGTCTGATTTGTTCCACGCTCTTCTTTTAGCCTTAAGAGCTTTTAATTTCTGCTGGAATTGGAACATTCCAATTCCCTTGGGGGGAACAATCTCCTGCCACCACTAGCCCACCAATTCCTTAAAGTCCTTATGCTCCAACCAGAATTGTTCAAACTGAAATGGTTTGAAAAGAGAGGCATTAGACCATTCCCATTGGAGGCAGATGGGCCAATGGTCGGATCCGACCGCTGGAAGGACAACAGCACGGGCCTCTCCTCCATCTCGTACCGAATATTTAGTTGTCAGAAAATGGTCGAGTCTAGAGGCCAACAATGGGTACCTACTCTTTTGTTGTTACATGTGTACAACCCATTACCCGTCTCGATGTCAATTAACGAGCTTTGGGAGATAAGGTCTTTAAAGGATTCCTGGTACTTGTCAAGGCTCCTCCTGCCACCTTTTTTCTCCTCCAACGACGTGATCAAGTTAAAATCTCCCCCGATAATCCAATACCCAGAGACTGCCTATTCTCTCAGCCAAGAAAGATGCTGAAGAAAAGCATTTTTCTGAGGGAAGGCACTAGGCCCATAAATGTTCACCAGCCTGCCATAGGATCCACAAACGCGGTCCTTAAACCTAGCGCTTATGGAGAAGCGATTATCCCACCAGTGTGTGAGAACAACCGAGTCAGGCTGCCAAAAGATTGCCAAGCCCCCTGCATACCCTGAGGCGTCAATGGCCATAACTTGACTGCCTTTCCAAATTTTTTGCTTAATTTGCTCCATAAAAAGAGAGCTGCATTTGGTTTCCTGGATAAAGAGAATATCCGGTTTCTCTTGCTTGCTCTTTCTAGCCAAGGATTTAATCTTTCTGGGGTGATTACACCCTCTAATATTCTAGGAGATCAGCTTCATTGGGAAACTTTATTGACTTCAGAGAAGGCTTCCAGTATAGTCGGATACTAGCCAGACTCAACTAGCTTCACTCCTATTTCCGCAATTCTTTGTTTATTTGTCTTCCTTCCTCTTTTTAGATCTTCCTTAGGGGGCTTCCTCTTGCTCCCCAACTGTAAATCAGAGGCTATCCCAAGCTGACTGGGGACTTTGGCACTAATTATAGCTGCTTGAAGAAGCTAAATTTGATGCCGAGAGACATACCCCTTACCTTTTTTGTTCCATTCTCGTTCAATCTCATCCATATTGAGATCACCCAACTCCATATCCCCCTCTCCTTCCTCCAGCATATGCTCCGGTTGATTGACCCCTTCAGAGTTGTGCTCTCCTTCCTCAATCACGCCTTCCATGTGGTCTAATTTCTCCTTGCCCTTGCTAATCTCCCCTTCCTCCAGGGGTTCCTCTAGGATATGGAAGGGATTAGAGGTTTCAAGTTTCTTCCCTATATTTTCCTTGACAGCCTTAGTTTGACCCGCTGATTTGTTCCTGTGCTTATTACAAACCTGGGTAAATCCTTCTTTGTCAGTATCCCCAACCATGCCACTTTTGGGGGGAGGAGAGGGTTTTACCTGAGGACAATTTCTTCCCAAATGGCCATACTCATGACATTGGCGACATCTAAAAGGCAACTGTTCGTAATCCAAGGGTTGGAGCCATTCCTCGTCTTCCCAGTTGAGACTGATCGCTTCAGGGAGCTCCTTGGACAAGTCCATATACACATAGATCCGGGCATATGACGTGTATCTTTGTTGTCTGGTTTGTTCTGCTACTTTAACAAATCCCCCCAAAGTATTGCCAATGTCCTGGAGAATCTCCAGATCCCAGTATTCATAGGGGAGGGAGAAAAGTCTGATTCAAACCGGGGCCACTGTGATATCCTCAATTTCTGGGTTAAACCTTTCCTTCCATGGTCGAAGGTACATACCAGCTGAGAAATAGAAATAAGGGCCACCTTCCAGGATTCTATCCCGATCTTCAACGTTGAAGAAGATAATGGTGAAAAAACCCTTGGCACCCAGGTGTAAATCATAGTGGCCTTTAGGTTTCCAAGTATAACTGATCCATTTGACCAGATCTCTTTCATTAGGCCAAACCCCAATAAACTTGCCAATGAGGGATTTCTCCCTCCATTCCTCTATCTGCTCCCGAATCTTTTCAAACTTGATTTGCATAGCCAAGATTTTCGAGGTTTTGGGAAGGCATCCTCTCGGGCCCATTTTGCGCTTGGCTCCCTTCATTGACTCAGTTGTTTCATCATCCATCCGATCTACCGATTCTACCGCCGATGGTGTCTGCAGGGGGTTGTTCGTCCCCATCGAAAGAGCCGGGGGAGAGGGCCCCTGCCCAGAACTGACAAGGCTGTCAGAGCCAAGAAACCTAGGCACCCTCGACAGCCCAGATCCACGGCCAAGAGAACACAGGTTTGCAACTCTGCGGAACTAGGGTTTCCGCCTCTCACCAATCGTATCTTCCGTTTAGTTTTATTTATTTATTTAACAAACATGCCTTATTAGGTTGAAGGTCCGCCAATTTGTTTGAGGCTTGCAAAACATGAATAGCTTTGATTTCTTGAAACTCCCTGACCAAATATTGCACTCTCCCCATGGTTTGACATAGAGGACCTTGTTTTTGAAACAAATTCAAAGCCAAAAAATGAATTATAATCATTGAATCCCCGACAATTATCAAATGATGTACTTGGTTTCTTTTGGTGAAATGTAAACCATGCCATAGGGCTAGAGCCCAAACCTAATTATTTGGTGCTTCGCCCCGTCTCCATGCAAGCTTGATTTCTTGTTTTAACCCAGGATCAAATAACACCCCACATGCACCTACCACCCCTAAATTCTCATCAAATCTTAATGTGGTTCTACTTTTTACTTTATTTCTTAGGATCATTATATATGCGACAATAAAGTTTAGATCCAAAAGTTTGATGCTTGTGTTAATTAGCAAATATGAAGGTACAAAATAGTGTACTTACAAACTCCATTAGTAGTGTTTATTACTCCAACATACACTCAATCCATATTTAAATTCTTATTAAATCTTAATGTGGTTCTGCTTTTTACTTTATTTCTTAGGATCATTATATATGTGACAATAAAGTTTAGACACAAAAGTTTGACGCTTGTGTTAATTAGCAAATATGGGGGTGTAAAATAGTGTACTTACAAACTCCATTAGTAGTGTTTATTACTCCAACATACACTCAATCCATATTCAATCCAATCTTCGTACTATTTGTTTACCGTGGTAGAACACCTATAAAACATTGGTAATTAATTATAATATTATAAAATCATAATAATTTTAAATAAAAATATTGGAAAGAATGTACATATTTTTCTCAAATTTTATATATTTTTCACAAATTTTGAAAACAATCTACTTCTTGTTTTTCTATCTTATATTAAAAGTATTTTCATTTTAAACATTTTTCATGTATCATCCAAACAACATTACATTTATTTATTTATTTGTTTATCATCAAAAACACATAAAACACACAAAAAAATTAGTGTTTTGTACACATGTAAACAATATATTCAATAAAAATTAAATTTTTTAAATATATAAAACAAAAAATATGCACGTACTTTTGTTCAGATTAAACTATACATCATTATTTTATATATATATATATATATATATTATATAACAAAAATTCAATGCACGTACTTTTGTTCCTTGGTAGTTCACACATTAATTATTTGTATTTCTTTTACAACTTAATTATAGTTTTTTAAAACATTCTATAATTTTTTAAGACATTCTTAACGACATATTTTATAATGTTTTTTAAACATCCCTATTGACATATTCTACATATAAGCTCATTTATGGCCCTTATATATTTTAAAAGCATAAAGGTGCACATAAAAGGCATTCAAAACTACAAATACAAATTTGGGTTCTCACATAAAAACAAATTTACGTATACACTTAAACAGCATAATGGTAATATTTGACACTTCCAAATTATTTCAATCCTTTCCTCTTCGACATTTTTGCTTTTACACGCTTCATTGGTTTCATATACCATTGCTCATGATATATTTGTATTTTTATTCCCTGGACAAATGTCTACTCATCATTATTCAAGTTGATATTTGAGTACAATTGTAGATGTCATGAGTATTCAATATGACAAAAGGGTCCTTAGTGACAATCATAACTTCTAGGTAACAATCATAACTCCTTGTGTTAAGGCAATCTAGGGAAAGACCAATGAGCCCAAAATAATGTTCAAAATCATAAGTAAGAGGACATCACCTTAGCTTTGTCAAGGGATTTTGATATTTTGATAATGTATTTCATTAAAGAAACACTATGCATTTGGGAGGAGGTCATTTTCGAAGATTATGTAGTTCGAAAATGACCTTGGACTTTGAAGAGGATGTCCCATCAGGTCAAAATGGCAATCTCTAGCCAACCCATGGCCATATCCATTGTTTACTTTTTTGGTCCATAAGTTGTAGTATTCGATGCCTTGTAAAAATGATTGAAGGAAGTATCTGCAAAATTGAGTGCAATTTCTTGAGCCTAAGTCACCCTTAGTTGTAGATGAATATTGTGTACCTTTTTTATTATTCAATTTACTCTATGACAACCCAAGGGTTTTTAGATAGGTCAATAATTAAAAAACCTCTCTAAAGCAGTGATGAGTAGGTATGTGGTCGCTAACAACTTGGCTTTGTTATGTCCCCTTCTCCGGGACATGTTGAAGGAGATCGAAAAGTAAACCAACATTAGAATAAAGCCAAAAAGTCATCTGGCATTAGAATAAAGACCCTTGCATTGTAATGCATTGATTTGGTGGAGCAACACCATCGAAAAAAACTTAAGTTATATTAGGCATTTGAAGTGGTTGTACTAAGGTTCTAGGTGAATTAACCACTAGTTTTGGATCCTATGAGAGGAGAGTAGTGTTGATCCTATGTAAGATGGTCGTTGGTCCACCAAATCAACCAATTTACCAATAAGGGGATAGCAAGGGTGTATGTGTCTTATGCATAATCTATACTTAGATCCTAGTTGATGTTAGGATCCCTCCAACTCTCCTTCAAAAGGTTGATACCACAATTCTACACTTCCTTTATGAAAAGAGAATGGAGGAATAAGCATGCCATTGTTTCATTGCACCCTTCATAAAGTCAACATTTGCCAGGTCCTTCCCATCCCCTTCTTTGAAGATTGTCCCAGGGTAGGCTCTTATCATTAAGTACTAGCTACCAAAAGAATTTGGTTTTGTGGGGGACCTTAAACTTCCATATCCATTTCCACCACCACCTCGTTACATCAACATCGATTAGATTGAGTAGACTTTTGTAGCCCTACTTAACCTAATAGTTCCAAGCTCCCCGTCTAAACCTATCTCCTAATTGTTGAGCCAAACCTAGACCAGGAAGGGGTGTGCAAGGGTTGCTTCCACATCTATCAAGGTTTTGGAATTCTGATGGAGAAATCCATGCTTGAGCTCCCCATTTCTGTGCTTGAGTTCCAATTGAAGCTTATACTTAAGATATTTCCCCATCCATTCTTCATCTCGCAGACACACATAAGAACTACCACTAACCTTCCAACATAAGAATCTTTTATGATATTGAGAGAAGACATAATCACTTTCTAGAACATGCATTCCCCTAGAAGATCTATGGGCTTGCCTAATCCATTCCTCCACATTTAGGGGTGCAAACAACCTTTTAATGAGTAAATTCTAATGGAGATTGTGCTTGGCTAGCAACTTTCACCACCCCTTTGCTACCAAGGACTTGAGAAAGGTACCAATGATTTAGTCACTCGATCTCCTAATTCCTTATTCCGAGAAAGTTGTTCCAACTGTCTAAAGACATACCCCCCTTCTCTTTTCCTCTATTCCATAGATAAGAGATGCAAATTCCTCATTTTGTTGAGAATATATTTAGAAAATCAATGCCAAGGTCAACTAATATTATCAGATGGAAAAGACGATACCCTTAACGAGTTCCAACCTACCTACCAACGATATCCATCGGTTAGACCATTGATGTACACTTTATACTAGTTTTTCAACCCAAAATCTAGTCCCTTATTCTATAGTCATTGGGTTGTAGAGAACACCTAGGTATATCAACTAATCCTCAAAGGAATTCAAAGTGAGAAAGTAACTTTAGTATCATGTCAAGCTATGTCCATGAATCATGTTGAATCTCACAGAGGATTTATTTTTGTTAATCTCCATGCCAACAACATTAGTAAACAACCTCAATATGGGGTCATATTCCTCGACCTCAATGAATGTGGCACTATCAAATAATAATGTCGTTCTTGAAGAGGTTTTTATGAAAATGAACCATGGCATTGGTCTCCTTTGTAACCAAATTGTGATAGTTGTCTTTGACTAGGATTGTGTGCTTTGGAAATAACAATTGTATTGGATTGAACTTGAATGGGGAATCCAATCTATGCCAATCCTTTTCCAGTTGAAGGATAACGGGGACATGTCAAATCCCCCAATATTTTCCATAATTGAACTATTCTAATTCACATTGAATTGGAATGCTTGCTTGAGGAAGAAACGATCCAATCATTTCTCAATGTATGCAGTCCCATATCTCTTATTAGACAATGTGGAAAGTAATTTGATCAACAATATTTACACCAATCTACCTCACAGAAGTTTTGAATATATTATGGTAAAGGGCCCTAGGTCCACTTTTTAGTACTATAGAGTGCACCGCTTAGCACAAAAACTTGCAAGTGTATCAATGCGATGGTTTTGTGTAGCGATGCATTGAACTATAGGGTGTTCCCTACAAAGATAAACACATTGGTACACATTGTTGTATCATGTGCATTGGTGCATATTACTATATCATAACACTAGTGCATATTATTGTATAATGTGCACTCATGCATAAGACTGTAGACAACACATTGCTCAACTAAAACGATTTACGAGCTTGTTACAATTTTATGGAAAATTCTTTACTATGCAAAACATTGTTGTATATTTCATTGATAGAAGATCAAGCAAGTTTTTTATAGCAATGAGTGAAAAAAGTTATAGCAATAAGTGTGAGAGAAGTATGTCTCAAGAAGAGAACATGAAACATTACCTGAAGTTTTAATATAAAAGTAATATATTTGAACTATTTTTGGGTTTAAATGGTGTGTATTGGTTAATGTGTAATGTACTAGAGAAAAACTTGAAAACATGTGATATGATTATTTGCAATCTAAGTGGAAAAGAGTGTAAATGTTTTATGAAAATGTTGCAAACATGGGAGCTAGAAAGGCTCTCTTAAGATGATTTTTTTTTACAAGGGATGTAAATAAAAATGAATTGGTCTCTAGTGCATATGGATTTGTGATGGAGTTTAAACATGAGGGAAAAAAATCGTAGTACTATAAGAGATATAGTGGAAATAATGCATAGATGTACCTTTCGCTTACAATACACAAATCAATCATATGAATCCAATAACACAAATAAATCATATGAATCCAATAATTAAGTTTATATTTAAACTATTTCTAGAGCAACGAGTATTGAGATTTTTGAGATTTGCAATAGCAAAATCCAATAACAAAAAAAACATTTAGAAAGTATTATTGCTTATCATATTTTTCTATATTATGTATATACTAGACCAAAAAATTACCAAATTAATATTTCTACCATAGAAATACCAATCGATTTTTTTTAATGAATATTACAAGAGAAACAAAATATGAAATATGGAGTGGAGCGAAGATATCTTGAGAAATGACATGATGAATGCCTTTTAAAGAATGTGTATTGTTTATGACATAATTACTATTCTTTACACTTTATTTCTATAATTGTAGATTGATTATGAAGAGGTAGAACAAATTCACACTAATCAACAAAACATTGCAAATAGACCAAGTACAATATTTGATGCAAGTGATAAAGAAATGATGCATGTAAGAAACTCAAGCAATAACAATTGTTGAGTGAAGAATAACAATTATTATAATTGACCATTACAATTATTGCAATGTTTGTTTGTAAAAAATATACATTTTGTTTAATGTGTAGATATTGTTCCATTTGGTTTGGCAATGCATTGCTAATAATTGTAACAATTATTTTTGGACATTTTATTTATCATGGACCTTCTGATGTCTCATATTATAAGAGAAAGGGTTCCCTTTTTTTATATAATACGTGTTTCTTATTTTATTCCCATGCGTCTTGTTATAAGATGTTACATTGTCGATTGAAATAAATGAATGTTTTACATGATTACAACTGAATATAAGTGTAATCAATTGGTATATTTGTTTGAACTATACAATACATTAATGAAATTATTATATCCAAACACATAATTAAATTTACAAATCGAAATTATTTTAAAAATTACTTGCTTGATTAGTAATTGAAATTTATTTAAAAAAAATTCATTTACATACCTACAAAAATATTACATAACACATGGGTAAATTGGCACTTGAACAAATATTCATTTTAAAGTGATTTTATTTCATTTGTATGCCTTAGTGTGTTGTATACATTTTTAAACATCTATGCACTTAAATCATTAGTATGCACTAGTGTGTTTTATACATTTTTACACTAGGGAATTTAAATCCTTGTTATGCAATTATGTGTATTATATAATATTGATGCATGTTCAATATATAAGTACTTGTATGCATGAATATAACACATACCAGTGCACTTTACATGTATTCTTGCATTGGTGTTAAGAACTATAATAAATGCATTAGTGCTCCTTTGTAAAACATCATTTGCTCCTTTGTACAACATCATTTTTCTTTTCAACGATACCATTGTTGTTGCCACCGCTATTAGTGTTATTGCTATGTTGTCAAGATTTCATAGTGTGCAAAGATATATAAGTATCCATGCTTAACAATATATAAAGTATCCTTACTTTTAATGCTTTATAATATATAATATGTACCGATGCATATGGAATATTGGCGCATTGATGCTTTGTACTGTAGGAAGTGCACTGTTGAAAAAAACTCTACTAAAAACTTCAACCATCCATGTTTTTTAGTTATAATAAACTCTGCTAAAACCTATGCAAAAATCTTCGCTATCGTTACCAAATGTTTTTGCATATATTTTTTTGATAATTTTGCTTTGTATTGTAACACTAAAAACCTCTGCTAATTGGTGTTTTATTTGTAGTGGGAAAACCATGATAGATTTGGTTAACCACAAACCATCAAATTTGTAGTCTATTTTTCAACTAGACCATTGTCTTGTAGAGATAATCGTCATTGCATCCGATTGGTGGAAACAATCACTTAAGAATTTAGACCCAACAAATCAACATGTCACACCTAGTCCTAAAATTGATATTAGACATCACAATCAAGCAATCAACTAGTGAGTCCTAATGCAAAGCATGCACATGGAATAGATAGTGGAGTTGATGCATAATTATGGCCTTCAAAGGGCATTAAATCTATGACAAAACCTAACCTTGTATAGTTTTTTGGACGACCTATCCCTTTTCTATTGTGGATGAACATGCTTATATGTATTATGAAAATGAGAATACTAACTTGGCCTTTTTAGAATCAATGACAATCCAATTAAGAAAACACATTCTTAATGCGAAGGGATATCAAGCACAAAATTTATTTGATTATGACAATTTGAGTAGTAGATTTGTCAAAGAGCTTGTTGTAGAAGACTTAAAATATATTATTCACTTCTTTATATGAGAACATTATAGTAAAATAGGATCATAGCATCATAGTGAAAAACTTGTACCAAGTTGAAGAATACTCTTCCGCTTCAACTATTGGTGATGGGGATGGAATTTAATTTCATTTCAAATACTAGTTAATTATCCCCATATTATTTAAATGATCAAACCCAACACTTTATCAACAAAACATTTTCCAAATCATGATAAATTCAAGTAATAAAGTACATGATGCAAAGTATTACTACTAATTACTATCACTATAACTATAAGATATTTAATATGTGTATTCAGATGTTTATGAGTTGATGCTTGTAGTTAATCGCAATGCACATAGGGTTGGCGACAAGTTATGTGTATGCATCTTAGTGTATTTGTCTTGTATACATTTAATATGTGTATTCATATGTTTATGAGTTGATGGTTGTAGATAAATGCAATGTAAATAGGGTTGGAAACAACTTATGTGTATGCATCGTAGTGTATTTTCCTTGTGTTTATCCAACGTTGGCTATAGATGGACACCACACACTATGTAGAGAGTGTGAAGTAGTGTTGTGCTATTACACAAGGTTTAAACAAAGCACAAGTAGATATGCTCTAACACACATATGTTAAGGCCGAACTACCTGATTGCTAATATTTACACAAAAGAAATCATACCAATGAATATAGTAGTGGGATAATCAATGTGGACATAAACCAATGATCTAATAAAAGAAAAAAATGAGCTATCAGTACAAACCAATGATTCAATCGAGAAATCGACATGTAGGTAGTATGTACCTATTGTAGAGGGAATGTGAGGTAGCGTTGTGCGATAATATCAAACATAATAGGCAACAAATATTATCATGAAAAACCTAGAGGAAAAACTACAACTTTAAATGATTATGCTCAATCTTTTTTTCTCTACAATTGTAGAATTATAATCGATTCTATATCTTTGGATTATTACAATTACGTTATATGACTTTTATTTAACATTCCTTCTCTTCTCTTCCAAATAACCCCTTCTCATTTACCATGCTTGGGTTATAGGAAATGCTAACTTTGCCTGGAGTAGATGGAAGGCTAGGAATCCCTGTCTCTTCAACTTCTCATATACAATACTCTTCCTCTCCCATTGTCTTTTTATGGAAGCATTCCAATTCAAAGTTCGTTGATTTATCCTTTTTATATTTTTTGGTGATTACAATGGTAGCATGACAATTTGCAGACTAGGGATAGTTGGCTGAACCAGTGTGGCTCCCTTCACACTATTAACCATATTCTCCTACCTCATCATCAACTTCTGTAGCCATGAGGCTCATTTCCACATACACACTTTTCTAGTTTTGTCAAGTGTTTTTCATTGATCTAAACCATTAACCATTTGATGTTTTATTGTGCATACATTTCAGATCACACATCCCCATTAGGAATGTTTTGGCCCCAAAATATAATCCCCAAAGGAGATGGAAGCACAAGGTATCCACTTGTTTCCCAAATCTCACTACTCCATTAGATAGAAACGATTCCTTCTTCTTTCTTGTCTCAATTGGTTTGCTTGTTTTCCCTTGTTTAGTTGCTAATAAATACATTCCTCATCCCCCTTTTTGTGCTTTGATGAGGTAGGACTTACACAATTTAACCAAGAAATATATTTTCTCTTCCTTGTAGAAATCCACATCCCTATAACATAAGTATGTGCTTCCAAAGAATCATTTCACTTGCATATAGTGGCACAACTTCACATTCTACTTCATGAACATAATTATCATTAATGACAAACTTGATTTGCATCTCATGATAATTCTAATGGCAGATTTCTCTTGGATCCAATCCCATGACCATGTTTATATTAGATCATAAGTTTATAGGCCAATATTATCTGCTAAGGAATATGAAATCAAATTATATTGAGAATCATTGTCAAACAAAACATTTACCTTTTAGTGCTTCACTTGAACTTTGATTTGAAATAGGTGATTTCTACCTTTGTTTTTCTTTTCTTAGTAGTGTTGATTGTTCATTTCTTGGATTTTTACCATTTTGATATGTGAGATTTGATAGATCAACCTACAAATAGATCTAGAATCTAATAAGGAAGGAATTCTGTTAGCAATTTAAAGAAGAGAAGAGAAGAAAGAACTAGAGTAATGCGATTCTCGTTAACTTTTGGAAAGAATACTCATAAAAATATGAGCGAATACAAACAATCCAAGTGAATTCCATATAATGCTTATGCGCCTAGGCTAGGATGAACAACATGCATAACTAGAGAGAATATTCCCGTAGTTGTCTAGGTGCGCTCTCATGAGGTAGTTAACTTGGATTTGACTAGCCAAGTGGTGTCATCTAGCTCATAACATGCAAGAGAGGCCCACTTATCCCTACAAACGTGGAGGAAGGAACCTTCATCCCTATAAAAATGGATTAAGGTTAATTTATTCCTAGAAAATAGGACCATAAGCTCAAGTGAGACCAAAGGAATACATGTAACAACATCCTCCCTAAGCCTAGCTTAGGTGAGTATGATGCAAAAAATATTGGGTCCTGGAAATATGAAGTATTCTTAGGTACCCAAGTACAAAATAAATATCCTTGAAAACTAAGGAAAGAGGGAAAACCAAGTGGAAATATCCCCCACTCCCTAGCCCCCCAAAAATGAGGATAGTGTTAAGTGAGTAGACTAGGAAGCCTACTCTATAGTGGAAGTTTCGAGTCAATCCCAAGTGAGCTTGTAACCTTGTGAACTTCTTCTCTATGAAGGAATTGGTGAATATGTTTGCAATATTTTTTGTAGATGGACAGTATTCATGCAGATCAATGATTTGATCATGAATCAACCCCCTGATGTAATGCATGTGAATATTAATGTTCTTGGTCCTTTTATACTAAACCAAATCTTTGGAGATCTAGTTAATACTTTGATTTTCACAAAAAATGTATGTAGTATGATGATACTGAATACCAAACTTAGTGAGAATGTGCTACAACCAAATAGATTGTGTTGTTACATTCATTGCACCTCTATTGTCAATAAAACAATGGATTCTTGATTCCTACTTGACCAACCAATATGACATCAACTAAAACTAAAAGCATAATTAGAAGTGAACTTGTGATTAGTATTGTCGCCAGTCCAATCATAATTTGTGTGTCCAACTAGTTCACGAGTGCAATCTGTTGCATAATGTTTCCCAAAACTGCGAGTACCCTTAAACATAATAGATGATTCTCTTTGCATCTTTCCAATGCATAACATGAGGTTCTTGCATGTATTTGGAAACTACTCCAACAACATAAGAGACGTTGGGTCTAGTTCAGGTGAGATAAAGTAAATTCCCAACCAACTATCTATACCATTTATTTTCCACTAAAGGTGTGGTACCACCATCCTCAAGCTTGACCCATGAAAGAAAAGGTGATGCAACTAATTTGTAATAAGTCATTTGAAATCTAGTACACAGATCCCATGAATACTTAGACTATCTCATCTTGATTCCTAAATCATATTTGGAAATTTCAAGAACAAGAAAGTAATGCAACATTCCCAAACCACTCATGAAAAACTTGCCATGCAAAGAAGATTTAACTACAACAATATACGATGATTAAATTCCTATCAGTAAGTCACCTACATAAATAACTATTAGAAAAAGAGATTCAACCGATCAAAGAACATAAGAATTAGGATTTGAATTATAGTGAGAGGAACCTTGGGACAATAAGAATGAATCCATCATTGCATATGAAGCTTGTGTTGCCTGCTTGAGGCCATACATAGATTTTTGCAATCTATAAACAAGAGATGAGTCCTGGATATACCCTTATGGACACTCCATGTATATATCCTCAATGTCCCCATGAATAAATGCACTCTTTACATCCATATGATGAATCTCCCCATTTTGAGCTGCTACAATGTTAAGCACAAGTCAAATGGAGTCCATCTTTGCAACCGATGCAAAAGTCTCATTGTAGTCTATGCCCTGTACATGTGAGAATCATTTTGCTACAAGCCATTCTTTGTACTTACTGATAAGTCCATTTCTTACCATCTTTGTTCAATAAATCCATTTGAACTAAATAAGTTTCCTACCAATATGTAGAAGAACCAATTCCCAAGTTTGGTTCTTCATGAGAGACGGATTCTCCTTATCCATGGCAACTTTGCAATGTGGATTACCTAAAGCTTTTGCATACGACTATGGATTTGTAGAAATGACTATGTAATAATGGATGGGAATCAAAGGCTATGTAGAGTGAGTGCTTGTGGGAGCACCATGAAATTGTGAGCAAGTCCTTCATGGATCTAATGGATCTCCAACTAGATCACCTTTAGCTTGAAGATATTTTTGTTCCCAAAGTGGTCTAGTTGTTGGATCTACAACAACTTGTTCATAATTGTCAGGAAATTCTTCTTATTCATCTTAATTTTAAATTTCATTTGAGGCAGTCGAAGAGGCATCAATGAGATTTGCATCAACAAGGATTGGTGGATCTGTAGCAAGTTATTTTGCATGTAAGAGACTTTATTCAAATTTGACCCTTACTTCAATGAAAAGATTTTCAGTGAAAGGATTTAGTGGCTTGTACCCATTAACAACATTGGGATATGCTATACATATGTATTCTTAAATTTGTGGATCCAAGGACCTCTTTTTTTTGAAGGAATGTTTTCCCATGCACGAGATCCAAACACTCTACACAATATCTCTACTATTGCATCATGGAAAACTATCTCCATCAGGAAAGGAAATTAGGAATCAAATTGAAAGATTGTTGAGTATATAAACATCGCTATTAATTTCTCTAAATGAATAAATTTGAACATCAGGTGATTATTTAATGCCAGGTGCCTAAATTCCGGTTTTTTACTGTTCCAAGTTTCAAATGGAGTGACTCCTTTCAATACTTTATGAGGAACCCGATTCTAGATGTAGGATGCACAATTGATGGATTCAACCTAAAGCTTTGGAGTGTCTGGATTGGACTGTAGCATGCATGTTTCCATCTCCTTCAAGGATCCATTTTTCTGTTTTGCAATTTCATTATACTATGGAGTGTATGGAACTATACGTTGCAACTCAATACCCACTTCAACAAATATCTGTTCGACATCTATGTTCATATACTCCCTTCCATTGTATGTACATAGGATCTTGATCCCCTTTCCCAACTACTTCTCTACAAGAGTTTTGAAGTCTTTGAAATGTTCAAAAACCTTTGATTTATGCTTGAGGAAGTATACTCAGGTGTATCTTGACTTGTCATCAATGAAGGTTAACATATACTTGGCCCTGCTTATGGCTGGGTGAGGAATTGTGTTACACCTAAATCTCATCATCATGACACCCTTGTTAACTCAATGCCTTGATCCTTGAAGCCTCCATGATCAAGTAAGTTAGTTAGAGCAAGTTGATTCCCTTTGTCCACATTTCTAGTTGGGTCGGTGCAAGTTGTCTTTGAGCAAGAAGCGCCCAACTAGGTCTAGCGCAGAGTGTATTCTTCCATCCTGCGCCATCGACGCAGAGTGTCTTTGTACAACCTACGTTTTTCCTCTCAGGTGCAGGTTTCCCTCATGCAGCTTGCACCAGAGTTGGTTAAATGAGATAAAGGTAGCTTTCGAGCGATTTCTAGAAGCTGGATGAGGTGGATTTGTTAGGATATCTCATCATTCAGTATGTACTTTGCATGCATTGCATGCTGCCTAGTCACCAGTTTGATGCCTCCAACACCTAGGCCCTAGTCTGCCAGCACCTGGGAGCTTCTTTCCACTCAGATTTAGCCCTCCTATTGCTTAGTGCACCCAGCATGCACCTACCACCTGAGAGGGGCTCCTTTTCTCACCTACCAGTCCAGTTCACTTCAGTTAGCTAGTTGTCTTTCCTTGATTTGAGGCTAAACTGACTCCTAACTGCTGTTATCACTCCGATTGACCTCTGATGAGACTTGAATACCTATTCTGAGTGCAGTTAACTCCTCATGCACCCTCCACTAAGCCTCCTTCCCTACATTAGTGCCATTACCATCAGTTACACTTATTACACTCAGTTAGACTCAGTTAGACTTAGTTTGACACCTGGCTGACAGTTACTTGTGCATTGATGACCACCACTAATTGATGATGAGGAATCCTAGTTTGAGCCAAGCTATGCCATGCAGTATATTCGAATGATCTCCTTGGCTAATTCGAATTGCTTACTCATTGTGACAATATTGTATTGTAATTCTACCATTTTTGGATTATAGAGCACTGATGCATCTCTCTTGCACAGTTTTTACTCCAAATTGTTTTACATCTTTGTGATTGATATTCTTGTTCAATAGATATGTTGTGACTAATTTTACATGGTATCAGAGCCATGGCAGGGACAATATCTCTCTTCTGCAGGTGTTCTACATGAAGAATTGAGTGAATTTGCTCAAAATCACTGAAGTTTTGGCATGCAAAATCTCATGTGCATTCGCTCATGTGCATTCGCTCATGTGCATGCAAAGCTGAAAAATACTCTCCAATCCACTCCAGAAGCTTGAGTTTTCCACAGAATTCCTGGAATTGATACATTGGATCTTCAAGCTTTCTTGATCTCCAATCCCAGGCGTGATGCAACTCTAAAAGGGTGGATTGTTCGACCTTACTGTTCTTGTTTTGATTGTGATTTGCAGGTTAATCATCTCCATCAAGTGCATTTGCTATCATTGAGATGGATTCTTCTTCTTCAAAGCTACTCACTCCCTTCAATTATTTTGAATGGAAGAATGACATGGAGATTATGTTGCGCTCAAAAGGGTACTACAGAGTCACCATGGGCCTTGAAGTTGAGCCCAATCCTCTCATTGAAAAATCCAAGCACTTCAACAAGTTGGATGAAGCATATGGTCTTATTTGCCTCAATATTTCCAAGGATCTTCACTTTCACCTCAGTGGATTGACTACTCCAAAGGCAGTATGGGAGCAACTCAAGAAGCTTTTTGGAAAGCAAGATGACATGCAGTCTTTTCAATTGGAAAATGAATTGATTGCCTTGAATCCTGAGAATTTCGAGACCATCAATTATTTTTTCACAAGATTCAAGCATTTGTCTTTGCAATTGAAGAACAGTGGAGTTATCAAAGAGGATATGCAATTGATCCTCTCCATTCTTTCAAAACTTGGTAAAGATTTCTTGGTATTTGTCTCTACTTTCAATTCTGGTCAGATAACTACCCTGAATTGGAAGATGCCTACCTTGAATGCCTTCATTGAGTCCGTTACCAAAGGGCATGATAAGCTAATTCAAATGGGGTCCATAAGATCCAAAGATTCAGCCCTCTTTGTTCAAGGATCCAAGAATTCGAATGGAAAAGGGAAGCAAAAGAAAGAGAAGCCCAAATTCAAACCTACCAGAAGCCCAAATTTGAACCTACCAAGCAAAGAGAGAAAAGCAAACCATCGGATGCACCATCCGGTTCAAGGAACAAGCAAAAGGGTAAAGAGGGTAAGGAAAAATTTAAGTGTTCATATTGCAATGGTGGATTTCATCCTGAAAGTTCATGCATGAAGAAAACAATAGATCAAATGTCCCTCCTTTTGGAAAAGAATAACATAACTCTTCTCGACGGTGCATGGAAGAAGGATAGAAATGATGATCATGAAAGACGTCAAGCACTCATGTGGCACCTTTTTCAAAACCCACTACTCTATTGATAGATTCTGGTGCCTCGAATCATATGGCTGAAAATATTGACTCCTTTTCTTCATTTGATCCAAACAGCTCCATCCCCATCCATTTGGGAGATGACTCAAAAATTTCATCAAAGGGTAAATGTACCATCCATTTAGAGCATGGAAGTTTTCAGAATGTTCTTTATGTGCCTTCCTTGGCTTCGAATCAACTTTATATGTATCAAATGACACACACTGGTGCACCGAAGCAAGTTGCATTCAACCCTAACAAAGTTGAAATTTCTGATATTAAAAGTGGAAGACTTATTGCAGTCGGAAAGGCAAACCACACTGCAAAATATTATTAGTTTTCACACTTTGTGCTGCTTGAAAAGCTCACTGCTCTTCTCACACATGGAAATGAGGTTAGTAGGCTTTGGCATGAAAAGTTTGGACACCTTAATTACAAGTATTTGCTGCTTTTACAAAACAAATCCATAGTTGATGGTCTTCCGCACCTCCGTTCCTCAAAGGGAATTTGCCCAGGTTGCATCATTGGGAAGCACCTCGAGCACAAGTTCGACCGCGGAAAATCTAGGAGAGCTTCTACTATTTTGGGTCTCATACGTTCTGATATCAGTGGTCCACTTCCAAATATGTCCATGAATGGTTCAAGGTATGTTTTGACATTCATCGATGACTTCTCCCGCTTTACTTGGTTATTTTTTCTCAAAAACAAGTCAGAAGTGCTTGGAAAATTCAAGGATTTTAAGGCTTCTGTTGAGACCACCACTGAGAGCAAGATCAAAGCTCTTAGATCTGATAATGGCAGAGAATATATCAAGATTGAGTTGCTGCAACTTTGTGCCAAAAGCGAAATTCAGATCCAACATACAGTTCCCTACACACCCCAGTAGAACGGTGTAGCGGAAAGGAAGAATCAGTCACTGAAAGAGATGGCTACATGTATGCTTGAGTCAAAAGGTTTGGCCACAAATATTTGGGATGAAGCAATGAATGTTGCTGCATACATTCAGAACTGAGTTCCACATTCATCCATGAAAGGTAAAACTCCTTTGGAAGCATTCACTGGTCACAAACCGGATGTGTCCAATTTGAGGGTTTTTGGCTCCACTGCATGGGCTAGAATTCCTTCTGACAAGAGAAAAGATTTGGATCCACAAAGTATTGAATACATCCTAATAGGCTATGGAGAAGAATCAAAAGCATATAAACTCGTGAATATCAGATCCAAAAATATATTCATAGAGCGAAGTGTGAAGTTTGAAGAACCGCTTCCAGATCTGAAAATAGTCGAGGAAAACACTGTCGGTCCGCAGTCTCTACAAGAAGAAGTTTCGAGAGAAGATGAAGAAAGAATTGGATATGATATTTCTGATATTTTATCAGAATTTGATGGCCATGACATATCAGGTTCATAATCCTACCATAATGATCTTCCTTAGTTACCAAAGTGGGCCCAAACTACTCTAGAATCTGCTGCTCCAAACATTGGAAATCCTGCTGATCCAAGGAGAACAAGAGCAGACTTTCAAAGAGTAGGTATGGCTCTTTCATTTTCTAATACATTATTATCTGAGAAATTTTATTTGATGATTGGTTCAGATCCCAAATCATACTATCATGCCCACCGAGATCCACGATGGCAAACCGCCATGGATGAAGAGTACAGTTCTCTTCAAAAGAACAATACATGGGAGCTAGTTTCTCTTCCACCTGGAAGAAAATTCTTCCAATGTAAGTGGTTCTACCGCATGAAAGTTGATGCTGATGGCTCTATCAACAAATACAAATCTAGGATGGTGGAAAAATGTTTCTCCCAAGTCCAAGGAGTGGACTACACTGATACCTTTGCACTGGTTGCAAAGATGGATTCCATCTGCCTAGTTTTGGCCATTTCTGCATCCAAGCACTAGGAAGTGCACCATATGGATGTGAAGAGTGATTTTCCACATGGAGACCTTGATGAAGAAGTATATATGAAGCAACCAGAAGGATACATATCAGATCCATCATTAGTTTGCATATTGAAGAAATATTTGTATGGATTGAAACAGACCCCCAGAGCTTCGTACACAAAGATGGACTCCTTCCTTCTTTCTCAGAATTTCAAAAGATGGAAATCTGATCCGAATGTGTACCTACAACAAGTTAAAGGTAATTTGCTGATTTTTTTTCTTTATGTTGATGATCTTCTCATTATTGGTAGCACTCTCCTTACAATCAATAAGCTAAAAACTGCTTTAAATCTAGCTTTTAACATGAGCGATTTGGGCTTGCTTAAGCAATTTTTGGGCTTGGAGATAGCTTAAGACTTTGATGGGATCACATTATCTCAGCAAAAGTATGCTTCAGACCTGCTATTAAATTTTAATATGGCAGAATGTAAGGCTGCTCTGTTTCCATTCCTCTCCGGAACCAGTCTTGAGGAAGGAAATTCTACACCGCTTGCAAATTGCACTATGTATCGACAGTTGATTGGTTCACTACTCTACTTGACACACTCAAGGCCTGATATTTAATATTCCGTGAGTGATGTATCAAGGTATATGCAGCAGCCCCATGAGATTCATTGGCGAGTAGCCAAGCCGATCTTGCAGTATGTGCAAGGTACGAGACATTTTGGCATACATTACGCTGCAGATTCTGAGCTAGATTTCATTGGTTTTACTGATTCAAATTGGGCGGGTGATAGCATAGATCGGAAGTCCACTTCCGGATATGTTTTCATGATTGGCCATGGCCCTATTTGCTGGTCAAGCAAAAAGAAGGCAGCCATTGCACTTTCTTCAACATAGGCAGAGTATCGAGGGGCAGTCAATGCTTGCATTCAGGCAGTTTGGTTGCAGGGTATTCTTTCCGAGTTTGATTTTGGTAGCACTACTTCGACTATCATATTTTGTGACAATAAAAGTGCTATTAAGATCTCCACAGATCTAGTTCAGCGGCAGAGGACCAAGCACATTGAGATTCATATGCACTACATTCGAGAGTTGGTGCATGATCGTACCATCATTCTGCAATATTGCCCTACTGATGAGCAAATTGCAGACATCTTCACCAAGAGCTTCACTGAGAAGAAGTTCTCTTACCTCCGTTCACTGTTGGGGGTGAGTTCCATCATGGTGGAGACAGATTAGATCCATTTTATGTTTAACTTGAGGGGGGGCTTTCTTCCCACTGGGTTTTCCCTCTTTCCCCACTTAGCTTATTTTTCAGCATTTTTGGATTATTGTATTGGGGTGACCTTTGGTCTCAGTAACCAGGGCCCTACATTTTATTTTTTACATCATAGTATAGCTTGAGGGGGGGTGTAAGGATATCTCATCATTCAATATGTACTTTGCATGCACTTTGCATGCATGCACTTTGCATGCATGCATGCATTGAATGCATCTGCATGCTGCCCAGTCACCAGTTTGATGCCTCTAGCACCTAGTCCCTAGTCTGCTAGCACTCGAGAGATTCTTTCCACTCAGATTTACCCTCCTATTGCTTAGTGTGCCCAACATGCACCTACCACCTGAGAGGGGCGCATTTTCTCACCTAGTAGTCCAGTTCACTTCAGTTAGCTAGTTGTCTTTCCTTGATTTGAGGCTAGACTGACTCCTAACTTCTATTATCACTCCGATTGACCTCCGTTGAGACTTGACTACCTATTCTGAGTGCATTTAACTCCTCATGCGCCCTCCACCGAGCCTCCTTCTTTACATTACTGCCATTACCACCAGTTACACTTATTACACTCAGTTACACTCAGTTTGACACCTGGCTGATAGTTACTTGTGCATTGATGACTACTGATTGATGATGAGGACTCCTAGTTGGAGCCAAGCTATGCCATGCAGTATATTCGAATAACCTCCTTGTCCAATTCGAATTGCTCACTCATTGTGACAGTATTGTATTGTAATTCTACCATTTCTGGATTATAGAGCACTGATGCATCTCTCTTGCACAGTTTTTACTCCAAATTGTTTTACATCTTTGTGATTGATATTCTTGTTCAATAGATCTGCTATGACTAATTTTATAGGATCCCTATCCCTAACTCCTAGGTGAGCTGTCCTACAGTTCCCTAACCTCAAGGGAGGATCCCTTAACCTTCTCCCCATGATCCTCAACCTACTCTATCCATTTGGTCCTATAAATACAAGGCCCCTCTCCATTCCAAAGGGAGGAAGTCTATAACACTTACATGAGGGTGAAATTAGCTTAGGAGATCCCTATCCATCTATTGGAAGACTCACACTTCCTTTGGAGGCACTGGCTTGGCTTGTTGGAGGAGGATTGCAGCGTTAAGGCTTGGGTTGTAATCATCTCTCTACTTTGTATTTCCCTATTTTATATAGTAATATAAACTCTTTCCGCAAATGCTATTTGTTGATAATGTTTGTAGTTTACTTCCTTAACTGTTTACTTAGATTAGTTATTGTTTAGACATATTTTACTACTTGTATTGTTTCCACATGTTTTGATAGGTCTTGCAGCTAAAGATCTAACGACCACGGGACTTGGAGAAACCACGAGGAATAAGATCTACAATCCGAAGGTAAGATGTCTAAGTACTCGATCTCTAACTAGATCTAGGAAAGTAGCTTTGTATTATGTCCTTATTTGTTCTAGATTCACATTGAACTAGGGAGATTTGGCTCGCGTCTGCTGGAGTAGATTGTCCAATAACAAATCTGGCGACCATACTGGGGAAATACATTTGTTTTGATTTCAAGTTTGAGTGTGTTATTCTTGATTTTATTAAATGAGTAATTGCTTTGCCTCTTGATCCTCTTTTCACCATCAGTTTCTCTCCTTTAAGAGTTTGTTGACTTTCTCTAGGTCTATTGAACCATTTTTCAGTCCATTTCCTTGATCATTGCTCGAAGTTTTTTCCTTGTTTGCATTGGGTTTTTCGCCCGACGCACTTGGGTAGTGTATCAAGTGCACTTGTCTATCTAGAGCACAACTTTCCTTTGAGCATACTGCACCACTGACGCTTTTTCTGAATTGACGGTCTGCGCCGCCGACGCACTGTTTCCTTTGTGTGCAACTTGCGCCGAGCGCTCTGTGCCCAACCATAACCTGTGTCGAGTTTTCAAACTTGATGCTTGGGTCATTTGCTCCAAACTTTTGATTTTTTGGGATTGATCAACATACATCTTAGCACTGTATCTTCCAGGCAGAGACTCTTTTATTCAGTAGTGTTTTGTTCGGTTTGCTTGTGGGTTTTGGGGTCTTTTTTGATCAAGTGAGTTTGATTGAAGTGGTGGGAAATTTCAATCCCCCACGGTCATCCACTCCATCTTGTTCTCCCTGATCACCTCACTAGGATGTATCCAGCATGCTAGATCCGATTCCAAACCCGTGTTGAGCTTAGTTATCATTTGTTGGCTTGCATTTGATCTTTTTTGAGTGATTTTTTGTGTGTTTTAGGTCATTGGAGTGCTTGTCATTTCTTTGAGAATTTCTGAACGATTAGAGTACTGCAAGTAGTTTCTTCTTTTCAGCCATTTACACTTAAAATCATTATTGTTATCAAGTTTTGTCTTGGCATATCATTGAAAAAATTAAAATTTCTTCATTTTTACCATTTTCAAGCGCATTTGAGAATTGTTGTAAAAATTGGTTCATGCATTGGAATTCATCATTGATCTTTTGGAAAGTTTGGGAAGAGAATTAATCGTTTGTATTTTTCTCGAATTATGAGTCGTTCACTTTCTTGAAAAATCCAAGTGTAGTCAATTTTTTGCAAAAGTGATTCCATGCTTGAAGAAGTTATATGCATTTTTTATTTTCATGCTTTTAGGTTACCATTGTGAAAATTGAAAAGTTAGTGTGCTCTAGATAGAGATTCTCCTTTTTCATCAATTAGGTTCATTCTAATTGAAAAAGACAAAAATAAGTGGTTTGATTTGGATTTGATGTATTGTTTCCACATGTTTTGACAGGTCTTGTAGCTAAAGATTTGACGACCATTAGACTTGGAGCAACCATAAGGAAGAATATCTACAATCCGAAGGTAAGCTGTCTAAGTACTCGATATCTAACTAGATCTAGGAAAGTAGCTTTGTATTCTGTCCTTATTTGTTCTAGATTCACATTGAACTATGGAGATCTGGCTCGCGTCCGCTTGAGTAGATTGTCCAATAACAAATCTGGTGACCATACTGGATTTGATGTGTTGTTGATTTTCATGTTTTGCTTGGAAAAATGAAGAGTGCTTTCATTATCATTTCTGGTAGATTGAGAGTGTTGTTGAAATTTACTGTTTTGTGAGACCATTGGAAAAAGATCTCTCCTTCCTGTACATAGATTTCATCAAAAGAAAGAGAGCATTTTTCATGTAGTTAGGGTTTGCATTATGTTTACGTTTATGTACTCACCTCATGCATTCACATAACCGTCCAGATAAAATTAACGATAGAACTAGGTTAAAATTTTTAGTAACTTGTGTGTTAAGTTAGAGACGTGTTCCGACGTCTTAAAACATGGCAGCTGTCGTTATTTTCTTGAACTGCATCTCGGGGGCATTGTAGTTCTTTCACATACCAACCGATATATTGAAGGCTCTTTCACGTACCAACCGATATATTGAAGGCTCTTTCACATACCTTAGGGTATATCGAAAGGCGCTTCACGTACTCGGTAGTATATCGAAAGGTGTTTCACGTACTCGATAGTATATAGGAAGGCTCTTGTCATACAATTGTGCATTAGACAACACCAATACAGATTTGAGATCCCACATACCTTGAGTATATTGGGAGACACTCCTAGGATTACTGAAACCAACTGAGCTAACCATTTGGTCGTCTTGGTGGAGCAATACACCGAGAACAGCACTCGAGGAACTACTACGCACGTACTATCAGGTAGTCAGGTTATATGGTTAGGGGTACGGTCCTAATCCTCCCTGGTTAGTGCTCTGAAAAATTGGTCCGAGTATGACTGTTGGAACCTGGAGTATATCGCGAGTTGCGAAGCCTTGACAATCCCGTGAGGTTCCATACTTTTGAATCCACACGTACCACATAAGTTTGCTTGCAGCCTAAGTTTGTGTAGATTTTTCTGGACCGCTTTTCTTTTGTTTAGTATACCCTTAGGAGAAATTCTGGTTCGGTCATTCTAGCTGAACAACCTTTGAGAAGGTCCCGCAGTATTTTGAACTTACCACCTGAATACTCCCTTAATCAAGAGTTTATTTCGAGGGTAATCATTTCCACACAGGTCACGGTTGTGTCACCTGAAGTAGAAAACTCCACTATGGAGTCCAGAGCGAACATGTTTCCTCCTGATTCACCAACCTCTAACCCGTCAAGGGATGAAGAGGGATAACCTTCCAATTCACAAGACACATCCTTCCATCGCGTGATTCCAGGAGAACCTAGATCCATATAATGTTTAAATACATTCCAGGACGACCCTGTATCCACAACATTTGGTCCATATGCATCCTTTCGGGACACCTCTCTCGGCCAACAATGGGCCCACTTGGCTGTCGATCCGAGCACTGAAACTTCCCCTCTCTGGGCTTCCCATGTCCAGTGTATGGATCCAGTATATGAACTCATGGATGAAATACGCCAGCGTGGTGATGAACTTCGTCGCCAGAGTCTATCACGGAGAAGAAACATCCCGGAGACACCCATGTTTCAATACACTCCCTTTCGATCGCTATCTCTTACTTCACCAGAGACACCCATCCACAACGTGACCACTTACGAACCTGTTCAACCTTCATTTCCTACGAATACACCTTTCAGTCACGGGATTGGTTCGATACCTCAAATGACTCAGAATGTTGAAGGACAACAGTCCACCACCCCTCCCACTACTACTACTGGAACATTACCCACCCCTTCCCCACCCCAAAACTCACGAGGAGGATACTCCTTACCTCATGGTTTTATTACGTGTAGTGTTCCTCCAATAGTAAGTATCCAACAAGCCATTATGAGTCAACCATCCACTAGTGGTCAATACGTTGTCACTGGGGGGAAACCCTCATTTTCTAGCCATAATTTGAGTGGAGTACTGCCAATTGGTCATTCCCTTGGTAGCTCTTTACCTGTTGTGGGATCCACCATGGGATTACCCCATGGTGGGGGACCATCCAACCCAACTCAAACACCATGGAGTCAAGCATATCCAGGTTATCTTAACCCTATGTCGAGACAACTTAATCCCGGAAACGTACTCCACGGGATACCTTATCCCGGAAACTCATACACTCCATGGGGACATTTCAATGTTGCACCAATTGGACCCCCACCAACGTTTCCTCATGCCCCACCACCCCCACCACCGTATGGTCCACCTCCTTCCATAGGGGGCGGACCTCCACCTTCTGGTGGAGGTGGAGGCCCACCCCATTTCGGTGGTGGAGTGCCACCTTATTCTGGCGGAAGTGGAGGAACACCACCTTCTGGCAGTGGCGGGCCCCCACCTTATGGAGGAGTCCCACCTCATTCTAGAGGTGGTGGCCCACCTTATTCCGGTGCTGGCAGAGGACCACCACCTTCTGGTAGTGGCGGACCCCCACCTTATGGCAGAGGCCCACCTTATTTTGGCGGTGGTGACCCACCCTATTATGGTGGTGGAGGCGGTGGCCCACCCTATTCCGGCAGTGGAGGCGGTGGACCCCCACCTTCCGATGGTGGCGAAGGACCCCCACTTGGAGGTTCACCTTATTCCCGCAGTGGAGGACCCCCACCTCCCGAAAACGGACCACCCTATTATGGTGGAGGACCCACGTACGGTCCACCACCCAGAGGCCCACCCCCTTATGGCCAATTCCCGTCGGGAACACCTTATAATCAATCCATCCAAGGTCCTACTGGTCCGTATATGCCATATCAATACTATCAGTATCCACAGCCGAACCAACAACTTCCCTTTTTGGATACTTTGGACCTACCCAACCTATCTCGTCTATTCAACAATCCCATCTTCCACGATTATAATTGGCCACCCATTTTGGTCAAGTTACCCTCTAATATTCCTAAATTTGATGGCAAACCCAGTGAGGACCCAGAAAACCATGTGATGACCTACCATCTGTGGTGCTCATCCAATTCCTTGATGGATGACTCGATCCACTTAAGGTTGTTTCAAAGGACCCTCACCGGCCCAACTACCAAGTAGTATATTGAATTACGACTACACTCCTTTCCCAATTTTCGCTCTCTTGCTATGTCTTTTCTGACTCATTTCTAGTTACCCATACATTACGAAACTAGTACAGACCTTTTGACTTCGCTCTGTCAAACCACCATAACTCTTATCCATGAGTGGTGGAGGAAACCACATCTCATTAAGGCTCCTATTCCAGACGAACTCTTAGCTGACTAGTTCAAGAAGTCTCTTTTACCTGTCGTAGCTCGATATGTGGCCATGGGAGGGGCCGTCACCGAGGAACAGGCTATTACTCGTGCCCATTACTTAGACCTATTCTATGCTCCGACATGTTGTATGACATTGTTCCTGATGCACCCCGCCCTACGTATGACCCTGCAAAACCACCCAAGGGACCTCAGGCCAACGACATTATTGGTTCCCTTAACGCCCAACCTTTTGCTCAAACTGGTGGACCGTCGAACCCCCAGGGTTCTTCCCCATCCCCACCATAGGCTGGCAGCAGCATCACCAAGTCACCCACTCCTGCCTCCACCGAAGAGGTGAATTATGTTCAATCATCTTCGCCTCAGAAATCCAGTGGTAAGAAGAAAAACAAAGGTAAACCCAAGAAATCTTCTAACCAGCAGGAGCCCAAGACCACCCCTGAAGACACCAAACAGAAGAGGAAGTTGAAGTATGCTTGTTTACTATGTGGTGGTGATCATTTCTCTAAGGAATGTCCCCACCGAGACGAAGTGTAGAAGTTTCTCAAGGGAAACCCCAATCCCACAGTTCTCAATGATCCCTTCCCCACTTAGAACCAACATATGATTGCTCAACCCTCTCCTTCACATGGAGACACATCCTCTACCGTGCATGTTCTCATGATGCGTAGTGAGATGGTTATATTGAAGACACGCTCACACTCGTACGACTCAGTCCCTCCGAAGGAACCCGTTGGAAATAATACTGGAAAATATTACATTTCTATTCCCGATGTTACCATGCCACCGGATTATCTCACCATTGAGAAGACCTCTTTACAGTCAGTATTGCATCCTCCTAAGAGCATGATTCGAAAAATAGTTTTCAATCCCAATGCTCGAGCAGCTCAGAACTACAACATTGTAGAGGACATGTGCAAGTCCCTTGTGCCATGTCGACGCTAGAGGTCTTGCAGAATTGTCCCAACCAATGCAAGACTCTTCTCGTTTCCATTGGCACAGTTGATCCGAATTCCTCGAATACAATCATGTTCCGACTTGAGTACTTTAAACTGAGGCTTTCCCACCAACTGGCATTTCAAGTTGCCACGAATATTGCTGGGAACATGATCCATCGTACTGTATTATACGAAGGCGCTTCTACCTCGGTCATGTCGATATTGTGTTGGAGAGCCATTGGCTCTCCCGAGTTAAACCGTTCTCCCACTACCCTGAAAGCATTCGACGGTCGTTGATTTCAATCCCATGGGTTGTTACAAGCCTTGGCAGTAGAGTTGGGGGGTAAGACCACCACCATTAACGTGGAAGTAGTCACAACCCCTTTGGATTATAATCTTTTACTTGGTCGTAATTGGTTTTATGCCATGACTGCGATTGTGTCATCCATCTTCCGCATTGTGCAATTCCCCCACCAAGGCTGAATTGTCACTGTCGACCAGCTGGATTTCTGTACACTGGACACCACTGCTCATCTCGACGATAATGTCCCATTAATCGAGGAATATTCGCAACCATATGAGAGCGTGGGGGTCGGCCTCATAAAAGATTCATCTCTTATGGGTGTCTTTCCAACCCCGGATCCTCCTAACCATGTTTCCACGGTGAACATGATATCATCTTTCCCCAACTCCACCGATCAATGGCTCGTACCCGAAAAATCCACCATGCATTTGATTGGAGGCAACATGCCTCTTTCACTCTCCCAAATCACTTATGAAGCTATCCAGTCAGCACCAAAGGACCACTTGGTTGTGGCCTCTACATCTTGTTCTCTACAACGGACATCATCCATACCAGATCCTCTGCTCTATAATTTTCATTCTGACGAGTCCATTATGGAGATTATGAGTGCAGATCCTCCATGGGAAGACCTCCACCAACAATCGTCTTTCCTACCCCCATTGGATTTTGTAGAGAAAAACATCACCACCATCTTCACATCGGATGTCTATCCTTGCCCCCAGTCACCGATACTTACATGTCATACGGTCACGGAGGGAAACTTGGCGAACATCGAACCTACCATTTTGGTAGACATCTCGATTACACCTAGTGTCATGGAACATATTCGTTTTGGACATAACTATTCCCCCAAAGAGATCACCATTTTTACGGCCTTATTCAAGCAATTCCGCGACGTGTTTGCTTGGAACTATGAGGAGATGCTCGGGATATATCCTGCTATCGTTTCGCATGATATTAAAACCTATCTCGATGCTAAACCAATCTGTCAAAAGTTACGATCGGTACACCCTTGTAAAACTGTGGCAATTAAGGCAGAAATTGAAAATCTCTTGAAGGCTGACTTCATCTACCCTGTTCCATTAACAGAATGGGTCTCAAATTTCGTTCCTCTGGCTAAGAAGCAGGGCACCATCCGGGTCTGTGTCGATTATTGGGATTTGAACAAGGCTTGTCCTAAAGACAACTACCCCACTCCCTTCATCGATCAGATCATAGACAATTGTGCGGAAAGTGCCATATTTTCATTCATGGATGGCTTTTCTGGTTACAACCGGATTGAGATCCACCCGACCGACCAACATAAGACATCTTTCATCTACCCTTGGGGCACGTTTGCTTATTGCAAGCTCCCTTTTGGTCTCAAAAATGCTGGTGCCACATTCCAGCGGGACATGTCATATGCTTTTCATGATGGGAAATAATTTGTGGAACCCTATCTTGATGATCTCCCTGCTCATTCGCAGTAGTGTGAGTTCCAGATCGATCATTTGACGACCGTATTCCTCAGATGCAGGCGGTATAACATCCGTCTGAACCCTCACAAGTGTATTTTTTGCATCGAGTCTGGACACCTCCTAGGTTTTATTGTTTCGAAAGACGGGATCCTCATTGATCCCTTGAAGGTGGAAGCCATTGTTTCTCTCCCACCTCCTATTGACATTACAAAACTACAAAGTTTGCAAGGGAAGGAAACTTACCTACGACGTTTTGTCTGTAATTTTACTTAGAAGACATAGGGCTATATGAGATTACTGAAGAAGGATGTACCATTCATCTAGGACAAGAAAGCGCAACAATCCTTCGATAGTCTGAAGCATGCCATTACCCATGCCCCTGTGCTCCAACCACCCAATTACTACAAGGATTACATCCTTTATCTTGCTGCTTCTTCCACCAGGATCGCCATGGTCTTGGTCCATGAGGAAAACAATGCCCAGGAACATGTGATTTATTACCTCATTAAGGGTCTTATTGACTCTGAAACTCGTTACTCACATGTCGAGAAACTCGCTCTCGCGTAAGTAATTTCCGTCCAAAAGTTCCATCATTATATACTGGTCCGCACCACCACCATTATCGCTGACTCAAACCCCATGTACCACATTCTGACAAGTCAAGTACTTGGGGGAAAGTATTCACGTTGGATTGTGATACTTCAGGAATTCGATCTCCTCTTCGAGAAGGTCAAGTCTAAAAAGTTTTTGGTGTTTTCCAAGCTCATTTGTGACCTTCCCCGTGTTGATTTAGGATCTGAGCCCAACGATTCTCTTCCAGATGAATTGTTGTTCCTCATCAGGATGACAAACCCATGGTATGGAGATATTACCGTATATCTTCAAACCCAACGGTTCAACCCCCAACTATCTCATGTCGATCGTCGTCGTATACATCACCACGCCAAGTATTACTTGATCATTAGCGATACCTTGTATCGTCGTGGTGTTGATTCTATTCTTCGACGTTGTCTGACACACGAGGAGGATGAACACGTCTTGAATGAATGCCACTCCAGGGCTTGTGGTGATCATCTCTCTGGGATGGCTACAACCCATAAGATACTACGCACGCGATATTATTGGCCATCCATCTTTAATGATTGAATTGAGGCCATAAAAAAATGTCCCCCATGCCAGCATTTTCAAACGAAAAAGAGCTCCCACCTAGCCCTGTTATACTCGGTTATTGCTGTGGGGCCCTTTGCGAAATGGGGCATAGATTTCATGCATGTAAGCCTACCTCGATTAGGGGGCATGGTTACGTCATAGTAGCCGTGGATTATTTCACTAAATGGGTCGAGGCTATGCCTACGTATAGCAAAGACGGAAAAACCGCCGCACTCTTCATGTTCAACCATGCCATTGCACGGTTTGGAGTTCCACAAGCCATAGTCACCGACCATGGATCTCACTTCAAGAAACATATGGTAGACGAATTGAGTGCTAGACTGGTTTTTTTTCATGAAAAATCAACCCCTTACTACCCACATCCCAATGGACAAGTAGAGGCCATCAACAAGGTCTTGAAAACCATGATTCAACGCATGGTGGGTACACACAAGTCAAACTGGCATAACATGCTCTTTTACGCACTATGGGCATACCGGACCTCCGTTAAGACTGCCACTGGAGTCACACCATTCCAATTAGTTTATGGATTGGAGGCAGTCCTACCTATAGAGTGCGAGATTCCATCTCTCAAACTCTCAGTTGAACTTCTTCCGAACACCACTGTCGAGGAAGAACGCTTCCTTTACCTAACAAAACTTGACGAGACCCGTCGCGATGCTTCTCTTGCCAACGAGGCACATAAGAAACAAATCAAAGCACAATATGATAGGTCAGTTAAACCTCGTGTCTTTAATGAGGGTGATTTGGTCCTCACATATGACCAAAAACACGATAAGCTGGGGGAAGGTAAGTTCGAGTCCATGTGGCACAGACCGTACATAGTGAAACGTGTTATGGAGAAGGGAGCCTACGAACTAGAGGATTATGATCGGATATCTTTGGGTGAGACCCGCAATGGGATCTACCTGAAGAAGTACTATGCCCTAGATTTTCACGCATACGTATATTGTATATACTATACATGGCGTGTGTTTTGTGTGGTGTGACGCTTTGTTTTAGTGTGTCTAGATCTTGTTTCGCTACTTATACCATGTTCTGTCTACATGTGCAGATGGAAAATTGCTATGGATTCACAAACGGCGCCAGCCGGCATACCCGTAACCTTGCTTCAACATCCTGGGTAATTTATTCTCCCACCAGAGAGCTTATCAGCTCAGGGGGAAGTTGTCTAGGATACGCAACCAATAACGCCGCAAAGTACCAGGCGGTGATTGGAACCCTAACTGACACTCTTTCCTTGGGTATGAGCCACGTTGTCATCCACCTGGATTCGCAGCTAGTGGTTTCTCATCTTAACCGGATCTATGCTATCTGTGACCCTACTCTACTCTGTCTCTTCCAACGAGTTCATCTTCTGGAAAGGTCTTTTGAAACTATTCAATACCCGTGCATTCCACGAGACATGAATACAGTTGCTGATTCGATGGCCAACTTCATTTTAGATTGGTACATTGGACACACATAACATATTCATAAAATATAAAGATAGACATAACATGTAAATCATCCATTGTATAAGCAAACATATAAACAGGATCTCATCAATCACCAATAGAACACGAGATGTATAAAAATTCCAATAGTGTCTGTATATATATAAATCAATACAAGATACAAAAATGGTAGTGCTGATACAAAAGTCTGAAGCATGCTAGCTTTTAGTAAAATTCATCTCTACAAAATCTGAAGCTCATAAGATTTCAGTATATACATATGTAAAACATGCGCCTAAACCCTAAGCTGCGCAACCCCAGGTTGTGCATGGAAGCAGACTACGACCCTCACCACCTTCTGGAGCAGGGTGCCGAAACATACTGATACTCCAACTGTCAGCTTCTGATAGCGATGGGGTAGGTCATGGACACCCGACTATGGAATGTCAAAGGTCATCCTCTGGAGGTTCTACTCGACCTCCTCTAGCTCCTCAAGAGCATCAGGGACCGCAGGGCCCACATCCAGTGCTTCCCCTCTCCACACAAGGCGAGAGACTCCAAGTGGTCTCCCTAGAACCACATCTGCAAGAAACATGTAAAATTCATCAACACTACTCCAAAAAAAATCATAAATGCATAAAATGAAAAAACACAAGTAGTTGTTCTTATCGATGTCATCCCACTGCGCTCCCTCGGGAAGCACCAAGTCTGGGTCTCCTCTGAAATATGTATCGTGGTATGGGTAGTACTCCACCATGAGGATCTGTCCTTGCAACCACGTGAAGAACCCTGTACCAAAACTGATGATGGGATCCCCGCCACCATGGCGAGCCATCACCTCTGCCCACCTGGTCATGTGGGGATCTTGTGCATCTCGATCCTCAAGGTCCACCTGTGGGCGCAAGTGTGGCACCCGCTCTAACATGAAGGACACCACCACCGAACCATACCCAAACTGCTTCAGTGCCCCGCGTTGGAATTTGGTCAACTGATCTTGAAGACTGGTGAGAATCCCCTCACACCAGTTGAACACGGTAGGAGCCATGCACTCCTCGGCGTACGTCATTTGCAATTTGCTCGCAAGATGAGCGGATCGGCTTCCAGCTACTTGCACAATGGTAAAGAGTACCATCCGAAGGGCCCGGTCCCAGACATCCTTGATGGGAATTTTCCCACCAGTCATCGACGTACCTAGAGCACACCACTGCTCGATCATGTCCTCTGCCGAGCGATCACCACCTCGTGATCCGGTCAAGGACACAGGGTTTCCTTACTGGGACAACCCTGTCAAAAAATAGATGTCCTCGACATCTATGGTCAGCGTGTGCTCACCAATTTGGAAATGCTGCTGTATTGGGTCCCAACATTGGTGCAGGTGTGTCAACAAAGGTACTTGGGACCTCATCCCCGACACTCAAAAATACTTGAGTAACCCACAGTTTCTCAATGCAACAACACATTGCGGATCATTTTCCGCTTGCGCATCATCGAGCTCATGCTCGCGTTCTCTCCACTCAAGAACCATTGTGCTTACCCCAAACCTGTCAAGAAAGACATTTTAACACCTTTAGAACTTTGCCCAATCATCAAAAGAGTTTCCATTTGGGTAGGGTTTGGGGTTGAGTTGGCGGTTTGGGTCAGCACAGAACATCCTTTTGGACAATGCGCCGCCGGCGTAGAACACCCTTTCGGGTTCTGCACCGACGCAGATCTTGAAAGGGCGACCTGCGCCGTCCCGTGAGCGCAAATCCCCCAACTCAACAAGCTCAAAAACTACCTAAATGAAAGAAAATGCAAATTCTAATCCACTAGAAAGTTAAAGGGACAAGTTTAGGGTTACCTGTCATTGACGACACCCGAAATGATGGATCACAGCTCTCGGAATCAGCAAAAGAAGAACGGCTCCAAATGGTACTTTTCACCTCTCCAACTTGGTAAAAACAAATAGTAATTCCTTTTACTATTTACCCCTATTTATATTGAAAAAGAGCATATTCCTTTTTTAATTTATTCCAATATGGGTTATTTTTCTATAGTTGGATTCATTTATACCCGGTTAATCATTTTTGACCTAGTTTCGAAGCTTGCAGGTGAAGTTAAGTACCACTTTGATCCTGTTTTTTGAAGTTGTGGTCTTTTCGCGCATATTTTTAGGTATGAACAGCTCATGGAGCGTCTTTTTGTCATTATTTCGCTCATTAAATTCAATTATTAATGACACTGAGCTAACTCTTTGTTCTTTCTTGTGCTCGTAAAACAATGAGAATAAGTCACCGAGTTATAGTTTATCACTTTTTTGGGCTCGTTAAACTCCCACGGAAAAGGAACCCCCTGGAGTCTTTTCTTAAGATCTTTTCAGGCTCTCTAAATACGAAAATATCGCCAAGCGAACTTGATGCGTTCATGCTTGTAAAAGTATTTGAATGATCCTCTTCCTGGTGATATTTTACCTCTTTTTCGGACTAGGGGGCACCACTTACGAAAAAGGAATACTCAAGCCAATCATGACTGGAAGAGTCCTATCTCGCGTTGTTTTACCCTTTTCTAGGCGAAGAGGCTAACCTTACGAAAAAGGACCTTTGGAGTCTTCTTTAGTTCTTTTCAGACTCTCTAAACATGCAATGACGCCGAATTTACCTTCTATGGACTCGTTAAAATCTGACATTGAAGGGCCCGTCATGGGACAAACCCCTCCTTTCCCAAGTTCATAAAACATTTGGGATTGGAATCATTTATGAGATGAGCTATACTGAGCATCTGTTTACCCTCCTCAAGCTTGTTAAAAAAAAAGTGAGGCACTCATCAGTCATGATGGGGAAAAAGGAAAGATTTTTTGTTACACTTTATTTATGGGAACTACATCGTCGCTCTTGAACATGGCACTTATTTGCATTTACATACAGTACTTGGGTCATCCGTTTTTCTTCGAGTCATACTGATTTCATGAGTCGTGTCACTCCTTTGAGTCATCCAGAGAATGCTTCCACTATCAGTTGCATTAAGGGTCAGCATCATTCTCATCATATCAATTCTACCAAGTCATGCCATGCCCATGTTCAAGAGATGTTCATTGATCATCATCTGCAGTCAGTACACCTTTCACCATGTCGGTCTACCTTGAGTCAGTCCTGCACATTACTCTACCGTCCGATCTACACCAAACATATGTTATCGAGTTTCATGTCATTGATGGGGGATTGATCATGGCCCTCCTTCGACGGATTCATCCTTGTCGACTTCAACACATCATCTGAGGATTGAATCTAGAAACCAATCAAATACCTTGGGTAGGTTACCTCGCTTTCAACATGAGTTTACATCATTGACTCTTGATTCAAAGATTTCATCGAGCATTCGACCTCAACTCATTTATTCATGCTTGGTGATATGTACTGTGATACCTTGGGGATCATCGACATTAATGGTGATTTCCCTTGCACTTGTTAACGGTATACATTAGTGGCCGGTAATCTAGTGGTTTCTACCATGTTGGACTCTAAAACATTGTAATCACATGGATAGATTTGTATCATTGCGGGTTTGACTTGAAGACCCTGGGGAAGTCATATTCTACCCAGGTTGCGATGGAGATTGTTTGAACCATATTGCACGGATCCACTTTGTATTGGTCGTGGCTGTGTTATCATCTCATCATGGATCTATGATTGTGTCTAGTAGCCATGATTGTGTTCAGTCGGTCTTTAATACCATGGATCTGTAATGTATTGGTTGGAAACCATGTTGTGAGTTATGTGAGACTTGTATCTCAGAGTCAGTTGTACTACAGCAACATCTTCCAACCAGCAAGTACTTTCAATTTATCTTTCAAAGCACTTCACCTGTCTTGTTTTACTAGCTTCATGCTTTGGGGGGCATTATGTTACACCTAAATCTCGTCATCATGACACCCTTGTTAACTCAATGCCTTGATCCCTGAAGCCTCCATGATCAAGTAAGTCAGTTAGAGCAAGTTGATGCCCTTTGTCCACATTTCTAGTTGGGCTGGCGCAAGTTGTCTTTGAGCAAGAAGCGCCCAACTAGGGTCGGTGCAGAGTGTATTCTTCCAGCCTGCATCGGCGACGTAGAGTGTCTTTGTACATCCTGCATTTTTCCTCTCAGGTGCAGGTTTCCCTCATGTTGCACCGGAGCTGGTTAAATGAGATAAAGGTAGCTTTCGAGCTATTTCTAGAAGTTGGATGAGGTGGATCCCTATCCCTAACTCCTAGGTGAGTTTTCCTATGGTTCCCTAACCTCAAGGGAGGATCCCTTATCCCTCTCCCCATGATCCTCAACCTACTCTATCCACTTGGTCCTATAAATACAAGGCCCCTCTCCATTCCAAAGGGAGGAAGTCTATAGCACTTACATGCTGGAAAAATTAGCTTAGGATATCCCTATCCATCTATTGGGAGACTCACACTTCCTTTGGAGGCATTGGCTTGGCTCGTTGGAGGAGGATTGCAACGTCAAGGCTTGGGTTGTAATCATCTCTCTACTTTGTATTTCCCTATTTTGTACAGTAATATAAACTCTTTCCGCAAATGCTATCGTGTTGATAATGTTTGTAGTTTACTTCCTTAACTGTTTACTTAGATCAGTTATTGTTTAGACATATTTTACTGCTTGTATTGTTTCCACATGTTTTGACAGGTCTTGCAGCTAAATATTTGACGACCATGGGACTTGGAGAAACCACGACGAAGAATATCTACAATCCGAAGGTAATATGTCTAAGTACTCGATCTCTAACTAGATCTAGGAAAGTAGCTTTGTATTATGTCCTTATTTGTTCTAGATTCACATTGAACTAGGGAGATTTGGCTTGCGTCCGCTCGAGTAGATTGTCCAATAAAAAATTGGACTTGTGATATGCCTTTCCCTTCTCAAAATTTTATTATGGATGCTTTCCAAGAATGAAACCCTAATATACATAATCAAAATACTCAATGTCTGGAAAATATTTCACCATACCTTGCTATAGCGGTAGTAAAGATGATCGAATCGCTCATGCCACAACCTGAATAAAATTAGAAATGAGAAAATACATACAACCCGGATTGGTGATATGCTTTCCCAACCAAAACCTTTGATTTATAAATAATTTCTGTAATGATTACTGAATTAGGTGTGAAATCCACTCACTTACCTAAGCTTGAATGGATGATATGATATATGGAAATAATATTAATGGACAAAGAACATACAAAAAGTAAATTGTGAAACTGCCCATGATCTAAATCAATGGTTCCTTTCCCACATACCCAAACCAATGTATCATCTCCCATTAAGATGGTAGGATTGGTGCATGGCTAAAAAAAAGTAAATAGTTCCTATGATGAGGCCATATGGTTCAAAGGTATTGAATCAAGAACCGATGAAGATAATGAGGAAGAGACAACAATAAGTGCATGATCTATTTCCTCTCCTTTTCCTTTATCATCTTGTGGCCTTTCATATCTTTCAGTTGATGTGTTCTTCTTGATATTATTAGGTACCTTGATATTTTTTTGCTCAAGAAGATGGGTCCGCTGACCAATCTGCTTCCTCATGCATGTATGTTCATCATGGTTGATTTCCTTGTAGTAATCACATATCAAATCCTCCTTCTTGGTATTCCTAGCTTTGGAGTTGGGGGTCTCATGTGCAAATCTTGGATTCTGCTCCTTCTTATGATCTTGGTCCTTCTCGCCTATGCTTTTCTATTGTTCTTATTTCCTTGATTTGCATTAAGTGCACGTGCATTTTTTTCTTTACAGAACCAATTTGAACAAGTTTATATTTCTCATGGATGAGAGAGGTAGCAAAATCATCCAATTTACCTTCCAAGCAACTCTAAGTGCCAATTTTTTTTGCATGAAAGGTAGAAACAAAAAAAGGGTATTTAGGATCCAATTTGGACATAATTGAGAGAATAAGATGGTCTTCCTTCTTGTCTACACCACATAATTTGAGTTTAATCAATATCAATTCAAATTTGGTGAATAAATATTGGATTGTGTCAAATATTCTCAGGCTCAAACTAATGAACTCATTCTCCAACTAATGTCCTCACATATCATCCTTCTCCCTGAAAAGTCCTTCCAACTTGATCTTGAATTGATTGGGTGTTTTTGCAGATTCAATGATATATAAGAGGTTGGGAGAAATAGAGAGACAATATAACACTTCATATTCTTCACCCATTCAATTAAACCGTTTTTCCTTTTCAACAACATAATTTGGTTCAATCTCTGTTCCCATTGGGATCCTGTAGAGGCCTTTATTGTGCAATTTAATCACCACATTTTTCATCCATTCATAATAGTTGAATGGTGTGATAATTATTTATGGAGGCCGATCCATCCTATTTGGTTCACTCTAATCTATGTCCTCCACTTGCAAACTTGTATGCTACAAATTTATGTTGGTTGTGGAGCCTGATCTTCCTGATCCAGAGATGTTGTTGTTTTAGTTGTGTTTGTACCCTAGTTTTATATGTTGTGCAAGTGGACAATACACTCATTCCAGTGGGGGAGTGTGTGGGGGGGATTCCCCCCCATGGGAGAGGGGTGGACCATTCCCCCCGGCAAGAGGGTTTGGGGGCGAAGCCCCCGAGAGAAATTTTTGGCTTGTTTGCTGGCCAACAATTTGCGGGCCCATGGTATTAGGTATTCGGTAGCCGGTAGTATTTTTCCATGGTAATTCCCATTTAAAAGGAAGACATTGTAATACGACTGTGTAATGTATTGTAGCATTTTAAAGATCTCTGTGATTATGTAAGAGAGACTAAGAGAGAGTGAAGAGGAAGTTGCAGCAGATGTGTTGCAGGTTGTATCCCTTCATTTTGATGGATGGTATAATAATAAGGACTGGCAATTTCTGTGTGGATGCAACCCATCTTGGGTGAACCGAGTTATATTGGTGTCTCTATTGTAATGTGTTTTATATTTGCATCTTGTTAATTTTTATTACTCTGCGATCCTGTTTTTCTAACACAAGTATGAATGAATAAATTCTTACCGAGTTCCTTTTAGGTCACATACTGTTTTGGCATGACCAATTTCATACCTGTATGGTTTCCATCAACATTCCTAATGTTACATGATCATCTAATGCCTCATGGAAACTCAAATGATCCCTTCATCAACCTATTGAAAAAAATCTTCTTGTCCTTACCATTTTCACAAGTTTTTTCATCACAGGTAGTTGTATCACCTACATCTTCAACCATGTCCTCAATCTTTCCTGGTTATACCACAAGTTAGAAACCACATAAGTTAGCATGCCATTCTCATTGCATATAACAATAAATCACTCTTAGTTAATGCACAACATCATATATTCCCACCAATATCTATATGCACTCTACCATATAATATTCCTCTATATGTTTGTTAATGAAAATGTATTCCAGTTATTCCCATGCCTTAACTATCCACGCATACAAACTTTCTTAATTTAGAGAAAATAATTCTTGATTTAGGTGGGATGTTGTGGGGGAACCTAAGTGTCCTTGCCTATGGATGTGGAGGTCCTTATTTGGCCCTCCACATGTGATCATAAGTATTTAACAACCGTCATGTCCATGGGATAGCCGATTGCTACACCTTTGACGATCCTAGAAGGCTTGGGAACTAGGACCACTTTGGATCCATCTCCTCCCACACTTCCAAATGAAGTTCCTCCGCTACGACCTATCAACGATTTACATTCCTGTAATCATGTATATAATTGGGAAATATATCTAGGGTTTCCAAATGGTTTCAACTCTCATCCCTTAGGAAATAAAGCTTGTAGTTCTCAGGAATGTGTCTGATGCAATTCCTTGAGCATCGACGCTAAGATAGTGTAAGAGAAGGAGGCTCATTCCATCTTATAGAAACATGGGTATATGCAGATTACTATAATTACTAAGAATGTTTTGTAGAGTCAATGACATGATGGTTACTCGAATGAGAAATGGTGGAAGAGGATGAGGTCAGAGTCACGAGTTTGAACATTTCCCTCACATCTTGTAGGAGGACTTAGCCTTGGAATCCCAATTTTGCTGGCACATACCTATGGGAATTCAATAGCTTGTAGAGACAAAAAAAAGGGTGAAGAATGAATATGAAGTCACCTCTGATAGGGAAGTTTGTAGGGAGATGAGACTGTTCAGTGCCAAATGTGGGAATCTCCCATACTAGAGACACTAAACACTTATAGACCGTGGTGCTTTATAGGCATATCAAATCGTTATTGTGAAAAGTATTAATGGAACACAAGGAAGATTGCAAGGAGATCCTAATACAAATGGATGAGTTATAGATGTAGATGAAGCATATGAACATGAAGATAAACTTAATTGCCAAATATACAATAGGGTTTGGATTCATGGATAATCCTCCATAAGGCTAAGCTTAGCCTCCTACCTTTTCTCACGAGGTTCTTTTTATTTCCATTTTTTATGATGAAGACCTTTCTCCTTAGTCTCAATAGTATGTCTGTCAATTCTTGAATTTTTGACTATCGTATCTTTTGTCTTTGTTCTCTAGTCAAGGTTTCTAGGAAAATTCCTCTCAGCAAGGTTATTTTGATAAATTTGGACCTTAAAACCTCATGTTTCAGACTTTGGACTATCCTTAATGAGGATATTTTGTTTTAGTTTTGGTTAGGTTTCTCATGTGGCTGACCATCTTGTTTAAACCTCTTGTAAAATATTTTCGTTAATATAATTAGTTAATTTACCAAAAACATATAGAGAAAATAATAGAATAATAAGAGAGGAGTCAAGCAATTCTCCCTTCCAATTCCTCCACATAACCTAGAATTTCACAACATAACTAATCAAATCCATGGACTTTCTGCCAATCACATAATACATCATTAGTTGGGATATTATCTTTCAAGTACAGTATATTTAATTCATTTCATAAGATGTACTTGCTACTTTAGATAATATAACTCTACTCTATAGAAAAAATAGAGTGTTAGTGTGAGAAACCCCCCCACCTCTTTCCATATCTACTGCTCCATTTTTCTTGAGCATTTCTGGCCAACCCCAAATTGGAAATACCTCACCTAGAGATACCTTCAAGCCTTATCCAACTCCGTAACTATTTTGCATTGCATTGGATAATTCTAAAAAAATATCCACTTTGATTCTTAGCAACATGTATCACCTCTCAAGTTGTCTAGACTCAAACATAGTCTAATCAGGCCATTCAAGATCCCTACTTTTTAGTGTACATGGATTCATTCTCAGCAACCTTTATTAGTCAGTTTCCTTCCATGATGCAATCGACACACTAATAATGATGAGACTAGGTTGCAAGTTCAATTAGAATTAAGTATATTCATCATATAAATCCTATGCAAATCATATCTATTAAAATCTACAACATCAAGGAGATTCAATGAATCCTAATTAATCAAGTTCAAAATTCAACTCTCTCTCATAGTAAGCAAATTCAAATCTAATCAAGCATTATCATAATACTTAGCTTTTAATTAGTTGGCAACAATCTCTCTCTCTTTTATGGTCTTTCCTCCATTTCCTATATTCAAAATTTCTTTTCCATGTAGTTGTCCCACTTAATAGATTCACAAATCTCACTACTTTCATTGCAATACTTGTTAATTATAACATCTACAACATTTTAGGAAAAACAAAATTTCAGAATCATATCACGTTCAAAAATAAAACTTTCAAATTCACATGTTCATTCAATTCTTTTCAACTCGGGTCTTTACCAACCTTCCCAATTCGAAGGAGTGATAATGTCTCTCATAACATATAATTTCATGAATACGTCTAGTGAGTAAAAATGGCATAATCCATTCCATTCACCATATCATGAACAATTAAGTCGCATTCTAACTTTCATTATTTCAACTTGATAGTCACATAAGATACCACAAAATTTAGCTTTTGTTTCATCCTCAAAACACTATCTTAAGGGTTTAAAATGAATGATTTACAATCACATACATGAAACACTCTATAGATTGCAGGGTATTTTTTAAGGATTCTAATATTATACTTAAGTATAGTATCGTAGGCGATTATTTTGTATTGAAAAAAAGATGTATATAGATAGGTAGATGAATATTAAATATGAAACATACAATTTAATACTAAAATATGTAAATTTTGGAAAATATTATGATAAAAAACATATTTTATATAAATATAGGCGATATTAGAGACTAAAAATGACCAAATAGCGAATTTATTTTTTGAAAAATAGCTTGAAAAATATCCAATTGGCGAAATTTCACCCTTAAAAATTACCCTGATAGATTGTCTATAAGAGTGATTCACTACTCTTTAAGGTTATGGCATCATTTGGGAGTGATCCTTTAAGCTACAGGCTACTCACCTCATGGTTTTTATATACATGGATACTTATAAGGATTTCAAAACCCTTAAGGTACATACAATTATCCTTAAAGGAAAAACATGGCATAAATCATCAAATGCTATGAGCAATTCATTCAAAACAATCCTTGAATCCATCCTTGGAATTCACACCTTAAACTATGGAATGCATTTTTATATGTTAGAGGGGGCATGGAGATTGAGTCATTTATCCATTTAAGGAGATTAATTGAAATTGAAAAAGATGTTATAATACAGTATTTAATAGATATAGACATCTCTCTAACTCTTTAGGACATCCCTTAACTGATCCAAACTCTCATTCATGCACAACAACCATGTTTGCATAGGTAAGGGGAATTTGAGTAACTCCTTTCCAAGGAGGTTGACAAAGTAATCTAAACGAATTTGATCCTATTCAAAAATATTATTTGAAATCATAAATTCATTCAAAAGGTATATCACACCCCTAGTTACGATTAATACCTTATTACCCTTCATTCCAACTCCTTTAACCCTAAAACCCTAAATATCATCAAGAGGAGGCCATTTAGTCTACAGGAAATACCTATGAATCTTGTGATGTAAACAATTGGGTAGAGGATTATACCCACTTATGTCCTTCATGAAACTCATAGGTAGATCTCATAACTCCTAGAAAAGCCTAGGAAAAGGGTCCCTATTGGACAATTAATATCTTCCAAATGAAAAATTGTGTATCTGAGATTTTTTGGTGAGCATTTTAACATAGATGTCTATCGAATCTATACCAAAAATAACACCTACTCACTTTGTTTATTTTATGATAAAGTTAAATCTTTATAGGGTGGTATGCACTTCTTGAATGCCTAGACTCAAGAAATTTGTCCTTTTAAATCTACATGAGTTTTTCCACTTCAAACAAGTAATTGGGGTTGATGAATGTGAAATTGATACATTTATTAATCAATTCCAATCATGAAAATAAGTCCAATCCAAATTTAAAATTTTAGAAACTCATAAAAAAAACTTGAAGGAAGAGGTACAATACCTATTGGTAATTTAATCCAGATTTCCAATCTTTTCAAAATGAGACCTGTTAACAACTCATTAGAGAAGCCCATGAAAACCATAACTTCCATATATGAATCATAAATGGATATATAAGCCTTACCCGTACATATTTATTTTTTCAAATAGATAGCATCCTAGAGTTTCCAAATAATTTCCACTCATATTTTGCAAATTAATTGATTATATATACACGACATCTATTTTCTCATCGACATCTATAGGATTTTCATAGAAAATCCTCATAACACAAATAATGAATTACATTATTCATCATAGAATATTGAATTCATAACAAAGAAGATTGGAAAATTACACTTGTCTTTTCTTACTTGAAGATCCAAGGTAACTAATTGTGGGGGGATAGATTTCCTCCCAACCATAGGATAATTCGATGTGGAATGCCACCAATGTGATGGACTATGATACCAACAGGGTGAAGAAAATTTTCAAGGTTTAGAAAACCCCTTTTCTCTTCACTAACATATTCTTAGATACCAACCAAGGAAGTCATAGCTCATTCTTTTTTCAATCTCTCAACTAACACATATATTGGTACTCATCCCTTGCTCCATAAAACACAAAAAATCATCATTTCCTCGCTCTTTACTCCTTCGGCATGTTGTTCCTCTATAAGATATTTAGTATGGCCAATGTGATCCCATGAAACTACCTATTTCTATATTTCATTTCGAACATTCTGAAGCTTATTGGATAGGGATTTTATGTTTCTTTGGACAAGATAATAGGCCAACAACCTTCAAGGATTTTCAAGGTTATCTAGTTTGTCTCTAATGATGTCTAATATCACACAAAAAAATTTATTTCAACTCTACATGTTTCATATGATACTTGGGATGAATTTTCTTCCTCCAAACCTTTCCTTTCTTCTCAAGAATCCTCTTTTTTTCGAAGCTCCTCTCTCCCCATTCGAATTTGCATTCATGTATTGAGTGAATGAGTGAGATTGATGAGTATTTACTCCACCCATTTCTTGTTTCCCCAAATCTAGGACCTAGTTACTACTAAATAGGATTTAACCACTTTAGCATAGGACTACTAAGTTCTCATATTCATATTTCCCCTTTAATTTAATTGGGCTCTTAATTCAAAGGCTTAGCATAAACTTAAGGATAAATTGAAATCGAACAATAAATGAAGGAAGTTTATGGATAGGTTAAGGAATCATCATAAGGGATAGGTTATTATTCCATTGGACCCTCTTACCTTTCCGTGTGTCGCAGTCATAGTTCCATTTGTTTCCTCCTTGCCAATCAACCTTGGAACCTTTCATCAACATTAAAATGATCATGATTGTCAATGTTCATAATCACCATGGAAACTACCTCATGGTGTTGAGAAAAACATAGTAAATTAAATCATAATTACAATATAAGCAAGATCAAGTTCAAAGGGATGATACTGGGATATTACATGTAGGGTCCGTTGATCCCTATCGAACCAAAAATAAGGCATTGATATGCATATACTACTTGAAAAAGTGGGAAGAATTGAACACATTAGTTCCATTGGATAACACATTCCATATTAATGTGTTCTATATGGACCTAAAAGTATGTCAAGTGGTACTTTCACATTATTCTAATCATCTCAAAATAAAATTACTAAATAAATAAATAAAGGAAAAAATATGTGGAAAATATTATGAGGCCTATAGGACATATATTGGATTGAAAACAATGATTCTCAGAAAATTCTTGATTTGTAAAATAAAAGTACATCCTCACGGTGTAAACCTCTCCGAGGTACCATGAAGTAGAGCACAAGTGAAAAAAAATGATAGTTCTATTCTAAGCAAAAAAATGTTTCATGATATTGTTGGGTATGTTATATCTCTTCACATGGTCGCTGCGTGTACAACACGATCCCTACCCATTGTACTCTATCTAATTCCGGTAAAAGGAATTAGGGTTGTAACCTAATTCGGGTAAACGAATTAGGGTTTTAGATGCTGCAGAATACCATTTATTGTATTGTACATGTAAAATAAACATATAATGAAAAAGGAGCTATGCGGCTCTAAGTTTTGCTGGTTTTTCCCGGTTAAGGGTTTCCAGGTGAAAATCTCTGTGTAATGTGTGTGCCATTGTGTATTTTCTGTAAATTCTTAAGAATCGATATATGTTTGTACTTCACTGTTAAGGTTTAAAACTTACATTTGGTATCAGAGCAATTTTGGGTTCAGAGGGACGCCTTTGTTTCCAGGGGTTTGGCTCGATCTTGGATTTGTGATAAACCTGGTTTCAGTGGGAGCTTTGCAGCGGTGATTTATTCTTTGTTTAAAGAATGGCGAGCAGTTCTAGATTCGAGATTGAGAAATTTAATGGTCATAGCTTTGAGCTATGGAAGCTCAAGATGGAAGATCTTCTGGTAGATAGAGAACAATGGATCGCAGTAGATCCAGGTACCATGCCCTCTGGTGCGGTAAAAGAAGAATGGGAAAAGCTGGAAAGGAAAGCAAGGAGCACTATTCGTCTTTGCCTTGCAGATTCGGTATTGGTGAACGTATCTGGAGAAGACACTGCAAAGAAGCTATGGGATAAACTGGGAAGTCTGTATCAGTCAAAGTCCCTGGTAAATAAGTTATTTCTGCGAAAGAAATTGTACCTTCTGAGGATGACTGATGGAGACTCTGTTTCAGAGCATCTAAACGCCTTCAATACTCTGGTAAGTCAGTTGACATCTGTTGGTATTAAACTTGATGATGATGAAAAGTGTATTAGTCTGTTGTGCTCTTTGCCAGATTCATGGGATAATCTGGTCATAGCTATTGGGAGTAATGCAACCACACTAAACTTCGATGATGTGGTTGCATCCCTACTATCGGAGGAAATGAGGCGGAAATCCATAGATAGTTCAGCCAAGGATGCCTTATTTGTAAGAGGTCGCCCTGGAGACAGATCTAAAAATAAGTCTTCAGGTGGTAGATCTAAATCTAGAGGGAGATCTAAATCTCCAGGACCTTCTGTAAGAAAATGCTGGAAGTGCGGAAAAGCTGGGCATTACAAGAAGGATTGTAAATCGAAAATTACTGATAAAAGTAGAGGACCTAATGACGCTCCATCCGCAGATGGGAAAGAATCTACAGAGGAAGGAGGAGATGTGTATCTGGCATCTTCAAGTACACATGCAGAGCATGATTCGTGGTTGATTGACTCAGGTGCGTCTTATCATATGACTCCCCACAGGGAGTGGTTTTCTGAATACGAAAAGTATGATGGAGGAGATGTATTTCTAGGAGACAACTCGGTAGCGAAAATCATAGGTCGAGGAAAGGTCAAGCTACTGCTCAAAGATGGAAGGGTTAAAACTCTTCCCGGGGTTCTGCACATTCCAAAGTTGGCTAGAAACCTTATATCTGTAAGTAAAATGGATGATGCAGGTGTGAAAACTCTATTTGAAAAGAACACATGCAAAATGGTTCGAGAGTCATTGGTGTTGATGAGGGGAGTTCGGATTGGAACTCTATACAAGTTGTTGGGAAGCACCTTCAAAAATGGATGTAACAGCACTATTGTTTCTGAGGGTAAAAATGAAGGAGACAGAGTCCTTACTGTCTCTAGTGAGAAGACATCGCTATGGCATCGAAGGCTGGGACATATTGGAGAAAAGGGTCTTCGACTATTACAAGGTAAAAGTATGGCTGAAGGCATGTCTGATTTCACATTAGATTTTGATTTCTGTGAACATTGCTTATATGGTAAACAGAATCGAGTAAGATTCTCATCTGGTGTTGTAAGAGCTAAAGGAATCTTAGAGTTAATACACAGTGATGTTTTTGGACCTGTGCCTGTTCCATCACTTGGTAAATCTGTGTATTATGTTTCATTTATAGATGATTTCTCAAGGAAAACTTGGATTTATTTCCTGCGTAAGAAATCTGAGGTTTTTAATAGATTCAAAGAATTTAAGGCTCTTGTAGAGAATCAAACTGAGAAGAAAATAAAAGTACTCAGAACAGATAACGGTGGAGAATTCTGTGAAAGTGAATTTGAGGAGTTCTGTAAAACGTGTGGAATAGCAAGGCAAAAGACTACTCCATACACACCTCAACAGAATGGGGTTGCAGAAAGGATGAACAGGACATTGATGGAAAAGGCAAGGAGTATGCTCAGTGGTGCAGGGCTAGCACAACAATTCTGGGCAGAAGCTGTTGACACTGCGTGTTACCTAGTGAATAGGACACCCACATCAGCGTTGGTTGACAAGACACCTCATGAGGTTTGGACTGGTAAGAAACCCTCTCTCTCTCATCTCAGAGTGTTTGGGTGTGATGCTTTTGTACATGTTCCAAAGGAGAAAAGGAGCAAGTTGGATAATAAGGTGGAAAAATGTATCTTCATTGGTTACAAGGATGGAGTGAAAGGTTACAAGCTGTGGAACCCAGTAAAAAGGCAAACAGTTTACAGTCGAGATGTGATCTTCAGAGAAGTTGAAAGCACTTCCAGGATTGAGGATGTACCAAAGGAAAAGGATTCAGAGAAGCTACACTTTGATATCAAGGATGAAAGAGGTGACTCTTTTGAGGAACCAGATTCGTCTGAATCAGATGAGGAGGCAGAATCGTCTGAATCAGATGAAGAGGCGGATCCACAGACTCCGGTATTGAGGAGATCTGACCGAGAAAGAAGGCAAGTTGAAAGGTACAGTCCCCCTGATTTTCGTTCTAATTTTGTGTTATCTATTACTGATGATGATCCTAGAACTGCTAAAGAGGCAATGGATTCAGAAGATAGTAAACTATGGAAGAAGGCCATGATAGAAGAAATGGATGCCTTGGACAAAAATGAGGCATGGGATCTGGTTGAGTTGCCAGAAGGAAGAAAGCCTATTGGAAGCAAATGGGTATTCAAGAAGAAGTTAAATGCAGCAGGTAAAGTGGAGAAGTACAAGGCTCGACTAGTTGCGAAAGGTTACTCCCAAATTGAGGGCATCGATTTTGGTGAGATTTTTTCACCTGTTGCAAAATTGACTTCTATTAGATTTCTTTTATCTATTTCTGCTGCTTTTGATCTTGAAGTAGAACAGATGGATGTAAAGACGGCTTTCCTACATGGAAATCTTAATGAAGAGATCTATATGAAGCAACCAGAACGGTTTGTGGTGAAAGGAAGAAAGGAGCTTGTCTGTAAGCTGAAAAAGTCTCTCTACGGTTTGAAACAATCTCCCAGAATGTGGTATCAAAAATTTGATACTTATATACTGGGACTTGGTTTCTCAAGAAGCAAAGCTGATCACTGTGTTTATTTTAAGCTAATTGGTGATCATTTTATTTATGTAATATTGTATGTTGATGATATGTTGCTAATTGGAAACAACAAAGAAATCATCAAGGATGTCAAGAATCAGCTGTCATCTGAATTTGACATGAAAGATCTTGGTGCTGCAAATTTCATTTTGGGCATGGAAATAAAAAGAGATCGTGAAAACAGGAAACTCTGGTTAAATCAGAGGAAATATGTTGAAACGATATTGAAGAGATTTAATATGCAGGAAAGCAAACCAGTGAAGGTGCCCATTCCTGTAGGTGTAAGGTTATCTGCAGAACAGTGTCCCACTACACAAGAAGAGGTAGAGGACATGTCTCATGTTCCATATGCTAGTGCAGTTGGCAGTCTGATGTATGCCATGGTCTGTACTAGACCAGATATAGCCCATGCAGTGGGAGTTTTGAGTAGATACATGTCAAAACCAGGAAAGGAACATTGGACTGCAGTAAAAAGGGTCTTCAGGTATTTGCGTGGCACTACAGATTCTGCAATCTGCTACCAAGGAAGACCCGGTCTAAACAGAGAGATAGATATACAAGGATTTGCTGATGCTGACTGGGCTGGAGATCTTGATCACAGAAGATCTACAAGTGGCTACGTTTTTAATCTATTTGGAGGAGCAATCAGTTGGATGAGTAGAAGACAAGCTGTAGTTGCACTCTCAACTACAGAAGCTGAATACATGGCAGCTACCCATGCAAGTAAGGAAGCTGTATGGTTGCAAAGATTGTGTTCAGGTATTGGTTTTGTTCAGAATGCAGTAAAAATTGGTTGTGATAGCTCAAGTGCAATATTTCTGGCAAAGAACCCTGCTTATCACTCGAGGACAAAGCACATTGATGTGCAGTACCATTTCGTCAGAGACATGGTTGAACAGAACAAAGTGTTGCTGGAAAAGGTTGACACTTTGGTAAATGTTGCAGACTCTTTGACAAAGTCTGTGAGTACTCAAAAGTTCTCTTGGTGCAAAGAGAACATGGGCATTGTTGCCCTGAATTGTTGAAGTCATAAATTTCTCCTGTATGTGAAGAGAACAACAAGTGGGAGAATGTTGGGTATGTTATATCTCTTCACATGGTCGCTGCGTGTACAACACGATCCCTACCCATTGTACTCTATCTAATTCCGGTAAAAGGAATTAGGGTTGTAACCTAATTCGGGTAAACGAATTAGGGTTTTAGATGCTGCAGAATACCATTTATTGTATTGTACATGTAAAATAAACATATAATGAAAAAGGAGCTATGCGGCTCTAAGTTTTGCTGGTTTTTCCCGGTTAAGGGTTTCCAGGTGAAAATCTCTGTGTAATGTGTGTGCCATTGTGTATTTTCTGTAAATTCTTAAGAATCGATATATGTTTGTACTTCACTGTTAAGGTTTAAAACTTACAGATATGGCATATTTGTTGCTAATTGACTTTCAATATCTCCTCCACATGTTTAAAGGGCTCAAAGGTTCAGCCATGGAGAAAGGCATATAACCTCATATCACTACAAATCATATACTCTGCATCACACTCTTCGTTGGAAAATTTGAAAACATAGAATTAGGCTACATTTATTCTAATCTCAATCCATTGAGAACTTACAACAAAACTTACCATCTGCATCAATCATGAAAGCCTATATACTCAAGGAGCAAGACTACAAACATTTTGGACAAAGCTCACAGTTCAAAAATATGAGCTTTAAGGATTAACTTAGTTGAAAAAGTCAACTTTATACTACAACAAAACTACAAAATAACAACTACAACATTCATGTCATCTTGCTAGTAGCACATACGTTGAGATTATATTTCTTCTACTAGTTTCAACATTATGAATTCTTCACTTTCAAGGTTGTCATCCAGGAGAATAGTCACAAGTATTATAACAATGCAAGCAACTTAATGAAGTTCAAAAAGGATTATCACAAAGTACCTACCAAGTATTTAAAAAATTCAAACTATCAATATTCTAGGTATAAGATGTAGATATTGGAGACAAGCACAAATTCACATTCAAGAGGGTAATTTTATCACTAAATAATTTTTTTAGTATACAATATGGAATACATTCCTTAGTATTGATGATGTTTTAAAAATCAAACACATGGAGCATAAATTTTGAGACCAATATAACAAATGAAAGAGTATCAATTCAAATGAAGGAGTATCTATAATGTCATTTAAAAAAAATTCCATGCAATGCACCCAATGACAAACTACGATAACATACATGCCGATAAAATGTGTTCAACTCTCCTTCATAATCTACATCATACACACCTTATTCCTACTCATACATACTCAACATACAACCATGACATATATACCAATTCTACACACTCACACATAATTCTCAACCTACAACAATGCCATACATTACAATCCTACATACACCTATAGACTTCACACCTACAACCATTCTATCTAAGATGATTCTACAAGCTCCTATAGACTTCTCAAAATATAGGCAATGGTTCACTAAAGGCTCCTAAAAAATTCTAAGCTACAACTAAGCGTTTGTTACAAATATCACAAGCATCATGAACCAAGTCAAAGAATAAAGATGAAATAAGCATGCCTGCAATTAATCAAAACAATTGGTCGCTTCCATCATATCGATACATATTTTATCATTTATAATAAATATTAGGTTTCATTAAGTTCAATTTGATTTAAGTCTTATATATTCATTTAAATTAATGGTAATATCTCTATTGTCCAATTATTTGATTACTCCTTGTTATATCACTAATTGGCACCCCAGTGACCCTAATGGCACCCTGATCACTCTAACAAAATCCGAGTGACCCCAATGTAATTAGATCCTCCCTAACAACATCCATTTGTCCCTTATTTGGCTCAGAGTGTCCCTAACCACTAGATAATCCCCTAATATATGCTAATTGATGGTCATCTCCTTAGAAGAAAGGTTTCATATCATTTTAGCTCAATTCCTCTAAAAAAAACTAATTTTAGAGCCCCACTCACCCTTTCCTTGAGTAAGGAACTTGGCCATGCACTTTTCCATAATACAAGGCGCATGGGCCTTGAAAAATGTGAAAAAATATAAAAAAAATTCAAAAAATCATGCAATCCGAAAGTTGAAGTGATAGTTTCTTAGTGGAAACCAACCCAAATGACCTACTAACCATCCTAACTATGTCAAACACCTAATAAAATGGAATCTATAGGAAAGAGAAGGGGGTTGGACATTTAGAGGCGAGAACACCCTGATTATGCTTTAACAACTGCCCATCCATTTTGAGTTTTTATGTGGTCTTTTCCCCACTTAATGGCCCTTATTTCTAAGTGATCCTATCTTTTGCACGTCAAGGTTGTCTATCAACCTTTTCCTATATGTGAGAGGAGTATTGTTGAAAGCGAGACTAGTAAGAGTGAGTGTCTCGAGGGTTGCATAGGAATCCATATCGCGGTTCTAGAGGTGCCAATGATACAATCAGGTGTTGTTTCCATTGTTATCAATAAATATCTACTATCCTCCCCCCCATAACTCATATGTTTTGCATTAATTTTGAATTGATATAAAAGGAGTTGATTTACATGATTAGTCAACTAGGGCTAGTGATTTATGCTTCATATTTATTGCTTAGCGTATGATACAATTTATGTCAAAATATTTTGAAAGGGTCTTTGTCTTCTTGTGTGCAAGTGTAAGAAGAATTCAAGCAAAAGCATTGGAAGGAAGGAAGAAGCGAGGAAAACCATTAGATTCCAGGTTATTTTCTTCCATCCATATTACCTTTTATGTTTCTCTCCTAGTTTTTAGTGTATTAGATTGAATATAGTCCAAAACCCTAGGAAAATGGAGTAGTTTTATTTAATTCAATCTATTGGAAGCCAATTCCTAGCTATTAGGTGTAAATCCTCACAACATAACTGGAAACTGTTGGAATACTGAGAGGGGGGTGAATCAATATGAGCACTTTAAACCACTTTTAATCACAATGTGTAAATAGTAACATTATTAGTTACCATTCAATAATTTATCATTTATGATTGCATTCAATACATATCATCAACAATACTAATCAACAATAGATACATCACACATTAGAATTTACATGGAAAACCAAATGGGAGAAAACCCGAGAATGCTTTCTTATATATATCAAGATTACATTTATAGGAAGCACCAAATTCCCAATTCTCCAGCACCAAATGGAAGGAGGCACCAACCCCTAATTTACAGGCACTAACCTGAAGGAAGCTCCAACTCCCTGATTTGTCAGCACAAACTTGAAGGAAGCTACAACTCCCTATCCTTGCCCTGTCCTACCACCCTCAAATATAAGTGTAGACTCACTATCATTACCACAATCACTGTCATTGTCTCATTAACCTATCACTGTCAACTTGTCACTGTCAGCCTGACACATCAACCTGTCACCATCAACCTACGAGATTAACTTGTCACTACCACTGTCACTGTCTCATCTACCTGTCACTACCACTGATACTCAAAATCAACCAGATACGCAACCGCATTCAACTTAGGCCAAGATCACCAAGAGCATATCTCAATCCATATTTCCAACATCACCAAAACATGCCTCTAGTCATGTACCAATCATGTACCAATATCACCAACAAGTGCCTCTAACAATGCACCATATCATCGTCAAGATATGTGCCTCAACCACACATCAAACCATAAACCATAGCATCACCAATATGTGTCTCATCAATCACATACGATACCATCAACCATATACCTCTACTACATGCCAACTCATCAACAATATACCTGAAACAATATGCCAATACATGTCTCGAACAATGTATCCAAGTATGCCAATATGTACCTCAAATATGTTCCATATCACTCATGATATGCCTCAACCATATAACATAAACCATGTGCCAATATATCCAAGATATGCACCAGAAATGTGTCTCAATATATATCCCTCAACCAACATGTACCATACATCCAATATGTGCCTCAAAGCATATACCAAAACTCACAAAACAAAACATGCCTTGAGCACGCTCCACAACATTAGCAAGATACAACCTCAAAACATGCATATCAAAATACCTCCGATCCTATAGCTGACCTGGTGTATGTGATCACATACCTACAGACCTTCCTCAACTTCAACAACAAGAGATTAACATCTTCATCAACCTTTACCTTAGTCTCACAGGACTAGTTTTGGATTAGTCACAAACCTTGACTTTCAAGAAGCATAAATTTGTACTTGTAATGAATAAATGTATGAAACTCATACCCAATATTTCTCAATGTATTCTATGATGTTCCTCCAAGTTTCACACCTTGAATCATCCCTAAAAATGAGTTATAGAAAAAAATGGCAGACCTTGCTGATAAAGAAAGAATATATTACTATTATTAGTTTACTTACTATTTATTACGTTAGATCATTAATTAGTCAAATAGTATATGACACGTCTCTTACTTAAAAGACATGTCCATTCATTATTTAGCACATATATATATATATATATATAAGCCCTTATTATTATATTTATCATCAATCAATTATTCAATATATATATATATTAATAAATATTTCATCATGTAAGGTTTATACCTTACAAGTGGTATCATAATGTGCTTTCCTCTACCGGGTACTCCATCTCCCTTCGTTCACTCTCATCCTTCTCATGCTCTCTCTAGACTCCATTCTCCCCATGTCCCTCTCGGTCCTCTTATTCTCTCCACTTCAAATTCCCACACACCATCCATTCCACCTCACGATTCTCCTGCCCCGTACCGGGTACTCCATCTCCCTTCGTTCACTCTCATCCTTCTCATGCTCTCTCTAGACTCCATTCTCCCCATGTCCCTCTCGGTCCTCTTATTCTCTCCACTTCAAATTCCCACATACCATCCATTCCACCTCACGATTCTTCCGCCCCGCCCTCATTCCTTTACCCAATGTTTCCTTCTCCCATCTACCGATGCATTCCTTCTCCTCTCTGCGCACTCCATGTTACCTCACCTGCTCTCCCATCTCACACATATCTCCGTGCTCTAACCCTTTCCCCCATCTGCTATCTCCACATCCCAATCTCCATTGTTGCGCACTTCCATTCTTGCCTTCCCATGCGCCATTCCATTTCTTCCCACTCTCCATTCGCTCCTCCTTCTTGCAATCCGCTACCTACGTCACCTCCTTCCTGCTCCAAACCCTCCCTCGCGTCACCTTCTCCCTGCGCTCGCCCTCCCTCCCGTTCATGCCATCTAACCTCCCCGCAATCGTTCCTTATCCCTTCCCTTCTGCTCCGATCCCTTTGCGGCTCCTCCCACGCTCCTGCACTTGTCACGCCCCTCCACCACTACACCTTCGTCCTCGTCCGTACTTGCACCCTCCTCCCCACCGTTCTCCAAGCCACGCCTCCATACGCTTGCTTCTCCCACGTCTCCTCCCTCCCCACTGCTTCACCGATATCCACACCCTCCCCATGTCTCCTTACATCGTCATCCCCCATCTGCCGACTCCCCGCCTGCTCCAGTCCCACGTCAGACCCTTGTCATACTCTTCCCACGTCTACTTGGACTGCTCCATTCACCCAGCTCCCATCTCTGCAGCAGTTCACACCTCTCCCTTGGCATCACTCCCTTGGCACCTCCAACCATTCGCCTCCTGCATTTCCGAATTATATGCAGCACCGAAAACAATGTTCTTACAATTAAAGAAGAAATATTTAAGAAGAAAGAAGAAGAATAAGCGGTTACAATCTCAAATTCTCAAGTGAAGAGCAGAAAATTGCTACTGTACCTTAGACATAAGAAGCGGTTATGACTTCTGAATTTTCAAGTAAGAAAGAGCTGAAAATAGCTACTACACCCAGAAAAGAAGAAAAATCATATCGACCACCTTTTTATATCCTTCCTCACAAAAGGGCCACCAGACACATGGAGGGATAAGAACCAACTCCTCAACTACAAAACTCAAAATGCGATACCAAGTCTAAAATATGCATATCTACCAGAATTTTGTTGCGGGTTCTTACAAGGTAGGGAAGTAAGTCGCATGAATGCACCAACTGAAGAATATATAAAAATTTCTAGTGGAACTCCAAAATAAGGACAAATCGGAGGCCATGATGGGATTCCCAACCAAAGCAAAGTACATCATAAGGAAAATGATAGCAATAATGAAGAAGAGAAAGAGAAAGACAATTATGAATACAAAGTTGGTGTCAATGACAGCTATGAAAGAATTGAAGTTGTAGAAGGATACAATGATGAAAATAAAAGCATTAAAGATGATTCTAATCATTATAACATAGAAGAAGAAAACCCATAAGATTCTTCAACACACAAAGAGACAAACATTCTAGAAATTGTTGCAACTCAAGATGTTCAAGAATCTCAAGATCAAAAGGTTTCCAAAGAACAACTGGAGGCTAGCTCATCAGATAAAGACAAATAAATAAATCATTTAAAAAATATCAATCTGATCCAAATTAATGAAACAAAAACATTAAAGGGTGTTTCAACCTTAAAAGTACATGACGGAATTGCAAATGAAGACACCTTAACCAATCAGATTGAATTAAGCTGTTAGTAGTTGACACTACAAATAAGAAGACCTTAGCAAATGTAACTGAAGGTCCAAACATGTTTGGAGATCCACTTAACAACACTAAACAAACCAGATGTTAGATAGAAATCAGTTTCATGCCAAAGCATGCAAAAATATCGTAGATCAGCATGACGACACAAGTTCTTCATGAAAACATCAAATGGGAAGCTCAAAAGAATACCGCCTATAATAATTATGTTTTTATCTATATAATCATATGCATGAAGAGATTTGAATGGAAATGTGACTGACTGTATTAAGAACTACTAAATCGTGGTATTGTTATCCGAAACAAATCACTCAAGAAGGGTTGTCTGTCATCAAGTTTGGAATCTTCTTTGATGTCGTAGTTAAGTAGCAGAATCCAAGATTGATGGACGAATCTTTTCAAGGTAGGATGACTTGTAATATACCTAAAAGTATATTACTATTATTAGTTTACTTACTATTTATTACATTAGATCATTAATTAGTTAAATAGTATATGACATGTCTCTTACTTAAAAGACACGTCCATTCGTTATTGGGCATATATATATTGATCCTTATTATTGTATTTATCATCAATCAATTATTCAAATATATATATTGATAAATATTCCGTCACATAAGGTTTATATCTTACAAAATATTTGATATCTGATTATGAAACTCGCACACAACAAACTAAAGACTGTTCTCTTTCCAGTTCAATTTGTCTCGCAACATTTGTATTCTCTATGAAGAATATATGATTGTTTTACCCGAAACACCTGTTTTAAGACTAGTTTCATGAACAATCAAAAGCCCTATCTTCCACAGAGTGTATCTCCAAAAGTACAACGATACATAAGCTGGAATTTCTACCACAAGTACTTTGATGTGTCTTCTCAATAGCCTCCAAGTTTCTCTATATGAATTATTCTAAAAAAATTATAGCGAAAATGGTAAGATGACCTGTAAATAACACACCTTAGAACACATCATCAAAAGACTTCATCCTACCTTGGAATTTCGGCCTTCTTTACTTCACCTTCCTTCTGAAATTTGCCTCAAATATCCTTGGTTACCTCAGTCACTTATATATATATATATATATATATATATATATATATATATTCAATGAACTTGTGTATATAAAAATGAGAGGCTCTTGATGTGTATTTATACTCTTCCAAGTAAATTCTTTAATTAACTTTAGGGATGACCGATACTTGTTACAACTATTTTACCCTTTAATTAATGACTTGTAATTCCTTGTTGCAACTCTTTTAAGAGCTTCCAACTTTTTATTTTTATTTTTATTTTGGGGCCAACTAATAACTGCTTGTTACAACCGTTGAGGGGCTTCTTGACCATACTTCGGGGCTTCCAACTTCACGAGGCCATAACTCCTCAACTGTGAGGAACCATGTGGTGTACTCGTTGATGCCAATTTTTGTCACCAACCTTATTTAGCCGACAAAGAGTTGGCAGGCTTTCTTAAGATAAAAAAATTCCGCCATAATGCACAATACCTACTGATTTACCACCTCCATTTGCCCAGTTATATGCAAAAACTAACTTGCGTCTCTAGCTTGCTTTAGATTGTCTAGGGTTTCCACCATTAGGGAGTCTTTGAATTTTTTAATGAAATGTTTCAGCTAATGACACTTGGTTGCTCATTTTTACGTTCTACAAGCAAATTACAGGTTTCTATGATATGGATTATTGTTAAACAAAGTTGATATAGATATTAGGTTAAAAATGAATCGATTTCCTTCGATAACTCAACTTATGCTTTTCCTTCTTCTCACACTTTTCCTTTACTCTACATTCTCCTTACCAATTTTCACTTTTTCATCATATTATATATATATATATATAAAGTCCATGGCAAAAAAGATTTGATTATCCAAATACCCAGTTTCATTCACTTTGGATTATACCCTTTTTATAATGTGAAAGAATATTCGAATATCATGTTAATAAATAATGTGTAAACTTCAAATGTATGAAATGTGGGATAATTCATGAGTAAACTTCAAATGTATGAAATGTGGGATAACACATGTATGAAATGTGGGATATACATAGGTATTAATGCAAAACAAAGAGATTTTTTTTTTTAAAAATGGTGTGCTTGCAGTGCTTATTAGCAGTTTGTTGTTGACCTTTTATATATATATATATATATATATATATATATATATATAATTTTTATTTTGCTCAATATTCTGGAGTATCGACAATTATTGTGATGGATAACTCCCAAATCGCAATTACAAGTTTAACAAAGAAAATATGGAAGAATGAAGGCTCGTTTCTATACCTCACTCACATTTGAATCTGCCAATGGCGAAAGAAGACAACGATGAGAAACTTCAAGAAAGGTTTGGTTTTCAAAAGCATTTGTACATTGAGGCATTCTTTCTTCATGTAAGTGGTTGATTCATTTATTTATTTTTCTTTATTCATTTCATTCTTTTGTATGTGATTTTATTTATTTCATCCTTTCGTATATGATTTAACATGTGGTTGGTAGTAGGTTGTTCCCTTATAAGTTTGCAAAAAGTTGGAAGGTTGAATTAAATTTGAACTATTTTAAGGTAGATTGTAAATTTATTTACTATTTTATAATTTTAAAATTTATTTGTAGCTTAGTTATTAATAGTTTTGTTTGCAGGGAAACGACATTACCAAACTTATTATTGATATTTCTTAGTCCAAATCCCTCATCCTTCTTTTATTTGTAAATTTGATTATGTATTATGCGATGTTACGTTCTGCTCTTTATGGTTTTGAGAACTATACCCAATCCAAAACTCGCAAATTTTTTAAGACATAGTTATTTCTTGAGAAATGTATGAAATATTTTCATTTATTAAAGAAATAATTTTGGCTCACATATTTCTCGTCATTTAATTTTGGGTTTACCTTAATTTCTTTTTCCATTTCCATTTTTTTTTAATTTTTAATTTTGATCTTTGTACATATCCATGTAATTTTAATCTTACTTTGTATGTCTTTATTTTATTTATTACTTTATTATTCCATGCAAGGGGATATGCTTTTCATTTGAAAGTCAAAGTTTTTTGACTTAGTATTAATTTTTAATTTTTGATGTTCTTTATTGTAAAATTTTGTAATGTTTGTTCAAAATTTTATTAAATTGAATTTCTAAAATTTTAAAAATATATTTCTAATTTTTGTAAAAGAAAAAACAGATTTTTCTATTGGTGAAATACACTTGGGATTTGACATAAATCCCTAAAAGAGGTTTTTATTTTTGAAAATAAAAATTATTTAAAAAAAATTCAAACATTTAACACATCATCCTGCCAAGTAGTACATAGAAACATTAATTTGAAAAGTACATTAAAGATTTTGCAGTTGGACAAAATATTCTCTGTCCCGGCCAATGTTGTTCTTGCTAGCCTACGAGTGAAAAGTAGGAGTGCCGGATATTGACCATGAATGCTATTCATGCAAAATATTTCTACCAGACATAGAGTTGCAATCAGGGTTGGAATTTCATTTCAACTCTGCCCTTCTAACTAATTTTTTTTTGATGTTTTGAACTTTTATCTTGCCCCCCACACAACATTTTAATGAAAAAATAACCCTTCAACAATGAAGTTTTATTAAAAAAATACCCTTTAATAATAATGTTTTTATTAAAGAATTTAATTTTCAATTAAAAGATATGTTTTAATTTCCAATTAAAAGATAACAACATACTCATTTACCCATGTTTTCGTTGATCATGTGCTTTGAAAATTAAGGGTGGAAAAAAACAACCTACTGAGAGTGAGATAATTAAGTGATAAACTTAAGAAACAAAGAAAGTGTGGAACACAGAATCCTTTCCGAAGGTTAATGTCAGGCCACATGTAATGCAACATATAAAATTTTGCAAGGTTAACATGTTGAATCAATGGTGTAATTGAAATTGTGAAATTTTAATTTTCAATTAAAAAATATGTTTTTATTAAGGACTTTAATTTCCAATTAAAATATAACAATTGACCCATTTACCCATGTTTTTCATTGATCATGCACTCTGAAAACCAAGGGTGGAAGGGTGGAACAAAAAAACCGACTAACAGTGACACAGATAACTCAAATGTAACATGTGTCGGCATTATGCATCTGAAGTACATTAACTGATAAATTTAGGAAACAAACAAAAGGTGGAACCTAGGATCCTTTCTAGAGGTTAATGTTAGGCCACATGTAATGCAGCATACCAAAATTTTCAAGGTTAACATGTTGCATAAATGGTGTAATTGAAATTGTGACATTTTATTCCAAAAGACTTGAGTTAAAAGGCGATATAGATATAATATGCCCTTTCTAGAGGCAAATCATTAAAAAACACTTCGAAATTGAGATTGTTCTATGATGTTCTCCCCTTCCTTTGTTAGAAGAATTTTAATAAGGCTATTTTTCCAAGGTATGGATTATTTTGGATTCCTCAACTATTATTGCACGTGAACTTGTACATACCAAGCTACAACAAATATTTCAGGAAAGTGGATTTGTCTATGTATTAGCAATGATGCAAATCTTATGATAAAAACTATTTTTTGGGCACAAGTTTTGCTAATATAGAGCCATCGTTGTGATACATTTTCTCCATTCAAATTGACAACCATGGGATTGAATTTAATTTTCAATGTGTTTTTGTGGGGGGAGTCAAAATTTGTACCAACCAGTTCATGGTTCCTTCTTTCTTCTTTGGGCCATTCACTTTTCCTCGTCTATAAATGGATAAGAAGAAACCACTCTCAACTTCAAACTTGGTTACAAGCTTTTTTACCCATGAGTAAAAGTAATTGTTTCAACCAATTACTAAGACCACAAAAATAATAAAATGTTATTAATTTTTAACATATATCAACTAAATCATTTCAAAAAATGTGAATAGATAAGTGAAAAGCTTTTAGCAACAAGACCTATAAATTGTAACTTGGAAGTATTGAAAGTGTACACAGTGGGATTGGGAGCCTCCCACAACAAAACCCTGTTTCCATGCATTTGTCTAGTCATAAGTGTTATCCCAACTCAATATCAAAATAACAAAAACAATTTCATGTTTAAGAAAAACACATAATAGTTTCATTAAAATTTGTTTTTAGATTATTATAAAATTAAAAAAAAAATTGAAAATAACATCTTACCAAAATTAGTAGCTCCAAGACCGTGGTAGCTAGAGGAAGGCACTTTCACACTGTCTAGAGAAATGGGTATCTAAATTCAGCAGGTGCTTCTAGCTTCTGAGGTCCATAACCAAAAAACAAGCGTGTCTGAAATTCCGTAGGTGATGCTTGGTAGATTCGGTACTATGATAAATTGATGATACTTGTTAAATTCAGTAGCTAATAAATCGTTGATGCTTGGTGGAAGGGCATGACCTCATATTGGGACAATTCTAAGACAATATAAGAAAGAAAGAACAAATGAAATGAAAGAAAATTCATCCCCATTGAAGGCAAACTCACCCACCTACTCTTCAATCAAATGGGAAAGTTTCAATTAAGTGGGAAAGTTTCAATCTCCATTATTACATATATAATAACATACCACATAATGCAGGAAACTTATATAGTCATACACATATCATAACAAGCTTATTAATAAAAAATAATAACGGTTTGGAAAAATAATTAACCTTCAAAAATACGTCCTAACAAATTATTTACCCGTTCTTTGATATGGTTTATTAAAACTTTTAATCATATTTTAATGGATAAAATGCTTCATGATGGGCATATTCCCATCAAATTCCATACCTGGTTGCAATGAACATATTTTATTCTTTCAGGACAAACTGTACTTATAAAATAAATGCACTGTTGAGTTCAGTCAGAGCCGTGCATCAAATTTGAGTCTTAGACTTTTGTTATCCTTTTATGTAAACATATGTAAAGTTCCAATGAAGACATTTCATTATGTCAGGGCAGATTGTATTAATAAAATGAATATAATGCTTAGTTAACTCAGAGACGTGCATCAAATTTGAAGTCTTGGACTTTTGTTAACTTTTTATATGGAAAGGCCAATAAATAATTTATCTTCTAAAATAAATTTAAAAATTGATTGTGTTAATACTTTAGAAGAATTTACAGCTTTATGCTAACTATTAAAATGTTAATTCCATTTTCAATACAACCTTATGCTTACTATTTATAGGTATATTGGTACCACTTTTATAATTAATGTTAACAATGATTTCTATATTAATATTGGAACTTAGAAGTAGGGTTCTCCCCATTGAAAGCATGGCTATGATTAGATATCTAATGTACAAGAACAAGTTAAACAATACATGAGATAATTGACTCCCTAAAATCACTCTTAATTTTAGCCAAAAGCACTTGCGCCTCGAGCGAGGATGGCTTAAAGATGCCATTGCTTGGTTAAATTATTGGGGGATTAATGAAATTACCACTTTGCAAAATATTGATAACATTAATTACATTATTACTTCTACCCTCAAAGAGAAAATGTGGGGCAAAGAAGAGTTAGAGGTAAAAAGAAAGCTTCGGTATTACAAAGCGATCATTAACAAGCTCAAAGAAGAAAATTAATATTGCTAAGATCAGAATGAACTCTCATGAGATTCATAGTGAAACTAGGAGTTGGACAACCCCTGTTCTATGAGCATGAAAGATGAAAATCACTTTCTCTTAGATTGCTCGACTTTCACTCACATTAGATCTCAATTTCAACATCTTTGCTCCGACACTAACCTTTCTAACCTTCTAGATCCGCAAAACTATATCGAGCTAGGAACACTCCTCTGTAAGCTCTTTGAGCATAGAAATAATATTTTAAAGAAAACCAAATAATCTCTTTCTTCTTAAGGTTTGATAGACCAAGATTGGTCTCAGTAGACGTTAAAAACTATCATCATCATTATTAATTCTAAAAAAAATTCAAGAAACTTGTTAGTATGAGATAATAATAGTTTTGTAAAAGTAAGAAATAAAATAAAATAAATATTATATAAGTTATATTAATATTGGAACTTAAATTAATTATAAAAAATTAAGAAACTTATTAGTATGAGGTAAGAATAGTTTTTTGAAAGTAAGAAATAAAATAAATATTATATGATTAAATTTGATGATAATATTAAAGTTTATTAAAATTAATTTTAATTTATAATTTTTTTTTTAAAGTAAAGAATTATTATTTTTTAACATTATTTATGTAAAAAGAAATAACCTTAAATCATGAAAACTTAACAAACTCAATACCTGAAATTGCTATCTAATTTTTAAATCTTCTAATTTTTTCTTTAATCATCTTATGAATAATCACAAAAATTACCATATCTTCTTATTTAACAATACATCTTATTGTTAAATCATCTTAACAATATCATCTTATTTACCGTATCTTCTTTTTAACCATACATTTAATAATACTTAAATGATACATTGTAAAAATTATTAATAATTTTTTTTAAATTACATATGAAAAGTGTTTTAATATATTTATTATTCCCTGCCAAGGAAAGGATATAATTTTCATTTGAAATTCAAATTCATTTGACTTAGTATTCATTTTTAATTTTTGATGCTCTTTATTGTAAAATTTTGTAATGTTTGCTAAAAAATACTATTAAATTGAATTTCTCAAAATTTAAAAATATATTTTCTAATTTTTGTAAAAGAAATAATAGATTTCTCTATTAGTGAATTTTTGATGCTCTTTATTGTAAAATTTTGTAATGTTTGCTAAAAAAAATACTATTAAATTGAATTTCTCAAAATTTAAAAATATATTTTCTAATTTTTGTAAAAGAAATAATAGATTTCTCTATTAGTGAAGTACACTTGGGATTTTACATAAATCCCTAGAGGAGGTTTTTTTATTTTTGAAAATAAAAATTATTAAAAAAAAAGAAAATTCAAAAAAATTGACACGTCATCGTGTAAAGTATATTTATGTTATGTTTTAAATGATATCGCAATAAATGCCACATGGATCTTTTATTGATTGCTTTTTATAATATGGAATTACATAGTGGACATTTATCGCTTATAGCTTTTACGATGAAAGTTGTTGTTCTATAATGAAGAACCATATTGTGTGTTTCTAAGAATCTCTTTCCATATAAATTTATTGGAACGTTTTTATTATATAATAGAGCTTGGTAACGTGTGCACACATCGTTTTTGGTATAGATTTGGTGCACAATATGGTTAGAGAGTGAATGTCACATTTATGTTCCAAGCTTGACACCAATTGTAACTTTGTAAGTCCTTAATAAATTTGGTGCAATAAATACTCCTCTAGATATGCAATCTAATATGAAGCAAGTTTGTATCATGTTTCTTAAGATGTGTTTTCAAGAATCACTTTCAATATAGCTTTGCTTCATTGAAAATGTTAATATATCTATCATGATCCCATTTTCATCAATTAAATTAAATTATTATCCCAACAACAAGGAGTTCACAACATTGGCCAAGAATATATCCATAATGAAATCCCTTCTATAAATCACTTCTAATTGAGATTCAATGCACTGGTAATGTTACTAAGCTTAAAATCATGAATGAGATGCTCTACAATTTCAAAAAGCGGAGGCTACGAGGCATCACAAGCATTAAGAAAATCAATAACATGCAATAATCTTATTGAGAGTTCAAATATAGTGCTTGGGTATGAGGTAAGAAACAATGGCAATACAATATTATTTTCCATTCGGCCTAATAGCCATATTCTTGACGTCTAACCCTATGACCTCCTTATTGAAACATGCATATATAGGTAAAAGAAAGGAAATATTAGCGACAATGTGGTTGATTAGCACTTAAATATCTATATAAAGCATATCTTAGCATGGGCATAGCATTGATTCAAAATTCAGACCTTCATATTGGGAAGTGGAGCATTCTCGCCATAATGCTAACACTAACCATCTAACATGGCCTTCACTCCTTTTTTGCACACATCATTGAAAACTAAGCAAACTTGATTATCAATTATTTATGAAAAAAGGATGGTTAACATTGTATTTTATTATTTATTTCAACACAATGTATCCATTTATTATTATTTATTTTATGTTATTTATGCTGTTCTTGATGAATTATTATGAATCTTTGAAAGATATACATATTCAACAAATAAATCTTTTGAATTTCCCTACAAAGGCATCAGACAAGAACATGCAATATTCTTGTTGAGATTTTAGGGATAGTGCTTGGGTATGAAGTACGAAATAACAACATATATATGTGTGCACTTAATATGTGCCTGCTTTTACCAATGCTAGATAAATTTTGGAACACTAACAATTATGTTATGGTTTTCTATATAGTCCATGCAATTATAACTACATTATTCTTTGTATAGTGTAATAGCCATTCATATAAACCAAATTTTTTTATGTCTAGATTTTTTATCATTTAATTTCATGTCATGTATTAATTCCCTCATATTAAATGAAAAAAAAGGTAAATGTAAAGTGCTTGATCGCAGTAGGAAACCGTGAAATAATTATTTCGAAACTTAGTATAATCTTCACATTATTTGGTCGACTCATTAAACTAATAAACATGGCATTTTAGACGAACATTCTTGAATTTTCCTTAACAAAACTCAAATTAAATATCAGAACAATAAACAAGAACTACATAAATCAATCTAATTACCTGAATGTTGAAGCTGTAAAGAAAATAAGGCACCTCGTCAATAATCCACCACCTCTAAATTAATGATCTAATTCAATAACCACACCATCTCTAAATTAGTTTAGAGAACTTTCACCTTGTGTTTCTAATGAAATCTAATAAATTAAACTATAGAAATTTATACGAAAAGGTGCCAAGTTCAATTTGTAATCAATATAAAAATTAATGGGTATTTATAGTTTTATTCCCTGAATTCGTTCGAAAGTCAAAGTCTTTTGACTTTGTATTGATTGACTAGACTTATGGCTTCCTGAGTCTTCAATGGTGGGAAAAGGGTGTAACAACGAACAAACGTATTCGTATGTTAATGCCACAATGTTTTAGGAAATCAAACCACTATTTTTGCATCCCTCTGTTCAAATATTTTATCTGGCGGTTTCGCAACGCAAAACAAAGTTGGAAAAATAGATTATGTGTATGGTCTTGCAGTGTATTAGAAGTACTTAACCTCCCACGAGTGCTCGGAATGCATTACGACAATAGAGAATCAAGTAAAACGGTACTTTCCCAAATCTAATGGTGCTCGAATTCATCTAGAAGGTTGTTTCCTCTGCTATGAAAATATGTGAAAATATTTCGCTCTCCAGCTCGAATGCTAATGCAATATATTGCTACCAATATCTCGCTATGTCACCACTAGCAACAATATAAATCATTTATCAACTATCAACTCTCAGAGCATTTCACTCTTTCTGTTTACTTCTTTCTTAATGATCATCTCTTTTGATCTTTACTTGTACAAAGCCAAAAACAAAATTTTCCTTTCTTGTACATAACATATGTTTAATAGTGGTTGCTCTCTTCTCTTTGAGTTGACATTTCTTCTCGAACGAATTCTTTACCACAAAAGGAAACAACTTATCTAGCTTTACCTGACCTCCTAAAAAAGCACCACTATCAACACCTGCCTGTAACAATAAGGTGATGCTCTCTCCAAACAACATATGTGATTCACAACAAGTGGCTCTACCAATTGGACAATGCATTTACTCTCCAATAGAATACACACTCTAATTGATTGGGAATTAAATGCTTGTAGCTTTCTCCCTTGTTATTTTATTTCTTACATTGTATTTTATTTATCATTTGAAATCTATATAAATAAAACAACAAAAAAATATTTCAAATAATTATAATTCAAAACATATATTTGAAATATAAAAATATTTACTTTTTCTTTTTAATTTTATTTAAAATATTTTCATTTTCTTTTATTCATTTAATTAAATAAATAACTTTTTTTAGGATTAGTTAATATTTTAACTTTTCTTTAAAGTTACTCAATATTTAAATAATATTTTTTTGATAAAATAAATAAAATAATATAATATGTGTAAATATTAGTCTAAAAGATTTATGTATTTAACTAATATGTTTTTTTCTTTTTTCTTTTATGTAAATTATTAATCACTTTGATTTTAGTTAGTTTGTATTACTTTCTCTTATTACAATTTATCCTTGCACTTACTATTTTTATTTTGTAATATAAAATAAACAACTAAAATAACAAATATCAAATATTATTAAAAAAATAAATAGAAAAGAACATTATGGGAATAAGTTAAAATTGATTAATTAACTCATATTTATTTTCATTCATTTATTCAAGACTTGTGTTTTAATTTTTATTAAGTTAGTGTCTTGTTTTAAGTGGCTTAAAATATAGGGTGATCATTCCCATTTATTTTGCACTAGCCGAGCAGGATTCGAAGTGTTGTTTCCCAAGAAATCCATCTTGAGCATCAACAATACCACCTATCGTCAGAAATGGCATGACGAATACTATCCATCCATGGTTGTCTTATTTGCATTTGCACTATCCTTTATGCCCATATTCCTCAAGCAACTTTGGGTTCCATAACCACACCTTCAGGGCTTCATGTAGACTTCGTCAAATGCACCCATCACATCTGTTGACATCAACCACTCTTGTTGACATCAATGACAACTAACTCACCAACAATATCGACCACATATCTAGAGCTTCCAGACTTCTCCGTGGTAGAAAATTCTCCCCACATATAGGTAGAAATTTTCTTGGATTATGATGAGGTTCCCTATTCCCCAATCCAAGATAGAAATAAACAAGTGGACACTAACATTCTCCTAAACCTAGTTCATACACAAGAAAACAATCTATGGAAGAAATAAATGAGATAGATGACCTACCTCACTTTTGATGGTTTTCTTCGTTGATCCTTGGTTGGTCCAGCTCCTAGCCTCAAAATCTAGGCTTACAAACCTGTTCAAAAACACAAGAAAAAACCTTCTCCAAAGCAACAAGTGCATAAATAAAGATCTAACTATCAAAATATGGACAACTTCATACATTCACCATGAAAGACATGAAATTGGGAGAAATAGGCGAAGTTTGTATTGAATGGAAATCCATAAAGAAGTACATCACAATTTATACCCGACTTAGCAACATATACTCCAAGCTCTCCTTCCAGGCCCCTTGAGAATCAAAATAGCATAAGGATGGAATCTCCAAGATTTGTTTCCTATGTATCACTCTACAATTGAGTAGGGTAAGGATACTCTCTTCTTCCCTCCTTTCACCCAAGGATGGCCCTCATTATATAGGGTTTGGATGCTCAAATACTATGGATAAAAGAATGGATCAAGGGAGGATATGATGGATCAAGAATGATTAGCCTCCTTAGAATGGAAAAGGAGGGAGGATTCGAAGCATGGAACCTCCTATACAAAATATTATTGAAATCTCATTCCTAGATCCACGGCAAAGTAGTTGGACCAAGATTGTATCCCCCCCAAAGAAGGATACATAGGGACAAAAGGGGAGATCGTCACTCCCCTAAAATTGGAAATATGGCTTTGTCCCTCCCTAGATAAAGGAAAGAGGGAGACATTCTTGAAAAATGGGAAAAAATGAAGGTCTAAATGATGAGATTTCGACCTATTAATGATCGATCTCTCTTCCCAACATGTATATGGACCTTATTAGGCTTTAGGTTTCCCTCTAGAACACATCTAGGAATCATAATAACCACATTTTCATGGCGATAAAACATACGACTCAAGGAGGACACATAAGTGTGACATTTTGAGGTGTAACACTCTCCTAGGGTTGACATCAATTACAACCAATTGTCCAAAAATCCCCCCCCCATTGGCATTGATGGAAACACTAATGGAATGCATTGATGCAACACTCATGCTCTCCCTTTGACCATTGCTCCACCTGTCTTCGTGCCATTGCTGTTATCTCTCCCCCTTTGACATCAATGGCAAAGAGTAGCTCTCTGCAGGGTTGCTCTCCCTGATAATGTTCTTTCTTCTACTAAATATCTCTTTATATTCATGAACTTCCTCTCTATAATCAAGGGTAAATATATTTGAGGTTTCTCCCCTTGTTAGAATGTCTCCCCGTGCCTGCATTCTTCTTATTTGATCTTTCTCTTTGATGATTTTCTCCCCTTGAATTCTCTGCATGATGTCGTATAGATCAATGTGGGCCTTCCTTTATAAGTTTCCTTTCCTAAATTCCAGTTCTTCTTGTCCATTGGTGCTAATTGAAATATATAAAAATAATTCATACAATATTCCTTCATCACTTGACTTCATATCTTCATGGCTTTGTCATGCTCACTGCTTAGACATCAATGACCACACTTTTCAACAATTTTCCTTTGATGGTATAGATTCTACTAACAATTTCTCTTTCCCTATCTCCATGTGACTAATTGATTGCATTAATACACTATTATGCATATTCTCTTATTCATGTATGATGTACCTGCCAAGTGTCTTAATAATCCATCTCTGTTCATTTGTCACCAACTATCCTTGACTTTGTTGCTCAACTATACACAATTTTGACCCATCTATCACTTTAATATTTTGACGACTTCAACGAATATACTACAACTGAACACTACATATTTTTGCTTCTCATGCTAAATCAATTTTGTCAATGTCTCCGCTACACTGCTAATCCATCTGCTGTAACTGATCACGACATATTCCTGCTTCTCAAACTGAGTCAAATATGTCCACTGATATGTTTTACCTTCAACACATCCTTGAATCAATAATGAATATATCTCTTCTTGGAATCTTCTATACAATCATGAATCTTTGCCTCAAAAGGTACTAGTGGTATTTCAATTGAATTTCAGATGACCTCATCATACCTGCATAGGAATTTGTTCTAAAACATGTTCTTCAATCAACCAATCAGTCATTTTTCCCATCTTCCATCACTCTGAATCTATCTTTCCAAAATATGCAAACTCTTCAGACTACTCAAAAGATAGTTCTCTGATATGTAATATTGGTTGCATAGACTCCCCCTCTTACACATTCATAATTATTAGGAGTATTCAATATGAATGACTCAGAAAAATAACCGCTCTAATGCAAAATAATCTTCCTCTTCATCCGTAGACTCATCATCATATTTCCGATTTTGGACATCTTCCTTTCTTCCTGTATATTCATCATGATCTTGGACTACTATATATCCTGAGAGTGTGATTTATTAAACCCGTTCTTCATTTAATTTCTCCTCATTATGATCTTGTCTTTCTCATACTACTGCAAATCCTATGATCTCTGGGACCTTTTCTTCATTCACCTGCTCTTCTTATATTTCTTTTCTTCTCCAAGTATTCTTGTATCTAATATCGGGTTTAGCCTTCATGGAGGGCTCTATCATGCTTCTACGATTCCAAGCTATATGCCCATAGTTGTGGCATTTGTAACATTCAATATTATGGGGGGACATATAAACATTTCTTGCTTGAACGTTTCATCCATATGATCTACATTGTATACCTTTATGTCTAAAGTTAGCACAACTAAAACAATAACCATAAAATAAAGTTTTATACCAGGGAGTAGATGATCGTATCTGTGATGTAGTCTTTCTGAATTCATGCCTCAATTGATCACGATCTTCTTTTCCGTAGTTTCCTTCATAATGATTGCTGCTTCTTTGCTACCTGAATGTAAGAGGTGTTCTTGAAGATACTTATTTAATGTATTCATCCCTCTTTGAATCTTGCTGATCATGATCCTTTCCTTTGAGTACTTCTACATAACTCTTAGCCTTTTCTTTATTCTTCCTTTCTGGAAACCTGGAGTACTTCACTTCAACTGGATGTGTGGGAATTTTATTTTCTTCAAGATTCTTGCTATGATTTGCATCTTCTTTGTATGAGGTCTCACCAATGCATCCAAAACATTTTTTCTCTAGTACTGAATAGTTCTTCAATTTCTTATTAGTCTTGTCAACTTTAATCCTCAATGAGACAACGTCTTCTTCAAGCTTCTCACAATATTCTTCTTTCTTCGCATTTGTATCTTCATTATCTATTCTGTTCTCTTGGCTTCTTCAAATCGGGTTTTCAAAGATATGATTTCTTCTTCAAATCTTCTAGCTTCTTGGAATTTTAAGTTTGTAATAATCTGTTGAACTTTTTCAGAGTTGGGTTTTTGAGATCCCTCCTTTTGCTTGATCAATTCATCCTTGAGTGACTTGGTTTTCTTTCTTTATTTGTCTAGTTCTTCTAAGAACTGATTAGTTTTGCTTCAAGATCTACTACACCCAATATACCTTCTTCACAATCTTCTTCTTCTAAATATGTTTGACATGATCAACATCATTCTTCTTGTTCCGTCTCAACATATTTTGGATTTTTAATTACATGGAGCGATTTCTTTGAGTAGATATTTTGTACCTTATTCCAATTTCTTTGGTTGATGTACATTTTCCTACTTTGTCTTTTATTGTATCAGATAATCCTTCCAAGATAAAATCCACTATTATTTTTTTGTTCTTTTTCAATTCCTTCTTGGTTGTAGTCTTCGGAGGTTTCTTTGTAGTGGTGTATCCTGTAAAAACTGAGTTCCAAATATCATATCCTTGCAAATGTAAGAATGCTTTCATCTTGTTGCTCCATTTCTCATACTTCAGACCATCCCGACCATTAAAATTTGGTACTCCAATCTCAACATACTCCATGATCTACCTTCCAGTGGTTAAATTGTTTGCTGAAGGAACCTGTTGTGATACCAATTGTTGGAATATAGAGGGGGGGTGAATCAGTATGAACACTTTAAACCACTTTTAATCACAATGTATACCCTTCAACAATTTATCATTTATGGTTACATTCAATACATATCATCAACAGTAATAATCAACAACTCATCACAACAACAATAGATACACAGTACACTAGAATTTACATGGAAACCCAAATGGGAGAAAACCACATAATGCTTTCTTACATATATCAAGATTACATTCATAGGAAGCATCAAATTCCCCATTCTCCAGCACCAACTGGAAGGAGGCACCAAACCCCTAATTTATAGGCACCAACGTGAAGGAAGTTCCATTGCCCTGATTTACCAGCACCAACTGGAAGGAATATACAACTCCCTATCCTTTCCCCATCCCACCACCTCGAAATATAAGTGTAGACTCATTGTTGCTACCACAATCACTATCATTGTCATCCTATCACTGTCATTGTCTCATTAAACCATCACTTTCAACTTGTCACATCAACCTATCACATCAACCTGTCACTATCAACCTATCACGTCAACTTGTCACTACCACTGCCACTATCTCGTCGACATGTCATTTCCATTGATACTCAAAATCAACCAAATCCATTACTGCATGCAACTCATGACAAGATCACCAATAGCATATCTCAAACCATATGCCCAACATCACCAACACATGCCTCTAGTCATGTACCAATCATGTACCAACATCACTAGCAAGTGCCTCTAACAATGCACCATATCATCATCAATATATGTGCCTCAACCATGTGCCAAACCATGCATCAAACCATAAACCATAGAATCACCAAGATGCGTCTCATCAAGCACATACCATACCATCAACCACATACCTTAAATATATGCCAACTCATCAACAATATACCTCAAACAATATTTCCATACATGCCTTAAACAATGTATCCAAGTATGCCAAGATGTAACTCAAATATGTGCCATATCACTCATGATATGCCTCAACCATATACCATAAAACATGTGCCAAATATCCAATATATGCACCAGAAATGTGTTATATTTTTAAGTGTAATAACAATAAGGATCATTGAAAGATAAACAAGCACGACATGAGCAATAGTACACAACAAATTTATCCTGGGAAAACCCTCTTGGGGCAGAAAACCCAACAAATTTCTTCTATATAGATTATGCAGAATGTACAATAGTATCCCTCGTGCAAAGACCCAAAACAAGAAGGCTCCAAAAGAAACTACTCTGAATGAATCTCTCTCTCTACTCATGCTAATTAGCTGAGTGAGTGAAGTGTGCAAATGAGGAGGGCGAACCTCCTATTTATACTAAACAGAACACATAAAATTTTTACTAATTATGTCGGCTTGAATATCCTAACTGGGCCGACCTGTACACTTTACAATAAAATATTCTTTTCTAGATCTTTCCAAGCCGACCTAATAGTTAGGGTTTACATTGACTCTTTCAATGAATTTAACATAATCAATTACATCAATAATAATCCTCGTAGGGTGTATAATACAAATGACCCAAATAATACAAATAAGAATAAATTTTGAAGTTACATTATTCAAAACTCCCTCTTAACAAGGAAGGTATTCTTTAGTCATCATCACCGTCATCTTCTAGCTGCTGCACTTCTTGTACATGGACTATTGAGATTTGCAACTCCCAAATCTATATGTCATAAGTAGTTTCGAAACAACATCATATATATGGAGCATCATCATCATCATCATCAACATGTAAATGCTGGAACAACATCATCATCATCATCAGCATGTAAATGATGGAACAACATCATCATCATCATCATACATCTGGAATTTTCACTATGGTGAGCACTCTGGTAGATGATGCTGACTTACTAATCCTTTCAGACCAAACAAGCCTAGTTAGACATACCAATCTACGTGGGTACCAAACATGCCTTGTCTGAATTACTAATCCTTTCAGACCAAGCAAGCCTAGTCATACATACCAATCCCCCTAAGATCAAACATGCCTTGCCATATTGACATACCAATCCTTTCGGATCAACCATGCCTTTTTAGACTAACATACCAATCCTAGACTGAGCTGCCAAACCAAGGCTCCAGGAAAGTACTCCCTCTTTCGAGGGAGGTCCTTTCGGACCCATCATCATCACTTCCTCTATCGAGGGAGGTCCTTTCGGACCACACCAAGCTTGTATCAAAAGTATTCAAAATTTACATGAGACATAGGCTTAGTCAATACATCAACAACTTGTTCCTTTGTAGGAACATACTTGAGATTTACAGCTCCTTTATGCACCATGTCCTAGATGTAGTGATATTTGATTTCGATATGTTTCAATCTATCATGAGACACTGGGTTTTATGACATCTTGATACAACTCTAATTATCGCAAAGGATATCAGTCACATCTATCTCTGTATCAAAAAATCTTGCCAACATCTTGCGAATCCAAACTGCTTCTCTACAAGATGAACATGCTACAATGTATTTATCTTCCCTTGTACCGAGAGCAACATTTCTATGCTTTCTATTGAGCCATGAGATCATACTTGATCCCAAAATGAAACAACATCCTGAAGTGCTCTTTCTATCTTCAACACTTCTCGCCCAATCCGAGTCTGTATAACTGTGTAATTTGAACTCACTGTCTGATACATATCTGAGTCCATAATCCAATGTACCCTTTAGGTTCCTCATCATGTGTTTTGCTGCAACCAAGTGAACATGTCTAGGCTCCACCATATACTGACTCAAGGTTTTCACAACAAACATATATCTGGTCTTGTATTTGTTAAATACATAAATGAGCCAATAATCTGTCTGTACAACGTAACATCTATTATCTCTGATGAAGCATCATTCAAGAGCTTCAAGTTTGTCACTATCGGAGTAGGCATGGCCTTACAATCCAACATCCCAAATCTCTTTAGGATTTCAACATCATATTTTCCTTGATTTAGGAAAATCTTATCTGGAAACTGCCACACCTCTATATCTATAAAGTAATGCATCATTCCAAGGTATTTCATCTCAAATTTAGCATGAATCGTGTTCTTACATTCAATGATGGGCTTGTATTCTCCTTTCAAAAATAGGTCATCCACATACAATAGTAGAAACACAATATTTTCTTCAACCTTGTAGTAAAGGTTGGAGTCTACACCATATATACTTCCTCTTTGTGAGGGGAGACATACGGTATCACTTTGAGCATATCCATGAGATACTTGGTCAAACAACCTTTGCCACAGATAGAGGCTAAGTGATAATGTATATCCATCTGTGTTGTAGTCATGCCCTCTGAAGCGGATCCTTCCTGATCCCTCTATAACTGAGTACTATCCTCCCTGCATCTTGTACTATTTGCATCGGTACATTATGAACTGGAGTGATTGGTAGCCTTCTCTTCTGTTGATCTTTTGTGTATCCATTTACGATCATATCTCTAGGTCGTTGGATACCAAAATCTTGAAATCTATTGTAATTTCTCTCTTGCACCCATCTATGAGCTCCTCATATTTAACCTTGTAGCAAAGATTGATATCTCATCACTCTAGGTTATCCTCAAGCTCATCATGTTATCCCATGGGTGCCTTCTGAGCTCGTACAAAGCCTTCTTCAATCTGCACACATGTGGTTCTCTGTAGAGAGTCTCGAATCCTGGAGGTTGCTCGATATACACTTCTACTTCGATTACACCATCTATCTAGTGTAATATCCACCACTGAGGAAGTATGTATGGCCACTAGAGCAACGTCTCGTCATAGTCGACCCCCTCTTTCTGAGAGAACCCTCTCTTTGTACATCTGTAGTATGCTAGATTTTATCATAATATTCTTGAATGTTATAGTTGAACCATCATCACTTGTTCTACAAAAATCGTCTCATCATTCTTTGTTTGTAGGTGATTGTACACGATCTTTCCTAAAAGTCAAATTTAGCTAGATGGTTATAAACATTTCATAGTTTCCGAAACATATTAATAATAACAAAATCTTATGCATATAGACATAGGTCACACAGTCATGCAACTATCTTAGCCAATGCTTCAACACACCATTCATCCATATCCCATATCCATATGGTACCTTTCTAGATGCTTTCCATCTCTACCAGAACATTATTAAGAGCGTGCACTGCTCCCAACATGTTAGCAAAGAGGTTTCATTCTAGATAAATAGCAATGGAATGTTGTATAGCACCGTAGGCCACTTACCCTTCACATTTATATTAGTAGTATTATGTTCATCAATGAAAACTCTCTAACATGCATAATACACATCCTAAATATAGGAACATAAATATGTACACAATTGAACAATATCATTTAAGTAATTGGATATACAGGAAATGACAATTCAAATACTTGTCTTTGTTTGTTTGGTAGGATCTCTCTTGATCTGTGTCTCCTTACATGAATTATTGGAGTCTTTGACAGTTTTCTCTACTTCATCATTTGATTATGAGGACATGTGCCTTTTTGCTTATGATTGACAAGTCTTCTAGATCACATGGAACTATGTGCCAGTGTTGAATCTATGTTTTCCTTCTTCATCACCAATCACAACTACATCCCTTCTTATTGGATGCTAAAATGGATAAGAGGTTATTCCATCTTTCAAGTTTGATTTAAAGTACATATTCCTCATCACTGGAGGAATCTTCTTTATCTTTCTTCCTAGCTTGTTCATCATCCTCCAAAGCATGAGCATGATGTATTTTCTCGCTTCATTTATTATTCCCTTTCATATTAGGAAAATTCCTTGAATATATGACTCCCATGATCTTGGAAGACCAATTAGGGTAGTCATCACTAGTTCTGCATTTTCAACCTTGTCTCCAATAGCACTTAACTGATCTCAAATGTTGGAGACCCTTGTGAAGTATGACTGGATACTTTCATTATTAGCATCTTCACAGCCTTGAGTTGAGTCTTCAAGGTCATGTTCCTATTGATGTTGGTTCCTTCAAATAGTCCCTTCAATGCATCAAACATCTCTTTCAGAGTATTCATAGAAGAGATGTGTGGGATCAAGTGATGCTTAATGGAGTTAGCTATGATCCTCTTAGCTTTGATTAGGTTCTTCTTTTGCTTTTCCATCTCCCTCTAGCTCCACAAATACCTCTGTAGCATACTTGTCGAAATCATGCTCTTCTAGGATGAGCATCACCTTATACTTCCATGCTCAGAAGTTCTCTGCCCCTTCAAGCTTATCTTCAAGCTTGGTATGATTTGTCATCTTAATAAACTTGATAAATGAGAACCTCAAATGGAAATATATAGAGTATAACTTACCAAATGAGATGCTTCAACCAAAGGTTGACTTCTGAGGTATGGTTGCAGGAGGTCCTAGGGTTTGTTAGAGAAACCCTAATTTGTAAAATTCAGGATCTTGCAAATCCAAGAGGATGAAAAGATGCACCTCCCCAAGGCGAGCTGAGCAATGTACTCCTTTTCCCAAATCTGTGGATATGACTGCAAAATATTTGATGGCCTAGTTTCTTCAATTTCTATTGCATATTTGTCCAGTATTAATTATGATGTATCTCAAAAATTTCTTCTCCTCAAGGGTGAATTCATAATGGCCAAATCTTGTCCTAAAATCTATCTTGTGAATGTCTTCTTCCTTAATCCTCACTTGATGGTATCCAAAGCTCAAGTCAATATTTGAAAACACTCTAGCTTCCTTCATTTGGTCAAACAAGTAATCAATTCTTGGCAATGGGTACTTGTTCTTGATTGTCACTTTATTGAGCTTCCTGTAATCAATACACAACCTCAAAGTCCCATCCTTTTTCTTGAAAAGTAACACAGGTGATTCCCAAGGAGATAGAATCGGTCTAATATATTCCTTGTCCATTAATTCTTGTAGCTGCATCTTCAACTCTATCAATTTTGGTGTGCTCATTCTATAAGGAGATTTGGAAATTGGTGCTGCCCTGGAATAAGATTGATGGAAAAAAAATATCTCTCTTGGGTGGTAGTCCCGACACTTCATCTAGAAACACATCTTGGAATTCTTGCAACAACTGAAAGTATTCTATCCTTGGTCCCTTATCCTCTGATGAATGTGATGTGTAAACTGCATATAGTTGGCAACCCTTCTTATAAAACTTTCTCAACTATAGGGCTGAAATATGCCTTACTGAAACTTGCTTGGAGATTCCTCTTACCAACCTTGGCCTTCCCTCTTCATCAATGCATTCAAGTACTTTCTCATAGCAGTCAATATTGGCTCTATGCATTTCCAACCAATCCATCCTAATTAGAGCATCATAAGATCCTAATGGTAGGACATTCATATTTACATGTGTCAGGAGTCCATTCAAATCCATGGGACACTCCATCACTACCTCACTTACTTTTCTCTTGGCCCCTGTGGCTAATTGAACTAGCCAAGCCTTACTATGCTTTAATTTATTAAGAGAACAACCTTCAACCACCCTAGGATACACATAACTATGAGTAGATCCTAGATCAATCAAAACAGAAATAGACTGCTTAGCAATCTTACCTTCAACTTCCACCACTGCTGATTGATGGTATGCTTGGTGATCATCCAATGCTGCATAAATTTGAGGTGCTTCCCTTTCCATATCTTCCACTGTAGTTTCTTCTTCTAAGGTGTGCAAGCTTCTGGGATTCTCCCTCCGATGTGGACATTCTCTAAGCACATGGTTTCCTCCACATACCCAACATTGAAGTGGCCCTTTTGGTGCCTTTTTTGCTACTACTACTGGATTGAATCCTCTTTGTGCTTGCTATCCCTGTGGAAAATTTTTGGGCTGATTTTTGAATGGTGGTTTGAATCCACTTTTTCTTTGTTCAAACCTCTGTCTAGGATTTCCTTTCCATGTTGGTTGAACCTCTATTTTACCTTTGCTCTGCTCATAGCAATGTACTTCCATCCTAATGGCTTCATCAAGACTTGGTGGATTGACAAACTCAATCCTATCTTTGAAATTTTGGGGTAGACTACCAAGGAAACATTGGATCTTTACCCTTTCATCCTTGATGTAATATACATACCTCAACAACTCCAAATAATTGTGGACATGATCATCCATAGAATTCTACCCCAATCTGAGTTCATTTAACTCTTTCCTCTTATTATCATAATACCTAGATGATAGGTATTTTTCCTTGGTGTACCTTTTAAACCGCACCCAGTTGATTCTCCTTTCACTGATCTTCTTCACTTGCATGAGGTGTTCCCACCAAATTAAAGCTCTTCCACTTATATTGTAAATGGAAACTCTGGCCTTTTCATTTTTTGAATAATCATGCATTCTGAAATACTTCCTCATTCCAAGAAGCCATGCCTCTGCCTCTTTACCTGTCTTGCTTTCTCCATCAAAGGTGGGAGGCCTTGCCTTCCTAAATTCTCCCTGTGTGATCCCTCTAAACTTCTTTCTTCCTTCAAACTTGCTGGAAGTATGCCTCAGGATTCTCTGAGAATCTTTGGATTCGCATGACTGGTTGGAAAGAGATCGTGGAGAGGGAATTCTGTGATTTTTTCTCACATAATTCCTTCTAGGGTTTGGAGTCCTCTTCCTAGAGAGGCCTCTAGAGCGAATTCCTACATCTCTTTCTTCTTGGCTCTCGTTTCTTTGGTTAAAACCACGATTTATCCTATGATGCATATCCATGAGGCTCTACAAGATGGCAGAATTGAGATGGTGTTGCTATTCCCGAGCCTTCATCATTCTCTCATTAAAGCTCACTATGGTTTCAACTAAGTTTGGGGGAGTTACTTGCTCCCTTATTCCATTGGATTTGGTTTCAATATGTGGTTCCTGCACATTTTCTCCTAGAACGTCGTCCTCCTGCTCATAAGGATCATGGGAATTGTTTATGGTCATCATTTTCCCGCTTTCCTACATGTTTCCCTTACTGTACGATTCAACTACCACTACTGCAATCACTGTGCATTATAGAGGCATTTATTAGATATAATCCTATGCATATAAGACACAAACATCCATACAAATCTAGAATTTACTCATTTGGCCAACAACAACAATAATAAATAATTATCAAAAACACGCCATGGGCACTTCTCTTCCTGTAAATTCATTCACGGTTCGGCCCAAACAACCCCCAGTGCTGTAATGTGGGATTTGATACCACTTTGTCACGTCCTCGGTCGCCTTGGTGCCCTTCAGAGGCGATGGGAGACACCTGATACATTTTTTTTTCAACAATTCCTTCCATTTTAACACGCAGCCGTAATGGCCTTCGATCCGCAATCCGCAACGGCCTATGATCCGCAATCCGCATTCGAAATTCAGAAGTCAGATTGCCAAATATACCATTCCACAGAAATCGCACTCCCGACTTCTGCAATCCACAATGCGGATGTCAGAAGCCATAATTCAAATCCACATTGTCAAAAATTACTCGTTCGACTTCTGCAATCCGCAATCCGCATGTGGAATTTGGAAGTCAGACCCTCAAATCGCTGTCCCGAAAAATTTACTCCTCCGACATCCGCAATCCACAACCTGCGTTACGGAAGTCGGAAATTAGAAAACTCAATTCTTAATCCTGGGAAAACCCACCTTCCACAATCCGCAATCCGCAATCTGCTTGTGGATGCGAAAAGTCAGAATTCCAATGCGCCAACCTCATGGAAATCGACTTTCCGACATCTGCAATCCGCATTGCGCATGCGGAAAGTCGGAAATACCACATGACATCTCTATGGAATTCACCCTTCCAACTTGCGTAATCCGCAATCCGCTTTGTGGATGCGAAAGTTTGGAAGTCTAACTGCACAATTCCAAGGGTCGGTCCCCAACCTCTACATTCTGTAATCCGCATTGCGGATGCAGAAAGTCGAGACCACATACCCCTGCACCTGCAAAATTCGCAGGGTGATAACTCCTCCATCCTTGGCCCAAATTGGACAATTCCGGTACCGTTGGAAATAAATTGGAGAGATCTATCCACTGGTGTGATTCCCCACCACATATGAATATTCTAACCTTCTCATTTTTCCAACTGAAGTCTTGCCTAAACTCCCTCAATGCATCATTACCCTTTTGCAAGGAACTTTATCTACCTTCTGCCATGAATTCTCCCTTCACCTAACCCACATAGGTGTCATGACACACAATAGGGGTTGTCCACTTCCTTTCCTCAAGTCCATATGAATCCAAGCAGCCCCTCATAAAGGTGAATGTAATGCATAACTAAACAAATATTATGGAACTAAACTAGTCAATGCATTTACAACCTGCAAGGTTAGCATGAAGCATTCAAACATGAACTCAACCTCATACTCAGGCTTATACATAGTTCCCTATTGATCAATTTCATGTAATCATTCATCCAATAACTTGGAACATAGCAAGCATAGCATAACATAGGGAAAAATAGCATCATTTTACACCACATAAAGCACTTATCTTGGAAATGAAGCTGCCCAAGCAACTAGCTAAGTAAGAGAAATGCTCCACCCAACCATAGGTCTTTGTCCATCCTATACTCTTTCAGCTGAGAGACCACCTCCGAGCTGAGTTGTGTATCCACTAAGGAGGGTTAAATAGGCTCTCTCACAGTCAAGGCTCCACACTAATGCTAAGCCAACTTACAGTTGGGTTTATCAAGCATGTAAGGGAACATGGAGGATGATGATAAGACAGTGAGCTCAACCATAGAGCTACAAGAATCTCAATCTACTCAACAAACATGGCACCCGCATTACCTACCTCACCCAACAAAAGGAAGGCCCTTTTCTCTGCTGCACAGTCCCTCAAGGCCCCTTCCCTCTAGTTCTCTTTAGGGTGGGCATAGAAAGGTCCAAACTGTTGTTTTCATGAGACTTTTTCCCTCATTGGGTTTATTAAGCAAATCCAACCTCTGTCTTGCCTTCTTCTCTGTTATTCTAGCTAGAAGCTTCTTATGGTTGCAGCCGAAACTATGTCCCTCAACTCGGTTCTTCTGCTATCATATCAAGGTCTTATCCATGGTTTTCTAAGCTTATCACGCTCTATAATTTATCCCCGGGGTCTGAACCATGGATTCCCCAACTGATTCATGTCCTACGCAGGGTTTCTATGTGATTTCGACTCTGTAAATATGTGCTTACACAGAATCACGATTTTTTTGTTTCTCCTTCACGGTTGGGCTCTGCAATGCATTATTACTGAGGTTCCATGGTAAAAAATGGGGTAGGGATTAGGGTGAGATAATTCCTAGGAGGTATAGTGGCTTGAGTTACAAGTAAAATAGAGCCATACCTTTCCATATGGATTTTGCAGGGCTGCTCCATACTCCATCGACTTCATGAATGGGCCTTCTCAACCACCTTCTTACAACAGAATTAAATGTTAGCATGGGGATTCAAATGGGTTCACATATTGACATGTGGCAGCATGGGCTCCAATCCCACAACCCCCTCACCTCTCCCTATTGGATACACATGGCCCCTTTTCATTGGTTTCCTCCTTAGCCAATTTTCTTGGTATTTTATTGCAATATTTAATATTTACATCATTTACAATATCACATGGCTTAATAGCACATGGATAATCAAAATGTCAAATACTTTCCTTTTAAATAAAACCTGAACATCCTCTAGTGGGGCCTTGGCCTTGAGCTCCACACTAGGGAAAACACACATTGCATGTATACAATATTTACATTGAAGCCAATAAACCCTAAGGGTCAAAATAGGGGTATTATAGAAGTCAATGTGGGATACTTGTGGAGCTAAAGGAAGACGCCCAATACAGATAAGTATTTGGTTTATCTTGCATCCTCTTGCTTATTTAATATGAATATATGTGTGTATATGGTTTGGTTATGATTTTTAAACTCTTGTTAGAAATAAATCCTATGAGAATGAACTTGACATGTGAATTGACTCAATGTTTGAGTGTAGGTATTGCTAGATGCAAGGAACTCGAGGGAATTCTAAGGATGCATTTGGACATGTGGTTGTCCTAGAAAGCTCAGTATGAATAGCAATGGAAAATGGTGCTAGTGGACTTGTGTGGGTCCTAGAAGCCAAAGGTTCTGTAGGAAAACATGGGAAAGGGTTCCCTGGTTGAGAAGCCTTGGACAGACCTTAAACACCAAGTGTCATCGCCAAAACAAGAAAAAGGAGAGTCAAGAATTCACATTGGAAGTGAAAGAGACCAAGGAGCATGGAACCACAGTTGTGGTGGGGCTCCGTATTGGAACAATATCAAGAGGGGGAAAATCTTACTCTTCTCTTTTCTTTTTGATTGATGCATTTTAGAAACAAAAAATTATTGAATGCATGTCATGGCTGAAAGTTGATTGTGTTTATCTTGCTTGAAATAAAGTGTGAATGCTGAATTAGTTAATTCCCTGTGAAAGGATGAACACGAATGAGTTCATTTGTATGTTGGACAAGCATGAAAGGTGTGGAAGTCTCATGAATAAAGCATGAAATTTCCATGAAAATTGGGGAAGTAATTGACTGATATTAATGCTTATGTTATGCTTGGCCTAACAAGATTTGCAATGATGAATTTCAGAAGTGAAAATTAAACCAATTGGTTGCAGTTGTTACAAGACACGTGTTGCTAGTAAGCAAAGTGTGGACAACTGTGCACATTGACCACGGCAGCAGACCAAAAACTATCAGCAGTTGAAAGGACAACAAGAAGAATGGTAGCCATAAAGTTTCCAGACTTGTGGAACAGTTGGAAGGTAAAGAAAAGGAATGGATTGTTATGGAGCAATGCCCACATGTGGAGTTGGAAGGTCAAAGCCAGCATGAGCAACTTGTAGAATCCAAAGGACTTGGTCCTGAAAGCTCAAAGTAAAAGATGGAATGCAAGACATACCTGCCACATTTTTGTGAATTCTGATGTGTAAACAATGTGTATGTATTCCTAAGTATTGGAACACCGAGGACGGTGTTATTCTAAGGGGGAGGGAAATGTAATACCCCTATTTTGACCCTTAGGATAAATTGGCTTTTAATGCAAATATTGTATATATGTGATGTATGATTCCTAGCATGGAGCTCAAGGCCAAGGCCCTGCTAGTGAATGCTCGGCCTTGAAGGGATGGTATTTTATGTTGTGCTAGCCATGTGCCATTGAGACATCTAAACTGTAAAAAAGATGTAAATTATTATAATGCAAATAAAAATACCAAGGGGCTGGCTATGGATGCAACTAAATGAGGGGGACTGTGTATCCATTAGGGAGAGGTGAGGGGGTTTTGGGATTGAACCCTAGGTTTCCATATGTCATCTTGAGAACCCCTTTGACTGTTCTAACTATCATTTAATTATGTGTAAGGAAGTGGTTGAAGAAATCAGTCCATGAGAGTAATGGAGCATGGGAAGCCCTGAAATCCATAAGGCAGGAAGGGTATGGATTTGTTTTGCTTGTCCCATAAGCCACCCTACTTGATGGAAGGACGTTTTTTCTCATTCCCCATGGCATGGTGGGGGAGGTAGTCATCAGTGGGATGGAGGGACATATCCAACAGAGAGGGGAAAACCAGAAATGACGATTCTGAGTGAAGCCACGAGTTTTGGAAGAGCAAAAAATGCCCAGAAATCTACGTGGGAAGTGAAATCCGTTGGGGGAAACGTTTTCCATCATCCGCGGGCGATTGTGGAGGGAGATTTCCCATTTTGGAGAGAGGACGCATGCCCAATAGTAAGAAAGAAATAAGAAATCGTGACTGGGGAAGAAGCTGCATTTTGAAAGGCCTGAATCGCTTAGGAATTCGGGGGGGAATAGAGAAATATGATGGGGGATCAATCAACCCAAACCTTGGGAGTAATTGAGAGGGATGGACGTTAAGAAACCCATAAGGAAACCCAGTTTTGAATTTCGAAAGGGTAGTGGTGAGACAGAGTTCTTTGGCCGCAACGCTGAGGAGATCCCAAAGTGGATTGTGGGACAGATCCATTTGATCGTAATTGTACCCAGAACTTCATAGGGGAACCCGGTTGCGGAATCCCAAATGGGCAGCGCGGGACAGATCCTTTTGGCCTCAATGCTGAGTAAGATCCAAGTGCAGATCGTAGTGGGAGAGAGAACAGGGGGGTTATACTTCATGGTAGAGCCAGTGAAGGCTCATTTATCCATGGTTCAACAGTTGGGACTAGCCATACGTACCCATATCAACGATGAGGGAAGGGGCGCCTGAGGGACTGTGCAATAATGAAGGGGACCTTGCTTAGGATGATAGTGGAGGTGATGGGGTTACCGAGACTATCTAAAGCGAACTAGATATGCATGTATCTCCATGGTTGAGCTTATTGGCTTAGAAACCTCCTACCATGTCTCCCCACTTTCTTGACAAAGCCAGCTGTGTGTTGGATGACCCTGAATGATTGTGAAACCAAGGCTGTGAGTGGACTTGAGTAGTTCCTCCTTAGTGGATACATATCTCATATCCAGTTGCTTGGTGATTTCATCTAAAAGGATAAGTGTTCTCTGTTATTTTTATCATGTTCATTATGTGTTCCGAATGCTTAATTGTTCGTGTTTCATTCAGCTGTGTTTATTTGAGTATGCTTATGCTTCCATGTGTTTTAATTCATATGAATTTGCTCCTTGATGAATATGGATAAGTTTTGTTGAGGCCAGGAGGTTCAGAATTTTCAGGCATGGCTTTGGGGGAGAGATAGACACTCCCTGTGGTGTTCATGTTCCCTCTGTAGATTAGATGAAGGGAAGGGTCATGCCAGAGTGGTAAAGATGCCTTCATGAATTTTGAGGCCACATTTTGGGTTGGAATAAGGATAGGATCAGAGTAATTGTATGTGGAAGAGGATCATACAGTTGCATGGGGCTCGCTGAGATCTTTCCAACGATACCAAGTTTTCTAAAAATGGACTTAGGATGAGGAATTTATCAGCCTAAGGAGTTGGTAGTAACAGGGGTATGTGTCCAACTTCCGACTTTCCAAACCCGCAGTGCGGATTGCGAAAGTCGGAGGCATGATTTCCTGGCATGGTAATGTGGAGTTCCAATTTCCGACTCCCGCAAGCCAGATTGCGGAGTGCAGAAATCGAATGAGTGATTTTCTCCGAAGTCGTGAATTTGGAGTTCTGACTTCTAACTCTCGCAAGCCAGATTGTGAAGTGCGGAAGTCAAAGGAGTGTTTTTCTCCGGAGTTGTGAAATTGAATTTCCGACTTACGACTCCCACAAATCGGATTGCAGAGTGCGGAAGTCTGAGGAGTGATTTTATCCAGATTGGTGATTTGGAGTTCTAAATTTTGACTCCTGCAAGCCGGATTACGAAGTGCGGAAGTCAGAGGAGTGATTTTATAAGGAGTCTTGAATTTGGAGTTCCGACTTCCGACTCCTGCAAGCCGGATTGCGGAGTGCAGAAGTTGGAGGAGCAATTTTTCGGAGCTGTGATTTCAGAGTTTCGACTTCCGAATTTTGCATCACAGATTACGGAATTTGGAGGCGTGATTCGACGAAGCAGAGAATTGGGTGTTCTGACTTTCTGAATCCCGCAACGTGGATTGCAGAATGTGGAATTCATAGGCGTATTTATTCGACGCCGCGTATTTTCCATTCCGAATTTCTGAATCCTGCATCACAGATTGTGGAAGTTGAAGGTGTAATTAATGAAGTGGCGTTTTGGGGTGCCGACTTCCGACTTCCGACTTGCGGATTGTGGATTGTAGACCAGAGACATTGTGGCTGTGTAAAAGGGAAAAATTGCAGATAAGTTTGGAAAACAAAAATTAGCAGGTTGTTCTAAGGAGCTCCCCCATCACCTATAAAGGGCACCGAGGGGACTGGGGACGTTACAATGCTCCTTAAGGTATGAGGTCGGAAGGGAAATTGATGGTTGAAATACATTCTAAACAATGAAGGAAGTTTTCAAATTGGATTAGGTGGAGCCATGTGAAATTCAAATCATAAAATTACTTGTAATAGAGACCAAAATATCAGTTGACTCTCCCTCTTGAGGTAGGTATACCCATGCTCAGGTGTAAAGAAGCAAGACCACCAAATCAAGTACATTATGGATCCATGAAGTATATGAAAAATCATGGCCATGAAAAAGACATATCATGGATCCATGTAAAAAATAGATCATAACCACGAGCATATACAAAGTGGATCTATGTATCATTATATATCATGAGAACAAATAAAACTAGATGAAGTACAAAACTTGTTCTCCACATAGTACCAATATCATATAAATAATTGGTACTACTTGCACTACTTGGGTAGAATTAATAGGGATGCTACTACATGCCCAAGCAGGGATGATTTTAAGAACCCCCCCTAAATTTATATGTATAAAAAATGGGCGAATCTCCATGATACACAGGAAAGTGTGAAAGCTATTTTATCAATATTATAATATGTATATATACTTTTTTGGCGAATCTTTCACAGAATTATAAAATCTTGTAAACTTTGGGCGAATCTTTCACAAAATGGTAAAAACTTGTAAAAGGTTTGGCGAATCTTTCACATAATTAGAAAATCTTGTGAAATCTTGGCGAATCTTACACTAAACTATAAAAACTTGTAAATTCTTGAAATATTTGTTGAAATTTGACTTAATAAATTTCCTAGATGATTTTTTATTCACTTTAGATTTCCCATGTACTCATGCATTAGGACACCTTGTAAACAAAATCCAATTTTTTTAGGTGACCTACTATGCCATTTCATAGTCCCATTGATAGATCCCTTGTAATTGGTGCCTAAATTGCACACACCAAAATGATGGTTTATGCGTCTTCTAGGAACTACGACTATGACAATATTAAACCCCAAGAGTAGGTTACAAGGAAGCATGTGTTCAAATTCACAAGTGGATCACCCATTGAGACGCGTGCCACCTTCAATCACTCATCACAATATCCAAGATAACCTACGAACCCTGAATATAACACTCTTTTTGAAACTATGCATCTAAGGTTAGGGAGTCAAAAATCCATTTGTCCCAAGCACCCTAACCACTCCAAACACAAAGCCCTAAGTATTGCACTTAGGTGGTGTTCTCCCCAAGTTTTAGGAGAGGAGATGGTTGAATAACCATTTATGTTGAGAACACTTCTCTAAGCAACAATCTGAGTAGGGCATCCCACATGTGCTAAGATAATCTTCCTTCAAACAAACTCCATTTCCACCCCTGAGTATAAAACCCTTCCTCAATCTATGCACCCAAGGTTAGCAAGGCACAAATCCACATGTGCCAAGCACCCTAACCACTCCAAACACAAATACCTCAATATCATACTTAGGTGGTGCTCTTTTCGTGTCCAAGTGTTTAAAAGCAATTAGATGGTTACACAACCATTTCCGTTGAGTGCACCATAAATTTGGAAATAATTGTGTTGTGTTGATAGCCTATTCATTCATGGTGTGTGTTTAACTGTGAGAAATCTCACCCACTAACAAGAAGCTTAGGCCTCCAAATACACATCACCCATGCAACAAATACCTCATTCATCAACATATAAGTTTATAGGTAAGATATCAAAACAAGGTTTATTGGATTAACCAAATAAGCTACATGAATGTTTTCCAACTTCAACAAATATATCGAAGCAACCCAACCAAATCTCAAATTTTCCCACTATTATATTAAGCAAATGTAGCTTTATTCCAAAGGGATTTCTAAGCATACACTCACTCAACCATTCTCATACAAGATTGTAGCTTACTCTATTTGCATGCCTAGTAAAAAAAGCGGTGGGTGAGACTATTTCAACATTATTTTTGTGACTATGCACATATATACATAAATGTGATGCATGAATATACTCTATAACAATCACCATAAACAAAATCTACAGTTCTCAAAGATTCAAGCATGCACTATGGCTTATATTTATGAATGGTTGTATGCCAACATTAGATATTTTATGTATGTGACCCGTTAGGCATGATGAGAAGTATGTGTATAACCTAATGTATTACCAATATATGCCAAACCATTGCACATTCAGCACTAATTCAGAGCATCGATGCACATAACAATTTTGTTATATGCATGCAATCCTTGAAACCATTTGTGGGAATTAATAAATATGAACCAATAATGAATAGAATTGACAAAGTGAGAATGGTTCAAGAGCATAATTAATTGTATCTAGTAAAGAACAATAGTTTTCATCCAAATCTAGTTGCATATTTCACATTCAAAATAATTCCATAAAATGCACATCACCAAGGGAGTTCCTAAGGGCGTTAGTAATTACTCATGCTATGGAAAAACCCCCATGCTTGTGTATATCTTATCCATATATATATATATATCCAAAGCCACTATGTATGTCATCCCTGACGTGGGAGCCAAAATTCGAATCATCTGCAAGATACAACACTTTTCCTCTTTATTTTTCACATGAAGTATGGAAAATTGTGTCATTTATATGCATTTGGATTTGAAACTATACAAATAAGGGATGGTGACCAATTCTATAGAATATGCTTGATGGTGACAAACTATAGTTACTTTTACATAGCTCAATAAGTAGCACAGGATTATGTATGTGCTCATTTTCTTTAGAGCATCATATCATGAAACTTTTACAGCAGATCAAAGAATGCATCAAGTTCAATGGTATCATATTTTTCCTTTTGAAATGAATCAAGATGTCAAACTTTGTTGATATCAAGGCCTTATATTACTCTCATAATGCACAATTATGAGAAGGATAAATAAATAATAATGGGGTAAGTTTTGTTGGATCTGCTAAATACATATAAGCAATAGAATCTGAAAAATACCAAATGCTAAAGATTGAGAATAAGATCTTCACATTCCTCGTGAATTCATTGCTTTCGACCTTTGAATATTTCAAAAGGGAAATGACTTCTAGTAGTACAAAAAGTTAGATGACAATGTGAGAAGATTACAGGCCATCCCAAGTTAGGTTGATGCATCCTATATAGTATAATTGCAATGAGGATTTTCAATAGGAATCTAAAAGAAAATTTGACCACTCGATAACAAAAAAAAATAGCTCTACATGCATATGAACTACCTTATACACATGGCAGGAGTCAAAAGGAATTTTTTTTAAAGGGGACGACTATATCTTCATTGTCCACTAAGTAGGATAACGTCATCTTTATCCTTCCTTGACTAAACAGCTAGTGCCATGACCTGTTTTATTGCTTCCCTGAATCACAAAGATAGAAATAAAAATGGAAATATTTTCAGTGTGAATCCATGATTTCAAGATTAATTTCAAAAATTCTTGCACTAATATTACCAATTTCACTATATTTTAAGAGTGTTACAACACAACAATTAAATAAATGAGGAGAAATATTTTATGACAGAAACACACAAGGTAAATGCAAACTCTTATCTAGTATTCCCTCGAGTATCTCATTGTATGATTTATGTATTCTATCTCAGAATAACAAAATCTCATTGAGTATCTCCTTGTATGATTTATGTATTCTATCTCAAAATAAAAATAAAAAATATCGTTGACTATCTCCTTGTATGATTTATGTATTCTATCTTAGAATAACAAAATATTTTCATCTTTAACCTTGCAAGATGGTGTGATCCCAACTGTATTCGATGTATTTTAGTGGTTGAGTAGTTTGAGTAACTAAGAATGGTACAAGTTTTATTTGGTTAAGGTCTGTTGATTTATTCAAGAAGGGATATAAATATTATTTTGTAGTTTGTATTTGAACTCCAACTTATTAATTTCTTTAATAAAGTTTTTGTTAAAATCTTATAACTTGATATACCATTTTTAACATTTATTTTCTTGTAATTGGATTGTAATAATTCATTAGTCTTTCTTAATGGGTTTCAACATTTCATTATCTTGATTGTTGTTGCTTAATTTTGTCACTTAAACTGTATATCTTAGAAGAACGTTTCAATTTCTATCTCCAAGGGATATTTAATGTCTGTTTCATATATAAAAGTGTTCCAACAAGGATGGCATTTCTTTCTCTCTTAGCTTATTTCTCCTACAAGGATATGATCTAGAAGGAATTTATGCCAAAACATAAGGTAAAGTGTCAATGTATTTATTTGTCTTAATGATTCCAATATGAAGTCCCGTATTTTTACTATGCGGTGAACATTTTGGGGCTTCAGATGTCGGTGGGGGATGTTTGCAGAGTGCAAGTACTGGAGGCCTCGTAGCAGCTTCCAACAACAAAGTAAACATTGCAATCTTATTATTATTTTTATATCATAATAAGTGCAAGTGAATTCATGATATTTTTTAACTTTTATTTATTTTTTTCATTTTGTTATAGTGATGATTATAATTAATTCAATTTTGGTTTATTCGATTTTAATAAAGAAAAGTAAGAAACCCTTTAGCTCTGTAGCTTAAAATTTGGACGATTTGGTTTATGAGAGGACACATGTTTTGGGCATGAATTTGAAATTTTAAATCAGGAAAGAAATATTTAAAATCCTATAAAACAATGGGGAATTTGCATAATTTAGATAAGGGCACTGAATCCATCTATACCTTCATAAAAACAATTTAAACTATTGAAAATTAAATTGCCAAGACTTCTTGGTAAGAAACTACTTTATTAAGTTTGAAAAGAACTGTCAGAAAGTTAATAAAATTATGAATTTAAAATATTATACAGATTTTCTATCTCAAAAATGAAAGAGCGATCTCAACCCTCGAATAGGTTAAAAAAATTCATATTTCAAATTGAAAATTAGATCGCGTATTGTATTAGGATATAGATACCTGGTTCAGAATCAGTTTGCATTCATTATTTTTCTCTTTTTTCTTTTTCTCATCATCCCTGCTACTCTTCTCTTTTTTCTTTTTCTCGTCATCACTGCTACTGCTACTAGAAGATTCGTTTCCCCAATATAGGAAATGATGCAAATACGAATCCATTTTGTCCAAAACAATGGCAAGAGAGCAAAAGATGCTTAAATTCGTGGGCTCCATAATATTAATGAGTCTGATGCTAAAATGATAGGTGACATGCCAAATAATTAAAACCTCTCGCAGAAGTGTCCTGGTGTTCAAAGTGTCTCGGAACATGTCGTAAAATACCTTGATGGCAACAGGCTGGGTACGAATCTATGCAAGACCTAATGAATTCATGAATCAATCTCTGGTCAAGCCAAGAAGTGGAAATGAAGTGTTGTTGGTATTTAAAACTACATTTCCTTTCAATTAATAAGTGCCATTGTTCGGAAATACTTTCCCGATCTAGTAGATCTATTAGCATATAGTGCATTGACCCCAAACACTAAAACCAAATAAGCAACAGGACCTGTAAACTCTCCCCTTAAAGAGATAAATGGGATGCACTGATATGGTGTCTTCCATTATCTACAAGTCAACGACATGAATATAACAGAGAGTTGTAATATGACTAAAGTAATAGAAGCTGGCCAATGATATGCTTTTAAAATGAAACATAGATAGAATCTGAAGAAGCAATTTCAACTTAAAATATTCTCGAAACATAGAATCCGAATAAGCAAATTCAAAACATATATTCATTCCATATATTTGAGATGTATATGAATATTATGTATAATACGAGGCTATTGTTTTCAGAGATATGAAGCTGAATTAAACACTGAGATTTGGATCAATGCAACCTTGTAGTAGATCCTATGGAAAAACTAATATCCTAAAAGCTCTAGATATGTAATTCCTCTAAGCTATATCATACCAACAAGTATATTGAACCAACTTATGGAAAATATTTTAATTCTTGTTTTAAAATAACACAAGGCAGATATCCACATCTGGGTAAGAATTAGAAAATATTGAAGATTTATGGCAAAAATAAACAAAACTGATCCATTCAAAAGAGAGAACATTAAATTACCTGGAATACTCATTTGAGCATGAAACTTAACAACAGATGAATTACTTCGTCATAGAACTCACAGGATCGAAGATCACGAAAGCTTGCACAAAATGTATTGCTTGATTCTGTAAATTTGAAACCCGATTTCCTGAACACAAAGCTCAACACCTATTAACCTTTGAAATTTGGTTATGTATAATTATATATACTGGGATGAAATCATTACTATCTGCCCCTATTCCATGATATATGGATGGATTTATGTTAAAAAATTCTCCAAATGGATAATCTAGGGGCAATGCCAGTTGCATCCTCGATTTACAAGAAAAATATAGGGCGAAACTATTATTATTAACCTCCATGTCCATAAATCAGGGGGCGATTGAGGCATCCAAGACAAATTTAATTGATTTAAATGGGCGAATGAAGGATTTTACATAATTTTCGGGGGGCGAAATCCATTTTCGGCGTTCTCACTCATGGAAAATGGAGGGCGATTGCAACATTAAATATTAATTTTTAAATAAAACCTCGACGAAAATTTTAAAATTTAAATTTTTTTTTGCATACAAAAATTCGCCCATAAATTTTGGAAATCCCTTTCAATTCGTCCAATGGCGAAGAATCGCCCCTAAAATTATCCATGTGCCCAAGGTCTTTAATTCAAATCCATTTAAATGTACAAGTCTACACCATGTGAATAGATGGCTTGAAGCCAAACATGGGAGAAATCCTTTAATTACCATTCATTGATGTATACTGCTAACAAACGTGAGACAAACCATGTATAATGATAAAGGGCGTCAATGTACCTAGTATATTCTAGCAAGCGTGGATAGATTTTTTGACATCAAACACTTGTAGAATTTGTGGATTAGGGGACATTCATTGTTAGATTCCTACACTAACCCACCTTACTTTAGACTACATAGAAGTTAGTCATATAATTTATTCAACCATTTCATTTTAATAATGTCGAGTATTTATTAATGGATAATTAATGTCAAAAGGGTCTATGTGTTAATTAAGGACCACTAAGTAGTTAGGTTTTATGTCCACTAAGTAGATATGAATTTGGGTATTGAAATCCTATTTAAGGAGTTTGGAAGATATGGATTATTTGTCAATAATTTTTGTATTGGATCTCTTCTCAAGTGAAAGTTCATCCAACCATAAGAGACGAGTGAGCATTGTTTCTTGAATTGATTTTCGTAAAACAAGAGTTAATTTTTCCCCATATTTCTTATCTATTTCCTTTGATTAAGTTAATCTGCATTGTAATTTCTTGTATTTTGCATCATTTATCTCCATTTATATTATGAATGGTTCTAATTTTTAGGGTTAAGAACACACCACGTGGTATCATAACACTTTTTCGAGCCAACACACCTCTAGAATTTCCGAAGATTTTTTTTTAAGGCTAGAGACATGTTTTGGTGTCTTTAAATAACGCAGATATTTGTCATTCAGTGGGTAAACATGTGTTTGGGGAAGCATACAAATAGAGAATACATTTGGTACTAAGTCACATTTGTTGGAAACCATTGTAACCTCTGTTGGTACCCCTTCAAGTAGTATTGCATCAAGTAACACCTTTATATAGAATCTCCCTTCCATGTACCCTTGAGTATATCAAAAGTCCCCTAGAAAACCTAAAACTAATTTTGGATAATCTGATCAACCATAGAAAACCTAAAACTAATTGTAGATAATCTTATCGACCATCTTGTTTCTATAGTGGAACTGAGCATAACACTCAGGAAGAGTACATTCTCGTAACTGGGTAGTTGTGTGGTAGGACTAAGGGCATGATTAGGAATCCTTAGTTAGTTCCCTAAGAGATTGGGTCGAGTACTATTGTTGGACCCTACAAGCATATCAAATATATATAGAACCTAATAATTCCCTCCTCAGGACCCTAGAAACCCTCACGCCTATCACCATCCAGTGAAATTCATACATCATTACATCCAAAAGGATTTGGGAAATTTTTTTGGTACAATAACCCTAACCAACAAGATTCCTACATCTTTGCATCCAAAAGGAATTTGGAAATTATGTTAGAGTAGTAATATGCTGCAGGGAATACGACCCTTATTGGTGACCTATCACAAAAGAATACTTGCACTATGCTAATTGTGTTAGTATACATCTCTAATAACCTGTTTTGGGTGACTCAATCAATACCTCATTTGGTGATACATATTGAAAGACTCCTCTTTATCCCCTAGTCATTTTGAGATAAGTTGGTCTTAATCCTTTTCAAATCATAATTGGTCCCAGGGTACACACTCGCAATTAGAAAAACATGGAGGAATTGATCAAGGATCTTCCTAAAGACTAAATATATAGCATCATCGGCCACATAATTGCATCAAGAAGTTAACTAGATCACCATCCATATGGATAACTAGAAAAACATGATCGATTATATCACTCCACACATAGAGCTACCACCTAAAATATAGGATCTAACCAATGATGCATTTGTTAATGAATAACATCTCTCTCACACTCTCTTTCCAAAAATCCAACCTCAATTTTGTGTAAGAAAATATTGGGATGTATTCCTAGCATCTCTTCACATGTCTAAGCAAAAATTTCATGATACTTCTTAATTAGATCAATGTATATTTCAATTTCTTCAGGGGAACAATTTGCTCCAATCAAAACATTCTTAATGACATTGTGCTTCTTAGAAATGTTATTTGGTATGGCCTTTGAAATTTTTTACATATTACCCTATGTGTAGACATCGTGTTGTCAGAGGGGACTAGTATACTAATCAATCTCCGGGTCTGATGATACCCTTATTCCCAACCTCCATTCTACATATATTGGGAATAAGATATGGTATGTGGTGCATATCTCTCCAAGTCTTCTTTGTATTGGTCATGGGTTCTAAAATGAATTCATATGGAGGAAACATTATATCTAAGAAATCTTGACCAGAAGGAGAGATGATGGTCCATACATGCAATTTAAACTGGTCATGATCCTCCACTAGTGAATAAATGTGATAAGGGTCTATAGTGGTTAATTCAACAAACTGATAAGAAATTTCTACTATAGACAAAGGAATGAACATCCCTATGTATCCATTTTTTTCCATTGACATAGAGGGGTCTAACACTACCCACAAGTATTCAAAATATGATGTTTTGAAAAAGCACACTATGTTTGTGGAGTTCATGGAAATTGATAAGGCTTCATATATAGAAGAAAAGTCAATATACAAAAATAGGGAAGGAAGTTTAAAGATTCCCATGAGGGCAGGGTATATCCCAACACTCACATTCTCATGATCCCTTGTCAAATTATTCACCAATGGAAAATTGGGTCTTGAAGTAGTCGATTTAGATCTACAAAAAGATAACTAGTGTATTGTAACAATATTTCCTCAATGAGGGAAACATAGGATGTGGAAAATTGAGGATGCAACAACCATCATAGAATAAGTCCAACTATGTCCTAAGAGGAGGTTATAGTCTAGAAAATCATCCACAACCTCAACCTCTATAGACACAATATTCCCCCCTAATTCAATAGGAAAATATGAGATCATCCCATGATGTCTAAAAAAATGGCCATAAAAATATTTTAACATGGTCTATGATGGGACAATCTTCAGGGAGCCAATGGCTTGCCAACATGACAAGGACATTACATATGTGGAATCTCCTTCATCCACTACAGTCTAGAAGATATTTGTCCCACATGATGAGGTTTGAATTTGGAATGCAACATAGTGGGGAAGTTTTGGCTTCCAATTGTTCGAGTTGAATGTTATAAGTTGAGAATCTAAAGGGTTAAAAGAACTAATAGTTGACAAAAATCCTTTGCAGTACATTGGGTAACTCTGGAGAACCTCGAAGGAAGACTTTGTGCAAAGAGCTTGGGCCAGATCTTCAACAATGTTGTGGTTTTGAGTGACCCAAGCATTAGGATTATGTGTTGACCTCTTCATCATACCTTTTGGAAGGCATGCCATTGCATCAACTATCGATTTCTCTATATGAAGAGGGTTTGACAATTTAGATGTGGATGCTTCTTTCATTTAGATCCAAACTTAGGAGCATTGTAATTACAAGCCCTGGTATGAACATTTACTTCTTATTTTCACATGTATACATTGGTGTTTGATAGGTTCCCCCCTTACAGAGGGGGTCCTTGGTTGCCCCCTTTTGGAGGTACAGGGTTATTGGGAATTCTAGAAACCATCTATTGGCCTTATGGAGGAAAAGGGTTTGTCAAAACAACAGGTTTCCGATGAGCATATTGTTGTGCCAACAATTGTTGAGCTTCATCTATCTTAGGGAAAGCTAAGTAAGGTGATATTCCACACAAATATTGCAAGAGAATTTAACTTTCTTCTTGTCCTCCTTACCCTTTCATCCATCATCATTATTATTTGCATTATTCCCTCCAGTCCCTTGATTTTTGTTCTTACCTTTCTTCTTTCCTCTGGATTGTTGGGTACCCTTTGGACCTATTAATGCTTAAATTTCGCACATATGCGACATTTTTGCTAATATTGCATAAGGACATCATCAACATATAACATGTAGCGCACCAAAGACATCCTCATCAGATCCACAAGAGATATTGAGCCTTATAATGATAAAGTCATTCATTATGGACAACAATGTGACAGTTACTTCAGAAACCCACGCTGATAGTGCGACTTTCTGTACATCATCCCATGCTGGTTTGCGTGACTTCCTTCATTGATATACTAGAGGTGGGACCACCTAGCTTCCATGGTGCATTCAAGTCTCAAAAATCTGAATTGGAGTCCTCACATGCTTGGGAGCATTCAATAGTCCCTTCATGTGCTTGGAAAACCAATTCACAAGCAAGGGCATTCACATTGGGATCTAGATGTTTCCTGGCCTCCATTAGCCTATTAAAAGAAGCCATGGGCATGCATTCTATAGAAAAAAATTAAGATCAAAGTTATGCTTCAAGAATTGCATTCAGGGTTGACTTTCAATCAATTTCTTACCACTAGTTGGCATGCAAAGCTCCCTTTCTTTCTTCCTCTAAGAAGCTCCTAGGTGATACCATTGAAACAAGCTTTACCATTGGGCAATCATCATTTGGTTTGGCACACTCTTTCTTTTTTGTTTTGCTTAACACTTGTCTATTTTGTTTCATTTCTTCTTTTTAATTTTTAATATTGTGTTGACATTTAATGTATGAAATACTAACCCATATTTACTAAGATACGTCCTTGTTGCAACCTATAAGGATTCTAATTGGGAAGAACACTCACACTTCAAATTCACCCACCCAAGTTGATTCAATTAATACCAACATATATCCATTAATACCAACATAGATCCATCTTAAAAGGGGATCAAATCTCTCCTGGTGCAAACCATTCCTCAACATTTGCATTCTTGCATTATTTAAGTGTGTAATGCCATGTTTATGTTTTAATTTATCTAATTTATGTAGTTTTACATATATGTCGTCTTAAATATTTTAATCTAATTTGAGTCGACATTCACGAAAAAATTACACATCCCCTCCATGTCATGTCTTTGGACACTTGACATATACATGCCCTATTTTTGATATAATTATTCTATAAAAATCATATGCATTGTATTGTAGATTCATGTGTTAGAACTCATTCCCTCGCATAAACAAGAATTGGAATTGGTCTTTCATTTCTATACTCGAAAACAAAATCGAGAGCAGTTTCGTAGTTCATAGAGATGAATCGGTTGACAGGTAACGTCTATAACCAAATCACGGGGAAGGGCCGTAAGAATTCTGAGAAAAGAAGGATGCTAGCCATGCTTGAGGCCGAAATTGACTCTGAAGATGCTCAGAAAATTAAACATCATGGACCAGACATTACTAAGAAAACACCATGAGTCACATAATTGGGCAGACGCAGCCATTGCGTGCATGGAACAAAATTTTCTGACCATTTCTTCAGCAGTTGCCCATGTTTATGGACAGTGGAATTCTGAAGTGGTCGGTGGCCAATTTTCTATAGTTCGACAAACTGACGGAGGAACAGAACCGGCTATGTTACTTAAAGTTGGAAGGAATTTACAGTGGGCTGTCAGCAAGGATCTGATTGTGCGTAAGCTGGATAAGTTGCGCTACCTTTTCTCCATTGTGCTTCCTGCAACTGTACAGGCTGTGGAGGATGATATGTCTTCATGGAGGAATGATACTCCATCGCCTGAAGTATTGAATTATGTTGTTTCATTCCCAGAGGAAGATATTGATTCTTCTTCTCTCAGATATTTGGAAAGTTATCTCAAACAACATGCTCGATTCAATACTCCTCCACCTGGTGTAAAGTCACTGTTCAAACCCCGGCGTTAGAGTGTTTTTTTAAATAATTTACGGGTTGGAATCATACAGGTTAGAGTAGAATATAGTTATGTTGTTTGCTTCGAAAGATTTCTTTCTATTGTTATTAACTAATTTGCACTGCAACGTTGTTACTGTTTTTTTATCTGTTTTGAAGGACATGCATGCTCTGAAATAGAGAGACTATGTTGATGATTTGTTTAAACAATATTTGGTTTGGTTTCACATTGTTTGGCTCTTATGACTAAAAATAAATATTGAACTGTTTTATTAGGGTTTGATTTATTTATTATTTAAATGACTTTTTTGTAATATAGTCCAGATAAGAATGAATTTTTATAAATTTTATTATGAAATAGGACATTTATAATTGCTAAAATTTACTAGCTGTATGATTTTACAAGTATTGAGAACGAATCTCATTTTTTTTAAAGTTCTTGACTTACACCCACATTCTATCCCAGTTTCCTAACCTAATCTTTATTATAATTCTAATCTCCATGATCATGGAAATCAATTTTTACAAAAATCCAAATAATTCCTCCTTCTCCTCATCATAATAAAAAATTAAAAAGCAAAAAAAAAACAGTTAAAATAAATAATGCACTCTTCCATTAGGATTTGATTCATCTCTGGTTTAAAGGAAATTGTTTTATATTTAAAATCTCTAATTTGATTTATACGATTTTTGAATTTTAAAATGATAGTGTACAGTTATCTGTAGTCAATTTTTTATATTTTAAATTATTTTAATGTTATACAATAAAATATTAGATTTCTTTATAAAGTAAATGGATCTTCAATGAAGGGAATACCATTTCTGTAGTCAATTTTTTATATTTTAAATTCTTTTAATGTTATACAATAAAATATTAGATTTCTTTATAAAGTAAATGGATAGGGAATACCATTTTTATTATGATGATTTTATGTTATGAGAATAGGTGAGATATGTTGTACTTTGTTTCTATTTGTTCCTTTATAAATTTCTCTCTATTCAATTAAAATTCGGCATTTGTTCTGGAATGATGTTGCTGTTTTTCCTTTGTTTTATTTTTTCCCTTTGTAAAAATAGATCCGGGGACTAAAGAAATATGCAAATCATATTGGTGAGTATTTAAAATATATATGATTGGACTCCATATTACTTGGTTCATTTATTAAAATATTCGCTTTCTCATTGGCTTTATCTATTCCTTAGAATGAAATAGTGTATTTTAAATATTGTTGTAACACTAAAGGTTGATGAAGGGTCGATAAAGAAACCAATAAAAATTGTAATAGAAAAACGTAATGAAAAAACATAGGTAAATTGTTTCTATATTTGATTATTTTAATTTTGTATATTTAACTTTTTTTTTTAATTTCACAAACATAAATATATTAAATTTAATTTTGTATTTTCAGAATTCTTATATTAGGTTTAGAGCTTTCCAAATAGTGCATAATGACATCTGAATGCACAATCTCTTATGGGTTTCTATATACTTGATTTCTCTTTTTAGATTTTGCATTTCATTCTTATAGATTTTATAGTTCTCTTGTGTTATCTTTTTAATTTATTTATTAATTTTATTTCTTGTATTGATTAGATTAAAACTTAGAGAATTTGTACAAATTAATATATGATTCCACTTTTTCTATTGAAAAATCTCTTTCACTTACACTCCACCTATAAGGTTTTTTTAGTTTGCATATTAAAGAGAATGTTCTTAACTCTTTACCTTATACAACAAAACAAGAATTCATTCACTTTTATTTTTTAAGTAGAGAAAACATACATACCTGAAAATATTCTTCACCTTACATAAAGCTTACATAAAGATGATAGCAAAAATCCCTAACCTAGCACTACCTTCTATAACAAAACACTATTCCAATCACTTTACTACTAAAGAATACATGCAAGCTTGAAAATGGTTTATCCCTGCTATTATTGTAAAACTTAAGGCTACAAGATGCCTCTTTGTAGGTATTACAAAAATTGGGGCTATAGGCTGCCTCTTTGTAGGTATTACAAATCATTTAACCATATCAAAAGGGTTATACATGTCTTTAACAAGCCTTACATCTATATGTCAAATTATAAACCATGTCGATGGTGACTAAATTTATTTCCATCACCTCTACATAAATTTTGTCTTGAGTTTCACCTTCTTTTATCAATACAAAATTAATATTAGTAAAGTTAGAACAAAGATTTTCAAAAACATAAATTAATTTTCATTTATCAACAAATAATGGAAATGATGTTGAACCCTATAAGCCCAGTAATATAATTGTTAATTGTTGGTACAACTATTTTCAATGAGGTATATTATTGAGTGCACAGTTTTTTTTTCTTTAAATCAAAATAATTTTTAAGATTTTAAAGTGATGGAGTAAATAATTTAATTTTAAGTTTTCAAAATTAAATAATATTATGTAATTTGAGTGCAAAGAATTTCTTAAAAAAACTAAAAAAGAAAGATAAAAAATAAAAAAATATTCCCCGAAAAATCCAAAAAATAAGTACGCATCACTAAAAACATGAAAGTTCTCTTTGATAAAATTTATATAACGATTATGGAAATGAAGTTGGTCATAATTATGTGTAAAAATAATATTAAATAAAAGTGTTTTTAAAAAATTATACCAAGTCATGTCATGATTTTGTAATTAGTCATATGGATATATGTTTATTTGTTGAAGGAAATTATAGCTCATTTAGTTGAATAAATATTTTTTTTTTTACTATGTAGAGAAGTTTTGACTATATTCATTGCACCACAAAATTAGTGAATAGAAACAATTTATATTAAATAACAATAGTTAACTAATTAATAATTATCAACAATTAACAATTTTATTTAACATATAATCATGACATTGGTGTAAAAGTTTTAAGAGTTCATTTCCAGCTCACTCAAAATTACTTTTTGTTAAGTAAAACAAAGTGACCACAAACCAATACTTCAAACCAACGCTAAACATATGAGTGCAAAGTTTAGTAGAGAAACCATTCAGCTGAATTCAAACTTTTTATGGATGTTCCTAGTTTAGTAGAGAAACCATTCAGCTGAATTCAAACTTTTTATCGATGTTCCTGATCCTTTGCACATTGCATTAAAAATTATTTAGCTATTCATTATTATTATTATTATTATTATATCTATGTGTGTATTTATGATTATTAATATGGGCGTGTGTGTTGAAATTTGGTGTCAAACAGATTGTTGAACTTATTGATGAAATTGAAGTCTTAAAGCTAGTTTGAAGAAGTATATAGAAAATATGTGCACAAGTCTCTGCAAGTCAAAGGAAGTCTGAAAACCAAGTTACAAAATAAGGTTGTATGTGCATGGCACTCTAATACCACGTAGTCATGGAAATCCAGTGCACAAGTCCCACCAAGCTATGGAACTAGTATGCACAAGACCTACAAAGTCAAGGCACTCCATCCATGCAAGATAAGACAAGTGGAAGATGCTTGGGTAATCTTGACCAAAAACAAAGGAAGAAGGGGTGTTATCGACTTAGAGAAGCCACAACTTGTGGACATATCAATTGAGCAAGTTTAGTATAAATAAGAGTTAGATTGATGAATGGGATGTAAGCTTGTAAGAAGAAATGAAGTAGTATTTTGAATTTGCAAGCTTTGGGTTAGATGAAATGCTTAGGGGAATCAAAGGAAACATGAATTGAAGAATTGCGGAAGGTTACAAGACATGCATAAAAGCAAGAAGCAATTGTTCAGATATAAGGAGCTCATTTGTGAGAAAATCCCAAGGAGCATGTGGATGAGTATATGCCCAGAATCAGAACAACAATAAAAACTATAGCATAATACATAGTAAGAGAAGTTGTGAGCATAATTGAAGTAAAGCACGTCAAAAGTGCATGCACTAGGAAGAGAAGTAGTGCATAGAACATAGTGAGAACTGTGCGCACAAATATGAAGAAATTATGAAAAAAGTACAACATCTATTTCTATATTTTAGGGTGGTAGGACGGGGCAAGGAAAGGAGATTGCAGTCACCTCTCAGGTTGGTTCCTAAGCACATCAAGTTGGTGCTTGCACAAACGATTGGTGTTCTCATAGGTTGGAGCATGTATTAGCAAGTTGGTGCTTGCACAAGGGATTGGTGTCCTCACATGTTGGAGCATGTAATCAATGAGTTAGTGCTTGCATGTGGGATTGGTGTCCCAATAAAATTTTTGTTTGAGTGGGTTGGTGCTCACATCATTGGATATTGGTGTTTCCCATCTATCTATGTAATCAAATTTTCATACATATATATAAAATTTTCTTCAAATATTCTGCGCACAATTGTCTTTTATTGATGTGTTTTCAAATAGGAATTGGTGCATGTTTTTAAAGTGAAAATTTATTTAATCTGCTCATGATACTAATTCACCCCCTATCAATATCATTAAGAATTCCAACAATTGGTATTAGAGCCGGTTGCTTCAGGAACAATTTAATAGCTGGAAGATAGATCATTGTGTAGATATAGATAGACGAGAAGGAATTTCTACGAACAAATCACCAAGGTTTGATGGATCAAAATACACCTTTTGGAGCATAAGTATGGAAGTATACTTACAATATCTTGGAGTCGATGTCTGGCAAGCTGTTGAAAATGGTTATAAAGTTAACAAGACCCCACCAGTTGAGGCATCCGACAAAAGACTATATGAGTGTAATGCAAAGGCTAAGAATGCAATAGTATGTGGTTTAATAGATTCAGATTTCACCAAAGTCATGCAGTACACATAAGCTAAAGAAGTATGGGATAAGCTTAAAAAAATAAATGAGGGAGATGAGAAGGTTAAGAAGGAAAAGTCGCAAACTTATTCATGACAGTTTGAAACTCTAAAGATGAGAGAAGAAGAAAATATTGCATCATATCTTCTCTGAGTAGATGATATTGTTAATGCCATCAGAGGTCTTGGAGTACAAATTGTTGAGGAAGTAGTTGTACAAAAGGTATTGAGATCTTTTCCAACAAGGTTTGACTACAAAGTATCAGTTCTAGAAGACATAAATAATTTGGATAAATTAAAGATGGATGAACTTCATGGGATTCTTACTGCATATGAAATGAGGACAAAAAATGAGAATCCTTCCAGAAAAGAGGTATCTTTCAAAGCTTCCAAGAAGACAAAAGGTAGCAGGCATGAATAGAGTAATAGTTCCTCTGATGTATCAAATGACGAAGAAGCAAATTTTGTAAAGAATCTCAAAAGGGGTCGTGGAAGGTATAAAGGTAGTATACCTTTCAAATGTTTTGAATGGGTAGAGTAGGTCACTTTGCTTCCAAATGTCCTTACAAGGAAATCAATGATAGTGACAGTGAAGAGGACCTTAATTATAGAGAATGAAGGAAAACACACCAACAAAACATTTATGAACACAAGAAGAAAAAGAACAATAGCTCATCTTGCAAAGATTATATTGATGATCATCTAAGACAAGTACTCTTCATGGAAATGGTAGAAGAACTTGAAAATAAAGACTTAGAATAAAAGGATAATTGTTGTTCTTCCATTAAGAAGGAATCATACAATAAGGAAGTAGTCTCAAATTAGTAATATGAAAGTCAAACAGATCTCACTACAGGAACATTCTGTAAGTATTTCTACAATGGAATCTACATTTTACATTCAAAATCCTATGCTGAGAATGAATCTTGTAATCTTCTTGATATGAGTAATAGTCAGGAAGAGTTTGAAAGTGAAGAAGAAACCCCCAAGCCCGAAAATGAAGAAACTACAGAAGTTGAGTGGGAAGGTGAACCAACTAGTGCTCTAGATGAATTAAGGAAAGTAAGAAAATAAAATCTATATATGAAAGTAACCCTTCAAAAATATCAAGATATTTTAGAACAACAAAAAGATTAGTTACTCAAGGATGAAAGAATAATCGATGGTTTGAAAAATCAAGAGGTTGAGTTCAAAAGAATTGAAGAAGTGCTTACAAACAAAGCACTTGAAGAATTAGAAAATAAGAAAAGGGAACTTAAGAGACAACTAGCATGCGCACTAAATGAAGTTAAGAAGCTTGAAGAAAATAATATCTTGTTGGAAGTGTCACTAGAAGAAACAAAACATGAAAATGAGCTATTGACAGAACAACTATTACAACTTGAGCAAAAGGATTCAAAGATAGCTCATTTAAAAGAAGAACTAGCTGAAATAAGAAAAGAAAAACGGTCTCTCAAGAATCAAATATAGCTCTCTTTTGCAATAAATGGGTCCAAGAATGAAATTCCAAATGCGTAGATCCAAAAGGTGACAATATTTTTTTGACACAAAAGTTGAAGTTAAATTAAGGAACAACACATCAATTTTGGATAAGATATTGAATAGTCAAAGGTCACCAAAAGACAAATATGGTTTTGGATACGATAAGATAGTTGAAAATGTCTACGACAATAAATACATTCCAATCACAAATCAACGAGATGTGTCATCAAAGCAAGTCTAATTCAGGTATGAAATTTTTCTCAATGATTACAATTTTCCTTATTATAATAGAAGAAGGATCAATACACTGTGATGCTTAAGGTGCAAGTATTATGGTCATGCTACAAAGTACTATCATACCATAAGATGTTATACCTGTGATGGATTTGGGCATAAGGCACAAAATTGCCGAATATCAGTAAAAAAGTCAGAAAGGAATATTTCACATGTTACAGGAAGTAAGAACAATAAGACTTAGGTAGATGAAGGAAATAACTTTGCAGAGTACCAACAAAAGCTCACACACACTCAAAATGGATAAATAAAGTTCCACATACATGTGCAACTTTAGTCAATAATAATACACATAATTTTCAAGTAGCAGAATTTTTTTTCTTATCTTGTATTAGAATAAAAATCCTTGAATTCAATATGCCATCTATTATGAATTTAAGGAAATTATAAATAAGGTTGTGACCAAAAAATGTTCGAAGAATGTCGCAGATATTAAATTCATAGGTGCATTCACTACAAAAAGAAAGTATATATATTCAAATTTGACCGTAAATGGAAAACATTGTTGTCATAGAATAAATCTTTCAGTATCAATGAATAGTCAATCATTCTTATAGAAGCAAAAACAATTTGGGACTATATGGTTACACTAGTTAATGATTTGTTGGTTACAATCATATTACTAATTATGTAAGCATAAAGTATGATAAAATACATATGCATAATTCATGTTACTTCCAAAATGGTTGTCGTTATAAAAGCGAAGAGATACATAAGGACCTTTATTGCATAGATTCCATGAAAAAAAGGGATATCCACATCTACAATCTACAAAATTTAAGTTAAAAAAATGTACATTATGAAGGAAGGTAACTATGCAACATTCACTCATCATAAGCGCAACTCGGTGTTAGGATTGTGTGCCTACTCCTTCAAGTCTGAGGTATCCGGAATGATGTAAGCTTGTTTCAAGAAATTGATAATGGATTGCTACTGTGCCTCCAGTTGATCAACATGTCTCTTCAAAAATGAAATCTCTGCTGCATGCTTTTGATTCACCTGGTCATGCAGGTACCATTCCTTGAGATTCGATGCCCATTTATCCAAGTCATCCTTAAGCTTGGTGAATTGTGTTCTTTATGCCTGAAATATTACGGAAAGACTACCTGTGGAAGATCCAACTGTTTTCTAATGCTCATAAATTTTGACAAGGATTTATGATTGGTTAACGATTGGACAACATATCAAATACTGGAAGGATAACTGGTCACCATAAGTGACAAATGATGATCTTGATGGACGTCAAATGCATCTAACAAATTTGGTAAGATTTGCGGGCAGGTATTCATCATGGATGGATTATTTTGCATGCTTGCAAAAATATGAAAGGACAAAAAGGGAATTGAATTGACTGCACGGTATGAGTAATTCAATGATGTTTTCGCTATCTTCTTAAAGGCTGAAGTATGCAATATTGTGTCATATGATGTATTGACAAAGTTTTCAATCACATCAATTTATTACAAATCCTTATTGTGTCAGCAAAAATTGCAAATCACATAAAGCAAGAGAACAATATGACTTCATGAGAATCCAGTATAGCACAGTAATATCAATACGATTAAGGGGGAGAAACTAGAACAAAGTGATGACATGGGAATTTAGATGTGGTCAGCATGAAGGATTGTGCAAAGTAGAAGTAATCAACACGAAAGGAACAATAGAAGATGGAAAATTAAGCATAAGTTTAGGGGAGAGTTTGCAATTGCGCAGGGGGATCATACAAGCTGCAGGTGAACTTCACACTGCACAGTGGAAGTGGTAGAAGAAATAAATGGAAGCATAAATACAAGGGGAACATCCCTTTTCCATTGAAGTAAAAGGGAGAGAAATACCAAGTAGAAGGTTTTGCAGAGAAATGTTGGATTAAAGTTTGTGTAGGAGCGCTCAAAGGATCAATTGGCATGAATACAGGGGAATCACGCTGAACGCAGAAAAGAAGAGCTCATACTCAAGGGGAGCTCAATTTTGATTGGTGTTGACATCAATGCCAAAGGGGGAGATTTTTGAACTTTAGTGTTGTCATTGATGTCAAAGAGATCGTTGAACTTAGTGATGACATTGAAGTCTTAAAGCCAGTTTGAAGAATTATATACAAAATATGTGCGTAAGTCTTTGCAAGTCAAATGAAGTCTTAAAACCAAGTTACAGAACAAGGTTGTCTGCGCATGGCACTCTAATCCCACCTAGTCACGGCACTCCAATGGGAAAGTCTCACTAAGCTATGGAACTAGTATGCGCAAGACCCACAAAGTCATGGCACTCCATTCGCGCAAGATAATACAAGTGGTAGATGTTTGGGTAAGCTTGACCAAAAAGAAAGGAAGAAGGGGTGTTATTGACTTATAGAAGCCCCAACTTGTGGACATATCAATTGAGAAAGTTTAATATAAATAAGAGTTATATTGATGAATGATATGTAAGATTGTAAGAACAAATGAAGTAGTATTCTGAATTTGCAAGCTTCGGGTTGGATGAAACGCTCAAGGGAATCAGAGGCAATATCAATTGAAGAAGTGCATGAGGTTACAAGACATGTAGAAAAACAAGGAGCAGTCGTGCAGATATAAGGGGAATTTGTGAGAAAATCACAGGAGCATGTGGACGAGTATGTGCACAGAATCAGAATAGCAAGAAAAACTGTAGCAGAATACATAGTAAGAGAAGTAGTGAGCAGAATTGAAGTAGAGCACATCAAAAGTGCACGTAGCAGAAAGCAAAGCAGTGCGCAGAACATAATGAGAACCGTGCTCACAAATCTGGAGAAATTGTGACAGAAGTATAGCAACATCTATTTCTATATTTCAGGGTGGTAGGATGGGGCAAGGAAAGGAGATTGTAGTCTCCTCTCAGGTTGGTTCCTGAACATAGCAAGTTGGTGCTTGCGTAGAGGATTGGTGTCCTCATAGGTTGGTGCCTATATCAGCAAGTTGGTTCTTGCGAAGGGGATTGGTGTCCTCACAGTTTGGAGCCTGTAATCAACGAGTTGGTGCTTGCATGTGGGATTGGTATCCCAATCAGATTGGTGTCTAAGTGATTTTGTGCTCACATCATTGGATATTAGTGTCTCCCATCTATCTATGTAATCCAATTTTCATACATATATATATATAATTTTCTTTAATATTTTGCGCAAAGTTGTCTTTTATTGATGTGTTTTTAAATAGGAATTGGTGCATGTTTTTAAAGTGAAAATTGTTTAAACTACACATGATATTGAGTCACCCCCACTCTCAATATCATTAAGAATTCCAACAGTTTGTGTGTGTGCACACACGCTCATAAACATTGCCCACCCATTTAAGATGATTTATCCTCAAATAATTATAGAATGAACTATATTACCATTCTAGCATGCAATTATTTATTTGTGAAATTGAAAACACAAGATGATATGATTTTTGAAGCATTAAACACAATTGTTGAGTTGTAAGAGGGTTTGACCACCCTAACTCATTTTTTTGCAATACTGCAAGGTGACGATTTTGTAATTTGGAAACTGATAAGATTTTACTTTTGAACGTCTCTTAAAGATAGTTGCATCTTCCCTTCGGTTTTTATTTTCTAGGATAGTTGTCTTGACAAAACTTCTTGTTTTATGCTTCCAAACACTGTGTTGATTTTGTCCTTCATCGACATTATGGTTCTTTTGTATGTATGAATATTGTTGTCTATATTCTGACATGTTTATTTTGTTATTGTTCACAACAACTCTTGTGATTTGGATGAGGATAATACATCCTTGAATTTCGAACCTTATTCTTGGAACCTTTGTTTTTTGGAACTTTCTATGATTTATTGGTCGATATTATTTTAATACAAGCATCTCTCTGATTTTGGAAGCCTATTAGATCTATATTGGTTAAGCAATTTATGAGGAAGATTTTTAATGGAATAATTTTATTCATCCTCCTCTGTTATTTTTTTCTCAAGATGATGATTCATCTGTTCTAACTTTTGATTGCACTATATCTTATCCTTTGAATTCTTAATTTGTGCATGTATTTTTTTAATGTGATCTTTTAAGCAAGAAATTTCTTCGACTTTATCAGCAAGAAACTTGTCCAATTATTTTCTCATCTTTTATATTGACTTTTTATCATCTTGAAGGATAAAATTTGATATATATATTTAAGGTCTTCTGATGAGGGTGCTACCAACTTCATTGTAACATCCAACAAAGTTATTTTCTTCTTCTTCTTATATGAGAATATCAGGAACTTCTTCTTTGTGTTTAAGATGAAAGTTCCCAATGTTTCTGTCCAAGGTTAACTTTGTAATTATGTCACCACTATCATTCCACGAGGTTCAAACAATGAAACATGATATAAAAGTATAATCTCCATTGTTCACTTGTAAAATTCTTACTTCATATTGTTTTTTATCACAAAAGTATAGAGTTTCAACTATATTTGACTTAGAAATCATTAACTAATTATCAAATTCAACACTAATATAATTTTTATGATCAATAGGAACAATACAAATATTAATATATATTTATCTACAATTGTTCCATTTAATCTAAGTGACACTAAAACATAATTTTTTGAAGTTCTAATGAATCTTCCTACATTCTCATTATAAAACTCCATTTTATTTTTCTCAATTTTTTTTGTCTTCAAATATTGATATTAAACTTATATATTCCTTGATAATAATAGGACATGCAAATGGAATCCCAAGTTCCATTTTGAATGGGACTTAGATATTATTTATAATACCTTAAAACTAAAAATAAACTTGTTTTTTATAGTTAGAGATATTGATACTTTTTCCTAAATAATAATTTCATTTTTTTAATAAAAAACCTTAACGTCCTTTGAATTTTAGAGGGTACTTGAGCTTTTTTTTTTGAGAGGGGTACGATTAACTCTTAAAAGGTACCCTTATTCCGAAATACCTTGAACAACTAAATTTCTTAATATTTAAAATATTTAATATTTTTTTTCCTTTTGTAAATGTCATCTTATATGTCCAACTATGAGAGGAAATTTGGATTAAAAATGGGTCTCTCAACCTTAATTCAAATCCTATGTCATCATGTATTAGCCAATCAAAATGCTTTAAAATTCAAAAGAGGTGTATATAAAAATTTTAGAGGAAAAAAAAACTACATTTTCTCTCATATTCTCAACTTATCTCCTCGTAGGTTTAATCAAATTTCAAGCGGGAGCATTCATTGGATGCAAAATTAAATTCTACATCCAATGAGTACTCAACCTGCATACTTTTAATAGCATCCACATCACAAAAATTTGAAAATACAAAAATTGAGTAACACGTTTTTTTCTTTTTTGTATTTCTAGTTTTTCATGATGTGGATGATGTTAAAAGTATGCAAGTTGGGTACTCGTTGGATGCATAATTTAATTCCACATCCAATGATATCTCCTGCTTGCAATTTGAGTAAACCAACAAGGAGATGGGTTGAAAATATGAGACAAAAAGGTAGTTTTTTTACTCTCTCTACTATTATTTTATTATTTTGAAATTTAACACCCCATTTTTTATTTGCACCGTCCTAAGTGCACATCAACACTATATACAATAACAAATTTCTACATCAAAATTCAAAATAGATGCAGGTATGCTTCGTGTATGGTATCCTCTAGCTCCCACATTGCTTCTCCATCGCTATAGTGGGTCATGGGACCTCTACATGTCTTTTTTCTATGTTCCCGAGTAATACGAGCTTCTTGTCTGGGATGCATACTGGTTGAGCCTTAATATTGCATTCTAGGTCCATCTAGATCAAATCCTAATCAACACAGTTAGGATTTGATACATACTTTTTTAAGAAAGATACATAAAACACATTATGAGCTTTGATAATAGCAAGAAATGCAAGCTCGTATGCAACAAGCCCTATTTAATCCAAGATATTTAAGTCTTTTAATATAAAAGAAATAGATTTTATTTCAGCAAGGTCATTGCATCATTCCACAATAGGAATCGTCTCCCTACAGTGTAGGTAGGTTGAGGTCTTGATGCATTGGTAGATGGGATTCAACTTCCAATATATATTGCATTGGTTGGTTGTTGATTGGTTTAGAAGGAAAATTGAAGTTCAACTCCATGGTTATTTTCCGTTAACCCTTAGGCATAAGTCATCCCTACATTATTAGTCCCTGTTGTAGGCAGAGACTATTGTTTTGTTGTTAGTTCCATCAAAACCTACTGGATATCTCTTCAAAAAGGAAGGCTAGAATGACCCATCCCAAAAACACTTTGTTCTCCTCTTATCATTAGGGAAAAACACTAGTTTGCAAAGAATCAATCCCTAATCCCTTACTATAGCCTTTGTTTCAGATAAGTTTCCATCCTTGCACTTCCTCTCCCTAACCAATTGGGAGTATTATGGAAAACCTTCTCTTTTTTCAATTTATTATAACTACCTTTTCTTCAAATAAAATAATAAAAATCTTACATCGGTTACACCTTCCATCGCTTTGAACACTTGATATAAACATGCTTTGTTATTACATAATTTAAAAATTGGAGACACCCTTCATTTTTTTTCTCAGTGAGATTGACCAAAAAACCACCAATACTTATCCATGTTTCATGGATGGAAACCCACCAATACCTTTCATCTCTTTGAATACTTGAGGTATACATGCCCTATTTTAAGTTTATAAACATGAAGCGGTTGAAAGGTAGCGTCTATAACCAAATTAGGGGGGCTAAGAATTCTGACAAAATCTAGATGCAAGAGCAGTTAGCCATTCTCAAGTACAAAATTGATTCTGAAGATACTCAAAAAAATAAATAACATGGACCAGACAATACGAACAAAGAATCAGAAATTGAATCGCATAATTGGGTAGATGCAACCATTGCGTCTCTGGAAGAAAAGTTTCTAACCATTTCTTAAGCAATTGTCCATGTCTCCTTTCAATTAGAGTTTGTAATTTGTTCTCCAGTGATGATACTATTTTTTTCCCTATGTGAAAACGGATCCGTGAAATAAAAAAGTCCATATTGATGAGTTGTTTAAAATATGTGGTTGGAATCCATATTGGTTGGTTGGATTTGTTCCTAACGAGTTGTTTAAAATACATGGTTGGACTCCATAGCTTGAAGCTCATTTCATTGCATTTCAGGCATAGTAGCATAATTCGGTCGTATTGGTACTTCCTGTACGGAAATTCGGAACAAATTCGAATTTGTCAAATATTCGGTGTAGGTGTAATACAGATACAGATTGTTAGTAAACAATTAAATTTTGAAAACCAATTTAAAAACAAAATAATTTTCTTTTAATTATTTAAACACTTTAAAATAGAAATACCATTCAATTTCATACTTTCTTATTAAAATAACTATGAATAAGTAGTTGCCGACTCTTACACATCCATATCCGAAGTTGTTGAGATTTCATATTTTTGTTTTTTAAATATAGATTAAATTTTATTATATAAATGTCTATGTATATTTATGGTATATTTGTAAATATTTGATTAAAAATATTATATATAAGCAAGCTACTTCCGTATTTTAACCGTACTATATATTTTCATTACGTATTTTTTCCGTATTGAATCGTATTCGAATCCGTATTCATACTCGAATTATGCTACTATGATTTCAGGACACTTGTTCTCATTTCATTATTTTCATATTTTGTAGTTATTGTGTTATTTTTTGAAATTATCTATTTTTCTAGACTTTATAGAATTTGTACAAATTTTCATAATACTCAAATTAGTATAGTATTTATTTTATTGAAAAAATATCTTCACAACAATCCATTCACTTTGCTTTTTAGAATAGAGAATACATGCATGCTTGGAAATGGTTTGTTTGTTACAAGTGTTCTTCACCCTACATAGAGATGATAGCTAAAAATCTCTTTTAATTCAATTTATCTGCATAGATCTATCTCAAACCTGGATCGTTTAAGTACCAAGACAGATCCAATTTCTTAAATTTTTTACACATCAAGAAAAAATTTACACCTCAAAAAATTGATTCTTCTTTGTACTTAATAGATCCAGGTTTAAGATGGATCTATGTTGGTTTTAATATTTTATATTTTATAAGTAGAAATGAATTTTTTTAGTTACTATGTTTTTTATAAGTTATGAGCCGACATATGGGTCGGAAGGTGCGGGAGGGGTCATTTTTTACCCTGGGGGAACAGACAGAAAGATTATGCTTGGGGAATAGGAAAAAAAACAAACAATGATGCAAAATGGTTCGAATTAATCAAGGGGCTGGAAACTGCAAGCACTTTTGGAATACAAGACTTGGTTGTTTTGGGGGATTCTCTCATGGTCATAAGAGAAGCTCGAAAGCTCATTATGAACTACAAAACTCCTTCCATAAAGTTGCACCATATCTTCAAAACTCTTATCAACGATTTCAGTGTTGTCACTCTCCTTCACATTCTCCGAACAAACAATCACTTCGCGGATCAAATGGAAAATAAAGGGGTGCATTTAGACTATGGTTACATTGTTTGCAATGGGAAAAACCCTGACCGGTGTTGGGTCCCTTGACCCTTCTAGGATTCCCCTTAGGGAAGTTCCACCACCTTGCCTTTTCATTAATAGCTTGAGCACTTTCACTCCCCCTAATCATGGCACTTTTTTTTACTCCTCCCACCTTCATCCAGATGGGCTTCCTCATTTTTGGCTCCAAGCTCGCACGGTCCTTTTATTTCCTTCACATGAGCTCATCTACCACCCCTATCTTACCTCCAACCTCGCCTTGAACTCCCTTCTCATTTTCCTCTAGCTCTTTGCAAGCGTTTGGTTTTTCTCTATAATGGGTGATTCGACTCATGCACCTTCTCTAGCATCCTTCCTGGGTGTTGGTTCGTCAACCTTTGAATTCGACCTTCTTCTCCCATCTCCGTGCCTCCTTTGCAAGAAACCGCTCTCCCATTCTTAGGTTCACGAACCTTCTGGCGCTAGTCTGCACTCTCCTCTGCATACCCTTGCTGACAATCTTTCCAATCTTAATCTTCTTTCCTTGGAAGAATTTAGCCCGGTCTCTTCCTCTTCCCACCTTTTAACCAGCTCTGACCTTGTCTCTGCTATCAAAAACTCGCTGGAATCCATGGAAGATCAAATCCATTTAATCAGGGCAGAAAATGCAGAAATGAAAAGGACTCTGTCGAGAATGTACACTTTGATTCAATCTATCAGCACCGAAATCAGGAACAACAACAATCTGATGAATGGGAGAATCTCTACCATCTTCGATACTATGGATTATGTGGCCAATATCATAACTAATGTTGATACAAAAACGGAGGACAACTATTGGAGCATATCAGAAGTGGAAGGAAAAGTGGATAGGCTCAAAGAAGACATTAGCCGTTGCATTCCAAGCTTTCACGACAGCAAAGGATCGGGTATTGGGAAAGAACAATCTCTGGAAAGTATTCCTGGACCTGCTGCTCAGCATCGCCGTTAGCTCAACTTATCTTCCTGTTATCTGGTTTTTACATAGTTCTCTCTATTGTTGCTCATGCAAAATTCGGTATTTTATCCTTTTTATGTAGTCACTATATTAGGAGCAATTTTGACTATCAGACTCATAAGCAAGATGAAGCCTAAGCTACATTTGGGATTTAGACCAACATAAAACTCTATTTTGATATGTTTTGCTTTTGTACTTTCATCCTTGGGCAATTTGTAAGAAGGTATAGTCATCTTAGAACAAGGTTCTTCCAAGATACTCTTCATTTTGTAAAAGAAGAACAGGATGCCATGGGCTTAGAATCCTTCTGGATTCAGTCCATTGATCTGTCATTGTAATTTTATGCCGCCTTTTTCAATATAAATGTTCCTTAACCGTTTTTGTTAAAAAAAGAAAGTTATGAACCGGCATGAAGTTTTTAATTTTTTAATTACTTTTTTTTTTGGAATGACGTAATGTGACAACTCCCCCATACTAGGTTGCAGAGCACCTTGCTACTTTGGGTACAAAAAGAGTAAAGTATTTCTAACACTTTACCCTCTATAAACAAACAAAAATCCATTCACTTTACTAATAGAGAGAATTGTTTGAAAATGGTTTGTCACTAGTAGTAATGCAAAACTTGAGGTTACAAGAATCCCTTTGTAGGTATTACAAAATCATTTAACCATATCAAATGGCTTATACATTTCTCCAACAAACCTTACATCCATATACTTAATTACAAATCATGTCTTGCATTATGTAAAAAAAATTCAAAAAGATTGAAATATATTTGTAGTTGATAACATCAAATTTATTTCCATCATCTTTACATAAAAATGTTATTTTTTATCAATACAAAATTCAATATCAGTAAAATTAGAACACAGATTTTCAAAAGAAAGAAAATCAATTTTAACAAATAAAGGAAATAATGTTGAAGCCTATAATTGTTAGTGCAACCATTTTCAATGAAATATGTTATTGATTGCAAAATTTCCTTTTTTTAAAATTAAAACAATTTAAAAGAATTTAAGGTGATGGAGCAAGTAGTTTGACTTGGAAGTTTAAAATTAAGTGATATCATTTAATTTGAATATAAAGAATTTCTTACAAAGATAAAATAAAGTACATAATAATAATAATAATAATTTAAAAAAATTAAGTATGTATCCCTAAAACATTTTAGGAAATTCTTTTTTTAAAATTATTTGATGAAATTTAGGTAGAGATGACGAAAATGAATCATGATCCTATATTTATAAAAATGTATTGTACATGTTTTAAAGAAAATAACACAGGCATATGTTTACTTGTTGAAGACATGTATAACCCATTTGATCCAAGTCAATGGATTGTTGTTTTGTTATTCAATATAAAGTGTTAGAAACTTCCAATTTAAGTGGAATCATGATAAGTGGAGAAGGGTTCTTCCTGGTGAGAAAGGTGGAATCATATATTAATGATAAATACAATAATTTTGTAGATTTTTTTTAACTAATGCAAGAAAGTGAATTAATAGACAAATACAATATTGTCACTATTAGAATTCAAAATTTAATAAAAATTAATGCAAGTGGACACACATTGGAATGTTTTAGAAAAAAATATCTTTAAAATACAAGAAATTGGAAAAAATAAATGTTAACTTTATAAAAACAATTTCCCTATTTTTCCAATACATGCGTTCTTGACTTTTTCCACAGTTCTTTTAACAAAGTGTCTTGTAGCAACATAAAAAGTATTCCACTTTTTATGTTGTAAGGAATAAAAGAAGCCAATATTAACGGAATAAAATGATATTTATTTTTAATCATCGAGATCCTAGTAGTGTGGAATCCAATCAAATTTATTTCAAACAATTCACCAAGATGGTTTCTCTAGTCTATAGATTTGTTATAGCAAGGAAAAAAACAAGGTTACACAATGAATGCTAATTTCTAATTGAATGTCGAGACAATACTGAAAGGAATAAATACGAGTGCTTCTCACTTCAAATAAAATCATCATATTAAAATAGAGGACAAGTGAATAATTTTTTTTGGTTCAACACTAATAAGCCTCATAATTTCTAGTTTAACATTAAAAAATATAAAATATAAGAAATTGGATACAGGATAAAGCAATGGTATGTTAGATTATTGAGAAATATGCATAAACATACAACAATACATTTTCTAACATGCAAATCAATAGCAAGAATCTACTAGTCTATCCTTCTATCCATAAAAGCCCCAAATAATCACCTAAGTAAGAGACATGAAGAAAAGAAATAGTACACTAAATATATGTGGTAAAACCACAAATGGGAAAACATCCACGGGCTGGTATGATCCTCTTTATTCTTCAGAAATCTCCAAACTTACACTTGAGCTCCACCACATATGCTTATCGTGGATTTACAATGTTTCACAATATAAATTTCAACATACCTAAAGGGTCTCCTTCACCTCTATTATATAGCTAGAGGTATGGAAGAATTACATCCCATAATACATGTGGGATAAAGGATTTTCCACCTCCTTATATAATGAATGGTAATAGAATAATATTACTCCATGATACACGTGGGATAACTCCTTTCACATAAGATAGAGAAAATCATGCCTTCCTTTACTAGATAAGACATCATAACATCTCACAACATCACACTAGAAATCATTACACTAATAATATTAACATTACACATTCCAACACTCCCCCTTCATGATTACTAGGGAGAATGAACACACATGAAGGAAGGTGGCATTACATTAACATTCCCCCTTGATGACAAATTCCCACATCCCTAACAAAATTTGAAGATACACAAACTTCACTTTTGTTATTGATTTGTTGAATATATATATATTGCTTGTTGTTTCATGGGACAATACTCCAAACAAATAACACCATCTGCACAAGATATCCAATGTAATGAGTATCAAGGTCAATGTGTTTAGTCTTGCACTGGTACACTAGATTGTATATAATTTGTATTGCACACTGATTGTCACATCTTAACTTAGTAGGAGATTCTTGAACCAGTCCAAGCTCTGTAAGAAAAATTCAAATCCACACTGCTTCCTTAGTTTCCATGTACTCTTCTTCACAAGAAGAAATAGAAAGGATTCTCAACTTGTTACTAGAGAATGAAATTGGACTTGAACCAAGATGAAAGATGTACCATGTAGTAGACCCTCTATTTGAATTATCCCTTGCCCAATTAGAAACTGTATAACCAAGTGAAACTGTACAACCCTACTACAATAGAAAACACCATAATGCAATGTCCCCTGTAAATATCTAAGAAATCTCTTTGTTTCTTTCCAATGGATTTCATCAGGCTTTTTCATAAACCTCGAGACCATGTTGACTGCAAAAGAGAGATCGGGCTTTCTATGTGTCAAATATATCAAACTCCCCACAAGCCGACAATACAAAGTGACATCAACAAGAGGAGTATCACAATCAACAATTAACTTTACACCAAACTTAAATGGTGAATTGGAGAAGGCTTAAAATCACTCATATGAAACTGAGCAAGTAAATATGTAGCATACTTAGACTAAGAAAGGAACATACCATCATCCATATGAAAAATATAAAGACCACAAAAAACATGCAATAGGCCTAAACCTTTCATTTCAAATTGATGCTTAAGATTATTCTTCAATTCCTATATAAATGTAAGCTTGGTTCCAGTAAGGATAGATCATCCACATAAAGTACCACAATGAGGACATAATCATCAAAGTTCTTAACAGATAGATTTGGATTAGAATTACACTGATTAAAACCATTCTTCAATAAATAAGTATAAATTTTATCATACCAAGCTCTAGGTACCTATTTTAGACCATATAAAGACTTGTTTAATTTGCATACCAAACTTGAAGTTTCAACAGTAATAAAACTAGGTGGTTGTTGCATATAAATGTTTTCATGAATATCACTATTCAAAAAAGCACTCTTGACATCCAATTGGTGTATTTCCCTTGATCAGATGCAACTATATTCTTTCTGGGAGAAAGGGGAACAAGAGTCCAAGTCTTGTTCTTCATTAATGAGTCATACTCTGTAGTCATTTTTTCCCATTCAGGTTTATCTTTAGCTTGAGCAAAGGTGGAGGGATCATTTATAACCAATACTTTAGTCATGAGATTAAATTCAAATCTAGTTCGACGAGTATCATAAGGAATACCAATCTCAGAAACTATGGATTCAAGAGTTTTCTAGAGTCATATAGGAAGAGGATTAGTGGTGGGAACCACCCTAATATATTTGGAACATTTAGGTGCATCAGTTGGTGAACTAGGATTAAGATCATGCACAAAATTAGAGGAAGGGGTAGCAAATATAGGAGCAATAGAAGATGAACGAAAATTCAAGGTAACATGAGGTTCAACATACTTAGGTGGAAGAGAGACTTTATTAAATTGAACATCTCACTAGATGATGACACCTTAGGTAGATGGATCAAATAACTTGTAAGATTCGGAATCCTCACTATAACCAATGAAAATATATTTGTGAGATTTGAGCTCTAAATTTTTCTGTTTTTCCTCAGGAATATGGGCCCGACATTAATTGCCAAATATATTAAAGTTACTAATATCAGGTTTCCTTCCATTCCATTTTTCTTTGGGAGTAACCTGCAATACTGCTTTAGTAGAGACTCTATTCAAAATATGGTTAGCACAAAAATGTCTTCAACACAAAATATTTTATGTAATCCTTTAAAATAAACCATACATCTAGCCATTTCAACCAAAGTTCTATTTTTCCTATTGGCTACCCTGTTTTGTTGAGGTGTATAAGGAACAATCTTTTGATGTTGAATACCATGCGACAATATTTTAATATTGAATACCATGCTTAGATAAATATGCATTAAATTCATTTTTAATGAATTCCCCTCATTATCAGTTCTCAATGTCTTAATACTTTTACCATATTCATTTTCAACCAATGATTTAAATTCTTGAAATATACCAAAGGTTCCACTTTTATGTTTCAAAAAATAAACCCACGATTTTATACTATAATCATCAATAAAAGTAAGAAAATAGTCTTCATGAGACAAAGAAGGAATTTCAAGAGGACCACATATATCACTATGAATTAGCTGCAATTGTTCTTTAGCATACCAAGATTTACCTTTATCAAGCATTTCCTTATGATGTTTACCAAGCACGCAACCTTCACAAACACCTTTAGTGGAAGAAATTGAAGGTAAGCCAAATACAATTTTAGATAACAGTTGCATTTTACCATAATTCAAGTGACCTAATCTTTCATGCCATAATTTATTTTGTTCATCAGCGTGGGAAACATATTAATAAAAAGGTTGGTTTTTTAATTGAATTAAAAGCAATAAACTTATATAAACCAATATCATGAACAACAGAACCAGAAGAAACAAGTTTGAAGTTATGTTTGATATCTTTTAGAACATATTATATGTCCAAGCTTCGAACTTATAACATTTTTGACAAGCGTGATATATAGAAAGAAAATTGATGGGCATGCCTTGGACATGAAAAACATCTTCCAATGTGCCATTAGGAACTTGAATATCACAAGGTCGTACTACTGAAATATATTTACCATCACTAATTGAAACTTTCTTTGTTGTGTTCCTATTAGTGTCACAAGAGGAAAATAAAGTAGTTATACCAGTCATATGAATAGAATCACCGAATTCCATTATCCATTCCACAGAGGAACAATATTTACTTGGGTGAACATAATAGGTGCATAGGGTTATGATTATTCTTCAGAGGCTTTCTTCTTGGATTTTGCAAGTTCACGTCTCCATTTAAGGAAAATATTTTTAAGGTAGTGGGTTTCACCACAATACTTACAGGGATTACACACTTTATTTTTATTAGAAGCATCATCAGAGGCATCATTGGAAGAGTGATGGGTTGATCCTTTAGTATGTGGTTTGGGGTTTTTATTAAAACCTTTATTAGGTTTCTTTTTACTATGTGCCATTAGATATTTACCATCAGTGAATTGACCAAAAGCAATTAATCTATCTTGCTCACATATCAAACCATTACAAAACTCTTCAAAAGAGGTTTGCATAGAATGTTTAGACATTTCAATGGCCCTATTCCTAGTTTTGATGAACATATCAAAGGGAGAAGGTAACTTTTGCACCACAAGAATGATAAGGGCATTATCATTTTTCTTGTAATCTTTACCACAATTATGCAATTTTTCATTAAATGTTTTTTATTTTAGCAAGAAATGACTCTAATCTATCAAAAAATTTAGGGTCTAAATTATAGATATTATTTTCAAGATAGTAAGTAGAAACATCATCAGATTTATCAAATAAATAAGCTAAAGTTTTCCTTACCTCAACCGGGCTATCTTCAACCTCAATATGTACTTGTAAACTATATGAAACACTTTGACCAATGAATTATCGTGCTTGATCACATTGATATTCCCATATAGCTAAGTCTTTAGCATCGGTTGGCTTCATTTGTTCACCTTTATTTAAACACCATAGATTCTTACGCCCAAGAACATCAATCATCTTTCTCTTCCAAGGAAGATAGTTAGTACCAACTAATTCAAGAATAGTATCTACCTCTAAACTCATGGTGATCAAAAAGAAATTTAAACCATAATGTAACATGACAATAATCTAAGACATATAAGATATAGTGAATAAAACCACAAATTTCTCACCAATGATGAAACCCTGCAACAACTTACTGACATATCTACGAACCCATAGCAAAAACAGTTAAAAAAAATCAGGTTTCAGTGAAATTTTGTAGTGCCCCTAGACTACTATAGACATTGAGGGCACCTGCTGAGTCACTTGACTGTTTGAAACATTAATAAAATAAGCCTATGATTTTATTTTGAGTATATTTATGATTACGATTGATTGATATATATGCATTTGGGTAGTTATTGTGAATGGACAATTTCATGTTGTTTAACGATTAAACTTTGATATGAAAACTGTACATATGAATGATGCTTAACGACTAGCTGTGCAATTGATTATGTCATTAGACGAATGAGTAATGATTAAATAAATTATAGATGCTTAATGAAGCAACAGATTTATAAACCAAATTGTGATTATTGAGGACAGTGCTACTAATTTACGTTTGTGAGAAATGTGTGTAGCGACAGGTGAAATGGTTCACCAACGGACACACAAAGGAATATGAAGGGTCGTAGAGTACGAGTAAATCACACACAGGGAGAGCGACGACGATGTCGACTTCCGACGGAATACCACGCTTGAGCAGATAAGCACTGATCCGCTTGCTCAAGAGGAAAGCGTGAGGGCGTACGAGGTGGGCCACGACGGAGCTGGTCACGTACGAGTTGAGGGGCGCGCAGTGAGAACGGACTCACTCCTCAGCGCCATTAGTCCCTAGATAGCATGTAGACGGAGGATGGATGGTAACGATTCCTAAAATCCCTACAAGAGTTCCCGCAAGTCAAAACGAAAAGATGGTGGCAGAAGGGCCCAACGATGTGGTACCCTGTCGAGAACGAAAAGAATGGACGCAAGGACCCAACGAGGTGGTACCATGCCAAGGAATGGAAACCATGGATGATTGGACCCGACGGAGTGGTGCCATGTCAGGGGATTAAAAAAATTAAGGAACCAGGAGCCCAACGACGCGGCACCATGATCCTTGTGAGTTTGATTGTTAAATTAAACTGCATAAAAACTTAGGAGAATAACCCTAGATTATTACTTAGCAAATGCATAACAATAGCTTAGACATTTGCACATGAATAGTTATTTTGTTGATCATTTAAAATAATAGAAATTATTATTTAGGAGCAAAATAGATTAGACACCTAGTCAACTAAAAGCTAGGAGTTGATTAAAATATCTGGGGGACAAACTAGAGCAAACTTAGGGATGTAGGTGCACTTCCCAGAGAAACTGACACTTGGATGGGTGAGTGTTTTAATTAAATAAATAATTAAAAATATTTATTTATGCATGAAACGACATGTGTCGCAGGAGATTTCCCTTTATAAGGAAGGCTTAAGGAATGGGTAGGGGGCCCATAATTTGGATGATTGTCGTAATTTTCGAATGCCTCAAAGACTTGCTGCTATCTAAGGGTTTGGCTTAGAAATCCTGGTGGGAAGGGAAGCCCAAGCTGAATTTCTGAAATACTTGTGTGAGCTCTACGACCCAAAGCTCGGGGGAGGCCATGCGACTGAAAGCATGAGCCTATGGTTGGGTGGCGAAGCTAACGGTTGCTTCGCCTATGGTTAAACGAGCTTTGCTGGAGGGATCCTACGGAAGACGAAGGCGACAATGGACCAACCGGATCGGGTTGACAGGTTAAAGTTTTGCTTATTTTTGTTAAGTTATTCACGCTTTTTATTTTATTTTTCCAATAACTATGATGGCTAATTTGTTTGTATGAAGTTTTTAAAGTTTCAGGTTCAGTTCAAGGGGACCCTAAAGGAGGGGTCCTACATTTGGTATCAGAGCCGGTCGAGCCTTGAGGGAACTGGACTCATATTTCAACTGAGGGGTTGTCGGTATCTTCGTCAATTTGGATCGGAACGGATAGCCGAATCAACTGCAACTACAACGAACATCCAACCTCATCTTGGCGATCGAATCAGGTTCAACGTCTTTCAGATTTTGTTTATCAGGATTTGAGAGTTATATTTGGATTTATTTGAATAGATGTTTTGTGTGTTAGTATATTCTGCTTAAATGGTATATAAAATGTGATAAAATGAGGATGTACAGGTTCGAATTCTGTTTAATACTTATGATAGATCTACGAGAACCTATACAGGCAGATCTCAGTTTCTGTCTGTTTCTGGTCCATCTATATTCCTGTTCAACTATTCTTTTTATTAATATTAACCTAACACTACAGATCGTAATTAATCAACCTCCACCCATTCGATCTCCAGAATGTTGTGATTGAGATATACTCTCGAATTAACTGTGTGTGATTATAAATTCAAAAGCCAGAATTTATAGCTACGAATATAAGACCCTGTTGTTAGATTGTAGATCTCTGTGATTGATTCTGGCCTGATCGAATCCTGTATCCAACTGCATTCCTTTATGCTACATATGTGTGTTGATATTGGCCGGATCACATCCTATATCCAACTGCATTTTTTATATATTTCATATCTCTGTCAAGATCCATTGCATACTAAAATTTTTTACTATCTATGAAGACTTAATTTACGCCAGACTGCATTTTCTTTTTAAAGTTTGAGTGTGCATGCGAATCATAGTACATATGAAGGTTGTATGAATTTCGATTCCATGTGCATCGCTGGCCATCTGAATGTAGTAGATCCGAATCCCTTTATTTTTTCTCTATGTGTGGAATTAAAACAAAACCCTGTGTGTGGGGTAAGGGAGTCGAATCCCTTCCACTTTTCTTAAACTCTCTTTCCATTTAATTCTTTTTTTACTGCTTTACCAATGTGTATGCTTACCTAACGGATCTGATTCGTTAGCTCAGAGCTCGCTCATGCCAACAGCATGAGGCCAATTTGCGCCTAAGGGATGAAACCTCTGTGGAGACTTAGGATTCAATTTTGATTACAGTAATTTGTTTAAAAAAAAAGAAGAAGGGGATTTCAGAACCCTTTCCATCTTCCCTACGAGCTCTGTGTGATACCTTGTTCACGGTTAAATGGGAGTTAGGATCCCAATCCGTAGATTGTAGTCTGTGATAATTATTTGAAAGCCTCACAGCGATCCGTGTATAATTGTTATATAATGTCGTTCTCCAGATCTCGTAGGTTGAATAAAAAAATTGCTCTTTAAAAGTCGTGTTGATCCAATTCCTGAAGCGTTTTCCAGATTTCAAATTGTTGTAAATTCTCTTTAAAAGTCTGTATGGATCTAATCTTCATTGGCGTCTTCATTGGCGTCTCCAGATTCCTAAAACTATTGTAGTTGTTCTTCAAAAAGATCTATGTAGATCCATTAGAATTCATGTGTATCTAATTCACGAGTGAATGGCGCCAACGATTGTAATTGTTCTTTAAAAAAAAAAAAAGGATCTGTGTAGATCCATTAGAATTCCTGTGTATCCAATGCGTGAGTGAATGGCGCCCTCCAGAATTTGTATTGTGGTATGTAATATTTACCTTCTAATCTCTGCGAATCCAACTCTTAGCATTTCGAATTTGGGACTCGGTGTTTTCTTTTCTGGTTTCAAAAACTGATTACGGTTTCAGAATTATATTCTCTGTTTATCTCCTCACTTGTATAATAAAGTTTCCAGAATTACATTCTCGGTGTTTTAGTTTTCGAATTGGGGAGAACGTGATGGCGTATTGCTTATTGAAATCTCTGTGTATTATTGAATTTCCAGATCCCACTCTTTTTATTCAATTTGGAGATCTCTGCGTAGGCAGAAGTTAATCATCCCTGTGCGAATATGTATATATGAAACAACTGCAATCTCTGTATTTCATTTTGAAGGGCGATTTCCAGAATCATATTGATTTTAATTGAACTTTAAGAAAATCTCTGTATTTCATTTTGAAGGGCGATTTCCCGAATCATATTGATTTTTAATTGAACTTTAGAAATCTCTGTATTTCATTTTGGAAGGGCGTTCCAGGTCTATACTTGTTGCTTAAAAAATCTGTGTTTAATGTTCGATTTTGGAAAGGCGCTCCAGATTCTTAAATCGTAGATCGATTTCTTAAAAAAAAAAAGGACTCTGTAAAACTTATGTCGAAGGATTATCTGCGTTTGAAGGTCTCATAAAAAGGATTATAAAATTGCTCTTTAAATTTCTGCGTTGACCCATTCATGTGGCATTTCCAGAATCTAAATCAAATGATTTGTAATTTACTCTTGGAAATATGTGTTGATACAATTCTGGTTGGCGTCCCCAAATTTCTTGAAACGATTTGTAATTTGTTCTAAAGACCCTGTCTGCGTGTTGATTGAGAGATCATCCCACTTCCAGATCGCCCTCTGCCCTGCCATTTCTGCGTGGACATTCCAACTCTGTCACAATATTTGTTTTCAGATCTCCTTCAAAATGATATAGAACCCCTGCGTTGAACTCTGTCACAAGATTTGTTTTCAGATCTCGTTTTAAATGAGATAGAACCTCTGCGTTGAATTCTGTCACAAGTCATTATTTCCGGATCTCGTTTTTTTTCTTTTTTTTCTTTTATGTCCAGATCGGAATTGGATCTCAAATATCTTCCCTCATTGTTTTTACTCTGTTGTAAAATTCGGTAACCTCCCAATCGCGTGAACTCTGTCCATTAGAATTTATTTTACTGTGGTAAACAAAACCAGTATTACACTGTCGAGACTCGGATTCTTAACCTTGAAATCATTTAACTCTGTCCAAACACTGCAACTTTATATTTCCGTGGTAGGTATTAATTCTTTATCACTGATCAAACGCCTTGATCTCTTTTTGTATCAACGTATGGGTAATATCTAGTGTCGATGTAAGGGCTAGACCCTGCCATCGTTTTTATACTTTAAACATTTGGTTGGTCGACGTCTTTATGACCAGATTTTGGACCGTTTCGTTTATGCTTGCAGTTTGAATACCCTTAATTGACACAGAGACCTTCGTATAAATGTTGCGATGATCTCAGACCCGTTCCTTAACAAATCATTGTGTCGAGTTTTAGTTATTTCGACTGAAGCCCTCAGCTTATACCTTAGCCGTGTAAACCTAAGTTTATGCCATCGGAAACCTTGCTTGATGCCTGTCTAGCTGACCTCCGTCCCACTCTCCTAACTCCTTGACTCTGTTGGTAACATTAACTCTAAACAATATGTAAACCTGAAACCGTGAGTGCCGTTGGATTAGCCCCTCAGTCCTTAGCTCATCACGCCGTCGCTCAACCTGGAGTGAGCACCGAATTTGTTGGAACTTTGTCTACCATAAGTTGTGAAATGAGTATTCTTCGGATCACAACCGTGATACCCTCTCTTCCATGCGATAATCGTGGAAGATGGTGATCTCCGTAACAAGTTCGTGTCACTGGAAGCTTCTACAGTTACGCTTCGTAATTTACACCGAGCAGATAGTGGATGCAAGTGTATGATTGAGACCAAACCCTGTAATCTTGCCAAGCTGATAGGAGACTCTTCATGCCGAGCAGCGATTTTAGCTAGTCGCTGTTAGTGTTTTTGCACACATGTTCGTCTTTTGCACACCTAGATTTCTAAATAAGGAAATGCTATGACCTGGAATGACGAAAGGACATATGCCTCATGCTAAAAGTAATTGCGGTTGAGATATATAATTCATGTTATAATTGTATACTTAATTTTAAATTGAGATTAAAATTTGAATGATGCATATATTTATGGTTTATATTTATATGAAGTAATAATTATATTATATTGCAATTAATCTGATAGATATTTATAATGATGAGTTACATACATATAGCCAAATAGTATACCTTGTTTTTATTTTATTTTATTGAAGGAAAGATATATATACTTCCTTACTACAATATATATGACTCAATGTCTTATATCTCTCATAATCGACACATATTTAAAAGATATATGCACTAATGGTTTGAGAACATGGTCACTTTTCTATTGATTTAAATTCAAAATTTACACCTATAAATTGTTATACATATCGTCGAATTGTCACGAACAGTCCAATCAGTTGTATAATTAGATCGGAGGCAGGAGGACTTGGATGGAATGTATAGTTTAAGGTTTAAAGTTATGCCTAGATCCATCTCTTGGACTTCTCCTTAAATGAATTTCGATTTCGTAGATATTAGAAGTCATCATATAAATATACCTAAAGAATATATCTAGATGAGTCCGTAATTTATACAACTTTGAATTATGAAAATAAATTAAATTATTTAGTGTTTATAAAAATTAATTATGTTGATTATTTGATGGAATTAGGGAAAATTTAGATATACCTTATCGATTATACAATCATGCTTTTATTAGGAAAGAGAAAGTAATTATGCATCCCTATTTATAACAAAATTATAATGATACTTGAGTTATGGGAATAAAGAAATATATCCATTTTACCAAATATACAATTGTACTTTGAATTAGGAAAGAAAAAGAAAAGGGTTAAGCATTAGTTGATAATGGTGCTTTTGTTATAGAAAAAAAAAAAAAAATGTGAATATATTTAATCAATTAGATATTCATGCATGAAATATGAAAAGAAAAGGGGTTATGCATTGGTTGATAATGGTATTTTTATTATAGGGAGAATGTAAATATATTTGATCAATTGGATATTCATGCTTGAAATATGAAAAGAAAAGATGATGTACTTTTGGATGGTAGGAATAAAAGAAAGAATAATGTACTGTTGTATTTTATATTTCATTTAGGAAATGGTATAGAATAAAAGACAAGATTAGATACTTTTGTATTTCATTTAGGAATTGGATGAAAAGCCTAAGCATTGTTTATATTTCAAAAAAAAAAAAAATTACGGGATAAGATGAATTAGATGAAAAAGTAAGTATTGTTCATGTTTCACACTTCGCTAGGATATGGCAGGATTGTAAAAGTTACGATATATTCATACACCCTGTCGATAGTGGTGCAATGCTATATATTTGTAATTCACACTATTAGTGGAATTGCGGCCCTTAAGAAATAAAACTCTATGGAGGGATTGGAATGATAGGGATGGATAAGATGCAGACTAGAACGTAGAAATGACAAATTGCACCCCTAAGATTAATGGGTAAGAGTTACTTATTTAAGTTATAATTCAACTATGATAGAAGTTTAGAAAATCAGGGTTGAGTCAAGACCTTCATATATGTAGATATAAATGCCGACTTTTCAAGAATTTTTTTAAGAATTGAAAGATTGAAGACTCTTTCTTGCTGAAACTTCCAATTGAGTATCGAAAGAGTAAAACAATGACAACTTTTGTAAAATAAAGTATTGAAACGATGAGCTAAATGCAATAATATTAACCTCTTCAGATGACGAAACAATTATGAAAAGACGACTAGGCCTTAAGACAAGACTCAATGAGACTATATAGACACATAAGATGAAACTTGGAAAGCCCATCGAAATGGAGATCAAATGAAGATGATTTTAGTAAAACGATGTATGGAGATGATCAACACAATGAACTGAACACAATGCAACTGTTAGATAATTTGCACATCGTAAACCTTCGTCACGACTGGGAGGTATGGAAATCCAAGTTGGGCTTCACAATTATTGGATGTATTATCGGATTGATATTATACAAAATTACGATTGAATTCCTAAGGATGTGTTGGAACCATAATAGATGATCTAGAAAACTAATGATTAGAACCACTAGTGTTTATGACCATGATTGTTTGAGAAAAATAGAAGAGAATGAAAAGAAGATGAGAATGGGAAATTAAAAGGTAAAGCCTAGCATTGAAATTACGAGAACAACAAAAATTAACTTCGGGACGAAGTTCTATTTATGAGGGGGTGTATGTAATGCCCCTAGAATGACTGTGGACCTTAAGGGCACCTGTCGAGTGACCCGGCTGAACAACTTCGATATAATGGTCTCTTGAGCCTTGTTATGTCTTAAATGATTGAGAAAAACCTGAAGATGGGAATGACGACAATAATTGATAAATGAATTAAAGAATTACGACAATAATTGATAAATGAATTAAAGAATTAAATTATATGTGTGGAGTGGTATAATTGATTGGTTAGTTCTTGCTTAATGATTAGCCTGGATTGATCAAGTCAAAGTGCAGTAGGACAGTTACAGTCCTAGCTCTGCAACTTGGGAGGATGCAACTGAGATGCGTCATAGCTTTCCATTTTTATTCTGAACTTCGGGACGAAGTTCTAAATAAGTAGGGGTGTATGTAGTGCCCCTAGACTACTATAGACATTGAGGGCACCTGCTGAGTCACTTGACTGTTTGAAACATTAATAAAATAAGCCTATGATTTTATTTTGAGTATATTTATGATTACGATTGATTGATATATATGCATTTGGGTAGTTATTGTGAATGGACAATTTCATGTTGTTTAACGATTAAACTTTGATATGAAAACTGTACATATGAATGATGCTTAACGACTAGCTGTGCAATTGATTATGTCATTAGACGAATGAGTAATGATTAAATAAATTATAGATGCTTAATGAAGCAACAGATTTATAAACCAAATTGTGATTATTGAGGACAGTGCTACTAATTTATGTTTGTGAGAAATGTGTGTAGCGACAGGTGAAATGGTTCACCAACGGACACACAAAGGAATATGAAGGGTCGTAGAGTACGAGTAAATCACACACAGGGAGAGCGACGACGATGTCGACTTCCGACGGAATACCACGCTTGAGCAGATAAGCACTGATCCGCTTGCTCAAGAGGAAAGCGTGAGGGCGTACGAGGTGGGCCACGACGGAGCTGGTCACGTACGAGTTGAGGGGCGCGCAGTGAGAACGGACTCACTCCTCAGCGCCATTAGTCCCTAGATAGCATGTAGACGGAGGATGGATGGTAACGATTCCTAAAATCCCTACAAGAGTTCCCGCAAGTCAAAACGAAAAGATGGTGGCAGAAGGGCCCAACGATGTGGTACCCTGTCGAGAACGAAAAGAATGGACGCAAGGACCCAACGAGGTGGTACCATGCCAAGGAATGGAAACCATGGATGATTGGACCCGACGGAGTGGTGCCATGTCAGGGGATTAAAAAAATTAAGGAACCAGGAGCCCAACGACGCGGCACCATGATCCTTGTGAGTTTGATTGTTAAATTAAACTGCATAAAAACTTAGGAGAATAACCCTAGATTATTACTTAGCAAATGCATAACAATAGCTTAGACATTTGCACATGAATAGTTATTTTGTTGAGCATTTAAAATAATAGAAATTATTATTTAGGAGCAAAATAGATTAGACACCTAGTCAACTAAAAGCTAGGAGTTGATTAAAATATCTGGGGGACAAACTAGAGCAAACTTAGGGATGTAGGTGCACTTCCCAGAGAAACTGACACTTGGATGGGTGAGTGTTTTAATTAAATAAATAATTAAAAATATTTATTTATGCATGAAACGACATGTGTCGCAGGAGATTTCCCTTTATAAGGAAGGCTTAAGGAATGGGTAGGGGGCCCATAATTTGGATGATTGTCGTAATTTTCGAATGCCTCAAAGACTTGCTGCTATCTAAGGGTTTGGCTTAGAAATCCTGGTGGGAAGGGAAGCCCAAGCTGAATTTCTGAAATACTTGTGTGAGCTCTACGACCCAAAGCTCGGGGGAGGCCATGCGACTGAAAGCATGAGCCTATGGTTGGGTGGCGAAGCTAACGGTTGCTTCGCCTATGGTTAAACGAGCTTTGCTGGAGGGATCCTACGGAAGACGAAGGCGACAATGGACCAACCGGATCGGGTTGACAGGTTAAAGTTTTGCTTATTTTTGTTAAGTTATTCACGCTTTTTATTTTATTTTTCCAATAACTATGATGGCTAATTTGTTTGTATGAAGTTTTTAAAGTTTCAGGTTCAGTTCAAGGGGACCCTAAAGGAGGGGTCCTACAATTTTTTTCCAAAAAATAGGGCCCATGTGCTTTCTCTTTGGATAGGGTGCATGAGTAACATGGTCTATGATCTTTGCTAGTCTAAAGCGCACTTGTGTACGCACTTCCAATGAATGAAAGGTGCATGGGTGCCCGAAACTAAAATTTTCAACTAGGGATGAATAAACAACCAAATCTACTTCAATCAATGTAGATCCATGATATCAAGTGAGTATACAATGGATTTCAAATTAGATCTACAGAAAAAATCAAGAAAAAACTTGAAAATTTTCTAAAAATTAAATGGTGAGGGTTAGGGTTTTGTGGAAAAAATTTCAAACGTAAAGAAAAAATCCTAGATATAAATAAAAAACACAAGGGTTGTATATATCTAATGGCAAATCTACTAGATAAGGAGGGCCCTAATTTCTTTTTGAAGAACTTGGTGCTTGAAAAAAATTAACAAAAAATTAATGAAGAAGGCAGAGCATAGTAACCAACTTTGATACCATGTTAGATTATTGACAAATATGTATAAACATACAACAATACATTTGTTAACATGCAATTCAATAGCAAAAATATTCTAGTCTAGCCTTCTATACATACAATAACGAAATAATCAAGTAAGATGCAAGAAGAGAAGAAATAGTACATTGTATATACATGGTAAAACCGCAAATGGGAAAACATCCACTAGAAGGTATGATCTTCTTTATTCTTCAAAAATATCCATACATTTGAGCTCCACCACATATTCTTATCACATCCTTACAATGTTTTACAATATAACTTTCAACATACCCAAAGGGTTTCCTTCACCTATATTATATGGCTAGAGGTATGGAAGAATTACATCCCATAATACATGTGGAATAAATTCCACCTCCTTATATAATGAATGGTAATAGGAGAATATTACTCCATGATGCATGTGGGACATCTTGTTTTACGTAAGATAGAGAGACTTGTGCCTTCCTTTGCTAGATAAGGCATCATAACATTGTACGACATCACATTTGACACCATTACACTAACAATATTAACACTACACATTACAACAAGTTAAATGCACAAAATCCCTTCAAAATTGAATATTTTAATACACCAAATTATAGATTTGAAATATAGTAGCAATTTCCTTGTGTTTTCCATTAGAAATGTGCTCTTAGGTTCCTTAACATTTCTTTAGCAATCATGCTTAAAACAACTAGAGAAGTATCCAATTTCTTTGTTGATGAAAGCAGGAGATGAAGAAAACACTAATGAAATAATGGGATATTTAATTTTACATATGATGAGCCAAGAAATGTGTATCCAATCCAAATGTATGTTAAGGAAACAACATAGCTATATACCTAAAATCCCTAATTCTAGTGGAGTACATTGTGTTAAAAATACTTAGCCAAAACATATATAACTATTGTCTTCATAATTATGACTCATCTAATTTTAAGGTTAAGGCCTACCCAAACATCAAGTTGATGTCCCTCAATCTACCCCTTTCTCAAGTTTGTGACTTCTATGTAAATTGTTACAATCATGTCAGCAACGCTATCCTTACACTTAATAGATATAGATTTGTTTTAATGTAACACCAAATCCATTAAAAAAATGTTATGTTTGTATGAGGGTTTTGTTCCTGTAAATGGAAATGTTCAAGAAAATACATTCAGTAGCTTTCCTTCTAGCTCTAAGAAGGATTTGTTAGTTCATTATTTGGAAAGGGGAAGGAAAATCATAAGTGTTACTCCATTTTTCTTGCATATTCCCAAGATAGTCTAGGGAAGTAGATTACATGTTTTCCATGATATTAGGAAATGATAATAATAACATTGTTGATGCTTGAATGATGAGAATGATCGTTGGAATTTATCATAAACCTAAAGTGCCTCCCATTTTATTCAATATAATGAGTTCACTACCAATTCTATCCATGAACAATTGTTTGGTTTTGATAATAAAAATAATGAAATAAGTACCACTCCCAAAACTATGGAGTTGGTGTATATTGAATATTTCTTTGGAAAGCAATGCTACATAGGCTATGTCTATACATTCTTTATTAAGGGAATTTGCATTGCCACCCTACACTACCATCATTTCTCATTAACTAAAAAATGTTTCTAAGTAGGTCGGTATGGGAGAATCCAATATGGATTATTGGCGAAGTTATTTGTTTGATTCATTTGCCATGAGAGATTTAAGAAGGATAGTGTGTCCATGCACTATAGCCATGATAATTAAAGAAAAGGATGACCTTTTGAATCAAAATAATGGTTAATGCCTTTATGACCCATATTTGCCAACATGATTGTTCTTCTAAGAAAACTTTGAAGAGCATATAATACTTAAACCTTCATGAATTACTATCGAAAAGTGATACACAATTATTGTGGAAAAATGATATTATGCAATCCAAGTCAAAACAGAAAAGGATGATACAAATTAAAAAAAGAACATGAAAATAATATTGTGTTGCAATAATCGTAAGAAGATTAAGTGCACATCCTTAAAACATGAAAATCCTCCTTCGAAATTATTTGATGAAATTTATGAAGAGGTGATGGAAATGAATTTGGTCATGATCCCCTATTTGTAAAACGATATTAGATGAAAATGTTTTTGAAAGAAATGTATCTAAGTCAAGTCATGATGATGCAGTTAAGCATATGGGTGTAATTTTACCTAGTGAAGGAATGCATGACCCATTTCTTCCTATTAATGATTTTGTAAGACCGAGAAGAGTGTATGTTTTAACCCCAACTTTCACATAAAGCTTGTGATGAACTATATCCAATCATGCAAGTTTTCTCTACTTTGAAAACCAAAGTGAATGTATTGGTGTTTTGTTATTCAGTGTAAATTGTTAGAAACTTACACTTTGCTATTTAAGTTGAAGAATAATTTTAAGCTAAGTGAGTCCTATTAAGTGAAGTAGAAACATTTTCGTGAGAAAGGTGGAATCATATACTAATGATAATTAAGAGAATTTATAGAAATTATCCAAGTTATACTCTAACCAATGGAAGAAAGTGAACTAATGGATCAACTAAAAAATTGGCACCACATGAGTGCAAAATATGAGGATAATGACTTAAACAATAAATGGATAGAACAACATGAGATATTGTGCACATGTTGTTGAGCCATGGAATTGTCATCATTTTACAACTTCTTTTCACTATTTGTAATCCCTTGTTGCTTACCCATTACCTTTCATTAGTCCATCTTAATGCTTAGATACGAGTTTGAAACCCAACCATGTTTCCATTACATTTCCTTAGTATTTCATATGAATTATGATTAAATATTGGAAAATAACATTTTGCATTTATATTTGAAACATGGATGAGTTTGATGATTTTGCATAACGAGTTCCATGCCAGTTGTTGTTACTCCAGTATATTTTCCGTAACTCATATGGTTGAAGATCAACGAAAGTGGATACTTGATATTTTTCATATGACGAATTATTATGTCATTACTATTGTTGTTACTATTGTTGCTACTCTATTAAGCCACCTTGGATAAACATATTCATTAGGGGTGATGGATTTTTATAAACCCATTATTTCTATCCTTCTTATATGTCTCAAATTATGATTTTAAATTATTTAAAGATAAAAGGGACAAGTTGGTGATGGATGACAGTGCATATTTGGTTTATTTATAAAGATTTGAAGACCTCCATGCAATATATGATGGACCCAACAAATTAAAGGCTATTAGGAATCACTTGAGATGAGTTTTGGGCATGTTATGATGACTCACATCCCTAAATTCGAATTTGACTTCAAAGACATCCTAAATAACATGGAAGTTAGCAAAGATCTATGGATTAGCTTTGAATTTATTTTGAGATCCAAATTATTAGAAATTTGTTGAGGATATTTTGGAGCTTCATTTATTATTTGTTATGAAAAACTCATGTATAAATAAGAACTTATTCTCCATTCCAAGGGGAGGACTCTTAGAGAAACAAGTCCAAGTTATGATGGAATAGAATTGTATTTCTTTTGATCTCTTTTGTTAATGTAAATTGTAGTTATTTAATTTCTCTAATTTGTAATTAGACCATATTCTTCTTATTGCTTAGCATAGGATGTATTTTATTTTGATCCATTTATCTTTATAGATGAATTTTTAATTCAAGTTCTTTATTTATACAAGTGTGTTAGATTCATTTCGTATCATATGTGAAGTTTATTTCTACAATACAATTTCAATCTACATATTAATGATTTAGAAGCTTATTTTACAATCCATGAATTCAATGAATATTCTTAATGCAATAACCCTATTTACTACCTTGGGTTATGAACGATAACTAGTATATGGCAAGGATAGCCTATAGATTTCATTTCTGCAATTTACCTTTCTGTCAGGAGTGGTGTGAACATAGTTTTAGTATCTAATTTCATGTACATTGTGAATTAGTTTTAATTTTTACTTTCTTGCATAGTGTGATTTTAGCCTTAGCATTTATTTACTTTCCAGTAGAGTGTGAATTAGTTTGAGCCTTTACTTTCAAGCAACGTGTGAATTTAGTTTTGGCATTTACTTTCTAGCATGATGTGAGTTTACTTTCTTGTTATGTGATTTACTTTCCTTGAAATTTAGTTTCAATAGTTGTTTAGTTGCGTAATTCCTTGCCAAGTCCGTGTAATTGTTCATGTCAATGTTCGTAAGTAAGATTATTGAACTACAACTTCACGTAGATAAACTAGGTCCAGCAGAGGAAACCGTAGCCTACATATATTTTGTACAATAACCTTGAAATAACAAGACATTACCTTGGTTGATAATTTATGTTTGGAATTGATTGTTTTCAATAGCAATTTATTTGACCAACATTTTGGCACCATTGTTAGGGAGGTTATCAAGGGTGCAAAAGTACAAACTAGTGTTTGTTTTAGTTGCATCATCTCTGTTGTTATTAAGGCTTGAGAAGTAAATACGGAAGGTAAGAACCTATGTACCTACCTCCAATCCATCTAAAAGAGGTCCATGTGGTAGGATCTTGTCTCACCTGCACTAGAGCACATCGACTGCATGGGTACAAAAGCATATAGAATGCATGAGTAGAGCAAATGTTTTGAATGAGAACTCATGAACATGTGGTGCAGTAATATTCACCCATATTACTAATCTCTCTTTTGTGCAGGAAGTTGGTAAGAGGAAGGAAGCATTGGTGAATGAAGATCCTAGTAGAGGAGGAGCCATGAGGATATATAAGACTTCAAGCTCGAGACGTATGATCATCATGGTATGTGGTTTTATTTCATGTAATATTTTTTATTATTTTGAATATATAACATTGAAAATAATACAACCACAAAATTACACAAATCTTATTTCAAAAATCATATAATTTCTTAGGAGTTGTAGCAGCTGCAACATGATATGTAAGTCAATCTAGGTACCCAATGCTTGAAATTTTGGTATGTGGATGTATTCCATTAAAATTTATACGATTACAAACATTCACGCCTATTCGGATCACTATTTGGGAGCTATATTTTGTTTATTGAATTTTATGGCATGTTGGCTTGTTGGGCCTACTAAGGACACAATTAGGACAACCATGTTTTGAGGGACCATATGGGAACATTTTAAAAATGTGTTTTATAAAAAGTATGCCTTTAAGTATAGTTTCTAATCCAATTTTAATTTTTCAATTTGGTATCAAATGAAAAAGATACGGTTAAAATATTGACTGGGTGTAGAGTAGGAAGCTCAAGAACATAGTTGGGACAATCCCTTTTTGGATGCCTAAATGGATAAATTTTTCAAACCTGTTTCCAATACATATTATCCTATTAATATAGTTTAAAAATTAATTTGAATCACTCAATTTATATATCGTATGATAAAGATATGCCAAGAATATTAATTGCCTATCCTAAATTAGCACTCAAATTTTTGTTTTTCCAGTTGCTCATTGGCAGATTTGGCCCATAAATTCTTCTTATATTCAAAAAATGTTTCTATTGGATATATCTATATGAATATATTTTAACCTCCAATTGGAATCACATCAATCCGTTATCAAAAGAAAAAGTTGTACTCAAAATAGTGATTATCGGTCTAGGTGGGAACTCATAAACAACACTAGCATGCAGGTTGTTCTTTAGAAGATATGACATATCATCTCATGGAATTTATTAAACATGTTTCTATTGGAAGTATCCCTATGAATATATTTTCATTTGGCTTTTGAATCATTCAAATCGGATGAGAAACGAATAATTTATTAACAAAATACTACCAAATAGTCTAAGGCAGTCGCCACTCCTCAGTACGTACAAAGTGAATTTTACTTCGCTCATTTTCTTTGAATTTGTTTTATAAGAAATAATTGTCGTTTATTTTGTGTATTTAGTGGATGAAGAGACCCCGATCACCTCTCATCTTCCATGATTTGACGTTTTATTGCAGGTAAGTGCTTATTTTTTGCAGATCCAAAGAGGATTAGGAAGGACAATTTGCAAATGAGTGATTCTTTAGGCCAATTTTTTTAGAATAAGGGTGGGAATATTTCTGAAAACAAGATTTCTACTACTCTTATGCAAACTTGATGTTGTTACTCATGTGCAACATTTATATTGTTACTTCTATATGATGATGCTAGTCATGGGAGACCTTGATGTTGCTACTCCTACATGGTGTTGCTACTCCAATAAAGACACGATGTGGCCGCATTCAAGCTCCTACGATTTTGTTCCAAAAGTGTTCCATCTCCCTCCAACAAGAATACTTTCCATTAATTTTTTAATACCTCATGTCATCATTCTCATTCTCCAAAACCATGGTAAGCATATGCATTTCCTTCCTCTTAGCTCAATGGTGCATGCATACTGAAGTTTAGAAAGTCTCATTTGCTTATGTGGTTATCTCTAAGAGACATTGACCTTTAAAAGGGTATCATTCATATAACCACTACACTTAGATCAAATTCAGCCTCCACCACTCTATCACTTCCACGTATTTCTTCCCCACCCACCCCTAACCCACACAGTAAAGATAACTTGGACTACTTACAATGTCAAGTTCTCTCATTGTCTTTCCCCAATTCAAAATAAAAGTTGATGGTGAAAACCTTTCTCGGGCACCATTAGACCTTGGAATTCTTGAAAACTAGCTTACCAGTGGGTATTCCTTGGGAATAATAAAATTTTGACTGTGAAAACCCTCTAGGCGCAGTTGAACAAATCTTGTTTGAAAACCAGCTTGCTAGCGGACAAGGTTTGCACATATAGTAAGAAATAAATAATTACACTCAAGTTTCTCTATAAATAAATATTTCCAAGTTGATATTTGAATAAGGATCTCGAAGATTCGTTGCTACAACATAATCATGTTCCACATATGCTCATGCTATATGCTCTCAGCTTCATATCTCAATTTACAATTCATCATGCTATGAGTTTCAAGTTCCAAATTATTCTTTCTTGCAAATTTTACATCATTGTGGACATATCAGATCTCCTACCTCATAGATGCCGCTACAGATATCATGGATTTCATAGGTAGGTGCAGGTATGCTTCTTTTTTATTTATTTAATCAAAGTTCATTGAATGCTATGGATTTATATTTGGAAAATCACTTGAACCTTTTTCCCTATTTCCTCATTATTGGCCATATTCCCAAGGATGGAAAAAGATTTCAGTTTTTTTGGGGGGAGACATTATCCATTGCCATACCATCACCTCTTTCAACCATTCATTCCAATCCTTGTTCCATCCAACACATTTACCATCTTCATCTCTACTTCCATAGTCAAAATCCACCCAAACATCTCCTAAATCCATGCATAAGAAGGATCTAGCTACCCTATCGTTGTCACACATGAACCAACAATAGGAATTCTTGCTTCTACCACATATGAACCAGTAGTAAAAAAGGAGATATGGACAAGCCAAATAATTTTTTGGAAGAAGAAGCTTTGATGTTGCCACACAAGAACCAGTAGTAAGAGGAGAAGTAGCAGCTGCCATGGCAGCTCAAGAAAGGGATAGGCTGGCCATAAGTAACTATAGTATAAGAAGCTGTCATAGAATCCATTCTCTCACAAGAGTCTGTTGCCATACAACAAGGAGGAAATATAAAGGTATGATGGTTGAGTGATGCATCTCTTGGTCCAAATATTCAAAAGCTATTATGAGTTACATGGTTATCCTCAAATTGATTCAAGAGAAGATTTATTAGAAGCCATGTTACTTATGGAATGTGTATTGCAAAATCATTTGATGGATTATGAAGTTCATAGGAATTAAACAAACCAATTGATGAAAAAAATTCATTAATGAATGACACTCCCACATATGGAACATCATGCTTGCTTGCTGCCAGGGTATTCTCTTCATAAATTATTGGGTCATGTTATTATTTGAAAGTGGTATTTGTGCTCCTAACATCTTCCGGGGTGTATGATAATGTTGACATCCATTTACAATAGCACATGAATCTTCGATTGAAGATGTCTTGAGGGTAATCCATGATAGGGTAAACTCAACCAACAATTTTGTAGTGGCTTTTGAAGGATTAGATTTCCCTTGTTATGATAGCATGCAACAAATGGAGTAGAGTGTGGGTTTATAAGTTTGTGTGAAACATCATTCATCTTTGTAAACATTCATACATAGTGAAATGAGATGAAAGCAATCCATTCCATATTTCACAAATGAAGAGTCATTCCAGCAACAACCATAACATAATTTGTTGGGAAAGTTTCATATCAGTCCATGATATTCATATATGTCAACAAGAAAGGAGCATTTTTATCGCAGCAATATTTTGATCAAATGTCTTAAACATGGCATATTTAGTTATCATTAGAATAAGAACCCAAGTGCAAAATTGTCCCTCCTGATTTTGGTCCCAAAACAAGAATATGGATGTGATTTCCTCAAGAGGGATTTGCATCCATCCTTCCTCATCAATATGTTGACTTTTAATTGAAAGTGTTGCTACCCCATGGCTTTCAAAATACAACCAACATTCCTCTAGCAGCATGATTTTGTATTAAAAGTGTGGAACACATTATTTCTTTTCTACAGACATAAAGGCATGTTGTGGTTGGATTTGTGGATAGCATTGATGTTTATTCCACCCTCTTGATAGACGTAGCGCTCATCATGATTAACATACATTTGATCTTGGTATTATTGGCGTGTGGTTTATTGTCACCTACCCAAATTTTGGGGATATTTATTTTAAATTTTGCAAAATACTTTATGTTAAATAATAATTACAGAGTTTTGTAATTATGACCAAATCAGGTCAAAGATGACTGTAATGACTCATTATTATTATTTAATAAATTAAAATAGGAGACAAACACTCAATAAAGTTGTTACAAGAGTGTTCACTGACCCACTAGGAGGAATGGAAGCTGCTAGAAGGCATGGGACAGATGGCAGCAATTGCACTCTACCATTAGCTGTTGGTATGGGACAACTACCCCTAAAATTGTGGCAGTACCCCTCCAGGTGGAGGGAGGTGAGCAGGTAGCTCACTAATGACCAGTTAACTACAAAAAGGCCTAGGTAGCCTATATAAGGCAATTCAAATTGAGCAGGGAGCTCTTACAATATTTTCTGCAGAAATATTTCCTCATGTGCATCAGGTGATGACTGAGAGATTCGAATAGGGAGGCTGTGGAGAGTGCAAATGTAAGTCTGCAAAATATTTCTAAGAAGGGAAACCAGAGGTGTTGGTGCAGGTCTCTTTGAATGTTGAGTCTGTAAGACTGGATAAACTACTTGCTGCTGCAAGATTCAGGACCTAAGATTCTAAGTTTCTTCCTCCTGGTGGTTCAGTGAACAGGCTCGGGGGTCCTAAGGCAGGCTTATTGGTTGTTTTCATGAGTATGTTGGGAGGAACAGGCTACTTGGGTGTTTGTCCTCTTATCTACTAGTTCAGGTTCTACTTTCTATATTTGTTACCCTTGTTTTACATTAGGGTGGTTGATTCTGTATTACATTGATGAATAGATGAAATGATTGATAAAATAACTTCACTGTATTTTTCCCCATGCTGGTTTTTGCATCGCACTCTAGTACAGGAAGTAGAATTAACATTAGATAATTGATGGGAAAAATGCCAAGTGAATAGATAGATTCAGACTGTAGCGTTCTTTTAAATTCTATCACTTACATGTTTTAAAATCAGAAAACATAATAGTATATAATAAGTAGTTACAGGAAGCATTCTACTGTACTTAGTTGTAAAAGAAAAACAATTACAGATTTTGTGTATCACCAACCATCGCTGCAAAATTATTACCATGTATTCTTTGCAAAGATGTTTTGAATATTAGACATTTCAAGCACTTTGTATCAGACTTTATTTATTTTAGAATTCTAACAGCTGCAAGAACTCTTGAAATCAGAGTTATTTATTCAAATAACAAATAGATACTTGTTTTTCATATAATAAGTTTATTGCAGTCAATATATCTCTTGTTCTTTTACAACTAGCACTAGGGTTTCTTTTTCCAAGCTCACATCATAGCTAAAATCCAAACGTTCTACCTTGTTATCATTTTTTTCAAAAAAATACTGTATTCTTCTATCTTTTATTTTTTCAAAATTCCAAACTGAAAACATGAAGTCTCGGCTCTCGGTCTCATTCTAATAAAAGATTAAAACCTAGATGCGAATGCTAGATAGCCATTGAAAACCCTTAGCATAAAGAAACTATTGACTAAACCATTTAGTTGGATGACAACTATTACTACCTTTTCTACTTTCTGCAGATCCACATTTCCATTCTTATCTCTGTATCATTAATGTTTTCCTAGACTAGAAGACAACCAAATGAATGGAAACATTCGACCTGAAACAGTGCCATTCATTTTAGAAAAAGATGAAGACATGATACATCATGAAATTGAAAGTTTCTAGTTCTTTATTCAACACTTAGATCGCACAGTCCATCTTTTCGACTCACCGAGACGTTTTCAATAAACAACATTTGTCATCAAACCACATTACCGACGATTGGGATTCCAAACATACACGGTAAACGTTGAAGTTCAAAACTTTAAGTAGCAACCAAAATGACGAGGGTTTATCCCCTTAGGGTTTACATCAAAAAAGAGAACCATTTCCACTAACGTTCATAACAGACGCACCATAATAACTGAGCACATAGTGTTGTTGTCCACAAAGACCTTGGACAAAACCTGTGCCAGAAATCCAAACACTTAGAACCGTGTCAAACACCTTTCATAGGATGACCAACGAGGTAAGGATAATGTCGAGGCTTACCAGTGGACAAGCAGGGCCCTCCTCTATCTTCAAGTGAATGATTCCCCAACGAAGGCCAACCTATCACAACAACGGCAGTGATTAAAACAAGTTACTGGATATGAGTATGAAGGCTTTTAAAATAATAGTGTTTGGTTAGAATAATTTCTTACCTTCGTGTGTTAAGACTCGTCCGCAAAACAAAGTTGACAAGCCACCATCCAGCTCGGGAGAAGAGAGTTCCAGCCCTGAGAACATTAAGTAACTACAACTTAACATTCGAAAACATTGCCATTACTTCACTAAGACCCTGAGCAAACACTCTTTCAACCTATACAACATTCCAGCTTAAGACTCAATCTACCCACGACCAACTGTTGTCGCTTCCAGCAAGACTCGGCAGCATAATTAAAAACAAACACTTGCAGGTTATAGGTTCCTAGATCACAAGTTCGATCCTGTAAACCCCCCCACCAATTACCAAAGCTAACTATCACTTTCACTTGCAGGAATGTCACATACAGGTCTCAATATCAAGCCTGACGAAGGGTAAAAACATCAAACCCTAGGACCATTCAGCCGGTCGGCTTCCCTCCCCTCCAAACCACTACCATTGAAACGTTTCCAAGAAAATGTTTTCAACACCTTGTAGGTTACATTTAGGGTTTCCATTACAATCTCAAAGATTCGCAAATCAACGGTGAAGATTGTTTCCAACCGGGCGTGTTGTAGGGTGGACAGCTACCACATTTAATACTCCATTAATTCTTACAACCACGACGATGTCAACACCATTACCAAGGGACAACACTGCATCTAGCTGGGAGGAGAAATGTTTTATCAACATTGGCAATTCAGAAGACTACAGATCAAGCCTGCTACAACTCGACAGATCTAGTTAAAGTGTGAAAACTTTCACGTGTCCTCCTCCATGAAGGCATCCATGCATCACCACATTCAATAACTTAGTTAGATAACTTAAATGTCGAGCCAACCCTGGGAACGATGCAATCGGTATTGTACCATAAGCTTTCGTTACTCCATCATTTCATCTGCCAGGTCAATGTATCGACATTAATTTCATTTCATATCGTCCATAGTTTAATATCTCAAAGTTGTGTTGAATGATTTGGTTGTATATAGGTCAACTATGGAATATGTGATATGTTCCATCAATTTTTTTTTATACAGTTTGCACCATTGTTTAATTCGTATAATTCTCAAAGGAATCATATATAGTATACATATATAATTTATATGTTAATACAATTAGTACTTTATAGTTAGAATTTTTATATTGTTTGTACATAGTTTATTTTGTTACAAAACTATAGTAGAATTAAATTAAAGGTACAATTGCATCATAACATTCATATGGTATATATGCATAGTTTAAAAGTTTGCATTATGCATTTTTACATTAATGGTTCGAATAGATAGTAAGAGCATCGTTGTAATACTTAGTTTTTGTAACTTAGCCTGTATCATAAAAAATCATAGATAAAAGTATCTCCTTGACCATTTCATTCCTGAAAGAAGTATTGATTGAAGTTTACGACCCTTGCCCGATAAATATATATTCAAACATCATAACTAAGATAGACAAGGATCCATACCTACAGCAAGGAGTCACATAGAATTTTCTTCCAATACATTGATGACCATTGAAAATTCTTAAATACTCTTAACATTTGTTCTGTCGCTTTTCTCTTACCTGCGAATCTGCGCATGAAGGAAAGGTACAATGCTTTAGTTTCACAGCTAAGTAAGCATCGAGGCACCTCGAGGGACCCCTTTCATCACCATCCAGAAATTAAAACTGTCAGCACCTTGTCACGGATAACTCTATCTCATATGTGTTTTGAAAATTCAGTTAAATTCAAAAAAACAATCATACTAATATCATAATCAATTATCTTGGATTTTTGACATGTCACTGACAATAAACCCCTTTAGTCAAAGATCACTATAGTTAAGATGTTCCTGCTGTTATGACGTAATCATTATTACTGCCGAATAAACATTATTTATTTCCGCATTTTACAATTATTAACATTCTAGGCTGATTTAAAAATTTTATCTTTTTATGAAATTATCGGGATTTTACATTTATGGTATTGATTAGTCTTGAATATTTAGATTTAGAAGAAATCTTAAGGGTGTAAGTGGAGATGTTTACCCATGAATAGTTAATTGCAAGTATTATGAAGTCTATAACATTTGGACAACATTAAGGGAACAGTTTCAGCCACAATATCCTCCTCCATGAATGCTTATGGAAAAAATCGTGGGGAATATCAAAGGTATTTCCATGAACAAATTTTATGATCAGAAGGGCATATTTCAAGCTATATTAGTATGCTACAAAGCATTGAATTTGGGACAACAACAATATGATTTTCTTTATTCCATGATTTTCTTGCTAATGATATGCCTAAGTTATAATGACTGGAAATTTTTGGAATTTGTACTGAAGTTTTTCCCAAGATCATGTTGTTGCTTGAAGATTGTCTTTGTGTTTTCCATTTACCCCAAACAACAATCTTCCTTCTATCAGAAATCAAGTTGAAAATATTTGATCAGTAGTTTGATTTGAGTTATGGCTTCCTTCAACACATCTTTCAAGTTATCTCTATTCTTCAATTTTCCACTTCTTCACATTTGTCATTTTTTTAGGACAAAAAAATTCTCAGTTTGGGGGAGATGGACTGTTGTGCACTCCATGAAATTTACACATCCATGCATTTTTTCTCATGTATTCACATTTTTTAGTACAAAAGTGTAGAAATTGAACTAAGGATATCTTGCAAACCATAAATTGGGTATTCGCAAAAATGGTATGAATGAAGCGTTATGGTAAGGACAATATATCCAACATTTTTTAGGTAAAAATATTCCACAGATTTCAAGAAATTGAGCATCATCACCTACAACCATTTTTCTTTTTTTATTTAAATTCGTGATGTGGGTTTCTCCAATTTTGTGTCAGGAGAAGCAATCAAATAGTAAAAATATGCTTGCAAAATTTCACAGAAACCTAGTTTGTAGTTTATGAAAAAATGGTTAAACAGTCTATTGTTACTTGCATAACAGTCTGTTGTTACTTGTACAATGGTTTGTTGTTACTCCATCATAGCTACTAAAAAATCACTTGAGGTTTACTTTTGAAGGTATGTTGGATATCAGAAGGAAACATAAGAATGTTAAGATGATCTACATGACCATGGATTGAAGAAATCTTAAGTATATCACTTGTTTTATAAGACAGTTCTTTTATGAAAAATGCATTTTTTTGAAAAATGGGCAGCCATTGTTCGAAGAAGTTTCAAGATGTTGTTGGCAATAATTGTTGTAGTTGATTAGTTGGGCGGGTGGTTTTGGTTATTATGCATTGAAAAAATGGAGGCAACATAATATGGGTCCTTATAGCTTGGTTGATACAAAGGTATTGAGTTGCATGAGGACATGCAACATATTCAGTTTGGGGGAGATGTTGGGCCATGTAATTGTCATCATTTTACAACTTCTCGTCCCTATTTTTAATCCATTGTTGCTTACCCATTACCTTTCGTTATCCCATCTTGTTGGAATCTATTTAATATTGAGAAGGGGGGTGAATCAGTATTATCACAGTTATGAATAGTTTTTAACTTCTTAACTTATTTAAACTTGAAATTAAATTATGCATCCACCATAAATATAACATCCAACATCACATGAGCAAAATACATAGAACACATAGATTTTTACGTGGAAAGCCAAATGAGAGAAAACCACGGAATGCTCTCTTATAATAAAAGATTACATTCAAGAAAGCACCAACTTCCTAAGTTATCCAGAACCAGCTGGAAGGAGGCATCGACCCCCTGCTCCTTTCCCCATCATGCTTCCCTAATATACAATAAAAGATATTGCTCTGCTATACTTATGATCCTGTGCACCTTTCATATCTTTGTTGTATGTTCTGATGTGCACACCTTATGTATGTTGTATTATTGTTGTTACTATTCTACATACACCACTTGACTTCACTCAAATCATCACTTCAACTGATGTCCCACTTCATATACTGTGTGATACTTCATCAAATTCTACAGTCTGCACCAAGGTTCAATATTTAAACCTTCTATTGTGCATATGCAATCTCAACTGATACTTTGCATCAACTGATAACATTCTATTCTGACTTCACACACTAGTATCATATGGAATTGTGCACATTGAGAGATATGTCTGTCCTATCTTGGTGCAACAACCTTTAGATCATATGTGACAAACTATGCATCATCTGTGATATGTCCTTTTTGTTTATCACACTTGTCTCAAATCATTTGCACCATGACGCACATCCTTGACTATGCTTTACCTATGTCTTTGCGCATATGATAGAATGCACTTACTTTGCACACATCAATTCAGTCTTTGTGCATCAAATAAACTTCTTTACTTCGCACATCATAAGGTATACTTCTGCTTCTGTCTTTGTTCTCCTGTATTATAAAATTTTTGACTGTCTACGTTCTATTTTCGATACTGTCATTCATTCCTCACGCACTTGTGCATATTCTGTAGTTCAATATTTATGTATTTGTGCAACTGCCACGGATTCATAACATCATTCTGTACACCTTCAGTTATACATTTGCTTGTGTGCACTCGACTCTTCAACTAGATCATTATGTTCTGATTCCACGAGCCCTTGATGCCCTGAAAATTATAAACATGTTTCTTCCATATTTCCACTTACAAGCTTCCAAGCTTCCAAGCCTTACTTAATTCTCCATCTTGGATTTTTATTTATACTGATCTACGTAGATGGTGATGTACACAAGTTAGTTGTGGCATCCCTTCTTCCTTTCTTCGTGGTTTTGATTATTTCACACTTCCACCACTTGTCATCTTATGTTCTAATGAGGTGTCATTTCCTATGGGTCTTTCGCATACTTGGTCCTTTGGCTAGTGGGACTTGTTCCCTTGTTGTTTGGTCACTTGCGCCCTTGATGTACCGTCATTTGTGGGTCTTGTGCACTTGGCATCTTCAACTGCTACTCCCTTTTTGGTACTTGTGTGTGCTTCAACCACTAAGAGCTTATTTCAATTTGTGAGTCTTGTGCTCTTTTGGAACTTGATTCCCTATTCAACCGTTTCTTGTTCCAAACTGCTTGCGCACTCCCGTACCTTGTCCAAACAACTCTTTGGCTTGCTTGCACACTCTGAAATTTTGTACAACCAACACTTTGGATTTCTTACGCATTCTCTAACTTTGTCCAACCAACTCTTTGGATTTTACCTTGAATGAGTATGACTTGGATGGACTTGATACCTACACCAGTACCACATTTCTTCATACTTGATGCACTTTTGGTGATATACTTCTTCATACTGGAATCCATATACTTCTTCAAACTTGCTTACATATACTTCTTCAAAGTGGCTTCCATATACTTCTTCAAACTAGCATAGAAATATTGATTCCTCTTTGACATTAGTTGACATCAATGACAACCAAAGTTTAACACATCTTAATGCTTATATGTGAGATTTAGAACCAACCATGTTTCCATTACACTTCCTTAGTATTTCATGTGAATTATGATTAAACATTGGAAAAATAATATATTTTTCCTTTATCTTTGAAACATGGAAGAGTTTGATGATTTTGCAGAACCAGTTCCATGTCAATTGTTGTTACTCCATGACATTTTCCGCAACTCGTATGGTTGAAGATCAACAAAAGTGGATACTTGATATTTTTCATATGAGAAATTATGAAGTCATTACTATTGTTGTTACTCATGTTGTTACTGTTTTTCCTGCTCCATGAAGCCACCTTGGAGAAACATATCCATTAGGGGTGATAGATTTTTATAAATCCATTATTTCTATCCTTCTTATATGTCTCAAATTATGATGTTAAATTATTTAAAGATAAAAGGGACAAGTTGGTGGTTGATAATAATGCATATCTAGTTTATTTACAAAGATTTGAAGACCTATATGTAATATATGATGGATCCAACAAATTAAATGCTATTAGGAATCACTTGGGATGATTTTTGGGCATGTTATGATGACTCACATCCCTAAATTCGAATTTGACTTTAAAGACACCTTAAATAGCATGGAAGTTAGCAAAGATCTTAGGAATAGCTTTGAATTTATTTCGAGATCCAAATTATTAGTAATTTGTTGAGTATATTTTGGATCTTCATGAGAATATTTTGGATATTTATTTATTATTTGTTATGGAAAACTCATGTATAAATAAGAACTCATTCTCCATTCCAAGGGGAGAACTCTTAGAGAAACAAGTCCAAGTTATGATGGAATAGAATTATATTTCTTTTGATCTCTTTTATTAATGTAGATTGTAGTTCTTTAATTTATCTAATTTGTAATTAGACTAACTTCTTCTTATTGATTAACATAGGATGTATTTTAATTTGATCCATCTATCTTCATTGATGAATTTTTCATTCAAATTCTTTATTTATGTAGGTGTGATAGATTATTTCTTATCATATGTGAAGTTTATTTCCATAACACAATTTCAATCTGTAGATTAATGATTTAGAAGCTTATTTTACAATCCATGAATTCAATGAATATGATTAATGCAATAATCCTATTTATTGCCTTGGGTTATGAACAATAACTGGTATTTGGAAAGGATAGCCTATAGATTTCATTTTTTCAATTTACATTTCTGGCAGGAGAGCTGTGAACTTAGTTTTAGTATTTACTTTCCCGTACAGTGTGAATTAGTTTAAATATTTACTTTCCCGTACAGTGTGAGTTTAGCCTTAGCATTTACTTTCTATCAAAGTGTGAATTGGTTTTAGCCTTTGCTTTCAATAAAAGTGTGAATTTATTTTTGCAATTTACTTTCCAGCATAATCTGAGTTTACTTTCTTGTTGTGAGATTTACATTCCTTGCAATTTAGTTTCAATAGTTGTTTAGTTGCATAATTCCTTGCTAAGACTGTGTAATTGTTCATGTCAATGTATGTAAGTACGATTATTGAACTACAACTTCATGTAGATAACCTAGTGCTAGCAGAGGAAACTATTTCCTGCATATATTTTGCACGATAACCTTGAAATAACAAGGTGTTACCCCGGTTGATAATTAATGTTTGGAATTGATTGTTTTCATTAGTAATTGATTTGACCAACACATGTTTCAAATAAGAGCAAGTGGGAACTCATTGGAAATATTTATTTTGGATTAGCAATATCGAGAATGAGTGCACTACTGAGACAATCCTTTAACATCCAGAATCTCTTTTCACATTTTGGTGTCCTTTCAAATTTAATTCCTTTCTTTTGTAAGCATGTGATTGGATATGCAATTTAAGAAAATCCTTCTACAAACTTTCCACTATATCCAGCTAGTCCCGTGAATGATCTCACCTCTAAAATATTCTTTAGCACAATCCATCCCATTATTTCTTCTATCTTAGTTGTATCCACTATTATGCTTTATTTAGAAAAAAAATATGACCCAAATAATGAATTTTCCTCTAGTAAAAGGAACACTTCCATAGCTTAGCATAAATTTGAATTTCTCTTAGCACTTATAGTACTAACCTCAAGTGCTCTTCATGTTCTTCCTTTGATTTGGAGTGAATAAGAGAGTCATCAAGGAACACAATGGAAATCTTGTCCAAATACTTCCTTATGATACCATTCACTAATCAAATGAAGGTAGTTGGTGCATTTTTCAAACCAAATGGCACCACTACAAACTTGTAATGCCAATACCTAGTTCTAAAAGTTGTCTTACTAATATCCTCCTTATTTATTCATACTTGATGGTAGCCATATCTCATGTTTATCTTTGAGAATATTTTTTCTTCTCTCAATTGATCAAACAAGTCATCAATTCTAGGTAGAGGATATCTATTTCTTCACAATAACATTGTATAGTCGTCTGAAATCAATGCACAACCTCAATGTTCCATATTTCTTCATAAAAAGTACGATTTCTCCCAAAGAAGAGACTCTTGAGAATATATACCCTTTTTTTAACAATTCTTCTAACTACACTTGCGGTTCCTTTAATTCTGGTGTACTCATTCTATGAAAAGTCTTAGAGACTAGGGAAACTCCAAGCACTTTTTTAATAGAGAAATAAATATCTCTTTTCAGTGGAAATCCTGGTATTGACACATCTACAAGATATTCCAACTCAATAACATCCTCAGGACTTGGAATTTTATATTTTGTTCCCTTTTCCATATGGGTTGCATACAATTGGCACCCTTTTCTAAAGCATATCTATATAGTTATAACCTGCCTTATAGAAGTGGGCCTTGGGATTCCTTTCACTCTTCTTTGATTTCCTTCTTTAACAAGACAAGTCAAATTCTAGTTAGGACAATCTAAAACAATGAGATGTTCATCCAACCAATCCATTCCAATATGAATATCACATCAACCAAGTGGTATTATGTTCAAATATGCAAAAGTATTGAATCCATTCATATATTATCCACAACCCTTTACTAATTTACTAATATGCCTTTTATTTCTAGTATTCAACTAAACCAACCATGACTTATCATGCTTACTTTGCTTTATATGAAATATTTCAACCAAATTACGAGCAATATAACTGTTAATTGCTCATGAATCAATTAAAATTGTAATAGGTTATTTTACCTCCAACTTCTACCATGATAGACTAATGGTCTTCTTGTTGATTGTCCAAGGCTGTATAGATTCTTGGAATTCTCATTTCCATGTCTTCCATTGTAGTTGCTTCCTAGATATTGTGCACATTTCTCATTATGTCTCCCCTATAAGCACAATTTCTAAACAAATGATCTCCTTCACATCCCTAATGATTGATTGGTTTCCTTGTCCTTTGTTCTAAATAATCTACCATCTTGAGTCCACTCAAATATGGATAAAATTTTTGATATGTGTTTGGGATGTTTTGAAGAAAGGAGGTTTAAATCCCTTCTTACTTTGATCTAGTTTTCATTTCTTCTTAAATCTCTCCAAGACTTTTAAAAAATCGGTCTACCTTTGTTCTAATCATATAAGTATTTGTCCTTCCTTATTTACTCTTCAAGAGTATTAGGTTCATCAAGTTGTATCTTGTCCTTGTATAATGAATATAAGCTACTTAGAAACCTTTATATAGTTACCTTTTCGTCTAATACGTACTTAACATATCTCAACAACTCTAGAAATTTTTTTGTATGCACCTCCATAGTCATGTTTCCTAGTTTGAGTTTAAAAGACTCTTGCATCTTTTTGCCATACTGATCATAAGGTATTTCTATTAGAAACACATATTAAACCAACTCCAAGAGATCATCTTCTCATTGATGTGATTAAATTGATTTAAATAGTCCCGCCATATTAAAGATTTTCCATGTATATTATACATAACAATTATGGATTCCAGATTGTATGAATAATTATGTAGCTGAAAATATTTTCTTATTCCTAGCAACTAAGCTTTAACATCCTCTCCCATTTTTTTTCACTGTCAAAGGTTGGTGGCTTAATCCTCCTAATATCCCCTTGCAAATGGTATTTTTCATGTCTTATTCTTTAATGTATAATTAGATACACGTATAGACTTCTATTTGATTATTGAGAGGTATAAGACTTTCCCGCTAAATGAGAGGGTGAATAGTGAGGTATTTGAGATCTAGTTGCAATTGTTGAATGCCAGGGTATTCCCTCGTAATTCCTTTTTGGATATGATCTTACTTATTCTTCACTCCTTGAGTATGATCCCATCCTCATTTGCCTCTTCAATTTATTTAATATTTTCCTAAGTGATTGTTTAGTTGGTTATATCTCTCTTGATCTCTTAGAATTCTCTCAGTATATGCTCTGCAACTTTGAACTTTCACCTTTAGGATCCTCATTGTTTCTACCTTATTTAGTGGCTCAACCATTTCTCTATTCCCATTAGAATCAATCTCTTAATTTCCTAGATTGATATTCAGGCCTCTAACTTCTTCATGGTTGTTAGGATTTTGTCCCTCTCCATTTTACTTCTTTAGGGAATTTATAATATTTTAATTATATATAATCAACATTGTATCTGCAAGGTGTTCATACAACTAAATTTGTTAAATAAATTTACTTCTAAAATTTGAGAGAAAATTCTTATATATGTGCATTTTGGAAACTACCCATTTTTGTCAAATCCAAGGTAGTAACAGGCCTTTTTTCATTCGAAATTTGAAAAAAAATATAAAGTAATTCTCTATCATTTAAGACATCATATTTATTTCCTAATGAATAATCTTTCAAATGAATGTACTCACTCTCCATTTTGAGTTCCAAGCTAAAATTTATAGCTCTAAGAAATCACCATTTTTACCATTTTTTGCACTTTTCATATTGGTGCAATCAAGCTGTCAGGCCTACTTCTTACACTTGTAAAAGAAACTCTAGAAAGAATTAGGGAATTTTTGTATTGGGCATAGTTAGTAAACCTATTTGGGGATACACAACAAACTTCATCTTGGAAATATGACACTCCATTCAATTTCTATAAAATTATGCAATTGTCACATTTTCATTTTTTGCACAATTTTTCCCAGACTTGGAATTTTGTTAGAAACTACTATCTCTTAAATTGATTAAAACTAGACAATTTTCACTTGAACAAATTAATATATATTGTTGATGGGATTAAAAGTGGAGTAAGAAAACGTTTCTAGTTTTGAACTCAGGGGTCGTTTTTCCTCTAGTTTTAGTTCCCAAAATCACCAATATGTCTCAAAATAGTGGACTTTGGTATAGTTCTTTTAGCTTGATTCCAATACCTTTGAAATTTGGCCAAATTGTCCACTAGATTCCTCTATTATTTCTTTTACTCTATGTTGTCCAAAATTCACGATCAATGGAGCCATTGGCAAGGTGCACCACCATGTTATTTAAAAAATGTCAATTACAATTTTCTGGACTTCTAGTGAAGAATTAACAAACCATCCTCACTAGAAATTGTATAGTCCTCATCATTGTGGACTTACACAAGAAATTTCACTTGATTCGGACCTTTCTTGCTCCCATTATGGCTAAAACAATATTTTCGCTCTAGACTTTGTAATACAAAAATTCATCTTTGCAAACGTGGCATCCATACCGATGTGCCAATGGTGACTAAATATCAACTTCTAATATGTGCAAGTTTCCTTATTGTACAACCATGTCATCTTTCTTGTGCGTCATGGGCCCATTTTAATTTTTTTTATCCACTTGATACACACAGACACAGCTGTAATACCATTTTTATATTTCTATATATATGTATAAACTTTATAACTATATACATAGATATATATAAATAATTAATAAGGTGATTCCATAGGCCTTATTACGCCCTTGGATCATCCATGTGGCACCATTCCTAACATTGATGTGACAGTGGGGTCCCCTTTTTTCTGGTGCACATAATCACCTGATGGTGATCTCCCCTGGACACATGGTATGTATTAGTGCATTGTGGATGTCAAACTCTATTGACTTTTAACACTAGCACTAGATTTTTCCCTCAACAATTAGGAATATGCGCCAACACTTGTCATAATAATTGCAATAGTTCTAAAAGTGATTTCAAAAACTACCAGTTGGCTCTTCACAATACCACTTACCACCATTGATGAGGTTCATGCCTAGTTCCTAGTTTCCAAAATTGCCTCTCCACCCTTCACAATACCACCAAATTGTTTTTCCCACTGTACCTTTTGTTCATCAATGTGGCTACCACTTCTACACCTAATTCCACTTAGCTCCTCCACATCATTCAACCAATCCTTTTCAAATTCTAGGGTCCACCTTGGGTTTTCAAGGAGTTTTTCTTCTTCAATACACACACATACACAAGCACACACACCTTTTTTTTATGTCAATAAACATACGTCCACCATGAATTTTATAGATGGATTTTTCTAATTTGACCCTAGATCAATTTATGTTGTTCCTCTGAGAAAATCTAAGTCCCTTACCTATCAATTTTGACTCCATTGACAACCAAATAAAATGTAATAACAATCATTTGAACTCTATATTCACAATTTTCCCATTTTAACTAGGTCAAATTCCATATTTACAACTTTCTCTGTAGCATTTCCCCCATACATATATTCCCACCAAGAACATCGTCTGGGATTTTGAAAAACCATGAATTTATTCATTGTAGTCTTAGACTCAATTCTTTCATGAAAATTTTATCAAACACTTTGCCAGTAATTGTAATGTCTTCATGCAGAATCAATGAATTCTTTCCCACACAACCCCAATGATGTAACCAATATATTTGATACCACTCTTGTTTGAATATGTAATGATGGCTTGTGTGGTGTTGTTGGTTGTGTAATGATGATTTATATAAAAGAAAGCATAAATAAATCTAATATTATAAAATGGAGCTATCCCACATGCATCATGTAATAATATCTCTTATTACCATTCTTTAAATAAGAGAAGTGGTAAAGCATTTATCCCAAATGTGTTATGGGAGGTAAATCTTCCATACCGAACTAGCTATATAATAGAGGTGAAGTACTAGACCCTTTGAGGGTATGTTGATGAAACATCATTGTGACATGAAGTAATGATGGATTAGATGATGTGATGCATATGTGAGGATGACATGTATTGTAAGATGGATATTTCTAAACTTTAAGAATACAATACCTTCTTATGGATGTTTCCCCATTTTGGGGTTTTACCACATATATCTAGTGTATCATTTGTTTTCTCTTGTCTTTCGTTTCTTAGTTTGATTATTGTTGCTTGTATAGATAGAATGATAGACTAGTAGATTCTTGATGTGCATGTCAGTAAACATATGGTTGTATGTTTATGCATATTCTTAATATTCTAACATGGTATCAAAATTGTTTACTATGCTAGATACATTCTTTGGTAATTTTTTGAATTTTTTTTTACAAGCAACAGTTCTTAATTTTTGTTGGGTCCTCCATATCTAGTAGATTTTCCATCAAATCTATCAAAACCTTGTGGTTATTCTTTATATCTAGGCATTTGCTACATGTTTAAGGTTTTTTTTTCAAACCCTAACCCTCAACATTTAATTTTCAGGATTTTTAGATTTTTTCAAGTTTCTCTTGATTTTCCCTGTAGATCTAAGTTGAAATCCATTGTATACTAACTTGTTATCAAGGATATGTATTTCTTGCAGCATATTTGTTGTTTGTTTGGCTTTGGTTGTGTTTTTTCACAGGTTTCCGTTCAGGATGGTGACTGGTTTTCCAACTTTCCATTTTTGGAGAGTTTCAAGCAGTTTAGGGAAGAAACTCGCCTTTTGTTTGGAGGAAATGTGTGAACACATGCCTTTCCCATAGATAAAGTGTGCACACATGCAGCTTTCCCATAGGGAAAGTGTTTGGACCCTACTTTTGGCAAAAAAAAATCCGAAAACGATTTTTGTTCGTTGGTTTGTTGTAGGTCTACAAATCCATTAGTAAGTTGTTGTTGGGTTTCGTCATTGGTGAGAAATTTTAGTTTTATTGATTGTTTCATTTATTTATATATGATTCTTGTCCTTAGATTTATGTCTTGAACTTGCATTAGGGTTTAATTTTCTTAATTTATACATTGTGTTTCTAGTGGTTATCTCTTGTTATATTTTTCAATATAACCAACCGATGCCTAAGGCTTCATTTCTTCATGGTTATATTTTTCATATATATATAAGTGATATCATTTTTAGGTTTATCATTTTTTACTCAATGTTCTAACATGATATCACTCTTCTAATGATGATGGTGCTTCTAACATGGTATCATATTTTTCTCAATATTTATATGTTGTTGATATCCTTTTTTTGTGTGTAAAATCATTTTCATATTCTCTATCCTTCTTATATCATGTCATATTTCTTGTGATTATGGGCTTATCATGTTCAATATATGCTTTACTTTTGGAAGTTATTTTGTGCATATTAGCATTATGTTTACTTCACTTTCTCCATAGGGATATTGTGAACAGTTGTGAGACAACTTGGTTCTACCGTTCCTTCCTCTATTAAGTATATTGACGTTGTGATCTATGTTCATTCAACATTGTTCCTCTCTACATATTATCCTTGACAGCAACAAAGTTGAAACCTTCTGCCTCTTTATCTGGGATGTTTGAAGTTGTAATTAAGAAGGAATGTAATGTAACAAAATACCTTATCATATCACCTTATTCTAGTTATATATTAATGAAATGAACTACCATCTTCTTCTGTCGGTTATGATGAGTATCTATGGGGAACCTTTTCGTTGATAGACCAGATGAGGGTCTTGTATTCGTGATGTAATCTTCAATAGAATTCTTTAGTTATGAATACTATATACTAGAAACATTTATGATGTTTAGACCATATAAGGTTCTTGTATTCGACATGAGGCCTACTACAGAGTTCTTTATTTGTTAGTTTGGTTGTGATGACTATCTGTTGGCCACATTTTATGTTGTATTGGCCATCTGATATTTTTGTACACTATTGTGGTGTTCTATAGATTTCATCATATAGCTTGGTTCGGGTGCAATTCCACGATTCAGTGAGAAGTCGTTGTTATCTTCATCAAATCCATGAGGCAAAGTGTGTTCCTATTCACATCTTATGGAGAATTCTAGAATTTGTCATCAAGGTGGATGTTAATGTAGTTCCATGTTCCTCCATTTGTATTCCTTCTCCCTAGTCATCATTAAATGGGTGTGTTGGAATATGTGATGATGACTTGTATGGTGTTATTGGTTGTGTAATGATCATGTATATCAAAGAAGGAATAAATAAATCTAATATTATAAAATGGAGTTATCCTACACACATCATGTAATAATCTCTCTATTACCACTGTTTATATATGAGATGTGGTAAAGCATTTATCCCACATGTGTTATGTGATGTAAATATTACATACCTATACTTGTATAATAAAGGAGAAGGAGCCCCTTTGAGGGTATGCTGATGAAATATCATTGTAACATGAAGTGACAACAGAGTGTGATGTGATGCATATGTGAGGATTCCATGTATTGTAATATGGATATTTTTGAAGAATAAGAAGACAATACCTTCATGTGTGGATGCTTCCTCATTTTGGGGTTTGACCATGTATAACTGGTGTATCATTTCTTTTCTCTTGTCTCTAGTTCCTTCCTTTGATTATTGTTGCTTGTATAGATATAAGGCTAGACTTGTAGATTCTTGCTTTGCATGTTAGCAAACATATTGTTGCATGTTTATTTATATTCTCAATATTCTAACAACTCTGTCATGTACCCAACAACCTATGCTCTCTATTGAGTTCATGGGGTACTCCTTAACCACCACTCCCAGAACAATTTTTTTCCCTAATACCATTTACCATCTCAATGCTCTAATAAGAATCTGATTACAAAATGCGTGATTGTTAATGCAATGATATGGCAATGTAATTTATCCATGCGTTTAATTGTGAACTAAGGGAAAGTCTAAGAGATGAAATAAATAGTAAAAGGGAAAAGTGATAAGAGTTGAAGAAACTATTAAATGATGCAATGCCAATAAATTAAAATGAAAATAAAAGTTGAGGTTTTTTAATTAAAATGGAACAAAAGGCCATAATAATAAAAATAGAATAGGTAGCAATAATACAAAGAAAATACACTTCCTTGAGTACTTGAAAATTTGGGCAATTTTAATGGAAACAAGTACTCAAAATAACAATCTAGATCTAGCTTCATAATTTTTGATAAAAAAAATTTTGGTTCCCTCGCACTGCTGCTAGGGTTTGCCAAAGATGAGCTCTGCTGGAGGAGGACAGCCTCCTCCCCCCCCCCCTCGCCGTCTGCTGAAGAAGCTGCTTTTGCTCGCCTGGTTAACGCGAATGGGACGAAGGTGGACTCTGCTTAGCCACCGAAGTTTGTAAAGAAACTTGATGCCATTCCTGAGATCGAACTTCCGCTAGAGAAGCCCATTCACCTGGTCGTCTCCCTTGCAAATCGAGCCCTTATTGGGCATTTTACGGGCCTATGGCCATCTCCACGCACCACGGAAGCCTGGATTCAGAATAATTGGCGTCCTTTGATCACTCAAGGAGTCACAAGCTATGTGATCGGAAGAGGGTATTTCCTATTTGATTTTGTTTCAAAAGTTGTTAGGGATTTGATTTTCAGAAGCAGTCCCTATTTTATGGGCCCCCAAGGATTGTATCTAAATCATTGGACTCCTGATTTTGACCCTGCTCTGGATGTCCCCAAAGCAGTCCTAGTTTGGGTGCGTTTACCTAACCTTCCTATGCATTGCTGGGGCAAATAATCTCTACGGTCTATAGGAAATGGCCTGGGCAAATATATTGACAAAGCTGATCTAAAGGGTCAATACTCCTTTGCTCGAATCTGTGTGGAAGTAGATCTAGAGGCGGGTCTTCCTGAAGCTGTAAAACTCACAGTCAAAGGGTGGCAGCATTTCCAGCAACTTGATTATGAACAGCTGCCCTTCAAGTGCAGACACTGCCATGAATATGGTCACTTCCAAAGGAACTGTCCAAAACTCCAAAAATCAGAGACGGAGAAGACCCCTGAAGAAGGTTGGCAGCAAGCCAAGAAGCAAAAAGAAAACCCTAGAAGAAAGGGACCTAAGGGAAATACTCTGGCTGGCCCCCCGAAGGATCCCTCCTCCGCGGCCTCGGAAACTTCCAAAGCCCGGGAAAGCATACCAAAACCTAGATCTGGAAATAGCTTTGCTATCCTTGAAGAATGGGAACCACCTGTCAAACCAGTCGAAGAAGGGGAAATATCTCCCACGACCTCCTCCTCCCAGGCTAAAAGAGCCGAAGGCAGAACAGTAGGAAACCGGAATGTAGCAATAGAAGAAGCTAACCCATCTAAGGAAGATTTGCAGCAGGATTCTGCAATTGATGAGGGCACAGAGGAAGAGGGAACTGATGAGGAGGACCCTGATCCTTCGAAACCCGCTAAAAAGGATCGTCAAGGAAGGAAAACGGATAGGGAAAGAAGGGAAGCTGCCACTTATCGAGATCGGTTAGCCGGAGTTCAAACTACCTTGGAAAAACATCTTAATCCAAGAAATACCAGACAACAAGGTAATGCCTCGAAAGGGGCAGCCACCATTTCAAAAGGTAAGTAATGCAGATTGTCTCCTGGAATTGTAGGGGGTTAGGAAGCAAATCGAAAGTGTTATCAATGAAAGATCTAATCAGAATCTCGAGACCCTACATCCTCCTTATCGAGGAGACAAAAATGGAAGAGCAGGCCTTCCTCCAGGCAGCTCCTTCATTCTAGTATAACGCGCAATGCATAGCGGTTAGCTCTAAAGGAGCGTCTGGAGGCATTGCAACTCTCTGGGATCCTTCTAAGGTTGAAATTGTAAGTTACGCTACTTCTCCTCATTGGATTTTCATTGAAATTCTCTTTAAAGATGCAAATCTACGTCTAAGTCTATTTAATGTATATGCCCCTATTGCTCTTTCTAAGAAGCAAATTTGCTGGACTAATCTGAATGATCATATGATCACTTCACACCTGGATAATTTTGTCATTGCAGGGGATCTGAATCTTATCCTCTCCTCTGAGGAAAAGCGAGGGGGTAATATAGTTAGAGACCCTGCCAGAGAATGGGTGGAAGACATCATCTCGGATTGGGACTTGGAGGATATCAAACCAACTAAGGGGAAGTTTACATGGACAAATAAAAGGTTAGGACCAGGCCACATTGCAGCAAGGCTGGATAGATTCTTGGTTCAGCAGTCTCTTCATGTTCAAGGGTTTGAACCAACCTCGGCCATTCTACCTTTCAGTGCTTCGGATCATAAGCCGATTTCTCTCTCTTTTGTTAAAGACCAGAATTTGGGTCCCATCCCTTTCAGGTTTAATCCTACCTGGATTCCAATGGAAGGGTTTCTGGACATTGTGGCAGCAGCTTGGAAAACTAATATAAGAGGTTATGCCTTCTATATGTGGGAAGAAAAGATGAGGATTGTAAAAAAGGCCCTTAAAGAGTGGGCGAAACTCCACAAGTCTCCTAAGAAGCAAAGGATGGAAGCGGAGAAGGCTCTGGAGGATCATCATTTCAGTAATGAAGGGAGCCTCTCTCAAGCCTCTCTAGTTAAAGAAGTCTCTCTTCATAACAAGCTCCATGAAGCTTGTAGGCTTGAAGAAAACTATTGGAAAATAAAATCAAGAAACACTTGGCTCCAAGAAGGGGATAAAAACACAAAGTTTTTTCATAAACAAGCAGAGGTTAGAAAACATTTTAAGACTGTCTCAAAGATTGATCATTTGGGGAATCAGCTTTCTGATTTTGATGAAATTAAAAAAGCAGCTCATGATCATTTCCAGGATATTTACACAGAAAAATCCCCTGGGATGGATTTCAACCACTCTGATATTTTGGACAATATCCCACCCCTTGTCTCTGACCACTCTAATCGCCTGCTCCTTCAGCAAGTCACCCTTGAAGAAGTCAAATTTGCTGTAGATAGCATGAGTCCTGATAAGGCCCCTGGGCCGGATGGGTTCACTGCCAGATTTCTTACTTCTTGTTGGCCTCTCATTCACTCTGATCTGTTTCGGTTGGTCAAGAAATCCCAGTCCTACTTCAAATTAGGAGGAGGAACCAATTCCTCTTTTCTTTCCCTCATCCCCAAAGAAAAAGGTGACACCTCTTACTGCCGATTTCATCCTATCTCCCTCTGTAATATTGGATATAAGGTTATCGCCAAAGTCTTAGCTATTAGACTGAAAGCTGTCCTTCCTCTTATTATCCCTGAGAATCAAGGAGGGTTTATCAAGGGCAGGCAAATCTCTGATAACATCATCTTAGTTCAAGAAGCCATCCACTCAAGCGTGGCAAGAAAAGAAAAAGGTATGGTTATTAAACTAGATTTAACTAATGCCTTTGATAGAGTTCGCCATGGTTTTCTGTTTCAGGTCATGACTAGGTTTGGTTTTGCTCCCGGCTTGCTCTCTTGGATCAAAGCCTGTATTAGCACTCCTTGGATTGATCCTCTGGTAAATGGGAGAGCAACAGATTTCTTCCAAGCTTCTCGAGGTCTCCGCCAAGGACGCCCTCTCTCCCCCTTGCTTTATGCTATTCAAGTGGGCTCCCTTAGATTTCACTTGGAGCACTATCGAGTTCATGAAGATCTGCTTGGGCTAAGGATTGTGCGTGGGGTCAAAGAAGTAAATCACACCCAATTCGCAGATGACACTCTCCTTCTGAGCGGAGCGAGCCCAACCACAGCAAGGAAGTTCAAAGAGGTGCTGGATAATTATCAGGATGTTTCTGGAAGCAAAATCAACTACTCCAAAAGCCAAATTTATAGCTGGAATTGTTCCCCAATTGAGCTGCAATCTTTATCCTGTATCATGAAGATAGAAGGGAAGCATCATTGGACTGAATTCAAATATCTTGGAGTGCCAATTTTCAAGATCAAACCTAAAGTCTCCAGTTGGGAACCGCTGATTGAAAAATTGAATTCGAAAATCAAGGCATGGGGGGCCTCATGGCTAAATCTGGCAGGGAAATCGGTTCTTATCAAATCAGTCCTAGCAAGCATGCCTGTCTTTCAATGATCTTTTCTATTGGCACCTATAACCTTGCTATTGGCACCTATAACCGTTCTAAAGAAGATTGAAGCCCTTCTCCGGAGATTCCTTTGGAAAGGAGGGAAGCAAAATGAAAACAGGCTTCCTCTGGTCAAATGGGAGAAAGTTACTACTCCTTACCTAGAAGGGGGATTGCATTTGCAATATCTTAGAGCTCAAAATCTAGCCCTTGGTGCTAAGCTTCTTTGGAATATGGTATCAGGGAATTCCTCCTGGAGCAAACAGGTCTTATGGAAAAAATATTTCTCAGGGACTAGGCTCAGGTGCTTGGACCAGGGACTGAAGGTGGCCAAAGGGTCCTCTCTATTCGCTTTATGCTCTAAAGCCCACTCCTTTTTCTCCAAGGACCTTACGTGGATCCCAGGCAATGGGAAGAAAATTAGAATATGGGAGGATTCCATCTAAGGCAGTCCCCCAATTGGTAATATGGAAGGATTGGATGATATTCGGAGGTTCCTAGCAAATCTCGAGATATCAAAACTTGAGGATATATCAAAGTGGCATCCAGAAGGTCGACATAGTTGGATAGGATGGGACATCCCGGATTGCCCTCCTAACCTTGAAGAAGAAAAATCTCTCCTCCTCCTCTGCTTGAATGGGAAGTCTCCGGTTGCCAAGCACTTTAAAGATGTAAGGGGATGGAGCTCAAAATCCAGGCATTACTCTGTCGCTGAAGGTTACAGAAGCATCAAAGCAATTCCAAATGTTCCTAGAAATCCTGCAGTCTGGAAGTACATCTGGTCACACAAATCGCTCCCTAAAGTTGATCATTTTGCTTGGACTCTTGCACATAACAGTGTCCTCACTGCTGAAGTCCTGCGGAGGAAAGGGTGGGAAGGCCTGTCTCATTGCCCTCTATGTTTCGCTGCGGAAGAGTCGTCCACTCATTTGTTTATTTCTTGTCCCTTTGCTTCAGTTGTCTGGAATTTAGTGACCCTTCCCTGGCACATCCCCCTGCATTTTGATGATTTTTCTTCCCTCTTTTGCCATTGGTCTTTGTCTTCCCCTGTCAGGACCCATGCGAAGGACCCTCTAGCCATTGCTTGGTTGACTCTTCCTAAATTTATCTGTTGGAAACTTTGGCTCAAATGCAACAATCGGATTTTCAGAGGAATCTGCTCCTCTCCTATCCAGGTGGTGGTAAAAATTAAAGCTTTGCTTGGGGATTTCATTCGGTCTCGCCCTCCTCTTTGTCTCCAATCTCCTTTGTCTCGGGAGGAAGACGTCTGGTTTCAAAGCTTGAACCCTGGTACTTTCGCTGGCCTCCCTCATAGACCTCCCACTTTGCAAAATTGGGAAATCAGGAAAGATGGGGCTGCCTTCGAACTCTGATGCAAAGAGTTAGGAAAAAACCTCTTGTGTTTTGATGGAGCTTCAAAAGGTAACCCAGGGGAGGCAGGAGGGGGAGGGGTGCTCTTTGGCCCCGCAGGAGATTTGATTTTCACATACTCCTAGAATTTGGGAATTGAATCTAATAATATGGCAGAAGCATTGGCCCTTTGCCAAGGCTTAAACCAAGCTCTCCTCCTTGGTATTCAGGTTCTTACGGTTGTGGGGGACTCCAGGTTGATTATTCATTTCATCAACTCTCAGAAGTTTCCTTCCTCTAATCGCCTTCGTCAAGTTCTTCAAAGAATCTCTTTGCTCATTCCCCTTTTCCGATCTATAGATTTCTTCCATGTCTTAAGAATGAATAATGGACAAGTGGACAAAGCAGCAAATGAAGCTATACCCCTGGGCAAGGGGGTCTTTAAACTCAATGATGTGTTTAGTCTGTTTCCTATCCCATAAATCCTTGGGATTGGACTCGAAGCTGTTCTGGTTGGTAATATGGAGAATGGGCCCTAGGCCAGGTGTCATATGCTTCTGCTGCCCGATGGTGGTCTCCTCCGATTGCGGCGTGGCATACCTCGACATGATCTTCTATACAGCGTCATCCTCATTCATGCTCATTAAAACATTTCAATTCACATGCCTTGCAATCTCTATGATGATGTCGTCTTTGCTTTTGCTGATGATGGAGCGTACCAACCTCTGTACTACGGAGCAGGTGAATTTACGGAGCAAGATTTTACAAAATCTAATGGGCTCACTTAAGGTTTTATTATTTAATCATCGCATTTCACTTAGGCGTGCGGACCTTCCCCTCTCTATCCAAACTAGAATGAGGTTCTCTGCTGACAAAGCTCATTGGTTCGTTGGAAACATGCCTCGTTATGATGACGTCTAGACCCCTGATCCTCAAGAGGTTTCCTCTTTTGGCATTGAGCTCTATTATTTAATGAACAGTATGGGTTCGGTTAATGGCGCTCCTCGAAATCTGATGAAACGTCCTTCGGCATGCTCCAATTTTTGGGTAATGATGTTCCTTTTATTTCATATGAATGCTATCGGGCCTATTAGCTGCAATCTTCTTCGACCCGTTTCAGGAAGCAGGGCTCAGTTCTTTCTGAAGGTGGTTGTTCATTATCCCGGGTGGCGAAGATCTTCGGTTTTCTGTGTAACGCCTTCCCTGTGTTTTATCTTTTTGAATTATAGCCTGTGTATTTTGGGTGGTATGGCGGATTTTGGTGATTCTGCATCCTCCTCTCCAGACCCTTTGATGGAATTGGAAGCATAAGTAAGGGCTTGCGACGCCGGGTTAGACGTCAAGAAAATTTTATGCAACAGATTGATGAACAAGGGGGGCGACGCCTCGAAAGAATTGATGAGTATATTGGTCGTATCCGCTCGGATTTCACGGCAACTCTTCGGGATCTGGAAGAGAAGGTCACGGTTGCTCTTGAAAATTTGGATCTCAGGCTGCAGAGTATGGAGGGCACTTTGGAAAAGCTTCGGGATGCTGAGAACTCAGGCCATGGAATGAGCCAATTGGCTACCAAATAGTCTTCTGGGGCAAGGGCGAAGCACCGTTAATTTCAGTCTAGTCTCTGACTTTTCTCTGTTTAATCTTTTTGTTAAAAAATTTAAAGTCCTGGTTTTGCTAGTCACAAGCATCTGTATTTAAAGTTTGGAAGACTGTATGGCTTACTATATTTCTGGAGATGTAAACTCTTTGGTGGTCTTGCCACTGTTTTATTAATATAAAACCTACCCGTTTCTGTCAAAAAAATAAATAAATAAATAAAAATAGAATAGGTAAATTTGGAAGCATTTACATTGGTCGATCACCAAGGATGTGATTTTGTGCAAGCTGGATATGTTGTACAATATTTTTTATGTTGTGATTACTACATCCATAGAGGCCATGGAGGACAATATTTTTTTATTAAGGAGTGATATTCCATCATCTAAATTATTGAATTGTGTGGTCTCATTTCCAAAGGAAGAAGAGGAATCCTCTTTTATGGAGTATTTGAACAAATATCACAGACAACATGCCTATTTCAATGGTCCCTCTTCACTTATATTCAAATTAATGGTCCAAAGTGTAAGTCTACAATAGTGTTTAATACAAGTATTTTCCACACATTATATGGCAATAGTGTTAGTGATTTTGAATGTATATTTTTGTTTCATTTGTGTATTTTCTCTCCATTAGGCATTTGTCTTAGAATGCTACTACTATTTTTTCTTCTTTAGCTTATCAAATCATAGGTTGGTGAGTTGTTTAGAATATGCTTGGCTAGATTCCACACTACTTGGCTTGCCATGTTGAAAAATGCATAGTGCGTACATTCGTTAATATAATGAAACAATGGAGTACTTTATATATTGTAGTAAGAAAGGTTGCTAAAAAAATTGTGGAAGAACCCAAGAGAACATCTGTAATGCAAAATGGAGGGAAAACATTTCTATATTTGAAATATTTAATGTGTATATTCAACTCTTGAATTTTAAAATTAATAAAAATGTGCCACTAGCATTTACCTTTCCCCTATCTTATCTCCAGTTTCTTATATTTTTATGCTTATACCCTGCTAAAGCTTTCCACTGAATACAACTTGGTCCCTACTTGAACATGTACACAATCTCTAGTGCTTCCCAATACACTGCTTGCTCAATACATTCTTCTCCCATTTTACACTCAACTGGAGGCAATTTTTGAATTTATCTGTTCATTCATTTTTTCCCTAGGCAATGGTTCCATTACACCTTAGAGATTTTCTACAAATTCTCATAAATATCAACTCTAAGATTCTTATAGGATTCCACCTTTCTTCACCGAATGGAGTATGTTTCACCTATAGGAATCTATTTAACCTATATGTGTTCACTTCTACTATCAACTATGTATTGAGTACATAATTTGCTAGTTCCTCACTGCCTACATCATATTCTTCTATTCAATCCATAGGATTATGCCTAAACCAATCACTATACGAGATCCTACACAACCCTACCCATATTAAAACTATTGTTGTATCCTATAAGAGTCAACTTGTGTACAAATGCTACTTTTATCTATAGGAATATACTTGATAATAGAATTCATTGTGATCTAGAGAGGAATATGTTTTTCCACAAATTTTGTTGACATATAGAGGAATTCTAGTCTATCTTCTATAAGACTTCGCCTCTTCGTAGATTCTACTACAATTTACAGGACATTGGCTTCTCACTATCTCTTCTATCATCTATAAAACATTCCCTTCAACTAAGAATCACTCATTCATTAAGCTTAAGACTTTGTCTTGTCACTAAGGGAGTAGCTCTAGTGGTTGTGGGATGGAGTGTTATCCTCTCCACCCTGATTTTATTCTCAGAAGTGTCATGCATGTTTAATTCTAATTTGGCTTGTCATAGTGGCATTGAAAGGGTAGGCGCCCCCTTGAGTGGGACCCCTCTAGCATGATTGTGTCTTTGGACATGTTGACCCTAGGATAAACTATGAGTTTCTGAGATATGTGGTTTGCAATTTTTTGCATATATCTGGGAAGGTTGCTTAGTTCTCCATCGCACATTTTGTTGTTAAAAAGGTTTAATACTTTGTCTTTTTAGTCATATAACTCCTCTAGAATATGATAATGTATCCTGACACTATATAATTATAAAAATTATTGCGCTATCATTAGCCACACTATAAATGTATAAGATCTCCACATTGCGTGATTGTTGGGTCATGGAATTGACATCTTTTGCGATCATTTTCCCTCACTTTTAAACCCTTTCCGCTTACCAATGAACCAATATTTAATAATTTTTAATGCTTATTTGCGGGATTTTGTTTTAAAGTGGTTTCCATTACATTTCTTACTATTTCATTGAGTTTTGATTAATATTTGGAAGAATTGGCATATTTTGTGCTTGCTTATAAATAACAACTTAATGTGGGAACTATTTTAGATCTACGTTTTGTAGATGCAGAGTTCGACCACCAACTATGAAGTCACCTTGGAAAAGATGTCAAAGAGAAACAATGGGTTTATTTGTAAATGATGAATTATTGTAAAAGTTAAAACCCATTTGCATAAATTCATTATTATACATATTTCTCATTTTCCAAATTATGATTTTAAATTAAAGGTGACAAATGGTTGTGGATATGAGTGCATATTTGGCTTATCCACAAAGATTTGAAGATTTCCATCAAATATTTGATGGATCTAAGAGGTCAAGAGATATTAGGAGACATTTGGGAAGAGTTTTGACTATTTTTATATTCTCTATTCCCAAATTCGAATTTGACTTCAAAGGTATCCTAAATAGTATGGGAGTTAGCAAATCTTGGAATTACCTTTGAATTGGTTTTGAGATCCAAATTATTAGCAATTTGTTGAGGATATTTTGGATCTCCATTTATTATTTGTTATGAATCATTCATGTATAAATAAGATCTCCTTCTCCATTCCAAAGGGAGGACTCTTAGAGCAATTATCCAATTCATGATGGAATAGATTATCTTTCTCAAGATCTTGTGTTGATGGATATTGTAGTTATTTTATTTGCTATGTAGTGTAAATTAGTTTATTTTATGATGTTATAGATCTTAGCATGCTGCTATCTTCCTGGGAGAAAGAACTCGCTCCATGAGATGAGAGCATTATGCAAGATAGTATTATTTTGTTTATATTGTGTGTTCTAATTCATTTTCATTAGTACGATTTATTTATTTATGCAAGTGTGATTTAATGGTGTGCGTTTCTTTATTTCCTCTATTTGATTTTATGAATAGTCTTTTACTTTTGCAAGATAAGTTATTTTATTTTACTACCGACAATAGATTAATTCTTTAATTCTGCAAGTGTGGTGCATTGCACAAAGATATTCCACAGAAATTGAGTAATCAAGCATGTATCAAACCTAGGTAGATCAAAGTTGGTTTCTAACTTTCATGGTTAAGTGATATGTTCTGTTTTATTTTTAATGTTTACATTACTCTAGACTCTCATAACCAATTAATAGCATAAACTTAAAATCATCTCTACATGGAAGCATAGGGTCTGTATTGATTTGATGTGAATGATCATTGCATTTGATGAAATTCAGAGATTTATGTTGGATTCAATTAGGGGGATTAAGGAATGGTATTAAGAAGGTGTGTCTGAGTGTGAGTAGTTAGATTAAATTTGCTAGAATAAGTTTTCCTTTATTGTATTCAGTCTTTCAAAAATCAATGTTAGATTAAGCTTTGATGCCTGTAGAGACATTGCAAACAAACTTTAAATGAAAAGACTTACCCTGGTTGATAATTAACGGTTTGATGGAATTGATAATCTGATCCGAAAATGGGTAACTTACTTTCCTTTCATTAACTGATACTTAATCAATTTCTCATTAAACATAAATAGATTGGCATAATCATTCAAATTGAGATCTGCAACTAATTAAATATTTCACAAAACAAACATGAAAAAGATATGCAAACCATATTTGTTAACGGAATTCATAAGGCCTCCTGACTACGTATCTGAACTCATTAGAACTTTGAGTCGCTTTATTATCTCCTTCAAAGATATACAGCTTCATAAGTACATTTGCATGCTCTTCATTTCAGGTGGCTCATTCTCATCTTGGGATGCCTTTCTCTTCCTCACCAAGAAGAAACAAGGCTCTCACATGAACTGGACTATTTCTCCCATCTTGGGATGAAATTCTTCATACAAAGTTTACCAAAACTCTCTCCAATAAAAGCTTCCTTTCATTCTCCAAATGAGAGGATTATATAGTTTTTTTTTAAGGATGATTACTCATCACACATGTTAAGGAGAATATCTCTCCCATGATCCCCTAAATTAAGATCAAGAGACACCTTAAGGGGTAAGTGGAGAAAAGGTCTCATCTTTCTCCATGAAGATCTCAACACCCCTTAGGACTAGGAAACCAATTGGTGAGGTGTATTCTCACACCTTTTTAAAAATTAAATGAGAATTTGTTTGAGCATCTTCATCTAATTCCCTTTTACATAGTTTTCATTGAACTTTGAATGAAAACACTTTATGAACTTTTTGTTGGAGAAACCTCCTTTTTGCTTGTAATTTCAACCTGCAATTTCTTTCACATGCAAAATTCATTTGACTACGTTCAAATTGCATCAGGAAGCTTTCTGTGAGCTCTTCGTTGACTGAATTCCTTTGAAGCTAATGGAGACCTTCTGCATTCTTCGACTTGTGGAGATCCTCCTGGATCAAATCTCCCCACTAAAAAACACTTTTTGGACCTCCAAAAAGTATTGATTCATGATCATAGAAGGATCTTTGTCTTCTCCTCCTTCAAATTTTTGTCCAAGGATGTCATCTTTCTCACTTGGACTGATTCACTTGCACTTATGGTTAGTTTTAGGGTGTCGGGTACAACCGATCATGCACCCCAAAAATTGTAATTACAATGATTTTGAAGGTCTTTAGGAAAAAATAATGCCTCACTCAACAATGATTACAAAATCATTACAATGAAGTCAGCAAGGCTTTTAGGAAAAAAAAGAATTTCCTCACTCTCATCAACTCCTAAGAGTGGCTAGTAAAGCCTTTTTACAACATAAAAAATGTCCTTATTGGCTTTCGAACCACAATAATTGGCATTATTACAAAGTTTGGGCTTTGATATAATTTACATGTAAAACTTAGGGTAAATGTTTATCAAATGAACGCTCCATTTACAAAAGTGCAACATAATAAAATGTTGACTCTAATTCATGTGCACAAGCTTTGTCATGATTTTACCTTCTATACGAATCTCGTGGATAAGCGCCCAATATCAACATCCCCGCTGCCATAACCCTGTGATCAACATAAGGAGTCATGTGTTGGCGCCTTTTCTTGATATTATCGATACCTTACATGCTATCAAGATTCCATACAGCTTCATCGAATCTATGACTACAATTTCTCTCGAAAAATTATTGTTGTGATGATGTGTTTCAGTTCTCTTCATTTGATATTTATGACTCCATATGGCCTCGAATTTGTGAAACAATCGATTTTCATCACAAGGTCCAACCTCATTACACCCATGGAGGCCAGGCCTACGCGACTATTGGCACTCCCATTGATCCACATCATAGTTGGCAAGTCATCGATGTCGATACAACTTCAACAAGTTTGACTCAACATGACTTTGACAAATTTGAGAAGTTTCGATTTCGACACAACTTATATGAGTCTCGACTTTGACATACTACGACACGTTCTGCACCTTCGACATGTTCAGCAACCTCACAGTTCGCGACATCAACAAGTAGCATCGACATGCGACCAGCGACTCTCAAACTTCGACAGACTGTCTCTCTATTTTCCAGTTGACTGTAACAGTTGAACTGTTGAAACCGTTCTAACTTATTCTTTGTAACTGAACGTAACGGGCAGGCACCCAGGTGTCTCAGACTTCTTTATAAGCATGTAAACTATTGTAACATACATCTTATCTTGATCAATCTAGAACAGTTCGCATTCCTGCATATTGTCTTTGCGTATGTGTGTTATCTATATTCCGTAATCCTACTTTTGCTCATTCTATTTATTAAGCTTCCTCCATAACAGAGCTAACTCATTCAGTCGAACTATTTCTCCCATCGTGCTTCCTGGACACGACACAGATCATTGGTATCAGAGCACTCAGTTTTGTTTGTGCTTAAGTTCTGCGTATACACTTCTCTCGAAGTTACCTGACTTATGTCGGTTCAAACTCGCTCGCAATCTCAGCAATCCAAGTAGACACGATCTCCATAAATGACAAAAGAAACCGACGATAGACATGCAGTTGACGAGACAACACAGCTTATTGAGCAAGCACTGGCTCGACAACGGATTGAAATGTTCACCCAGTTCAATGAGATTCTCTTGCGATTCGCTTCGACATCCGGAGGATCCTCGACGAGAACTCACTCTGATAAAAGCATCCCCTTCAAAGTGAAAATGAATCTGGACATACCGAATCTTGAAGGTAAGATTGATGCGAAATCCGTCGACAATTGGAATCCTATTACGATGTAAACCAACTCTCTGAAGATGAAAAAGTGACTATTGCGTCCTTAAAGATGTCAACCTCCGTACATTGCTAGTGGGAGAACCTCTCGACAAAGATGGAGAAAAGCGGAGAACCCATCGACACATGGGATAAATTTGTCGAGCACATCCAAAAGGAATTTTACCCACCGAAATACCTCGAGCAACAGTATAAGAAATGGCAGCAACTAAGGCAATGGAAAGACCAATCGATACAGAGTTACACCTATGAGTTCTCTCGACTCATGGCTAGACTTGGCGTCCAAGAAGAAGAGAAATTGCTTGTTTCGAAGTACGCTAGTGGATTTTCCCAGTACATTTAGTAGGAGATGGAATTTCTAACTGTCAATACGCTTGTTGATGCTTTCCACTATGCCAGCAAACTGAAAACCAAGCAGAAAGGAAAAGCACGTTTCGCGACAAAGCTGACATCAGGACGACCACCTGACAAGAAGGTACCAGCCGACTTCGACAAGTCGAAATCTTCTCAGCCGACACCACTAAAGCCAGACCATAGAAAGAAGCCTTTTCACAAGAGGGAATGTAGAAAACAACCACCGACTGGAAAATGGTGCAATTACCACCACTCATCTTGGCATGATACGTCTGAATGCAAAGCTCATAAGACATTTTTGACAAAAGTGTCGACCTCCGATGCGTTCAACGAGACAATGGAAGAATCTGATCTAGACACAACGACCCTTTTGACCTCGACCACTCCAGTAGCCTCGACTATCGTCGACGAGGAGGAATGAGAGCACTTGTTCCATACACGAATATGGGTCCAGAGCAACCCATTACATTTGATTGTGGACAATGGGAGCCAGAAAAAATTCATTTCTGAAGAACTTGTGAAGAAACTAGGCCTTGTTACCACTCCACATCCTCAGCCTTACTGTAGCTAGGGTTTTACCCCTAGCTTGTGAAAATGAGCACCTACTAAGGAGAATGGACTCCTTAGTAGCAGTTCAGTAAATGTAAATGATTAAAATAAAACAAAAATATAAACTATTGTAAACATTGTGCATTAAACATAAACAACAAATTTAAAGAATGGTTTTTTGTATTGATATTACCTTCAATGTGAAGGTTTGATGAAGCCCTTTGCAATGTCCAAGAGGATGCTCCAAGCTCCAATATGCTCCTTCTCTTTCTCCAATGGTGGGAATGGGCCAAAAGTGGCTCTCAAGGTGAAAGTAGTTCAATGGTGAACTAGGGTTTCGTGAGAGATTTTGGCAGAGTAAGGGTGCTTATGATTGTGGATATGGAATAAGGGATCTCCATCACCTATTTATAGTTTTTTGGTGGTGGAGTGCTGACCCATGGTTTTGGGAAACACATGGTTTTGGGCAGCTGTATAGGGTTTTTTCCTCCTTTTCCTCATTATTTTATATTATTCCTTCCCTTTTTAGGGGGTTTTTGCTATTTTTAGAGGAATTTTGGATATTTTTGGAGGAAAAATGGATTTTTTAACCTTTTTGAGGTTATTTTAAGGGTTTTGTGGCCTTTTGGAGGTATTTTAGGCCTTTTGGAGGCTTTTTAGTGGGATTTTTGGGGTTTTTAAGGGAAATATGGTAGGAAAATGGACAAATGAGTCATATAATGTGGTAGATGAGGTAGTGAACACTTTTTGGGTGTTAACACTTACAACATCGGTTGGATGAAGGATGGACAAGAACTACAGATCACTCGACAATGCAAACTCGCCTACTTCATAAATCCTTTTGAAGATGAAGTACTCTGTGATGTGGCACCACTCTCCGTAGCCGACTCCCTGTTTGGGAAACCTTACCTCTGTGATAACATGGAATTTATCAGTCACGACCTCATAAGGTGATTGTCAGAATCTGTAATCGATGGTTCAGCATACCAGAGCATCAACCTACACTCACGGTTGCACTGATGTCTGCCAAACAGACATAGAAGCTCATCAATCATGCTCAGAAGTTCGCATTAATCATGATCAAGCTACAACATTCTAAGAATACTGCAGCAATGAGTCGAGTTACTGACCAATGCAGTTCTTGACAGAAGCAGCAAGTCGATCATATCCTCGATGAGTACCAGAACCTCTTTCAAGTTCCAGACGGAGTACCTCAACATTGTCAGGTAAAACAATCCATTGAACTTGTTCCTGGTTCTTCTTTGCCTAACGCATCTGTTTACAGAAGATCCATTCTCGAAAATTAAGAGATTCGTAGATAGATCCAAGAATTAATCGACAAAGGTCATATCCGACCCAGCTCCTCTCCTTGTGGAAGTCTAGTCATCCTAGTTCCGAAGAAAGACGGGACTTGGTGCATGTGCATCGACTACAGAGCTCTCAACAAAATATCAGTGAAGAATCGGTACCCTCTGCCATTGATAGACGAGCTCATCGATTGTTTGAAAGGTGCTAAATTATTTACTAAACTCGACCTCAAGTCGGGATACCACCAAATTCCAATCGAGCCCTTGGATGTGTGGAAAACTGCTTTCAAGACCAAGGAAGGACTATTCGAATGGTTAGTCATGCCTTTCGGCTTAACCAACGCACTCACGACTTTCATGTGACATATGGATAACCTTCTTCGACCTTTCATCGGCAAATGGGTTATTGCCTATCTCGACGATATATTGATTTTTCAATCGATCATGGGAAGAACATGTTGGACATCTTCGACAATTCCTCGACACTCTCCAGCAACATCGACTCTATCTGAACATGGACAAGTGCTCTTTTGCGATGACCAGCATCAAATATTTGGGGTATGTAATTAACTCTGTAGGCATTCACGTCGATCCAGAAAAAGTACAAATTCTCAAAGATTGGCACATTCCTAGAAGCATTCAAGAACTAAGAAGTTTTCTTGGTTTGGCGAATTTCTATCGACGATTCATACTCGGCTTCAGTCACATAGCCTGGCCCTTGAATCAGTTGATGAAGGGAAATGGGAAAACTGTCTTCCAGTGGACAAGAACACATCGAGCAGCTTTTGAACAGCTCAAACACAGGGTCTGCACTGCACCAGTACTTGTGTTACCTAATTTGCATCAACCCTTTGAGATTGAGACGGATGCATTAGACTATGCCTTGGGCGCAGTGATCACCTAATCGCTTTTCATTCCAATACTTTTAATGACACAGTTAGAAGATACTCGACGTACGAAAAAGAACTGTACGCCATTGTGCAATCTCTTAAGCAATGGAGGCATTACATCCTTGGCAAGGAAACAGTCATTCTCACTAATCCCAAGCCTCTACAGTTCGCTCCAACATAATCAAAGTTGTAGACAAACCGACAACTCAAGTGGATTAATTACCTACAACAATTCTATTTGGTGATTAAGTATCGGAAAGGAAAAGCCAATGCTGCCGCAAATTGCCTCAGTCGACCACCCATTACTCTTCTTTTAATAGTGATGAGTATGCAGGGATATGACACGACCACTTGGCCACAATTATATGAGGACGACAGTGACTTCTCAGTAGTCTACCGACAATTACAAACTAACAAGTCATCGACCTTAGACTTCGACTACTTCCTGAAAGACACCTTGCTATACAAGCTTGGACAACTTTGTGTACCGACCGGTGAGCATCGACAACAGCTCATTTGGGACGCGCACTACAGCAAGACTGCAGGACACTTTGGAGTAGCAAAGACACTTGCTATTCTGCAGAAGTATTTCTTCTGGCCTACACTTAAATCTGACGTCAACAAGTACATTCGATCATGCGTGGTTTGCACCATTGCTAAGCCACCTAATCGACGATAGGGATTGTACACACCTCTACCAGTTCCTATTTGACCATGGGAATCTATTTCTATGGACTACTTGACGGGTTATCCTACTACCAGACATCAACATAACGCGATATTAGTAGTAGTTGACTGATTTTCCAAGATGGCCATTCTCATACCATGTAAGAAGATCACAACATTGTAGCAAACCGCTCAGCTCTTCTTTACACATGTTTGGAAACACTTTGGTCTACCCACAACCATCATTTCCGATCGAGATGCCAAATTAGTTAGCATCTTTTGGAAGACCTTCTGGAAATAGCTAGACACGCGACTCTCATTGTCGACAGCTTTCCATCCTCAGACCGACGGATAGACGGAAGTTGTGAATCGCCTTATAGTACAACTGCTTTGCATGTACAATCACAAGCATCGACACACATGGGATGAAAATCTTCCATACATTCAGCACAACTACAATTGTGCTCAGGACAACTCTACAGGAAAGAGTCCATTTGAAGTCTGTTACGGATTTCAACCCTCAGCACCTATTGACTTGATCAACTCCTCGACACAGCTACACTCCGACAAAGACCACAACCAGCGAGAAGTTGATAAAGTAGTCAAGTTTCGAGAACAAATTTGCGAACAAATTTGTGACATGTAGAAGCAAGCACAGGATATGTTGCACAGAGCAAACGAGAAAGCTAAGGCCCGACACGACAAGCATCATATTCCTCATACAGTCCAAATTGGGGATAAGGTCTGGCTACATCTCAAGAAGGAGCGCTTCACTGGTCCTTTCAAGAAGTTAAAACCTTTGCGATATGGTCCATACAGTATTCTTCGATAGATTGGCGAATACGCTTTCTAGCTCGACATTCCTGCATGCTTGGGTCTGCATCCAGTCTTCAATGTGGATCTACTTCGACCATACCATGCACCCTTGTTGGAACAGAACGAATTCTCAACAACAGAACCCGAAGACATCCATCTAGATGTTCATGAGCCTCTTCCTTGTGACACCATTGTGGGATGACGCGTATGCCTTACAAGGATGAACACAATTCCCTTGTTTTAGGTTGCCAAAGTTGGCCAAATCCCATCTCAAGGAAAGTGGTACTCTGCTACTGAAGTGACCGACAAGTTTCCTCACCTTCACAAGCAAACAATGGGGTCCATTTTTTCTTAAGGAATGAGGTCTGATCCGCATCATAGGTGGTAAGTCATCGATGTTGATACAACTTCGACAAGTTCGACTCGACACGACTTTGACAACTTCGACAGGTTTCGATTTCGACACAACTCCGTTGAGTCTCGACTTCGACATACTGCGACACGTTATGCACCTTCGACATGTTCAACAACCTCACAGTTCGCAACATCGACAAGCAGCATCGACATGCGACTAGCGACTGTCGAACTTTGACAGACTGTCTCTCTGTCTTCCAGTTGACTGCAATGGTTGAACTGTTGAAACCGTTCTAACTTCTTCTTTGTAACTGAATGTAACAGGAAGGCACCCAAGTGTCACAGACTTCTTTATAAGCATGTAAACTATTGTAACATACATATTATTTTGATCAATCTAGAACATTTCACATTCCTGCATATTGTCTGTGCGTATATGGGTTATCTGTATTGTGTAATCCTGCTTTTGCTCATTCTGTTTATTAAGCTTCTGCCATAATAGAGCTGACTCATTCAGTCAAACTGTTATCCCTCTCGTGCTTCCTAGACACGACACAGATCACCCATACGCATCTCCCATGCAGGAAAACATGAGCATTGTGGCAGTCCCGAGGAGGCCGAAGAATGGAGTAGCCTTATTGCTACTGAAATATCTGACTGGGCATCCAAGGAGAGTCGCTATCGAGTTGAACCCTTGACGAGAAACCATATCCTTCACAATGAGTGCTTTTCCTCAATCAGATTAACAAGATTTGACAAAAAAAACGAGAGAGCAAGAAATCACTAACACAGCGCCAGATCTAGAACCGAAAACGAACATAACCAAAGAAAGAAGACCCGGAACAGACCACCCATAAGAAGAAATATGCGTCCTCCATAGAGAGTTTGGAGAACACTAAAGATGGAAAGTACCGAACAAAAAACCTAGAAACTTAACAACTATCGTTGTAAAATTGTACATGATATTACTCCCAAGGAATGATCTTTAGGCATAAAACCTTTTGTAAGTAATTTTTGTATTTTGAATTGTATTTGTTTTTCCCATACTCCTAAGCAAAAGAAAACCAAGTTTGATGCAAAAACAAAAGTACACATGTTTGTTGGCTACAATGAACAATCTAAATCATAGATACTAGTAGATGTATCCATGAACAAAATTATGGTTATTAGAAATTCTGTTGTAGATGAGAACACAATTGTTGTAGATGAGAACACACAATTTTTTTTTGTTAATGGTAAGTCAATCCATGGATAGTATTTTATGGGTAATTACTAGTGATTTTGGTACAAGTTTTGCTATTGAAATCAAATAGGATTGAAAGCCAAAAACTTTGTTCTAGGATTTTAAAGGCCCATCTATATGATGATTTGTTCATGGCATTCTAGTTGATTTTATTCCCCCAAGTTTGGAGAAGAAAGGTCCCATTCCAAGTCAACCCTCCATACATGTCCTTAGAAACCATGTTATTTTTCACTTGCTAAGTCAATCCTCCATCTCCTTGGTTGTTATTTTTAACTCAAGGCCTTAATCTGATGTAAATCGATGTTGCAAAGAATCAATCCCTTAGCATATCCTTATTTCAAATAATGTTTCCAAATCATAAATAGATGAAGTGATCATAAACAACATCTCCCCATGGCCTTTCATTAGAATATCCTTATATACACCTATCAAATCATTTCCCACTAGAGAATCCATCCTTGCACTTCCTCTTCCTAAACAATAGAGAGTATTATGATAGAGCTGTTAAATTTTCAGAATTTACTTCAATCTGATCTAGGATCTTAACTGAGAGAACAACATGTACAGCATATCTATAGCATATCAATCATGGAGACAATAATGCAAGCACACAAGAGACACAAAGATTTACTTGGGGAAAACCATAAAGGTGAAAAACCCCAATAACTTCCTCAGAGATAGATAGAGCAATGATACAACCAACCATAAGAGATAGACACAACCTAGCAGCAGATCCTCCTCCTCCATAAGTGCGCCACTCCTCCTTGAGTGCATGTGTGAGAAGTGAGTGAGCAAATAGAGTGCCTCCCGCACTCTATTTATACTTGACTTGATTTGCCTTTTTACCTAACTCATGTAGGCTCGAACTTAACCACATAACATAATGCTGACTGGGCCGACCCCCAATAGGGTGGTCTAATAACCCTTCGACCCACATGGCCGACCCCCAATAGGGTGGTCTAATAACCCTTTGACCCACATGACTTATACAGGGCCGACCCCAAACCAGGTGGTCTAATAACCCATCAAGTATAAGTTATGACACTTCCGTATAGAGGAATAATAACATCTCTATAGGAATACAATATACAAATATGTGAAATACATTCCGAAGTTACATATACATCAACACTCCCTCTTAACTAGGAAGGTATTTCTCAGCACAGTTCTTCTAGCACAAGTCATCTTCTCTGGATCATCGTCACTGGATGATCGTCATCGAGTCATCATCATCGTCACTGCTGCTGCTATCTCAATCAATCTCTAAATCTACTCATCATAGGAAGTTCTACAGAGCCAGTCCTTTTTCATACTAGATGTAGGCCCACCACCTGCAGGTCTTCGTCATCACTGGACATACTGTGGAATCCTCAGGACTTATTACGTGCGTCACAAAACCTCGAAAGAGCATCCCAGGATGTTACGGGTACACAACTCCGACATGTAGGATCTCCCAGGGCGCTATTACATGTGACCCCACCACAAAACCTCGCAAGAGCATCTCAGGATGTTACGGGTACACAACTCCTACCTGAAATCTCCCAGGGCACAAATTACATGTGGTCACCACAAAACCTAGCAAGAGCATCTCAGGATGTTACGGGTACACAACTCTGACCTGAAATCTACCAGGGCACAAATTACATGTGGTCATGGAAAAACCTCGAAAGAGCATCTCAGGATGTTACGGGTACACAACTCCGACCTGAAATCTCCCAGGGCACAAATTACATGCCATAGGACAAAACCTCGCAAGAGCATCCCAGGATGTTACGGGTACACAACTCCGACCTGAAGGATCTCCCAGGGCACAAATTACATGTCCTCCCAGAGCAATGTCTCGAAAGAGCATCCCAGGCTGTTACGGGTACACAACTCCGACCTATAGGATCTCCCAAACATGCTCATCTGCACAACCTGATCCACGGCCATAGAGTATCAACCTGATACTCACCATACATCATCCTGATGTATCCATGATCATCCTGATCATCATCACTGCAACGTCCTGTTGCATGTCATCTGGAGCAACATCCTGAAGCTCGCCATCCATGATCATCCTGATCATACAATGCATCCATCTGATGCACACCACGTATCTACCTGATACGTATCATCATACATGATCCACCTGATCATACAATGTATCCACCTGATACAAATACAAATACATGATACATATCACCACACATGATCCACCTAATCATACAATGTATCCACCTGATACATATACAGATACATGGTCCAAGCATCCAACATGATGCATATACATACACATGATCCAACTGATCATATCCAGCATCCAACATGATGCGTATACATACACATGATCCAACTGATCATATCCAGTATCCAACATGATGCGTATACATACACATGATCCAACTGATCATATCCAGCATCCAACATGATGCATACATACATACATAAAAATGATCCAACTGATCATATCCAGCATCCAACATGATGCGTACATACATAAAAAATGATCCAACTGATCATATTAAGCAGAAACCAGAACATCATCCTGATGCTCATCATCCAGCGCTTACATCCACAGCCATGTGAAGGATCCTCCTTCCAACATGCTTGGAATGGCTTCAGCAAATGTGTCCATCACTTCTTCCTCGAAGTGTCCTCGATCTGAAGAATGCCAAGCCTCTCTTTGAAGTACTCGAACTTCACCCTGGCTAGTGGCTTCGTCAGCACATCTGCAATCTGCTCGTCCGTCGCAACATACAGGAGCTTCACAGCTCCTCTCTGCACCATATCCCTGATATAGTGATATTTGATCTCTATGAGTTTCGACCTGTCATGAAACACTGGGTTCTCGGACAGCTTCACACAACTCTGGTTATCACAGAAGATACCAGTAGCCTCCAATGGGAGATCAAATAACTCAGACAGTAGCTTTCGTAGCCATACTGCCTCACAACTAGCTGAACAGGCTGCAACATACTCTGCCTCAGCTGTACTCAGTGCTACGCAGGACTGCTTCCTGCTAAACCAAGAGATCACACTTGATCCCATACTGAAGCAGCACCCATATGTGCTCTTCCTATCTGCAGCATTGCCAGCCCAATCTGAATCAACATAACCCTGCAGGTTAAACTTTTGATTCGCTTCATACTTGAGCCCATAATCCACTGTACCCTTCAGGTACCTCAGAACATGCTTTACAGCAACCAGGTGAACACTCCTCGGATCCGTCAGGAACTGGCTCAATGTGTTCACAGCAAAGCAAATATCTGGTCTCGTGTTTGTCAGGTACATAGAGGACCCAATCATCTGACGATACATCGTGACATCAACCAGATCAGATGAAGCATCACATAGAAGCTTCAGGTTCGATGCCATAGGTGTGGCCATATCCTTGCAGTCCATCATCCTGAACCTTTTCAGGATCTCTACTGCATACTTCCCTTGTCCAAGGAAGATTCCTTCTGCACTCTGCCACACCTCCATGCCAAAAACAAATAGTGCATCATCCCCAAGTTCTTCATCTCGAACTCGGTAGTAAGCTTCCGCTGCGTGTCGGCAATCAATCTATCTTCACCTGTAACAAACAGGTTATCCGCATACAAAAATAGTATCACTGGATTGCCTTCCTCAACCTTGTAGAAAAGGTTGGAACGCGCTTTATTCTTGGCAAAGCCCAAACTGGATAGAAAGCTGTCTATCCTACCATACCAAGTTCTACACACATATATGATTACACCATGCTGTCTTGAAATCCATCTGGTGCATCTTCTATTTCATCACTTTTATATTTCTCAATGCTGTCATCTGCAACAAGCTTGATCTGATAGTTCCATATGGAATTCATAACAAACTTCCCTTCAGGTCTTGGGACTACATCCCAAACAACATTCTTCATGATCGACGGATCATGGCATTCCATTTCTTCATCCCAGATCCTGGGAACTTCAATATCTTCAATAGATAATTTTGTTGTTGAACAAATGTTGTAGTTCTTCTTTTGTAGGAGATGGCATATGATCTTTCCTACACAACAAGTTAAATTGCATGATTAGAAAACATCTCATAGTTTTCAGAACAAATTCTTACACATAAAGAAATATGTCATACAATCATGCATTTATCTTAGCCAATGCTTCAATACAACATTTATCCATATTCCGTAACTTTCTAGATGCCTTCCAATCTCTACCAGAACATTGTTCAGAGTGTGCACAACTCCCAAAATGTCAGCAAAGAGGTTTCATTCTAGATAAGTAGCAATGGAATGTTGTACAGTGCCATAGGCCACTTACCCATGTATATCAATGCAACTATTTTAATATGCACAATACATATCCTAAGTCTAGGAACATGAGCATATACATCATTGAACAATTTTACTTAAACAAACAAATATGCAAGAAATGATAATTAAAATACTTATCTTTGTTTGTTCGTTGGGTGGACTCCCTCTGAGTCTTTGCTTCCTTACAGGAGCTGCTGGAGTCCTAATCTGAAGTAGCTTCTTCTACACCTTTCTGTTGTGGAAAGATGGTCAACTCCCTCTGAATATCTGCATCCTTGCAGAAACTACTGAAGTGTGTTCCTTTGCTTTCTTGCAGGAACAACTGGAGTGTGCTCCCTCTTGATCTTTGCTCCCTGGATTACCTGTCCTTGAACTTATATACATTCTTGATCCCTATGCATGCTTGTTAGTATCATCATTGTGTTATCCTCTAGGTCTGATATAAAATCATACATTCATTAGTATACTATTAAAACACAATGATCTCAAGCATGTATAATCATGATCATTTCAAACAGAAAATAATAAGCATTAGCATTCAAGGTTTATGTAGGATTCTTATGGTTAGTCAAATCATAAGAAACATAACATGTCTAAACCTGTAATTACTCAAACCTATGACTCTTCGGGTTAGTTGAATCATCAATCAAGATAAGAGATATAATATGCATAAAACCTGTGATTATTCAAAGCTATACCTCCATGATTCTTCTGGTTAGTCATATCATCAATTATGGTAAGAAACATAATATGCATACCACCATGATTATTCAAACCTATGACTCTTCGTGAATAATCATTATCAACAACACAATAGTATAAGATCCTAACACAAGGTAGGATTCTAGCTTGATATAGGAAAAACATACCGGGATTAGCATGCTAGCTATTTATGTCTAACATACCCGCATAATGTCTTCTGGTTCTCTTCAGTGACTTGTGCTAGTAACCTGCATGTCTCATAAGTTAACCATTGTAGAAACAAGTTATACATACCTCGAAAGTAGATCTTCTATGTAATCTATGACAATGGATGAATCCTTGTCTTCATGTCACCATGATCATACGTTCTTGAAGTAGAACATGATTTGTCTTTCTTGGTGTACCTTTTATGTTAGCAGACAACATAAACCTCATACAACACCATAATGCATTAGTACAATCATAAGTGTCAACACCTTAATCAATGAATATTTTCTATCGTGCATTCATAGTTTTATTAAGGTGATATGACAAATCTAAAATCAAGATTGTACTAACCGTAATAACATGAAGACAAACATACCATAAACTTAATCATGAACAAATATCGAGACATACCTTGATGGGTCATACCTGTCAAGATCGCTAGTAATCTTCTTATGTAAGGCCTTAGCCTTATCTCCCTCTGAAACAGGAACTTCTTCACTTATGCAAGTGACCAATCCATCTTCTTCTAGGATTAGCCCAATCCACTTGATTTGCAAGAACTGGACCTGGAGCTGGATATGGGTTTGTCAGAGAAACCCCAAAAATTCGAACTTTGAATTTCAAACTTCCGAAAGGATAGAAATATGCGCCTTGATGAGCTGATCAAATTGGTATATTCAGAATTTGAAAATTGCAAAGTTTCACTCCTCAATTTTGCCTTTGAAACTTCCGGATTCACTGGACGTGACCCTGAACTAGGGTTTGATGAAGCCCACTCTTCTTCCCAATCAAAAGGTTTGATCCAAAGCTCCAAGCTTCTATTTTTCTGAGGAGCTTCCAGCCATGGTCACAGATTTCAAAAATTCCCATTTTTACAGAAGCCCTAAATTTCCACTTTCTTGATCAAAGTCCCGAACTAGGGTCTGATCAAGCCCGGCCTTCTGCCCAACCAAAAATTCTGATCTTGGTCTCTAAATTTTTATTTTGATGAGTAGCATTCAGCCGTGGTCTCCGATTACAAAAATTCCAACTTTCTCCAAAGCCCTAAATTTCGGAAGCCATGAATGAAGGTACTCAAAAATAATTCTGTTTTGACAGAAATATGTACCTGATTGTTTCTGGTGTAACTCCAAACTTTTCTATCCACAGGGTCTGAAAAAGTTTCCTGAGATAGCCTGACCTGTTAGCTTTCCATCCTGACAGGTCTGACCTCAATTGGATTCTCTGAGAGAGAGTTATGCCAAATGTCGCAACGTGACCTGTTTTGGGATAATACAGGAGAGCGAACTTGTACGGCGTGCCACGTGTCACTGTTTCAACTTCGGCCTCTGAAAACTTTTCCTGAGATAGCTCGGCCTGTTATCTTTCCATCCTGATAGGTCTGACCTCAATTGTATTTTCTAAGAGAGAGTTATGCCAAGTGTCGCAACGTGACCTGTTTATGGGATAAAACAGTAGAGCGAACTTGTACGGCATGCCACGTGTCACTGGTTCAACTTCGGCCTCTGAAAAAGTTTTCTGAGATAGTACAGTCTGTGTACTACCTGTCACTTTTGACAAAATTTCATTTGGAGCTTCCTAGCCCAAGTTATGACCTTTTTCCCAAGGTCACCTGATTTTGACTCAGATCTGGAAGAGGCAGAAACCCTATATTGCACAGATCATAAATCACAAAGTACAACGAATTAGAGGTTGTCCTTTGGACACAAGGTACCTGGAGATCTTAGCTTCAGCCTGTAACAATTTCAAATCCAAAAACCTCGCCAAAACGGATTTATAGCGAAAGTGCTGCGATGACTGGTTTTTGCTATATCAAGCCCTAGCATCGTAAGTGCAACAAGTGTCATACATGCCATATCATGCCTTCTTTCAGGCTAGCTCTGATACCATGTTAAATTTTTAGAATTTACTTCAATCTGATCTAGGATCTTAACTGAGAGAACAACATGTACAACATATCCACAGCATATCAATCATGGAGACAATAATGCAAGCACACAAGAGACACAAAGATTTACTTGGGGAAAACCATAAAGGTGAAAAACCCCAATAACTTCCTCAGAGATAGATAGAGCAATGATACAACCAACCATAAGAGATAGACACAACCTAGCAGCAGATCCTCCTCCTCCATAAGTGCGCCACTCCTCCTTGAGTGCATGTGTGAGAAGTGAGTGAGCAAATAGAGTGCCTCCCGCACTCTATTTATACTTGACTTGACTTGCCTTTTTCCCTAACTCATGTAGGCTCGAACTTAACCACATAACATAATGTTGACTGGGCCGACCCCCAATAGGGTGGTCTAATAACCCTTCGACCCACATGGCCGACCCCCAATAGGGTGGTCTAATAACCCTTTGACCCACATGACTTATACAAGGCCGACCCCAAACAAGGTGGTCTAATAACCCATCAAGTATAAGTTATGACACTTCCGTATAGAGGAATAATAACATCTCTATAGGAATACAATATACAAATATGTGAAATACATTCCGAAGTTACATATACATCAACAAGAGCTTCCTTTTTTCCAATTGATTATAACTACTTTAAACACCTTTTTGTTGGTACAGATAATAACTCAAGTCTTTTGAATGGAGTAAATGACAAAGAACACCCTCAACTCATGGGCTTAGTTGAAGGGAATGGTTAAGCTAAACTCATGTTGTTTTGATCCTTCTTTAAAAACATATGAATGCTCATTGCTTACCAAATGTTGTTTTCTCCCTTCGCATGGCCTAATGTGAGTCCCATTTTTAGTATGCTTTTCTTGAGAGAGATTTAGGAAGAGGTTTTAGCATGGGTGAGGATAGATGTGAACCATATAAGAGTATCAAAACATAGGTTTTAGCATGGGTGAGTGTACAGGATAGATGGGAACCATATAAGAGTACCATAACATAGGAAAGAAAGTGGCCATATCTTTATTTATTCATTAGATCAACAAACAAAAAATATGGTGTTTCATTAGATTGATATTTGATTGCACCGAGTGAAACGAGGTGCTCTATAGTCTAGTATGGGGGAGATGTTGTAACGTGTATGTGTTCCGTTACATGTGTGATGTAGCATTATATCTAATAGTAAAAGTAATAAATTATATTATGTCAACCATTAATAAATTCATGTCGGCTCATAAAATAAAAAATTAATGAAAGTATTTAAAAAAAATCCATGTTGGCTCATAAAATAAAATATTATGAAAAGTATTTTAAAAAGTTTATAAAATAAAATTCAAATTTCTTGAGTTTAAATTTAAAAAAAGAAATACACCTCAAGAAATTGGATCCCTCTCGGTGCTTGATAGATACGGGTTTAAGATGGATCTATGCTGGTTTTATATCAACATAGATCCTTTTTAAATCCGTATTTATCAAGTATCAATATAAATCCAATTTTTTGAGGTGTAAATTTTTTTATCTAAAACTTTTTACAAAAAAATTACAGTTCAAAAAATTTGATCCCTCTTGCTTGAGAGATAAAAGTTTAAAGTAATATTAAATTAGGTTACGTTACGTTACCTTAACTTACATGGCAACAACTCCCATACTAAAGACGTTTATATTGATATCATGAAAGATTCCAAACATGAAAGTTGTTATATTGGCATAGTGTAATGGACAAGTGACAAGTGGTTTCGAATCCGGATTTCCATTGCGTCAACACATCGCCTTATCTAGAGTGACTACGCACCGAGAAAACAAGAAAGTCGCGAACAACTCTGGTATTCCGATTACTGGCCGTAAACGGAATCTAAGATTCGATTAGCTGTCAATTAGGAATGTAATCTAATCTACAATTAGATTAGCTGGTCAATTCCTATAAATGGAGAGAATGCTGGGATCTCATAGTCTGAAGAATTGTATCTCTTTGATAAAGAAGAAGCAGAAGTATATCTATCATTTCGATTCCATTCAAAGGCGATTTGGGTAAATCAAATTCTGAATTCTGTTTAGCATAGCAAAAGAAGTAAGTACAATGGGGTTGTTGGATAAGCTCTGGAACGATACTCTGGCCGGTCCTCGCCTTGAGAGTGGCCGAGTTTGGAAGACTGGTAATACTAATTCTGCCATGACAACCCACTTCAGTCCAGGTTGGTTGCTTTGTATGAATTGTTAGATGTTGTTTGTACTTGATCCCCATATTAGCCCATACGGATTTACACCTATATAGGGTTCATGCCTATATATATGACTGTAGGCACCGTGCTTCTCTCAATGGAATTGGGGTTAGTACTAATATTCAATATACCCTATAATTCAGAGGGTTGGGTTAATACGCATATTCAATATAACCGGTAAGTTATGGATCTTGAACACTGGATCCCAGATACTTGGGTTAATTATATTATTTGCATTTGCAATTTCATGGTGTAAAATTCATGTTTCGTGGAGATTTCCGTCATGGATTCGTGGAGATTTAAAGATGAGCAGCGGTGGCTGAACAGTATTCGTTCTCTATCTGCCGGGGCACTGTTAAATATCCCTGATGCTTTTTCATGGGAATACAAATCCAAATCCAAGTTGTATAGACAATTTATTTCAGGTCTATGAGAATATGTAATTTTGGAAAATTTTAAAGATCTATAGTGTAAATTTAAGGTTAAAGTTTCTTCAGCACCGATCAATATGGCCAGGTTTTTATAACGAAGTTTGGAAATATTTAAGAGGGAATTGTTTAAGGATTCATAATTCTCCAAAGTGTACAAATCTTTTTAGGGTTAAAGATTATTTAGCCTCTTAAGCTTAGGGTTAAAGATTATTCAGCCCTGGTCCATCTGTGCAAATCTTTTCAGGGTTAAAGATTATTTAGCCCTTAAGCTTAGGGTTAAAGATTATTCAGCCCTGGTACATCTGTGCAGGTTTTTATAGCGAAGTTATTTTTTTAGGGTTAAAGAATTTCAGCGCTGATCCATCTGTGCAGGTTTTTATAGCGGAGTTACTGTACATGAACGGAGGAGACAAATCACAAGTTTATAGCATCTGGAGTCTTTTTGGCCCATCTGTGCAGGTTTTTAGAGCGGAGTTAGTAACTGTAGATGAGGAGACAAATCACAAGTTTATAGCATCTGGCGTCTTTTCGGCTCATTGGCTAATTGCTATAACTCCAGCTTACTGGAATACTGGAAGTGATCCACTTCCTTGCTCACATGCTCTCTTCTTCCTCTTCCATTTCCTTCCTTCTACAACTCATGGCATTGCATTATGATCATATATATTTGAATATGATCATCTGATCAATCTCTTTCAATACTTGAGATAGACAAGCCCTTTTTTTAGTATAATTTAATCCATAAAATTATATGCCTTGTATCGGAGACTGGAGGTTCTATTCCCTGGCACAAACAAGAATTGCAATTGGGCTTTCGTTTTTATACTGGAAAACAAAATCGAGATCAGGTTCGTAATTTATAAACATGAAGCGATTGACAGGTAACGTCTATAACCAAATCAGGGGGAAGGGCCGTAAGAATTCTGACAAAAGAAGGATGCTAGCCATGCTCGAGGCTGAAATTGACTTTGAAGATACTCAGAAAATTAAACAGCATGGATCAGACAATACTAAGAAAGCATCAGATAGTGAATCTCATAATTGGGCAGACGCAGCCATTGCGTCCATGGAAGAAAATTTTCTAACCATTTCTTCAGCAATTGTCCATGTCTATGGACAGTGGAATTCTGAAGTGGCCAGTGGCCAGTTTTCTATACTTCGGCAAACTGACGGAAGAACAGAACCGGCTATGGTACTTAAAGTTGGAAGGAATTTACATTGGGCTATCACCAGGAACCTGATTGCATGTAAGCTGGATAAGTTGCGCTATCTTTTCTCCATCGTGCTTCCTGCAACTGTACAGGCCGTGGAGGATGATATGTTTTTATTGAGGAATCATATTCCATCATCTGAAGTATTGAATTATGTAGTCTCATTTCCAAAGGAAGAAGAGGATTCATCTTCTCTCACATATTTGGAAAGTTATCTCAAACAACATGCTCGATTCAATGGTCCCTCTTCACTTGATAAGAAATCAAGGTTCAAATCCCGGCGTTAGAGTATGCCTTATTGTAAGATCTTACAGGTTGGAATCCGAAGGGTTGAAGTCTGTAATACTGTGAATTTAAATAGCTAAAAGGATGTATGAATTTAAATTGGTTCTTTGTTTAGCAAATAAAAACATATATACATCAATTTGGTGTTTTGTTAGTTCTTGATCTTAAAATTTGTACATCAATTTGGTGTTTTGTTAGTTAATTTATACATCACTTTGGTGTTTTTTTAAGTCTTTGATCTTAACATTAGTTTATAATAATAATGCAATGATTTATAATAAGAATTTGAATAAGTTATGTTGTTTGTTTTGAAAGTTTTATTTCATTGTTATTTGCTCTGGAATGTTGCTGCTGTTTTCTTTTGTTATTTGCTCTGGAATGTTGCTGCTGTTTTCTTTTCATGTTTCTAAAGACATGAACACTTCAGTCAAGAGATCTGTGAAAGAGAGAGACTATGCTGGTGAGTTGTTTAAATAACATTTGGTTTGGCTACACACTGCTGGGCTTCTCAGGACTAAAATAAATAGTGCACTGTTCCATTAGGGTTTGATTCATTTATTGTTTGTATTGCTGTAACCAAGGTTGTTAAATGAAGAGCACATTTGTAATGGAAAATGGAGGCAAATTGTTTTTATATTTGAAATACAAACAGGAATTTTCCTGTATCTCTATTTTCATGTTTTAGAGTTTCTAATAATGTTATTAGGTATTAGGTTTATTTTGAAGGTAAATTTGATTTATCCATTTTAGTGCCCCCATTTGATCTGGAAAGGAGAGGGTAACATTCTTGTTTCTTTATCACCAGAGCTATACTCAATTCAATTGCCAAAAAAAATTATAACAAAAATTTATCCACTTTCATCTATTTTTATATAATGATTTTATCGACATCAGAATGAGTGAGAAACACTGTCATTTGTTCGAAAGTGGCATTTGTTTTTCCCTTTGCTGTTAGCTTTTCCCTTTGCGAAAACAGATCTGTGGTTGGACTCCAGACTGCTTGGCTCCTCATTGGCGAGTTGCTAAAAATACCTGCGTTGGTTCTTTTCCTGTTTGTTTTATCTATATTGGTTTCCATTATCTATATTGTTTTTCTATACCCTTGTTTTTCTTTTCAGATTTTGCAGATTTTATGTTAATTTTCATTTCATTCTTTTCAGATTTTGCAGATTTTATGTTAATTTTTGAATTTATCTATTAATTTAAACTAGACATTAAACAATATAGAATTCCACTTGTCTAATTGACAAAATCTCTTCTTTTCTTATACTCAAATGTGTTCTTCACCTGTTTCTAACTCTTTACCTCATACAACATGACAATAATCCAGTTACTCAGTTTTTCAAAGTAGAAAAAACATGCATACTTGGAAATAGTTTGTCTCTTATACTCAACTTAACAAGTGTTCTTCACCGTACTTAGAGATAACAGTTAAAAATCCCTCATAGCTTCAAGTGACGAGGTTAAAGTGTTTTTAATTCTTTACCTTATATAAAAAAACAACAATCCATTCACTTTGCTATTACATAAAATATGCATGTTTGAAAATGGTTTGCCCCTTATATTATACTATTGCAAAACTTGGAATAATCATGCTATCATGCTATTACAACATGCTTTTTTGGGGGTTTTATTAAATCATTTGATTTTGCTTTTTTGGGGGGTTTTATTAAATCATTTGGGTTATACATGTCCTCAATCAATTACATTGAGATGCTTAATTATATGATTATGTTTTAATTACATAATCATGATTTGATTAAGTGAAAATACTCAAAAACATTTAAAACAAATTTTTATTTATAATAATTTTATAAATATAAGACTATGACCAAATTTATTTCATCATCTATAAATAATTTTTTGTTTTGATTTTCACTTTCTTTTATCAATTCAAAATTCAATATTAGTGAAGGTAGAATAAAGATTTAAAAAAAAAATCAATTTTATTTTATCAACAAATAAAGGAAATGAAAATGAAATTGAAATCTATAAACCAAATAATATAATTGTTTGTAGAATTATTTTCAATCCAGTATGTTATTGACTTCAAAATTTCCTTTTCTTAACACCAAAATACTTTAAAATAATTTAAAGTAATGGAGCAAATAGTTTGACTTGGAATCTATAAATTAAATAAGCTTAAAATTAATGTTTTGGCAAAGCCTTATTTACATAATTGTTTATTTTGTTTTAAAAAAATTGAATGGTAATTTATAAGTAAAGAGGGCAACGGTCAAAAGAGTTTTTCAAGAAGAAAATGTCTCATTGTATTTTGATATTTCAATGAGTCTCATTGTATTTTGATATTTCAATGAGTGTAATTGGAAACCATGTGCTTTTATTTCTCATGGGGTGCATGTATAAATCCTTTCACACCTTTTTTGATAAAAAAGGTGCATGTATACATGTCTATCTCTTGTAAAGTACATGTAGACCTCTGAAATTTTGTTGAGAATGTCTCTAACACTTGGAAATTTTGCTTAAATGTGTAGGTGACACTTCATGGTTGTAGTTTGGAGAGAGGGAGAATGAGGACATTGATACCCTTTCCCTAGATGATCAAGAATCCATAGATGCATTTCATGATTGTTGTCTGCTAAAGTTCTTCTAGATTTAGAACATGCGTGCTCAAAATAAATTGTTACAAACACTAGTAGGACACTAGGAACGTGACCAAAATGCATTTGTTTTGGATGGTGAGGTCCTCAACATCGAGATTTAGGATAGTTACTTCTTGATGGGTTTATCTGAATGAGGAGTGCCAATAAACCTTAAAGGAGGAGGACGTGGTGGTGGCAATTCGTCCATATAGGATTATGCAAATACCTATTACACTATGGATTCTAAAAAAATGGGTTCCTTAGTCCTCGTCAACACTATCCAAAGCTTGAGTTTAAAAGTCATAATTTTAACTATTGGATAGGTGGTAGGCTCAGTGTCATCACATTGGGAATCATGTTTGCACATGTTATATGCGGTCGAATGCTTGAGGCCTACAATGTTTGATTGGTGCAGTAGGATCCTTGTGAACATCAAGACTCGATTAATTGATTGCAATATAGGAATGAAAAAGAAATTTGGTTATGGGAGCATACTTGTATCATTCTTTCTTGATAAGATCCCACCTATGTGCCCATGTACCACACTTACCCCTGCTAGGTACTGAGAATCTAGGATGGTTAGCTGGGAAAATATGATGTATCAATTGGATGCAGGTGTGTTTCTAACACCTTTGATGATGTTTTCTTTGATTGGCGGTTGTATCAACTATCATCTATTGAGGAGTACCCATATGCCAAGATGAACCATACTCGATATCCCAAGCCTGCATTACCTCCAAATGTGCATTGCAGTGACATCGATAGGTGAGCTTTTCTATAATTTTTTAGCTATAAAAACATTTTTTTGATTGTTTCTTATCTTTTAGAAAGAAAGATGTAAAAAATATTTTTATATGCAAAGGTATTAAGAAAAGTTTTGATGATGCAGATGTAGGACCAGTTTTTCCAATGGGATAATCTAGATTCAGGCATAGAGATAGGGGTGAGGGTCAACCTGTAGAAGAGGCCAAATGGTTTCTAGAGAACCTTGAAGGGTTAATCCTCAGTGTATCCATGGAACAAATGGAAGACCTCTTGGAGGGATAGCAAAGGCAAGTGGTGGGAGTACCACAAGCATGTGTCTAACTCTTTTGGCAAGTGGCCACTACCATATTGCGTTATCATGGGGTCCACACTGGGTTGGAGGCTTGAGGCATATCATTGCACCGAGAGGAGCGAGGTGCTCTAGAGCCCAGTATGAGGGAGATGCATTCCTAACATATTATAAGAAAAAAATCATGTCGGTCTAAATTAAAAAGTCATGTCTTTTTTTATATATTTATATTATATTATATAATCTCCGCACAATCGAAAAATAATTTCTTAAAATATAATTTTTTTCCTAGTGTGTAAGAAATTTAAGATAAAAAAAAAAAATTACACATCAAAATATTGGATCCCTCTTGGTGCTTGATAGATCTGGGTTTTAGATGGATCTATGCTGGTATGTATTGAAAGTTTGTAATAGATAGTCTTATACATGCATCATCAAGGGATAGGATGGCCAATTTTGTATAACACTACATATTTTTTTACTTGATGAAATTTTTTTATAAACTATTTACAAATTTTTGGCCTTACTCATATGTTTAAAGATGTGATTTCTTATCATGATATCTACATGCAGGATTTATTTTTTCTTAATGTGACAAATGCCAATTATCTGATTCATAATTAGGTAATGCATAAGATAATCAATTGAAACTTCCCATAACATAAATATAAGTAATCAAAACAAAAGAATGTTCTAGAAGTTGCACCTATATTAACTTTCGAAGAAGTGTGGGATCACGAACATGGTATATGTCATTTAGCTATGGCATTGCCAACTATGAATCTAGGTGAACTTCCAAATGTCAAACTCCATGCAAAATGGATTCCAATAGTAATTCAATCACCACACTATACTCAATGATGGTGTTGGTCACCGGTCGAAGAAAAGCTCCTCCTAAGTTCACTAATTGACCTATGGGAGAATAGTTCACCCAAGCGATGGAAGTGATATTTCAAATGTGGTGGTTGGCACCATCTAAAAATACCACAAACACATGAATGTTTGATGGCATCTTCCATTCAATTACAAAGCATGATAAGAAATGGCTAACAAAAATTGGAAAACAAAGCAAAATAAAAAGCAAAGAAGAAGAAAAAATCCTCCTATAATACAACAAACATGGGAGCATCGCTACTTAGGAATAATACCTCTTAAAATAGAGTCCATTGTGGGGCTCCTTCAACACCTTTCCTTCATAATATTCTAACTCATAGTCCCCTTTACTAAGGGCATGCCTCACGATGTGAGGACAATGCCACATAGGGTTGAACTTGCATGCCCCCAAGTCATCATTATCTTGGTCATAAACAAGTACCAAGTCTCATTTTGAGAAAATTCAAGAATGGATATATTTTTCAAATTGGGCGTTAACACATTTCTTATGTCCCTCATTTGTGGTGGTCGCATCTCTGCAATGGTCATCAAGTTGTTCCAAATGAATGAGGCATTCTTTCAGGGAAGTTGTGTTAGGCAGGAGTTTTATGGCTAATTTTAAATAATGAATTTCACATTCAATCGGTATAATAAATTCCACTACATGCATAAGATGGAGCAGAGTAAACCTTGTAGTAGTTTTGAATGAGATCTACTATTCCCACATAGCCATAAATAACACAATATGCCAATTCAATTTACTTTTGTTGACTATCCATTAAAGAATGATTTTCAAGGATTTATTAATAGCCTCTACTTGTTCATTCACTTATGGATAGTATGGTGACAACTGTTCCTATCAAAGCCTTAGTTTGAATATTAATTCTATCATCATCTTGTTCTCAAAATGGCTTCCATGGTCAATGCCAATATCCATAGGCACACCAAATCTAGCAATAACCTGATTGAGTACAAAGAGTGATGTTATTTCACCTTCATTGGAAAAAGTTAGCATAGTTTCATCCCCCTCAGTAAAGTAATCGACAGTCACAATGATATACTTATGACCTTTCACCGAAGTCAAGTTGCATGTTGTAAAATCAACCCCCCATTTGGTGAAGGGATCAATGGTGATAACATGGTATAATGGAGCTAGATGTGTGTGCATTTTCCTCGTGAATATTTGGAATGGATGGCACTTCTTAATAGATTCTACAAAATATTTAAAGATCGAAGGACAATAATAACTTGCATGAAAATTTTTCTATGCTATCACCAACCTAGACAAGTGACTACCATAAGCTCCACTATGGAAATCATCAAGTACCCTCTCAACATCCTAATGAGTCAAACAATGATGCAAAATAAGATAGATTCCTCAATGGTATAGAGATATGGTGATGATAAGATAGCTTTTTGCATGGTGACAAACACATCGACAATCATTGCTAGAGAGGCTAAAGGGGAACCTTTGGATATGGAGATACATCAGCATGCCTCCATACCAAGGGCCATTGGAGGCGATGAGAAATATAGGCTAGTCAAGTAATGAGCTAGTTGTTAGAGATAGATGTATCTCATGATGTCCTTCATGTACAAATCCCTAGCATGGAGGTACATTTTCAATATAGGCATCAGGGGAGGGTAGAGGGTGAGATGCACTCTACTAAGTGTCATGGATCTAGTTGTAGATGCATGCAGATATTTGAGTGTCATTTTCCGTACACATGCAAGATTTTTAATTAAAAAGCATGCAAAAGCAGGATTTTTGCATGCACTCATATTAGGTTTTTGGAAACCCTAATCATTCAGTGAGTTGATATAACGAGGCAAGGGATCACCGAAAAGGGTTACTCAATATTTTTCTTCAGAGTGAAGAGAGGTAGAGTGAGGGAGACTTTGTGCATGCAAAGGGCGCATTCTTGAGAGGAGGGGCGCATCTGCAGGAGGAGAGAGTGAGTGGATCTTAGAGGGATCAATACCTACTTGATATTAGGAACCGAGGAGCTATTTGAATTTGTAGTGAGTTCATTTGCACACAGAGAGCTCAATGATTGAGATAGTGAGAATTTATAGAGGAGAGGGGCGCACTTCCCAAGTAGAGGGGGTGCACTTGTCAGTGGGGGCACACTTATTGAGGCCAGGAGGGCTGATAGAAGCAATGTATCCTTCTTCAGTGGTTGAGGAGGACCTATTCAGATCTCTTTAGAGATTGACAAAGATTCAGAGAGGGGTGCACTTCCAGAGCAGGGGCACACTTCGTAGATTGAGGTTGTAGTATTTATTCAATAGTTGAGCATATCAAAGAAGAGACAGTGAGAATACTTCTTCCAGAGATTGGTTGAAGCAAATATCAGATATTCAGAGAGTACAGAGAATAGGGTACATTCCTCAGAGCAGCAGTTGTAGTTATATGCAGATCTAGGGCTTGTCCGATCAGGTTTCTCTACCTATATTATTTTCTTATTGTACTTCTCTTTTTCATTTTCTCTGGCTCAAGATCAAAGAAAGCCCTCGATCGGTAGTTTTTCCCCATTGGGGTCTTCCAGGATATATTGTGTTGTCCATGTGTGATTGTTGCAGTTTTGAGTAGGTTGCTAGATTCCATGTGCTTTATTCTATAAGTTTATTGTATTGATGATTCCTTCTCAGGCTTAGAGAATTTGGGTTTTGTTATGCACGAGGCTTACTGAGAATTGAGGCCCTCCAAAGTGAGTCGTGACCTATGGAAAATTATCACCATCTTCAACCTAGTCCTCAGTATCTCTAGGTAACTCCAACATAAGCTCGACTAAAGCTAAGTATTTCTTCAATTTGGTTGATGAAAACTCTATATCAAACTCTTGCAAAATAGCAATCCATGTATTGTACTTGGACCCGATTATTCGTTAGATTAACATATGTGGAAACAAATCAGTTTCTGCAATCGCTATAGTTCATTGAGGAAAAATATAGTGTCGGATTCATTGGACAACATGTATAATAAGATAGGCTCTTATTCAGATAGTATACTACATGCTCTTGATGTAGGTTATCCTCCCGACCCAAGACCATTCCAATGGTTGATTCAAATGTTGCCAAGTATAATAAGAAATTTTTTCTATAGTCCAGGGGACTTAACAATGAGGAAGTCATTAGATCCTTCTTCAAAGAATCAAAATACCATTGCACAAACTCATCCCATATAAATGGGACACCTTTCTTCAAAGGGAAAATGAAACCTTTTTCGACTTTGGCATAATTTGCAATGTGTCTTCACAAGAAATACACCTTCCCTTAAAGGTTCTATAGTTGGTGAATGTTACATGGGGGAGGAAATTGAATTATTACCTCATCCTTGAATGGGTCTAGCATGATCCCATGCTTAGACATGCTAAAATCAAGTAATATCCCTAATACAACACAAAAAATGCATTTATGAGGATTCCAGTGAATCCTATAGCATTGAAATCTATAAAACATTGCATGAAGATGAATGGGATTATCATCCCTCTTGGAAGACCGGGCAACCATATCATTAATATAAGCTTCGACAATGAGCTTAATGTTGTGAAATGCATATGTCATTTCCCGTTGAAAAGTTGCTCCAATATTTTTGAGGTGAGAAGGAATATTCCAATAGAAAATGTACCCCAAGGACATATAAGCATAGTTTTGTGTTGGTCCTCAGTCTAGATTGGAATCTAATTGTAACCGGAAAACCATTTGTAAATGAAAATATTTCATTTCTAACACATTCATCAATAATCTAGTCAATGAATGGAGTGGGGTATTTTTCCTTAGGAAAATATTTATTCAAATATCTGAATTTCGTACAATGAAAATGGTCCATTGTTTCCTCTCAGTGAGGACTGGGTTGTACACCCATTCAATCAAAAGAACTGGGTAGATAAATCTATCTTTGAATACTTTCTTCATCTCTATCGTAATGACAATCGCCCTACGAGTATTTACTGGTCGCAACTTCTGCAACAAAGGCTTCACATTTTCATACATTTTGGTTTCATGTTGGACAATATTAGGATCTATTCCTTGCATCTCATCATATTTCCAAGAAAAAATGTCATGATACTCCTTAAAAAGATAGGTGTATATTTCAATTTCTTCAGAGGAACACTCTTATCCAATCAAAACATTCTTAAGGAAATCAGGATTCTTAGAAATGTTAACTACTATGGTCTTTGAAATGTTTTACATATTACCCTATGTGTCGATATTGTGTTTTCATAAGGGACTAGCATACTAATAAAAATCTCCAGGTTTGATGATAACCTTATTCCCAACCTCCATTCTACATATCTTGGGAATAAAATATGATATGTGGTACATATCTCTCTAAGGATTCTCAATATCAGTCATGGATTCTAAAATGGATTTATCTGAAGGAAAAATTATATCTAAGAAATATTGAGCAGAAGGAGAGTTGATGGTCCATATAGGAAATTTAAACTGGTCATACTCATGCACTAGCGAATAAGTGTGATAAGGGTCTGCAATGGTTTATTAAACAACCCAATAGGCAATTTATACCATAGACAAGGGCATGCACATTCTTATGTATCCATTTTATTCTTCTGACATAGACGGGTCTAACCTTACCCACAAGTATTCAAATAATGATGTTTTGAAAAAACACATTATAGTATGTGGAGTTCATGGGAATTGATAAGGTCTCATATACAGGAAAGGAGTCAAAATAAAAAAATTGGGGAAGGGAGGTTATCGGTTCCCATCAGGGAAAGGTATATCCCAACACCAACATTCTCACAATCCCTCATTAAACTATCTACTAATGGAAAAATAGGTCTCAAAGTAGCTGATTCAAATCTACAAAAAGATCGCCGGTCTATTGTAACAATATTTCCCCAATTAGGGAAATAGATGATGTGGAAAACTAAGTACACAACAACCATCATAGCATAAGTCCAACTATGTCCTAAGAGGAGGTTATAGTGTAGAAAATTATCTACAACCTCAACCTCTATAGATACAATATACCCCTTCTAGTTCAATAGGGAATGCTAGGATAATCCCATGAGATCTTAACAAATGCCCCTAAAAATATTTTAACATGGTCTACAATGGGATAGTTTCGGGGGGGGGCAATGGATCACCAACATGAAAAGGACATTGCACATGTGGAAGCTACTTCATCCACTATATTCAGGAAGATATCTAGCCCACATGATGAGATTTGAATTTGGAATGAAACACGGTAGGGAGTTTGTGGTTTCCAATTGTCTAAGTTGAACGTTTAAGTTGAAAATATAAAGGGTCAAAAGAGCCAATAGTTGATAAAAATGATTTATACTACATCGAGCAGCTCTAACAAACCTCCAAGGTAGCCATCATGCATAGAGCTTAGGAGATATCTTCAACAATGTTGTAGTTTTGAGTGACACAAGCAGTAGTATTGCATTGACCTCTTCAACATAGCTATTGCAAGGAACAAAATTGCATCAATGATATATTTCTCTATATGAAGAGGGTTTGCCAATTTAGATGTGGATGCTTTATTTCCTTTACATCCAAAATATGGAGCATTTTAATTACAAGCCCTGGTTTGAACATTTATTTCCTATTTGCACATGTATGCATTGGAATTTGATGGGTTTCCCCCTTACAGAGGGGGTCCTTGGTTTACCCCTTGCGGAGATAAATGTTTATTAGGAATTCCAATAACCATTTATTATCCTTACGGAGGAAACAGGTTTGTCAAAATGGCGGGTTGCAGATGAGTATCTCATTGTGCCACCAATTGTTGGGCTTCCTCCATATTAGGGAAAATCTAATTGAAGTGATCTTCCACACAAATATTGCAAGAGAATTTAACTTCTTCTCCTTCTTACCCTTGCCATCATCATTGTTATTTGTATTATTCCCTCCAGTCCCTTCATTTTTTCTCTTACCTTTCTTCTTTCCTCCAAATTGTTGGGTACCCTTTGGGCCCTTAGATGTCTGCATAGTGAGTACATCAAAGGATTGAATGGGAATAGAGGTATTAGTAATAACTTGCACAATTATAGGCATGTTGGAACCTAAGGAATTTTGTACCATTTAATTCGAGACTTGGTTAGCTGCAGCAGTTTTCATTGAACTAACCATGCCATGGACATGTGGTCCAAGATTGTGTTTAGTTGGATTGATTTCTATTTTTGGTGTTGTGGGGAAATTTTCATAGATCATCCTAAAATAAGAATATGCCAAATCCAATTTTTGGGCTTTAATTATGGCTTGCTCCTAGTTTGTAACCCTTAACAAAGCAACATCTTTAGATATATAAAATAATAACAACTTCACGAACTAGACTACTAAGGAATCATTGAGGATTTGAGCCTTAAACAACTGACATGTCCTTCACTACTCGTGGTTGTGGTTAGAAATATGTGTAGAATTATCTTATTGGAACGAAGTCAAAAGGTCAATCCATGTCTCATTGTGGATAGGAAATTGAAAATGATTCAAAATTTCATCGCCAAAGTTTTGAAATTGTGAAATGATTCTTTTAAGATCTCAATATACCACTTCGTACCTACACCAGTCAAGGTTTGCTGGAAAATCGTAAGTCTGATACTATTGTCCATTAGTGAGTTCGAATAAAACTAAAGATGGAAAGTCATCACATGGTTGGAAATTCCTTCTCCAAATTTTCCTTCAAACTTTGGAATGAATGAAAGCACTTTTGTAGGGTTAGGAGGCCAATTCAAATTGTGTATCATAGTGTCATTAATATTTTTTGTTAAATCTAGAAAATTCAATGTTGAAAGAAATGTCAATTTTTTCCAAGTAAATGAAATCCAACTTCCATGATCTTGTCCCGACATTTGGATTTTACTCACAAAAGAATTACTTGGAGCATAAATGCTACCAGACATGAAGCAAGCGTTTATTTTGGCATCATTCTCCCTAAAGGAGTTCCAAGCGTTTATTGAGGGAAACCTGCTAGTACTTGAATTTATGGAGGGAATACCCCATTCATCATTCTCCCATTCTAGGAAAAGGTAGACTTCCTAAAGGAGTTCCATAACTTGGAGTAGCTCCACTTCCAACAGTTGAAATAGATGTGGGAATATGCCCCCCTCCAAATGGATAAATAGGAAAGGGGGTGGAAGAGATTCCCATCAATATGTTTGATCCGGATTTTATGAGAAGAACTAAATGAATACAGATTATTAAAAGATGCTTAACACAAAATAACAGAGATATAGTAAAACTGTTTTTCTATTCAATAAGGAAATAAGCTGAAATTGTAAAATGCAGCGGAAAACAAGCTTGCTGGAATGGTGGCGGCTTATCTATGAGAAGAGACGTGATAGATGCGCTCATTCACAAGAAGATGATTACAATGAGGCTCTGAAGGCCTTTTTACAATACCCAAAATCCAAAACCCTAACCCCGGAAGATGAAAAGCCAACAGTTTTGTGGACCCTGTTTTGGGTAGTTTGGTGTATCAACTTCCCGGGGGCGTAACTTTGGCATACGATCTTCGTTTGGGGCTCACAATAGCTCGTTGGAAATATCTATCCGATAACTACAACTATGATGTGCGATGTAACCCAAAAAAAATTGTTTAGGGCCTCAAAATGGCTCCCGAAGTTCAAGACCTGAAAAAATTGCTAAAAATAGTAAATTACCAAAATGGCCAGAAAACTAGTTTGAGCTAGTTGGAAAAGGTGGGTCGCCACTGATATCCACCTGGATCAATCCTCCCTCCTTATGAAGCAATGGTATCCATTGCGTTCATTTCTCCCATCAGATGAGGAAATTTTTGTTGAATTTGGCCCCAGGTGAGCCACTTGCCTTGGTGCAGGAGCTACCCTGCTTTGATGACTCGATAAAGTTGGATCCATTGCTGTTGAGTGCCCTTGATCTGTGTCTCCACAATATGATCACTGGATGTCTGTTGCATGTAGTCAGGGTTGAGCTCTATTTGTGTCAACTGCTCTGCTATCTCTGAGGTGTCTAATAATGGTGGGAAATATGGCCGAAGGAGAGCCACGTTGAAGACTGGATGAAAACCAAGGAAGGGGGGAATGTTGAGCTCAAAAGCATTGTCACCCATAGCCTTGGTGATGGTGTACGACCCATAACGGAGTGGGCGAAGCTTCCTATGGGACCCTGTAAGGTGTTCTTTTTTCAAATGCAACCAAAATTTGTCACCCACCTGAAACTTATGTGGCACCTGATGTTGATCATGGCGCTGCTTGTACTTGGCATTAGACTTATGTAGAATATCCTGAACCTGTTGACAAATGTGCTGGATCCGCTCAATGAACCGGGTGGATTTGTCATCTTCTGGAGGAGTAGGGGACGAGGTGTTCGCCAAGGGTAGTGCAACATCCATGGGGCCCAATGGTTGGAATCCCAACCCTACCTGAAAGGGGTTGTGGCCAGTTGAGCTATGCAGGGCTCGGTTGTAGTTATGCTGGACATAGGGGAGAATCTCATCCCATGTGCATGGGTGTTTTGAATTGTACATGCGCAGGATATGTACGACGATCCGGTTGAAAACCTCAGTTTGGTCGTTTGTTTGGGGGTGGAAGGCAGTGGATTTAGTGAGCTTGGTATCTAGCAGTGACCAGAGGCTCAACCATAATGAGCTGAGGAACCGACTGTCACGATCTGAGATAATGGTTTTTGTGGGATCCCAAAATGTACCCATACTCGTTTAAAGAAGAGCTTGGCAGTGGCTTCTGCCGTGATGTTCTTCTTGCAGGTGGCTAGAATCACCATCTTGGAAAAGCAATCAACAACCAAAAAAATGCATTCATTTCCCCTATTGGTGGACGGGAGGCCCGACGTGTAGTCCATTGAGATGGATTCCCATGGCCTGTTAGGAGTAGGCAGAAGGGTGTACAAGCCCTTTTTCTTAGTGGTCGGTTTGGCAATAGCGCGGGCGGTGCAGGACCTGATATACTTGCCGACATCTTGTCGAAGTTTCAGCCAGTAGAAATGTTTCTGCAACACTGCCACTATCTTTTCAACGCCAAAGTGTCCTGCCACCCGACTGTAGTGAGCTTCCCAAATCAACTTAGCGTGATCGCTTGATGGAACACAGAGATGGCCCAGACGACACAACAATCCATCCTGAAGGTGGAGATTAGCGACCACTGAGTTGGTTCCCAACATTTGGTAGGTGGTGGAGAAGTCAAGGTCTGTCTCGTAGAGGTGGGGCCATCCAAAGGTCTCGTGGCCGCAAGAGTCTAGCACCACGGTGAGTGTCGCAACTGGAGGTCAACTGAGGTAGTCAACAACTCGATTGGTACTTCCTATTTCATACTTGATGTTGAGGTGGAACTACTATAAGTATGTTGACCACTTCTGATGGCAGTCATTCTGCAATTTTCCTTGGGTCTGCATGAATTGTAGTGGATTGTGATCAGTGTGGATGACTGTCTCCTTCCCAAGAATGTAATGTCTCCACTGGCGGCAGGCTTGCACAATGGAGTACATTTCTTTATCGTAAGTAGGGTACTTACGGACAACATCTGATAGTGTACTATGATATGCCACGGGGTGGCCGTGTTGAGTGAGAACAACACCCACAGCATAGTCTGAAGCATCTGTCTCGATCTCAAATGGATGTTGCAGGTCCGGTAATGAGAGTACCGGGGATGAGCACAAACGCTTCTTCAAGTCATCGAAAGCTTGTTGTTGGGATAGGCCCCACACAATTTTTTCCTTACCGCCACCCCTGGTTACTTGGCTGAGGGACCATGCGATATGAGAGAATCCCAGCACGAACCTGTGATAGAAATTGGCGAGGCCCAAGAAGCTCCGAAGTTCAGTGAGTGTGGTTGGGGCTGGCCAGTCACGGATGACCTGGATCTTGGCTAGATCCACATGCACACCATGATGATCAATGATGTAGCCTAAGTAATGGACCTTGTCCATGCCGAATGAGCATTTTTCCAAGTACGCATATAGTTTGTGTTGTCACAGGGTGTGCAGAACCTGCCGAATATGCTGCAAGTGTTCCGCCCAAGTCTTGTTGTAGATGAGGATGTCATCCAGATACCCCACTACAGAAGTATTGGTGAAAGGTCGTAGGATATCGTCCATCATCCTCATAAAATTTGTTGGAGCATTTGTCAAACCAAAGGGCATGACCAGCCATTCAAAAAGACCTTCTTTTGACTTGAAGGAAGTCTTCCATACATCTGTCTGTTCTATTGGGACCTGGTGGTAGCCAGACTTTAGATCAATCTTACTGAAGTATTTGGCCCCTGTGAGCTGATCTAAGAGGTCTTCGATTCAGGGAAACGGGTACCGATTCCAGACTGTGATTTTATTCAGGGCCCAGTAATCAATGCAGAGCCGCTAGGTCTCTCATCTTTCTTCTGCACCAGCATGGTTGGGCTCCCACAAGGCGATGAGTTGGGACGTATGTGCCCCTTGTGGAGCAATTCTTGGATCTACCTCTTAATCTCCTCATTTTCTAACAACAAGTGGTGATAGACTAACCCATTGGGTAGCGGTGTGCCTAGGTTCAGATCGATGGGATGCTTGTCCTGGCAGTGCAGAGGTACCCTAGTAGGAGAGGAGAAGAAATCTGAGTATTCTTCCATGACCTTATCCACTTGCTTCTATTGTGTGGAGAGATCAGCCACGAAGGCCCTGGATGTGGCTGCGATCTTTCTCTCACTCCAAGAGTGAATCACAAAGAAGACAAATTTCCCGGTCTGAGAGATGACCTTCCTGCATTGCTTGGTAGAGATCAAGGAAATAACACTAGGAGGGATTGCCTCGGGTATCCTGTACAATTTCCTGTTCAAAGTAATAATAACACTACGAGGCCTAGACTCATATACAGCATGACGTTTCCATAAATAAGGTTGGCCCAAAAGAACATTACAAACTTTGAGAGGAGAAATATCACACAATACCTCGTCCTTGAAGGGCTTGATGCCGTACGACAGTCGTCACTGTTGGTTGACGCGGAGATCGCTTCCTTGGCGGAGCCATCCAATGGTGTAGGGTTGTGGGTGCAGCGTTGTTGGCAGGGTCAGTCGCTTGACGACCTCTGCTGAGACGAGGTTCTTCTGGATATCACTATCAACGATGAAGTGCAGCAGGGTGCCTTTTACCCACATTTGTGAATGGAAGAGGCGCTCTCCTTCTTCTAGCTTGTTTGGTTCATCAGGATGGAGCTTGGTGGTAGCCACGGTGGCACTGGGTTCCGTGTCAATGATCTGTCTTCCCCTTTCTGGTTCTAACTCAGAGTTAGAACCCGCATCTGATTCAGACGCTTTCACTTCGGCCACCAGTGATTGCTTTGAGCAGCAGTCAACAGTGTTATGCCAAGGGCTCTTATGGAAGTCGCACCACTTCCCGGTATCTTTCTTTGTCTTTCTGGTGTCCTTCTTTGCTTGCGGCTTGGACTGGTTGTCCTGATACTATCCATCTTTACTCTGTCCTTTATTCTGTGGGTTGGGGCGGCCCTTTTCTGCCTTTTGCTGCGAGGGGTTCCCAAGCCCAAATTGCCGCGCCTTTTGCTTGAGCTTCTGCTCGATTTTGACGGCATATCGGTAGGCCACACCCAAGGAGGAGATGTCCAGAAATTCCATTTTGGTTTGGATGTATCTATGCAGAGCACCGCGATACTTGAGGATCATATTTCGCTCTGAATCTTTGATACCTAACTAGGTGCACAAGGTATGGAAGATATTTGTGAACTCTGGCACTGCTTGGTCTCTTTCTTGTCGCAGTGTGGTCCAATTGGTATACAAGTTGTCATAACTTCCAACATGGTAGTATTGTTCCTTAATAGCATCCCGAAAGGATTTCCAAGTGGCTATGCCTGTAAGTAATAAGGGTTCCTCTGTTTCCTTTTGCCCACATAAAGTTTCCCACCAATCTTTGACATGGGGAACGACTTTGAGGAGCGCAAAAGTAATCTTTTCTCTATTCGAAAAGTTATGGACAGAAAAATACCCTTCTAGTAGATCCAACCACTTGTCTACAGCATCTGTGTCTATCTGACCTTCAAATATAGGAATATTGAAGTTGATTTGTACCTTGAAGGGGGCGGCGCCTCCGCTCGAGAAAGACGTGTTGCCTGTTGGTAGCCGCCGAAGGATTTGCGCGAAACTATCCATCATCTAGTTCCTTTGTTGCATGAGGGATTCTTCAACAAACATTTTGAAAGGATCTCCTGTCCAGTCATCTTTCTTTTCTCTTTCCATGAGAGGTTGTTTGGGCGTGTGAGAGCTTTTGTACTCAAGAGAAACAAGCTCGAGACCCAATTCTTTGTACCCTGACCTCATTGGGGACATGCATTAAGATGACAAGGAGTAGATCGCTCTGATACCACGTATCCAGATTTTATGAGCAGAACGAAATGAATATAGATTATTAAAAGATGCTTAACACAAAATGTTGAATATTGTAACTTCAAAGAATATTATAATTATACTTTATTATTCCGGAGATGTTTCATCCCTCCGAGGTAACCCTATTATGTATCCGGAGATGTTTATTCCTCCGAGGGTTTGTATTAACTAGGGTTATTAGACCCACCATGTGGGGGTCGGCCCTGTGGTTATATTTTTGGGGTTATTAGTCTTCTCCAGGAGAGGTCGGCCCCATAAGGTCTTTTAGTCAGTTGGGAGTCAGTATAAATAAGTGAGGTGAACTCCTCATTAGATCATTCACTCACTTGTGGAAGAGTGCGCACTTGTCTGGGAGATCTGCTAAGGAGACAAAGAAGGAGGGAGCACATCTTGTATTTTGGTTTATCATCTTATTGAGGAAAGCTTTGCTGGGTTTTCTACCCCATGAGGGTTTCCCAGGGTATATTCTGTGTCCATCTTGTGATTGTGTTTCTTTCAGTGATCTTGCTAGTCTATTTGGTTAAAACTTAACATGGTATCGGAGCTAGATTGAATAGGACATCTTTCACAAGGTAAGAATACCTCTCTCTCTCTCCGGTGAAGTTAGGGTTTCAGCCCAAAGTTGGTATTATTGAATTTTGGTTGCATGGCTGGATAGCCCTTTTCAATACCTTTCTTTTGAGCCCTAGATCGAACTTTTTGGTTGGATAGAACTCCAGGAAATCCAAACCCTAATTCTACCAAAAGTGCGATAAGTCAGATTTTGGTTTCAGAAAAAAGTTTGCATTTTTTATTTCTGATTACAGGGCTGGATAGTCCTTCTCAAGACCATTCTTTTGAGCCCTAGATCGAACTTTTTGGTTGAGTAGAACTCCGGGAAAGTCAAACCCTAATTCTACCAAAAGTGCGATAAAATTCTGTTCCAGATTCCGGAAAAGTGAAAAATAACTTTTCAGGTAAGTCTGCTCTGTCTCTTGGACTCCCCCAAGAGAATATGGCTCCAAACACTAAGCTTGAAGACAAGCTAGAAGGTATAGAAAACTTCCGGGCTTGGAAATACATAATTGGTCTCATCCTTGAAGAGAATGATCTTGCTCATTATATCAAGGAAGAAGTTGCAGAACCAGAAGGAGATGAAGCCAAAGAAAAACACAGGAAGGATCTAATTAGGGCAAAGAGAATCATAGTTGATTCTATTAAAGAACACTTGATTCCCCAAGTGGCCTCCAAGAAGACTCCAAAGGAAATGTATGATGCCCTAGGAAGAATGTATGAAGGAAAGAACATCAATAGGAAGATGAACCTAAGGTCTCAGTTGAAGAGTACCAAGATGCACAAAGGAGAATCTATTCAAGACTATTTCTCAAGGGTCTCTCTAATCAAGGAGCAATTAGATGCTATTGGTGACACTCTTGATGAAGATGAACTTGTGATGACTGCCCTAAATGGTCTCACTAGATCTTGGGAATCCTTCATACAAACCATGTGTGCCAGAAAAGAAAGCATGAAGTTTGATGTAGTATGGGAAGATTGTGTTCAAGAAGAGGCTAGGGTTGCCAACAGAGAAGCTCTTCTCAAAGAGGATGACCAAGCTTTGGCCACCCACACCAAAAGAGGAAAGAGAGGCTACTTCAAGAAAGTAAACCACAAAAGGTCTCAACCCTCTCATAGAATCAAAAGGAAAGGAGGAGACATCTCCACAGTCCAATGTTTCAATTGTCTTAAGCTAGGACACTATGCTAGAGACTGTACCCTACCAGAGAAGAAGAAGAATAAAAGGTTTGTTCACAAAAGACATCATGCTCATATGGAAGAAGATGACAGTGAAGAAGAAGAAGAAGAAGAAGAAGAAGAAGAAGAAGAAGTGGAGGAAAGGCCTCAAAAGAAAAGATCTAAAGTAAAGAAAGAAGATCCAGAAGAATATGTACTATTTTCTGCTCTCTCTGGATCTGTGTCTCCTGGTGAAGGCACTTGGCTTATTGACAGTGGTGCTTCAAAGCACATGACAGGTCATAAGGAAACTCTCTCCAAGATTGAAGAAAAGTCTTCACCCCAAAAAGTATCTTTAGGAGATGATTATCAATATCCCATCAAGGGAATTGGTGAAGCAAGCTACAAGCTTGATTCGGGAACACCTTTAAAGATGAAAGAAATTTTATATGTCCCAGGTTTAAAGAAGAATCTACTCTCTATCTCAGCACTAGACAAGAAAGGTTTTAGAGTAGCCTTCATAGATGGACAAGTACTCATGTGGTCCAAAGGAAAATCAATCAAAGATGCAATTGTCATTGGTGAAGAAGAAGGAGGACTTTATAAACTCAAGGGTCATCCAGAATCTGCCCTTGCTCATGAAGTTTCTAGTCCCAGTGAGCTATGGCATAGAAGACTAGCTCACATCAACTATAAAGCTTTACCCTATGTAAGTAAGATGGTTATAGGTTTGCCAGACTTGAAGGCTGATCATGATGGCTCATGTAAAGGATGTAAGAAAGGGAAGAATATCAAGAATCCCTTTCCGAAAAGTGAAACAAAGACTAAGAACTCTCTAGAACTAATACACTCAGATGTATGTGGACCTATGCCTACCACATCTCTAAGTGGGTTTGAGTACTATCTCTCATTCATTGATGACTATTCAAGAAAAACTTGGATATACTTCCTAAAGGGTAAGAATGAAGTCTTTGGAAAATTCAAAGAGTTCAAGGCTCTAATAGAAAACCTCTCAGACAAGAAAATCAAGATTCTCAGAACAGATAATGGTGGAGAATATACTTCAAAGGAATTTGAAGATTTTTGTAAAGAAGCTGGAATTAAGAGGGAACTAACCACTCCTTACAATCCCCAACAAAATGGGGTAGCTGAGAGGAAAAATAGAACTATCATGGAAGCTGTAAAGACTATGATACATGATCAAGACCTTCCCATGTATCTATGGGCTGAAGCAGCCAAGACAACAGTATATGTACAAAATAGACTATCTCATAGTGCTCTTGATTTCAAAACTCCAGAAGAAGTCTTTACAGGAAAGAAGCCTGAGGTAAGTCATCTTAAAATATTTGGGTGTCCTATGTACATCCACATTCCAAAAGAAAAGAGATCCAAGTTGGATCCCTCAGGTAAGAAGGGAATGTTTGTTGGTTATTGTGAAACTTCCAAAGCCTTCAGAATTTACATACCAGGTTTCCATCATATAGAAATAAGTAGAGATGTAACCTTTGATGAGGAAGCAGCTCTCAAGAAATCCAGAAAGTGTCAACTTGAAGAAGTTTATGAAGAAGATTCATCTCCCAGAATCTCAGAGACTGTTCACATCCCTGAAGAGGACACACCAGAGGATCATGACATGCTGGAACCACAAGAACCCCCTGTTGCAGAATTATCTAGGAAAAGAAGACCAGCATGGGCTAGAGATATTATTCAAGGAGCTGAAAGATATGGTGCTCCTGAAGGCTCCACTAGAGAAAGGAAGAAACCAAAGCTAGTGTCCAACTATATGGCCTTGATGTGTGATCTTGTGGATCAACTACCTACTAGCTATGAAGAGGCAGCTCAGAAGAAAGAATGGGTAGAAGCAATGACAGAAGAATATCAGTCAATAATGAAAAATGATGTTTGGGATATAGTTCCCAAACCAAAAGATAAAAGTGTGGTTTCTTCCAAATGGATATTCAAAATAAAACATGCTGCAGATGGAAGCATTGAAAAATACAAAGCAAGATTCGTAGCCAGAGGATTCTCTCAGAAGGAGGGAATTGAGTATGAAGAAACATTTGCACCAGTTGCTAGGTACACTTCAATTAGAACTATCATGGCTCTTGCATCCATGATGAAGTGGAAATTACACCAAATGGATGTTAAGACAGCTTTTCTGAATGGTGTAATTGAAGAAGAAGTTTACATAGAGCAACCACAAGGGTTTGAGGTTAATGACGGAAGGACTCATGTATGCAAACTGAAAAAGGCATTATATGGGTTAAAACAAGCTCCCAGGGCTTGGTACGGAAGGATTGACAATTTCCTAACTAGCATGGGCTTTACCAAAAGTAAGGCTGACCCAAACCTTTATCTCAAGGTGATGGATGATGAACCAGTTATACTATTGTTATATGTAGATGATCTATTTCTAACTGGAAATGAGAAACAAATTATTGAAAGCAAGAAGAAGCTTTCTTCATAATTCGAGATGAAAGATCTCGGTTTAATGCACTACTTCTTAGGCTTAGAGGTTTGGCAAGAACCAAGAGGAATATTTCTAAATCAAGGTAAATATGCTGTGGAGATCCTGAAAAGATTTGACATGTTGGAGTGCAAACCCATGGCCACTCCCATGGACTCCAACTTAAAGATTTTAGTCAATGACTCTTCAGATTTAGTGGACCTAACTCTATATAGACAAATTATTGGGTCACTAATGTATTTGACAAATACTAGGCCAGATATATGCTTTGCTGTAAATACCCTAAGTCAGTATCTAGTAGAACCTAGAAAGGTTCATCTAATAGCTGCAAAGCATGTAATGAGGTACTTAAAAGGTACATTAGATTTTGGTCTACTCTATCACGGAAGTCATGAACTCAAGTTGCATGGTTACTCAGACTCTGATTGGGCAGGCAGTGTCTCAGATAGAAAAAGTACTTCAGGTGGATGTTATAGCCTTGGATCTGCCATGATCTCTTGGTTCAGCAAGAAACAATCTAGTGTGGCCCTCAGCTCTGCTGAGGCAGAATATATAGCTGCTTGCTCTGCCAGCTGTGAAGCAGTATGGCTTCGGAAACTGTTATCTGGAGTGTTTGACATAGAAATGGATCCCACTATGATTATGTGTGATAATCAAAGCTGCATCAAGATGACAGAAAATCCTGTGTTCCATGATAAGTCAAAACACATAGAGATCCGATACTTCTATATTCGAGATATGGTGCAGAGAGGAGCTATCAAGCTTGAGTATGTGAGCACTGAAGATCAAATTGCTGATATCCTGACCAAACCACTGTCTCGTGTGAAATTTGAATACTTTCGAGACAAGCTTGGTGTAGTTCAAAAGGACCCTCCTAGAAAGGGGGAGTAGCATGATCCCTGATGACAAGCAAGTCTCATCAATAATGAGACTTCACCTAGCCACTTAGAAATAGTTAGATTTAGGACTACTATATTTAAAATACTTAGTTTTACTTATACATGCTTTTGATGATAGATGTATTAGTGAGAATACATGCTTTTGATGATAGATGTATACATGCTTTTGATGATAGATGTATTAGTGAGAATACATGCTGATAGATGTATACATGCTTTTTGATGATAGATGTATACATGCTTTTGATGATAGATGTATTAGTGAGAATACATGCTGATAGATGTATACATGCTTTTTGATGATAGATGTATTAGTGAGAATACATGCTTTTGATGATAGATGTATACATGCTTTTGATGATAGATGTATTAGTGAGAATACATGCTGATAGATGTATACATGCTTTTTGATGATAAATGTATTAGTGAGAATACATGCTTTTGATGATAGATGTATACATGCTTTTGATGATAGATGTATTAGTGAGAATACATGCTGATAGATGTATACATGCCTTTGATGTATTAGTGAGAATACATGCTTTTGATGATGAATGTATACATGCTTTTGATGTTGGATACATGCTTTTGATGTATGATGTATACATGCTGTTGATGCTAGATGATGATACATGTATTGATTAATGTACTTGTATGGATGAGGATACTTGTACTTGTATTGATGAGAATACATGTGGGGATTGTATCATCCTTGAACACTAGTTCTAAAATGAGCCGTAGACGTGAGGTCTCCGAGAATGAAGTCCTTAGTGGACAGTTGAGGGGATTGTATCATCCTTGAACACTAGTTCTAGAATAGAACCGTAGACTGGGTCTCCGATAATGAAGTCCTGAATGAACAGGCAGGGGATTGCATCGTCCCCGGACTGAGGTCCCAGAATAGAGCCGTAGACTGGGTCTCCGATAATGAAGTCCTGAATGAACAGGCAGGGGATTGCATCGTCCCCGGACTGAGGTCCCAGAATAGAACCGTAGACTGGGTCTCCGAAAATGAAGTCCTGAATGAATAGGCAGGGGATTGCATCGTCCCCGGACTGAGGTCCCAGAATAGAACCGTAGACTGGGTCTCCGAAAATGAAGTCCTGAATGAACAGGCAGGGGATTGCATCGTCCCTGGACTGAGGTCCCAGAATTGATCCGTAGACTGATGTCTCCGAGAACTGAAGATTGGATTGTATCATCCATGGACCTATGTCCTAAAGGGAGCAGGATTGATCATCTAGGAACATGATCGTATGATGACGATCCTGATGATCGTGTGATGACAATGCTGATGATCGTATGATGACGATGCTGATGATCGTATGATGACAATGCTAATGATTGTATGATGACGATGCTGATGATCGTGTGATGACGATGCTAATGATCGTGTGACGACGATGCTGATGATCGTATGATGACGATGCGATGACGATGCTGATGATCGTATGATGACGATGGTGATGATCGTGTGATGACGATGCTGATGATCGTATGATGACGATGCTGATGATCGTGTGATGACGATGCTGATGATCGTGTGACGACGATGCTGATGATCGTGTGATGACGATGCTGATGACAATGCTGATGATCGTGTGATAACGATGTCGCTGATAATGCGATGACGATGTTGCTAATCATGTGATGACGATGCCGATGACCGTGATGTCGATGTTGATGTTGATATTGATATACCAGTAATTGTTTGAGTTACTGATGAAGACAAATTGAAGAAAGCTTCCGATGATTTATAGATGTATCATGTATAGTGACTCCTTGCTCCTGCAGATGCTGTTATAATATCCTTCTCGTTAAGGGGGAGTGTTGAATATTGTAACTTCAAAGAATATTATAATTATACTTTATTATTCCGGAGATGTTTCATCCCTCCGAGGTAACCCTATTATGTATCCGGAGATGTTTATTCCTCCGAGCGTTTGTATTAACTAGGGTTATTAGACCCACCATGTGGGGGTCGGCCCTGTGGTTATATTTTTGGGGTTATTAGTCTTCTCCAGGAGAGGTCGGCCCCATAAGGTCTTTTAGTCAGTTGGGAGTCAGTATAAATAAGTGAGGTGAACTCCTCATTAGATCATTCACTCACTTGTGGAAGAGTGCGCACTTGTCTGGGAGATCTGCTAAGGAGACAAAGAAGGAGGGAGCACATCTTGTATTTTGGTTGATCATCTTATTGAGGAAAGCTTTGCTGGGTTTTCTACCCCATGAGGGTTTCCCAAGGTATATTCTGTGTCTATCTTGTGATTGTGTTTCTTTCAGTGATCTTGCTAGTCTATTTGGTTAAAACTTAACACAAAATAACAGAGATACAGTAAAACTGGTTTTCTATTCAATAAGGAAATAAGCTGAAACTGTAAATTGCAGCGGAAAACAAGCTTGCTGTAATGGTGGCGGATTATCTCTGTGCAGAGACGTGATGGATGCGCTCATTCGCAAGAAGATGATTACAATGAGGCTCTGAAGGCCTTTTTACAATACCCAAAATCCAAAAGCCTAAGCCTGGAAGATGAAAAGCCAACAGTTTTGTGGACCTCGTTTTGGGTAGTTTGGTGTATCAAGTTCCCGAGGGCGTAACTTTGGCATGCAACCTCCGTTTGGGGCGCACGATAGCTCGTTGGAAATATCTATCCAAGAAATACAACTATTGGAACAAATTTCATCAAGAAATTTTTCGGTATGGCGTACCCCAAAAAACTTCATTTAAGGCCTCAAAACAGCTCCCGAAGTTCAAGACTCGAAAAACTGCTAAAAATAGTAAATTACCAAAATTGCCAGAAAATTGTTTTGAGACAGTTGGAAAAGGTGGGTCGCCACCGATATCCACCTGGATCAATGTTCAAACTAGGGAATTCAGGTGGTGTACTCGCAACAACATATGGAATTCCTATATATGACATCCCAAATGAAAAAGTGCCACTACTTTGAGGAGTATAGGATGAGGTCCCTAATCTACTACTAAGAGCTATTATAGGAGAAAAAGGTCCTCCCCTTCAAACTCCACCAATACATGAGAACTGACTTGTAACTAAGACACCTAAAATGGGAGGATCAACTCCTCCACTAGCAACACCATAGGCTAACGTATGGGTGCCTCCATTTCCTGAAATTACACCTTTGTTGTCCATAGTAGAACACTTGTGTAAAGGATTTGTGTGTGCAATATGATTCTGATTATCAAATTTACGATTGTGCAAAAACGACGGACCATGAGATTCAATAAGAGGAGAGTTGAAATTAACAATAGTTGTTGGATCTATTAGGTATTCAATCCTAGTAAGACCAAGATCCTCTTAAGGAGGAGGAGATGGGACCCTTCATAGTATACAGTTGTGACCATATAAATCCCTTAGGTAACCCTCATCCAATAATTCGTCAAAAATATTGTCTTCTTCCACTATCTCTTCCATTACAATATTGTTCAAAGGATCTTGAGTCTCTTCGATTGGCTCGTGCATGGTAGAACTATAATTATCTAGCCTTCACCTTTGAGGAGGAAACTATGTACTCTCTAGAGAGATATCTTTGGTCCTTTTATACTGACATATTGGTTGGTCAACCGCCTTGAATCTAAGACTAAAAAATGACAAGACAAAGGCAACCAAATAAAATCTATCATGCAATCCTAAGAAGTACTCAACTAAAAAATCTTGAGATATAAATCAACAACCAAAACCACTCTACTAAATATTAGTCTAATGTAGTTAGAAACTGGAGCTAAAATATTGAAGGGTCAATTAGAGAGCCTTTTGAAATATGGTTTGAGATGATTAGGGCCCAATACTAGCTAATGAAGAAACAATAAATAGTTATTGTAATCTTCACGTAGCAAACACCCAAGGTTCAATTTCCCCTGTGAAGATAGGCACCCTCCAAGGGTGATGATATGGAGATTATTCATCTCTTTGGAGTACCAAAAACACTTCCCACTTGCAGTCACCTAGGAAAAAGACCCCATGGAAAGGGAACTAAGGATACAACTTCACAATCAATAGTTAGGAGGAACAATAATGAGTCAAGATTATGCATATGGTTAGGGGATACATGACTAGGTCCTCTACCTGAAACTCTAGAGAAAAGTGGTATCATCCGGAGGACTTTCCACTTCAATCCAAAGCCCCTATACATGCAATAATCCCACCAAACAAGTGAAGAGGAGAAATATGCTCCACTCTCTTAGCTTGACCATAGTGTTTGACACATGTGTCGGATGTGATTTCCCAACAAGCGCTCCTTGCTACTAATGGATTTATCTCTCTTTAATCAATTCCTAGTTATGTTTTGTAGCCTTGGAGAGTTTACTTTCCAATCCTACACCAAGTCTCTAACAACTAGGCTAAATTTCTTTTTTAGAAAATAAAAAATTCTAGCTGATTTTAAAAGTAATCGTTCATTTTAGTGGTTTTTAATTACTCAAGGAAATGGATGTGCAATTAATGATGTTTCAGAGACATATAACAACTGAAAATAATAAGAACAATAGCAAACTTTTAAATTCACACTTATTCTTCACTGAAACTAAGTTTCCATTCAACCTTTAAAATATGAACAACTTTTCAAAATAAAAATGAAATGCAAATAAAATATTTTCTTTTTCTTTTCAAAACTGAAAAATGAAATCCTATAGACCTAACAACTTTCCAAAGGAGAATGCAACTCCAAGTCTACTACTAAAAATGCAAGGAAAGTAAAAGGAGAAAACCAAATAATGTTTTTCTTTTTTCTTTTTTTCTTTTATGGGAACTAAATTCACTTAATGAAGCAGAAAAATAAAGAAATCCTTACTAAATGCAAACCTTAGTTTCTCAAGGTAGCCCAAAACCTAACTAAAACATAAGCGAAAGGGAAGAAAAACCAAAAACTACCTTACGAAAAACACACCCACTTTTCCTTGGGGGAAATCATGTGTACACACGCTTACTGTGAAGAACAATCACATGTACACATGATTTATATCACAAATAGGTGTGCGCACTTTGATTTCCCACCAAAAAAAATTGCCAAAATCCATAAAAAATTTTCTTAACTCTTTGATCTACAAGTAATCAAGAAAGGTGTAAACAACAAACGACTATGAAATACCCTACAGGAAATTACAAAACAATAAAGGAAAACCCTAATGAGAAGAACTCAAGGAGTATCTCCCCAATGGAGTTGCCAATGCTATTAGGGGAAATAAATCCCAAATAGTTAGGGTTAGACTATTACAGGAAAAGGTAGAAGATACCAATCTAATTTCCCGAGTTAATGAATCATAATCAAAAGATATACTTAGGATATGAGGGGAAAATAAATATGTGTATCCATATGGTTTTCCTTAAGCCTTATTTGATATGAAGTAAGAGAGTCGAACCCTTGGACCACCCTAACTTTGGGGGGAGATATCTCACATTTGTCTCATGATTATTTGAGCTAACCCTTGGGGCTTTATATATATTGTAATTCCAACATTAAGGGAAAGGGATTTGTTTCAGAAGAAGAAATGGGGATGGATATGAGTAATTCGGCCACTTGGTCAAGAATCCAAAACTAATTTAGTAAGGTTTGGAAAAGTTTCTTAATCATTGACAATGATGTTCACAGATTATGATGGACGCTTTAATGAATGTCACTTATAGATCTAAGTCTTTTCATATTAAAAGGAATAGAGTTTATTTCAATAAGATCAATGCATCATTCCATAATAGGAATCATCTCCCTATCGTGTAGATAGGTTGAGGTCTTGATGCATTTGTAGATATGATTTAAACTTCAAAATATATTGTATCGGTTGGTTTCTTATTGGTTTAGAATGTAAATTGAAGTTCTACTCCATGGTTATTTTCCTTTCACCCATAGCCACAAGTCATCCCTATATTATTTTGTTGTAGGTTCCATCAAAACTTGTTGAAGATATCTTAAAAAAGGAAGGCTAGAATGATCCATCCCAAAACCAATTTGTTCCTGATGTATCATTAGGAAAAAACACTACATTGCAAAGAATTAATCCTTTAATTAAGGAAGGAACAAGCCTAGAATTTCAAATTCTAAGTGCCTGTCCATTGAAAATTTGATGATAGTTACACTTTTTCCATGCCTATCATTTTACAATCTATGCAAGTTTATCACGGGGGGTTCACTAGCGAGGCAATATCATATCACGTCCATTCATATTGGGGCTTTGAATACTCTTTAAAACCTAAAAAATATATTTCACCATATTAAGGGGTCAAGGGGGGTTTTTAATTTGACATAGTAATATAAATATTGGGGGTTTTCTTATTTGGGTAGGATAAGGAATAACCTCCAAATCATGTGATGGATTCATACCTCCAAATCATGGGCTCAATTCATACCCAACTAAAAAATAAGGACCCTCCATTTTTATTTGATATTGTTTATGATCCTAAGTTTTGCTTAAATCTGATAAAAGTGTACAAATGATAATATCGATGGAAGTTTCTTTGGATTACGGCCTTGAGCAATCCCCATTTAATAGGTTAATTAGGCTTGGTTTGAATTGATGTTATATTGTTTTTCATATTTAAGTTAAGAGATGTAGCTAATTGGGATTTCCATAGTTGAACAATTGTAATTTATATTTTGTATCCTGCAGGGGTGTAGCTCAACCGGTGATCCGCTTGATATGAAGGAAATGTTATAAATGGAGGTCACAAGTTCAAATCACCCCGTATTACCCGTGCCCCATGCTTGAGGGATGTGTGGGTGCACCTAGGGGTATAGTGGTAGCAGACATGATTGGATTCCTGGACCCCGTGTCACGCAAGTAACAACTCCTTCCCAGTTGTTGATTCCCCTAGTTACAAAAAATAAAATAAAAATTGTAATGTATTTTTTGTAGGAATTCAAGTAAAAGATCTAACTCTTCATTTTTTAGGCTGGGGTTTAGGTGGGTATTGAGATTCAATCAAACCTTTCTCCATGACGTCCAAGAAAAGTGAGATCAATATTTCTTGGCTCACTGGAACCAAGAAAAGTTAGATCAATCTTTCTTGGCTAATTATTTCTTTCAACTTTTTGTATTCTTCTTTAACATTTTCACATTGTCAGTTATGAATAATTGTTAGATTGATTTATATTTGACACATTCATAATTGTAATTTCATTTCTTATATGCAAGGCATCGTCTTAATATTTTATTGGAACTGACATGAACATACTAGGTGAAAATATAAATAATTATTTACATACCCTATGTTTTATCGTTACCATGAAAAGGTATCATATAAGTTTCACCATTGATGTATCTTTGTAACTTGAAACCTAACAATGGATATTTTTCCCTCTGTTGGCTGCTTTCTTGGGCAGACCCGGGTTTTAATGAAGCGCAGCAACAAACCCCTTGGCGCACTGGCCCTCTTGGCAACGAGCTGCGCAGCAGCTCGAGGTCTCACCCGAAGTGGCTATGGGGGGCTAAGGAATCAGGTTTCCTTAACCTTGGTGACGCAGAGATTGTCCTTCCTCTTCTGGTTCCTCAGATATCGGCGGTCCGACTTTCCCGCAGGCCCCTCGGCGCGACTGCGCGGATTCCTTCTTCTCTGGCGCAGAAGGCAACTATTCCTTGCGTCGAGGCGTTAAATACTTCCTCGCCCTGCGCACTCAGCGCAGTAACGCGGTCCTCGATCGCTGCAGCGACAGCGCTCCACCACTTCTTCAGTCCTTAACACTTATGGCTATCAATGGACCTTCCCAAACTCACTCAAGCAGTCACAAAGATAATACAAGAGTTTTGCATACACATGTAATGAACTTAAACAGTTAATCACTCACGCAAACATTATAACAAGTGGAAATATGTGAAGCTCCTCTCCTCGAGGAAAACCCCGTCCTCGGGAGTGTTATATTAACCAGAAAATGATAGAGTTATACAATATGCTGCGCACACAGCTGCAGCCTTAGATTCTTACAGGAAACTCCACGCACACAGCTGGGAGCCCTTCTCTTAATCTAGTCTCTTCTCTACAGAGATTACAAAGGCGCAGACGTCACACAGACTGTCTGGCAACTCAGGGATTAGCTCCTCGGCTATCCGATTCTACTCTAGTTCTACACGCTCAGCAGAACACTTAGCAAAGGATAATCAACACATGATCTATCCTCGAGATTGACTATCTAACAGTCTAAACCTCTATCTATCCCACAAGTATCTAACTCTTACTCGCTAACTAACTAACATCTACCCATTACAATTATTCATATATATAGGTGGCCATGGCGGTCACACCCTTACAAAACCGTGGGCCTTTCCCAACAGTGATTCCCAAAAACCCTAACCACGCACATGGCTAGGTGTACTGTAGGCGCCGCTTGCAGTCATGTCGCCGCTTCCTGCAGGCTCCTTGACTTTCGGCGCAGATTGTGGGTATGGGCGCTTGTCCTTCGCCTTCAATGCTCTGGTCCGTTGCTCCTCCTTGATCCGAGCAACCATAACTTCTGTACTTAGCCTTTAAATGAGGGTAGCTGAGCCCTCTATTCCATCGCTTTATTTATTATGGCAGCTGAGCTTTCTATTCAGCCTTCATTCTCTTCTGTCGTGCGCGCGAGCTCCGCGATTTCCGGTCCGTGATCTTCGCTGAGCTTGTCTATCTGGCACCGTACTGCGCACCGTCTCCTTCTTGCCCAAAACTTAGTGCTTGTCCCAAAATTAGCACTTTCCTTCCATACTTGTGCTTTTTTCCCAAAATTCGCAGCTTTACCGTAGCTACGACCTTGGCTCCAACACCCTCTCTTGTAAAGAAAAAAAAACTAGATATAACCCAAGAAAAAAGTAACTAAATGTTGTTAATTCCCTTGATTGCAATAATAAATGTAGAGGGAGTGGAGGAAATTCATTGCATCTTGTGAATGACCCAAATCCAAGCTATGCACATGTCATATGGTGTTATTGGAAAGTAAGAGGAATTTTTGTATGTTCATTTGGGTTCAAACATCAATGATGTTTGTTTTGATAGGAAGATAGGGAAGTCCATCCACGAAAGGGTTTCAATTTTGAATTTTTATGGAGTTTAATTTATTAAGCTTATATAAAACATGAGACCTCTATGGCTATACTTATAATTACATGATATAAAATTGGTAGATTGGCAGGCTGTGGTGTGAAACATCTGCAATTCTCATATTTTCTAAGCATTGCACTAACTATTGTACTATCAGCCTTTTACATTCTTTGTTATGTTGATCTCTTGAATATGTTTCCTTTTATGCATTTTTCCTTCCCAAGTACTATTTCATTGGGTCTTCCACTATCCAACACTACAAATTGATTAGTCACCCCTGCAATCTTGGTGGGATCATTATTAGCATTATACTATTATTTGATTTAGTATCATGTTTGCTTATGATAAGATGTGTTAGGGTTCCTATTTGTTACAACTTGATAATATGATATAAAGGGCATATTAAAAATGGGTTGATAAAAATGGATACATACAATACTTGGTGAAACTAGGGGTTTTATTAATTGGAAAGGAATATTGGGAGGGGGGTTCAACAATAAAATTTTAGGAGGAATTTTTCAATATTTAGTGAAATTAGGGATATTATTTAATATCATGCGAACGATCGTGCTATGTAAGAAGTTCACTAAGTGAAACCCCCGTGAAGTTTATAGAGTGTCAATTTTGTTTTTATATTATATGCAAATCTAGCTTCACGACCAAACCCCAAATAAAAGTTAGAGAGGATTATTAAGAGCACCCAAGTATGTACAAAGAACAACTCAGAATAACTCATCACACATTGTGTGAGCGATCCCAAGGACAAGGATGGCCATCCACCATACCATACCTTCCACTGTGGGGGACAAATGTATCTCAATCCAAAATGAACAAATCATTCAGATATATGATTGACTCATCGAGTACAGGAGAGAAGGTAGAAAAACCCTCTAAGAGCCCATCAAGCCATAAGGTAGAAGGAGATCTTCAAGAAGGCCAAAAACTATGAAATACAGGTCCTATGTACGAATGGATGTTCAAGCGCTCTATTCTTGTGTACATAGTAAAAGAGAGAAGAGATAATCTCTTTTCATTTAATGCGAATCTTACCAATGCAACTAGTGAATTTGGTGGACGTCAAATCGACGAGTTTAAATTTTGCATGCATGTAGATGTTGAGGTGTAGCTTTCAAGCCGAGCTATCAAATACATTCCATGCAATCAAATACGTGCCATAACCCATCAAATTCTAAGCTTGCCACACGTCCTTTCGATGCATATGCCTCCTTGTGCAATGATTTGATCGATGTTATACCTCATCCATATGCATATGCCAGGAAGGTGGACACATGATGCAGTCAGCTTCACCTCCGTAATTTATTTTGCATGGTCATGGAATTATTTCCCGGTCTGTGGCCGTCAACTTGTTGGGTGTGTAATCTTGTCCCCGTCAACTCATTGGGTGTGTAATATTGCTCACCATGGAACACAACGCACGATGACCTTGGCAAAAAAAATCTCTTGCAAGTGTGACCCGTTGCCAATTTATGAGTTAAATTTAATAAACCCATGATGGGTATGCCAAAGGCCAACAACTCCAGCTAGCATCGGTTCACTACAAGTTATGCGGCGATGCATTGTGAATAACGGCCAGCCACATGTTTACACAAATAAATACTCCAGATGAGAGAAGTAACTCGCTGTCCATCACAAGTTGAAAGCATGTCGCTAGACAGATTTGATCCAATTTAAAATTAATTCCAACACTATGGCCATCAATTAGTTGGTTGCATAATCTTGTCCATACGAAGGAGATTTGGCTGCAGGGTGGTGAAGTGATGTGGTCAAATGTTAAAGGGCTAAATGTTAAGGGCTACAGAGAAGGGATGAGTGGTGAAGTGATGGGGTCCTTTTTATCTAACTGGTTTGGTGATTATGAGGGAGGGTTTATAGGTATTGGTGGGGTATAAGATGAGGTATCTATTAAAAATATGGTTTTTTAATTGAAAAGTTGTATTGGTAGGGAGCTCAATAAAAAGATCTTGGTACATATTTATCAATATCTAGTGAAATTAGAGGTATTATTTAATATCCCATGAACATGCATGCTATGACATAGTTCATTGAGTGAGGACCTTATAGCTTCAATAACCCCTTCAGGCTGAGAATTTAGTATGTTCATCCTAATATACAGATACTTAATGCCACTTGGAATCTCCCCAAGTGAAGAACCCCAACTAAAGTTTACTATGACACTCAAATTTCATAATTCCATCGATGGATACCCAAATACAATTGCAGGAGAAACCCAAAAAGTAGAAAAATAGACCTCCCCAATAAACAACATACTACGAAATAACAAATATGAAAAAGATTTCAAAAAGATACTTGAAGACATGCACAGGAATTCCTGGAATTTCATGGTCCAACTCTAATTTCTCGATCCCACAAAGAATTCACTTTCCCAATCTATTGTTCTTCAGGAATCCCTTCTCAGAGATTTCCCTTGAGTAGAGACAGAACAAAACCACACTGCCATAAAACAATAAACCAGAATCAAATAACCCAGTAAAGCGAAGTCATGAGAAGGACCTCCCATGCAGGGATTAAATGTTCCATATGCTACGTGCCCGATACACATTAACAACTACCCAAATGGATGCATGTGGACCCTACACATTAATTGCCATACATTAAAATAATAATAAAAAAATATAATAATGAAATGAAGCAACACATTTTTTTACTCTAAACAATAACGGTAATTTCATTTTAAAATTACCAAATACCATCACAATATGAAATGCTCCTTGTTTAGAGGACAAGAAACCTTTTGAATTGCTACATAACTAGTATAGATCCATCTTAAAAGGATATACTAAGCCACGAGAGGGATCATTACAATAGGGCTCAACAAGAGCATCATATCACTTACAAGAATTAAACCTAAGTGGGGAGGAAAACAATCTTTCCTCCCAACCACCCAAGCTACAACCAATGAAACACTTGACATATATATGCCCTATTTTTAGTAGAATTAATATATATAAATCATATGCATTGTATTGTAGATTCATATGTTAGAACTCATTCCCTCGCATAAACAAGAATTGGAATTGGTCTTTCATTTCGATACTCGAAAACAAAATCGAGAGCTGAATCGGTTCGTAGTTCATAGAGCTGAACCGGTTGACAGGTAATATTTATAACCAAATCAGGGGGGAGGGCCGTAAGAATTCTGAGAAAAGAAGGGTAGCTAGCCATGCTGGAGGCCGAAATTGACTCTGAAGATACTCAGAAAATAATACAGCATGGACCAGACAATACTAAGAAAACAGCAGATATTGAATACCATGAGTCACATAATTGGGCAGACGCAGCCATTGCGTCCATGGAACAAAATTTTCTGACCATTTCTTCAGCAGTTGTCCATGTTTATGGAGAGTGGAATTCTGAAGTGGCCAGTGGCCAGTTGTCTATAGTTCGACAAACTGACGGAAGAACAGAACCGGCTATGTTACTTAAAGTTGGAAGGAATTTACAGTGGGCTGTCAGCAAGGATCTGATTGTGCGCAAGCTGGATAAGTTGCGCTACCTTTTCTCCATTGTGCTTCCTGCAACTGTACAGGCTGTGGAGAATTATATGTTTTCATGGAGGAATGATACTCCATCGCCTGAAGTATTGAATTATGTTGTTTCATTCCCAGAGGAAGATATTGATTCCTCTTCTCTCAGATATTTGGAAAGTTATCTCAAACAACATGCTCGATTCAATGCTCCTTCTCCACTTGATGCGAAGTAACTGTTCAAATCCCGCCGATAGAGTATGTGTTTTCAATTCTAAAACAAAGTAAATAATAATAAAATTGATAGTTATTAACAGCATTAAAATATTAACATATAGTTATATTGTTTGCTTAGAAAATTTTACTTCCATTGTTATTTGCTCTGAAATGGTGCTGCTGTTTTTGTTACGCAGGCGGTAGTCAAGAGATCTCTCAAATAGGGAGACTATTAATTATAATTATGTTGTTTGCTCAGAAAGTTTTATTTCCATTGTTATTCGCTTTGGAATGATGTTACTGTGTTTTTTTTTCTGTTTCTAATAAAAACACTACTAATCTTATAGTTAAAAGATTTTTGAAATAAGATTCGAATGACCAAAATTGAAGAGAGTTAATTATATCATCATAATCATCATTTTTGTTAAATAGTGAAAAAATAGAGAACAAAAGACTCACTCTATATTTTCCCATAGATGAGCAAGATGAGCAATGTACATATATAATGAAAAAAACCATAACTGTCATATAAGTGTATAACAGTTAAATAAACTAACCAATTGAGATTAAAGAGTGTTTTCAACAATTTCAACAATAAAATATCAAGATATAATCATGTTGGGCTGGTGCAAGGTAATGATACCCAATTATGACACGTTAGTTGCAATGACATTCTGGAAAAACGGAAATATTATCATTAAAATGAATTATTAGAGGTACCTACAAAACTTTTTCGGATCAGGTGTAAAAAGATGAAACGTAGAAAAACGGACGACCTTCCGAAATATATAACTTTTATTTATGGAAAAGTTGTATAACCACCACAAAATGTCATTATTCGAAGATTGGTATGTTATTTTTTTTCTCAAACATAATGCACATGTTTTTGTTGAGCCACCTGTTTGCTGTGTAAATTTTCAATTTACAAGAAGAAAAAAATGTAGAGGTGTAGGCAACAGAAGAATCTTGTGCAAAGCTATTTTTCCAAAATTTTAAAAGTCAATTTTATATATTTTTTAAATTACAGAAGTCGGTGAAGCCCTAAAATGACATGGTAAAGTGTTGAGCCACCATATCATGGTCTAAAAATAATCAAAATACTTCTTTTTTTTAGAATGTAGGTATTTTCATGCTCTTATGCGGGTTCTTTTCCGTTTTTGAAATAGGTAAGCCAATCAAAAGTTATAGGCCAAATAAACGACCTATGTTTTTTATAAATTTGACATGAGTGCAGTTAAAAATTAATTAAAAATAGAAAACAACAACAGATCTATTAAAAAATTATATATTTAGAATCTGCACACAGAGCTCGACAAGTGTGTGCAATTTCATTTGCAGTGCACTCGTGGAGCATATGCGGAACTAGTTGTGAAAAACAGAAAGTTACAGCATTTGATGTGTTCTACCATAAATCAGACATAAATCAAACTGAGCCTCAAGGTGCAATCCGAAGCTAATTCCAATCCTGCAAGGGTGCCAAAAACAATTTGAATTCAGACATGTGTACGCGCACAGAAGCGCGTGCACACACAGGAGCACCCGCGCGCTTCTGTGCGCGCACACATTGTTGTCCCCCCCCCCCGCGCTTCTGTGCTCGCACGCATTATTGTTTCACATTTATTTTTTTATCTATCTGTCCCTAACCAGCCCCCCCCCCCCCCTATCTATAACCCCACCCCTCTTCCCTTCCTATCCACCCAATCGCCCCCCCCCTCTATTCCATGAGGGTATCCATTGCGCTAGATGTATCCAAGTCTTGGGGACCTAGGGAATTGGACATGGTCAAGGGAGGATACCTAAGACTCGAGCCTTAAAGGAATCTTATATCCATCTAGGGCTAAGAAGGTTACCTCCACCAACTAGACATT